>JAJMIL010000001.1:0-1200000 GCA_030583545.1 Debaryomyces maramus
CAATGGTGATACCTCTTTCTCTTTCAGCCTTCAACTTGTCTAAAACCCAAGCGTACTTGAAAGAACCCTTACCTAATTCAGCGGCTTCCTTTTCGAACTTTTCAATGGTTCTCTTATCGATACCACCACACTTGTAAATTAAGTGACCGGTGGTAGTAGATTTACCAGAATCGACGTGACCAATGACAACGAGATTAACGTGAGTCTTTTCTTTACCCATTTTGTTAGATTAATATAATAAATATATGTGTTACAGAAAAAAAATTTTCAACTAGAATCAAAAGAAGGAGGGATTCTGCTCTTACTTATATAAGATCGAACAAGGTGGGCAGAGATGAGAGAAATAAAAAATTTTCCAAAAAAAAAAAATTCTCCCTAATTCTGGAATTTACCCGGATGGATACTGGCATTTACACATATAGCAATGGTGGGTTCTATTGTTACCAGTGGTGGAGTGAAATCAAAGGTTTGCAGTATCGCAGGTCAATGGGTAGGGGACGGAAGCTGGTTTCGTGTATGTATATAGTGAGGTGTTACTTGTAGTAGAAAAATGGGACCGGTACCACCAAAATTGGGGATAAGTGTAGAGAAGAAATGGCTGTGAAAAATTGGCGAGGCGCTCTCTAGAACCGGTTCAGTTGTAGGGTTGACGCAACAGGTGCAGGGACGAGCCAGAGCGGGAGTAGGCATGGGAAACGACAGGGGCAGTTGCGGAATTGCGGGCCAATTGGGCTACTCCAAGGTTGTAGAAGCAGATGGGAAGTAGAAGCGGACAGAATTAGAAGCGGACAGAATTAGAAGCGGACAGGATTAGAAGCAGATGTAGAAATAAGGACCGTCGACGCTACACAGACGGATGCTACAAGCTCGACGAGAAATACTACAAAAGATTGGTCGGGGCTACATTTATAGTTGTGTAAATATCCATACTAGTAGTATTGAAAATTAAATTGGGAATGAGGTATGTACCTTGATAATATGTATAAGACAGACTAAAACGTAGTGATAGAATGCAATTTGAAATGGTTCGTTTACCTCTTGCTGCTGTCGGGTTTGGAGACGGCAGGAGCGGCATTTGTGGTGTATGATTTACGGAAGAGGTCCAGGTTGGCGCTGTTGCCTTCGAAGCTCGAGCGGGTGGTCGACGTGGACGATCTTCTTCTCTGGTTTCTGGCGAACTGCGGGTCGATCTTCTTGTTAGATTTGGACGACGCAAACAAGCCCAAGATGTCGGTCAACGTCACCACGCCCACCAACTTGCCTGGCATGCCGATCTGTTCGGACAGCGGGAGCGAGGCGTTGTTGGCAGCGCCTGTTGGGGCCACCAGCTGGTTCAATGCAGTTTCCACTGTCGATGGCGATGCTTTGGGAGAGTGTGTGGTGGACTTTGAGTTGGAAGTGGAGTTGGTGCTGGACGCGGAACTGACGGAGTTGTGATGCACAGAATTTCTATTCTCCACGATCCAGAGTCTGTGCGACTGGGTTGCCACAAGCTTTGCGATGACCCGGCCGAGAGACGACTGGTTGTTGACATGGAAAATGGGGAATTGGTCCTGGCCCTCCTCGATGCCCTTCTGGGTGAGGTTGTAGCCAATAAAGCCGAGTACCGACTTGAACAACAAGTGCGAGTTCTTGGAGCTCGAAACGTTCTTGACATCCACGATGGAGATGTTGCCGATCAACGCCATGGTCTTATCCACCACCGCCAACGATGTCACTCGCTCCGAAAACATCTTGAACAACGCCTCGATGAGCAATTGGTCTTCGTATATGGTTATGGGGGTGCTGGAGCCGATCTTCAAGTCCTGGAGTGTCGAGTTCAAGTAGAAGTCCAACGACGGGAACCGGCGGGCATTTTCCCACATGTACTTGATCAACCGTCTCTGCGACAAAATACCCGTGATCTTCGTGCCGGGCAAGTTGGTGATGGCCACCCTGTGCACGCCATTGCCCAAGGACTCCATGGCTTTGTACAACGTTTCCTGTTCATTGAACTTCAAAAACGGGTTCTTGGGGTGCAACTTGACGATAAAGTCCACCGGCACCTCTTCGCCGCGCTTGGCCTTGTTGATGGTGTGGATGATCAAGTCCTGTCTCTGTTTCATCGATAACTCGGGGTCGCCAATGTCCAGGATCGACAAGTCGTTCAAGTTGATCTTGTTCATGATCAACAAAAGGTACGTGTTCAAGTCGCTGTAATCGAACGTCAAGCAGTTCGTGAGATCCGTCGAGTCCGTCTTCGAGAGCGACACCGGTATCGACGTCAAATTGTGCGTCACCAACGTCTCAAACGCCTTCTGCACCGAAAAACTCGAGTTGATCGATATCAACTTATTCGACTCCGTCAACTCCGCCAACGGGATATCCGCCCACTCCAACCCCACAACTGAACCCTTGGGCGTCCCGCTCGCGTACAACGACGACGCCCGCGAGCTAATCGACGTATTGCGACTCAAGCTGAACGAATGGATGTCCTCCTGCTCTGGGGTGTTGGGGATGGGAAGCGGCGGTGGCGAGCTGAGAATCTCCACGATCGAAGGCTTCCGCGACGGAACATGGTGCTGCTGCACCGCCGGCAGCACCTGGCTGCCGCCGCTATGGCTGCTGTTGTGGCCGCTGTTGTTGTTTCCATTGGTGCTGACGCCGCCATGCATCGCGGCCTGCGGTTGTACTGGAGATCCTGGCGCTTTTCTCTGGAACGTAAAGGGATTGGGCATTATTTTTCAAGGAGAAGCGCTGTCACTGATTCAATTAACTGTTTGGGTCTATGTGGATCCACCTATATATATTAATTGGCCTGTTTCCCACAAAAGAATCCAATTGCCTAGAGACTATAACAAAGAAATGGGGTATGACCGATTGCTCTGAAAAGTCTGCACACACATTTTTTGTTTTTGTGTAGCGGCTGCTATCATCAGGCCACTCTGGTGGCGCCACCAAAAAAGTCTTCCGCGAGCTCTCCCGCGAGCTCTCCCGCGAGCTCTCCCCGAAGCCTCCCTGGGGCGAGAGCGCGCTCTCGCGCCCTCTCGCCGCCGCTGCCCCGTCGTGGCCTACCTCCCGTCCCTACGCGCTCTCGCCACCCCCGGACTTACACCACCAGCGACACTCCGTTGCGGGGCGTGCCCCCCGAGACTCCCAATTCATCGGTGCCTGGTACGCACACTTATCTCCATCCTCTTTCCTTCCCCCCACCCCTCAAACGGTTTTCCTGGCTTGGTGCATGTGCCATTGTCGCCACCGGATTTGAAGCTCCAAGCTCCGTCCAGTTTCGAACCCTAGGCCTCCCAAGGCTATCGCAAGGCTGTCTCCATCACCCAGGGTGCGCATACTTAGTGGTGGCTTGGTCCGGTCTGCTCCGCAATATGCCGAACTCACCCGTCTTGTCTCCTTATTCCCGCATTGCCAGTCTATTTGTCTCTGTACATTCAATTACGCCTTTGCCCAGGGCCCAACAAATTAGCAATTTAACACAAAATCTAACAAATTATCTCGTACAAATTATCTCGTACAAATTATTTTGATTTTACCAAAAAGCCCAATTTCTTTTTAATACCCCTATCAGTAGTATATTATATATATATAATACCTAATTCGCGAAAATTTTTCATAATTTGACAGTTTAAAGAATTCGATTTTGTTATCTTTATTAGTTCTATAATAGTATTTTAGTATTTTAGTTATACATCGAATATCGTCGCTATGTCAGAGAAAGTCGAAGTAGTGGATATCACTTCGCTAAACGCATTGGCAGCCGGGACCAATAAAAAAAATCCGCGGATTGTGGCAGCTGGATTGGGAGGACGGTTGATGGGAACAAAGTCGCTCGTGAACGTCACAGCGGACCAGATTACGGAGGATTCTGAAAACTCGTTGGCGGAAAAGGACCGTAGGGACCGGGAAAAGTACACCAAGATCCAGCATATTTCGGAAAAGCCATGGACGGTTTCGAACTGGCACGAGCACATCAACTGGTTGAATTTTTACTTGGTGGTGGTTGTGCCGGCAATCGGGTTTTTCACGGCTTGGTGGCACGCACCGCAATTGAAGACGGTTGCGTTGGGGATGGTGATGTACTTGTTTTCGGGGTTGTCGATTACGGCCGGATACCACAGGTTGTACGCCCATAAGGCGTACGATGCGGCCACGCCCGTGAGGTTGTTCTATGCATTCTTTGGGGCCGGGGCTGTCCAGGGATCCATCAAGTGGTGGGGCCACGGGCACAGAGTGCACCACAGATACACCGACACGCCTAGAGACCCATACGACGCCAGACAGGGGTTGTGGTACTCGCACATGGGCTGGATGTTGTCCAAGCCCAACCCTAAGAACAGAGCCAGGGCCGACATTTCGGACTTGACCAGCGACTGGGTCGTTAACTTCCAGCATCGTCATTATCTTGCCATCATGTTGTTCATGTCGCTCGTGCTTCCTACATTGGTTGCCGGATTGGGCTGGGGCGACTACTGGGGTGGTTTCATCTACGGTGGTGTCATCAAGACTTTCTTCATTCAGCAGGTCACTTTCTGTGTCAATTCGTTGGCCCATTGGATTGGTAAGCAACCATTCGACGACAGAAGAACACCAAGAGATCATGTTGTCACCGCTTTAGTCACCTTTGGTGAAGGTTACCACAATTTCCACCACGAGTTCCCTTCGGACTACCGTAATGCTTTGCAATGGTACCAGTACGACCCAACAAAAATGGTCATCTGGTCCTTGTCCAAATTGGGCTTAGCATGGAACTTGAAGATGTTCTCGCAAAACGCGATCGAGCAAGGCTTGATCCAACAGCAACAAAAGAAGTTGGATAGAGTCAAGGCCAAGTTGCAATGGGGTGCAACCATCGACGAATTGCCCCTCATGGACAGAGAGGAATTCAACTCCAAAGCCAAGAAGGACGGCTTGGTCCTTATATCTGGTATTGTCCACGACGTCAAGGCTTTCATCAAGCAGCACCCTGGAGGACAAGCTTTGCTTAGAGTGTCGTTGGGTAAGGATGCTACAAAAGCGTTCAATGGTGCGGTGTACGCCCACTCGAATGCTGCTCACAACATGTTGGCCAACATGAGAGTTGCTGTCATTCAAGATGGTGATGTTAACGGCAATACTTTTGACCTTCAACAGGAATACCTTGAAAAGGAAAAGGTCTTTTAATGGCCCGTCCTTTCTTGTTTATTATTTATTTATTTCGTTTCTTTTGTCTTGAGAATACATATATAGTTCATTGACAAATACATGTCATTACTTAGGAAATTGCATAACCCTGTAACGCCTACAACTGGCATATCCGGAAGTAAACATACACAGACACTGCGCTCGTATATAGAAATTCATTCAAATTGTGTTTCACGTTGATGGCACCACCTTGTATTGGAAATTGAATAGTATATTCAAAAAATGAGGTGATATTTCAAAAATGATGCCACCAGCCAAAAATGAGGTGATCCGAAAATTCTGGTCCTGTCATATTTTTGCACCCATCCAATTTAGATCAACTATATAAGATGGAACTGGACGTAGGCAATATATACATCGCCAATCATTATTGCCCATCAATACATTTCGATTAAATCCCACTAATAAATTTCATACAAAATGGTTGCTGCTACCTCAATTGCCAGAACTTCATATTTGAAGTTGGTCTCCAGAAGAATCCCAGATATTTTAGTAGCTGGTGGTGTATTAGGATTCTTCATGGGATGGCCCCACATATGTATTGCTGCTGCTAATAAAAAGAACGGTGTACCTAATATAAACCGTACCTTGATTTGATTAACACTAATCTTGAATGCCAATTGCATCACCATTCGAATTATATTCTTCTGATAGCGACTATAGATATTCTTTGCCTAGACTCTATTTCGATATACTTATGATAAACGTACTTATTTATATTATAAAAAATCGAGTGTAGTTTCACGTATAGTGAAATAAAGATGTCCTGCAAGTGGAGATTCCGCAAGTGTAGTATAATCTAAACTGACTTAGACCAGCGTACTTATAGCATCGTCTATATATATAGCATCTTCTAGATCTTTGAGGACAATATCTTATTATCATTGGTAAATTTATCAAAGGTAGAAAATTGCCATACTGTACAAATTGAATTCTGTGCATGAGTCTCACTCGAATAAAAAAATATCTGATTTTAGGGATTTCCATCCAACAATCACCAAAATGTCTAAACCATTCCAACCAATAAGTGAAATCATTCATTCGTCATCCAAGCATAAACAACAATCCTTTAATGAATTATACGGCGAACCCGAAAATTTTCTAGAGATTGAAGTATGTATGATATTAAACCAATTGATTTCGAGTCCAAAATTTGATAACTAACATGATAGGTACGAAATCCCCAAACACACTACGGAAGAGAACTATACACCGATTATGAAATAATCTGCAGAGTAAGTATTTGATATGCGATGCCTGAATCAGGATGACGATTATTAACTATTAGACAAATATACCAGCATTTAGAAAACGAAATAGCAGAGTAAGGAGAAGATACTCAGACTTCGTGATATTCCGGAAACTACTCGAACAAGAGACCACACGGGTCATAATTCCGCCATTACCAGGCAAAATCTTGCTTAATTCGAATAAGTTTAATGACTTGAATATCGAGAAACGAAGACAAGGATTAGAGAAGTTCCTCGTAGTGGTCAGCGGCCATCCTTTGTTACAAACGGGATCCAGAACGTTGATCGAATTCGTTCAAAACGAACGATGGGAACCCAGAGGCTATTACTAACGTGGCTCTGCAAAAAAAAAAAAATAGGCTGGCCCATGCATATATAAGTGGCCTTTGGTGTCCTTACATTTAGTAGTATAATAATATAATCATCTAAATCTCAGATTGTGTCTACTGATTAGTAGAGTCTTGTAGTATGTATCGGTAGATGTACGTCCAAAATCAACTGATTAGTAGAGTCTAGTATGTATCGGTGTAAATCTAAAGTCCACTCAATGCAGCCCCACTTCTCGGGTTAGTCTGATTAAGGCCGATATGGTCTCGGGTATGGTGTTTAGTACAGCACAATAATCTGATATGCCCAAAGAGGAGTTAAGTGAGCATATAGTCATATCTGCTACTGAAGGACTTAAGCATATGAAAGTCATGTAGTGCTACATAATAATATTCAATTCGCTGGTAATGTTAATCCGAAGAGTTTGAATGAATATGTTCAGGCTACAAGAGATATGGATATATGTTTCTCCAATAAGGCAATATTTATCTAGGATGTCTGAATCAGCTAGATATCTAATCTAATACGATCCGGACTTTAAAAGGATACCTCTTGTTCGTTATTTCTATTTTATCCAGGTCCGTCGGGGTTTAGAGAGGGAGAGACATTAAGTCAGGTTGCGAAATATCCCACATCAAAAATCATCCCATAGCAAGAAATAAAATTGGGCAAAAGATAAACTGACGGTGATAGGAACATGGTCCAATATAAATAGACCTTTGATTCTACGTTTTTATCGATATCAGTTATATCAATAAGAAATAACAATCTTACCAGTTTATAAAAACCTTACCACGAAAAAAAAAATGTCAATTCCTCAAAAGCAAAAAGCAGTTGTCTTCGAAACGAACGGAGGCCCTTTAAACTATACAGATATCGATGTTCCAAAACCAAAGTCAAACGAATTGTTAATCAATGTTAAGTATTCCGGTGTTTGTCATACAGATTTACATGCATGGAAGGGAGATTGGGTATTGCCTACGAAGTTACCCTTAGTTGGGGGACACGAAGGAGCTGGGATCGTTGTTGGTATGGGAGAGAATGTTAAGGGATGGAAGAAGGGTGACTATGCAGGTATTAAATGGTTAAACGGAAGTTGTTTGTCTTGTGAATGTTGCGTTGAGGGACATGAGTCCAACTGTCCAAGTGCAGACTTGTCTGGATATACACACGATGGTTCATTCCAGCAATATGCGACCGCTGATGCTATCCATGCTGCAAAACTCCCTAAGGAAGTTGATTTGGCAGAAGCTGCCCCAGTTTTGTGTGCCGGTATTACTGTTTACAAGGCATTGAAGACGGCCAATTTAAGGGCCGGAAACTGGGTAGCAATTTCTGGAGCAGCCGGAGGTTTAGGTTCGTTAGCCATTCAATATGCTACAGCAATGGGATATAGGGTGCTCGCTATTGATGGGGGAGAAGAAAAGGGAACGTTTGTTAAATCGTTGGGAGCTGAGTATTACGTTGATTTTACAAAATCTAAGGACATTGTTGAAGAGATCCAGAAAGCCACTGGTGGTGGAGCTCACGGTGTCATTAATGTTTCCGTTTCTGAGAAGGCTATGTCTCAATCCTGCGAGTACGTTAGATCGTGTGGGACTGTCGTTTTAGTAGGGTTACCTGCGGGTGCTAAACTCGAAACCCTGGTATTTAATGCTGTGGTTAAGTGTGTTTCCATTAAAGGCTCTTATGTGGGCAACAGAGCTGATACCACTGAGGCAATCGATTTTTTCGCAAGAGGGCTTATTAAATGCCCCATTAAGATTGTTGGCTTGTCGGAATTGGCCAGCATTTACAAGTTAATGGAAGAAGGAAAGATTTTAGGTAGGTACGTTGTTGATACCTCTAAGTAACGTTTGTATGTGTTTAAAATTATATTCATCGTCAGCAATATATGTAACCTGTTTTCAAGAATCAATCAATTGTCTTCTACAGAATATTATTAAAAATACAATTCAATTCAGAATGTTATTAAAAATACTATTCAATTCAGAATACTAAACTAGCAGAGAAATCAGATTGTATTTAGAAAGCTCTATTTAATGGGGACAATAATGCCTTACCCTTGTAAAATTGAACAGTCTTAGCAGCTCTTTCAGCAATTCCATCTGGAGTGAATTCAACAAACTTGAAGATGTCTTCTGCTTTACCAGAAGCACCAAATCTGTTCAAGCCGAATTGTTCGTGAGAGTACTTAGACCAACCGAAAGAGGACATAACCTCAACAGACATAATTGGAACACCATCTGGTAAAACAGATAATTTATAGTCGGTTGGTTGTTTATCGAAAGTTAAGAAATCTGGTAATGAGACGACACCAGCCTTAATACCTTCAGATTCTAACTTCTTAGAAGCTTCGATAGAGATAGAAACCTCAGAACCAGTAGAAACAATGATGACATCTGGTTTATCTTGCTTAACCAAGGTATAACCACCCTTAGCGGCCTTTTCGATGGAAGTGCCTTCTAATTGTGGCAAGTTTTGTCTAGTTAAAGCAATAATTGAAGGGGTAGAAGTAGATTCGATGGCCTTCAAGTAAGCAGCAGACGTTTCGTTACCATCAGCTGGTCTCCAGACAGATAAGTTTGGAATAGCTCTCAAGTGTGCTAAAGTTTCGATAGGTTGATGGGTTGGACCATCTTCACCTAAACCAATAGAGTCGTGAGTAGCAACCCAAATAACTGGGTGGTGAGATAAGGCCGATAATCTGACGGCACCAGCAGCATAAGAAACGAAGTTTAAGAAAGTACCCCCGTAGTTCTTGTAGTTAGCACCAAATCCAGCAATACCGTTCATTATAGCACCCATACCGTGTTCTCTAACACCGTATCTGATATATCTACCGGAGTAGTCACCTAAGCCAGTAGAAGGTGGTTGGAAGTCAACTGAGTCAGCGGCTCTGGTCAAGTTAGAACCAGTCAAATCAGCAGAACCACCAATGATTTCTGGAAGAACAGGCAAGAGCTTAGTCAACACAGTTTCCGATAACTTTCTAGTGGCAAGAGGCTTATCGGAAGAAGTGTAAGTTGGCAAAGCGTCAGCCCAGTTTTCTGGCAACTTTCCGTCAAGACGACGTTGTAATTCAGCACCCAATTCAGGGTACTTTTCCTTATATGAGGCAAAGGTCTTCTTCCATTCCTCTTGTATCTTTTGGTTTTCGGCAACGTGCTTGGCGTAGTACTCGGTAACTTCCTTTGGAATAATGAAAGATTCTTCTGGGTTGAAACCGTTCTTTTCCTTCAATTGCTTGATATCATCTGGCTTCAATGGAGCACCGTGGACACCATGAGTACCTTGTTGTAACGAACCAAAACCGATGGTAGTGGTCAATCTGATGAAGGTTGGCTTGTCTTTGACCTTCTTAGCATCTTCGATGGCCTTGGCAACACCAGCCAAGTCACTATCACCCTTTTCGATGGTGATAAGGTTCCAGCCATAAGCCTTGAATCTCATCATGACATCTTCGGTAAAAGCAACGTTGGTGTCCCCATCAATAGAGATACGATTGTCATCCCAGAAAGCAATCAAATTGTTCAATTGCAAGTGACCGGCCAATGAACAACTTTCAGAGGCGATACCCTCCATCAAACAACCATCACCCAAGAAGGCGTAGGTGTAAGAGTCCGAAAGCGTGAATCCTGGCTTGTTGTAAGTGGCACCGAATTGTTTTTGTGCTAAGGCTAAACCAACTGCGTTGGAGATACCTTGACCCAATGGCCCGGTGGTCACTTCAGCACCTGGCACATCCAAAGCTTCTGGGTGTCCTGGGGTCTTGGAGTTCAATTGTCTGAATTGCTTCATGTCTTCAACAGTCAAGTCGTATCCGTACAACACCAATAACGAGTACAACAAAGCACATGCATGTCCGTTGGACAACACGAATCTGTCTCTGTTGATCCAATTCACGTCCTTAGGGTTGAACTTCATCTTTTGGAACACAGCGTGGGCTGCTGGGGCTAACCCTAATGGTGCCCCTGGATGTCCAGAATTGGCCTTTGCGACCGCATCAACCGATAACATACGGATAGTGCTAATAGCTAATTGATCAAGATCTTTCGACATTTTATCTTCCTTATAATCTATACTGTATTACTAATAACTAAAGTATAATTCCTTACTTATAAATTGATAATATAGATTAACTACTGAAGGAATTTTTCAACTTTCAAAAAATTAGACATTGCTCATTTATATATAAATTGAGTTACGTAACAATTAGAAATCATATAAAATCTGGTCCTGAGGATAACGTTGGGCTGTTTGAGACAGAGTACCGAGTTCACTGCACACTAACAGAAAAGAAAGCAATTAAACCGGAATATGGATTGAATCTTTCCGAAATTCGTGTACTTTTGGGGGATAATGTAGAAGATAATGGACGAAATTTCGGCTGACCGGTACCGGAGGCAGAAATTTTTCCCGACCCCAAGCCACTGAAAATCAGCTGAAATCCGCTACAATTGATCGACTATGTTATAACGTTGATTTGGGTTGTTGTAAGGGTCTATATGGAGAGGAAAAAAGTTATGTAGCTGGTAGGAAGAAGGGTATGGTGGTGTGTAAATTTTGTAGGCGTTTGGCCGGTATCGGAAAAGATCTACCCGGGTGCGAAAGGTCCATACGGCTGGGTTTTTACATTAGCTGCAAATTATGGATCGTGGAAAGGGCTGGTATCGTCGATTTCCACGTCGAGAATGAAGGAGCCCGCGGCAGAGCCGCCAGCGGAGCCGTTGGTGTTGGTGTCGTTGTCGGGAGCGGATGGTTTGCCGAAGTGGGCGAGTTCATGATGTGGGGGGGTTGGATCATGGGCGACGTCAAGGAGCACTTCACGGCTCTGAGCGTAGGAGGGGGCACGAGGTGGCTGGGGTCTCTTGACACTGGTGGCCCTGGTGATTTCGCCGATATCTGAGTCGACGTCGGAGTCGGAGTCGGCTTCGTCGTCGTCGGTGGAGGAGTCGGTGATGTTGGAAAACTCGTTGTCGCTCCGGGCGAACGTGGAGTCCATGTTGACATCGCTGGCCGTGTCGGCCGGCTTGTAGACCAACAGGTCGTCCTTGGCATAGGTGTCGTCTTCATCGTCAGTGATGTCCTCGTCTTCCTCCTCGATTCTATCGACGTTGATCAACTTGGGTTGCGCCTTGATTGCCGTCATGGTGCCGTCCTTGCCGTGGGAACCATCCTGAGCTGCGTTAGGGTCTCCCTGGCCGTTGGCCGCGTTGGCGGCAATGTTGTTGTGGTGTTCTTGTATTTGGTTTGCCCGCATCACGTCCCCAATGATGGAGGCATTTTCAATTGTGTTCATATCGGAGAAAATCGAATCGCTTTCGTACGAATAGATAGATCTGGTATTGTTCTTGGTGGGCCTCACCGTGACACCCGGTATATATGCGATTGGTAAGATGTTGGATGCATTTGTCGTGGACATCGAAGTGGCCACGGAGTTTCTGCTCGAGTTGGTATCCAAGTATGATCCTGCCTTTGTCTTGAGTTTTCTCGCACCGGTACCTCTAACTACACGTCTGGCGTTTCTTTTGTGCCTTACTTGGGGCCTTGTGAACGATTCGTACGACGATATTCTCTTGTTCGGATTATTGGCTCTGGATGCCGGTTTCTCTTGCATTGAAGAATTCTTCCAATTTTGTGGTAGAGGCGCCGTATTCGGATCTCCCTGGTAGGTATCAATGTTGCTTATTGTGTAATCACTCTTGCGGTCAGTTTCTGACTCGATGCCACTCATCAATATATCATCATCTTCCTCTTCCTCCAATAATAAGGGATGTTTCTTGCGGTACACGAATTTATAGTATAATATCCCAGTAACTAGCAATAACAACGTGAACCCTCCAATAGCTCCTCCGATTATTCCTCCCACGGGTGTAGATTTGCTCGATTCACCACTAATGGGTTTACACTTCATTTCAGCACACTGGTGACATGTTTGATATAACTGCACACACTGTTCTCCTTTTTTACACGTTGGACACTTATTCGATCCTGTTGACGGACATTTGACACAGCCATCACCGTCGGTCTCCCTTTTATTAAAAAGTGACAGGGGTATTCTCGTCATCTTATACTGAGTTAAATATCGTTCCACGATTTAATACTTTGCAAATTGAAAGACAAAAACTCTTATAAAATGCCTTCTATTTATATATGTATTCATAAATTTTACCAACACTTTATATCAATCTGACGTCGCTTTTACTAGTTTATGAGTACATATCCTTATCTAACATATAATAGTAATTTTTTTATTTCGTGTCATTGATCCGCATAAATTTTTCACTACACAAAATCTACTATATTGATCTAGATTTACTAATGACGAAAAAGAGATACTATTGTATATGTTAAGATTAAATTATTTACTATGCTGATATAATAATGGTCTAAATAAGCTAAATTACAGTTGAAAGGACACAAATCGCTAACTTAAAGGTTCAAAAAGTTTCTCTCAATTCCGGAGAGAACTTATAATTTTCCTTTCTCCTAGTTAACCACGTCTTTTCATAATCAAAATATTTATAGTTTTCCTCTTTGTTGGTATTTTCTTCCTGCTTTTCCTGTTCCTCCTCTTTTTGGATGATCGACATGGATCTATTCTTACCTCCATTCTTATTATCCTTTAAAAACCACTGTTTAACTTCGGTGTTGAAAATCCAGCCTCTTTTGCTCAATTCCTTTGCCGCGTTCCATTTGGCCAAGTTATTGATTCCTTCGCTGTAGTAAAAGCAGAAGAAGAGGGTGTCATTGTCGAATTTTTTCATTATATGACTGGAGTTCAACTCATACATTGGCTCTTGAGGATAATCAACCGAAGATGGGTGGATGTTCGAAGGGTGATATTGTCTTGGTTTCTCGGCGTCAAATGAGTCGGGGCAGTTTAACAATGATGACTCCAATAACTGATTAATCGATTGGAATGGTAATGGATTGTGTAATCTTGACTGTGGCAAAGTCGATAGCCTTGAAATTGTATCGAAAATTGGTTTATTTACAGATGACAGCGGCAGTTGAGATTCCGATCTGGTGTCTGTTTGTTGGGGGTAGGCAGCCGTCTTCTTCTTGTTTTCTTCGGTTTGTTGAAGTTTCTTGGGTGTCCTTTGAGGGGACGAAGTGGAAGACTTTGTGGTTTGGTTCAAACCTGGAGGTAAAACCTTAGCCGCAACTGGCGATGCTGTAGCTGCTTGAGCTGCTTTAATAACATTTGAATATGATTGAGCATTGTTCAATGGTGGTGGTGGTGCTGGTACAACCGCTGGCTTTACTTTCTTGGAAATAGAATTATTAGTGATAGCAGGAGAGGCTGGCTTCTCATTCTTAATATCAGATTTGACTTCTGGTTTGATTTCACGTTTTGGTTCCACTTTTGCTTCTGACTTTGCTTCTGACTTTGCTTCCACTTTGGGTTCTGCTTTTGACTCAACTTTAGGTTCTGCTTTTGACTCAACTTTAGATTCTGCTTTTGTTTCTACTTTTGGTTCTGATCTTGGTTCACCCTTGGATTCTGTCTTTAAATCTGATGCACCGTCCTCTTTGCTCTCGGACTCAGTTTTATTTTCGCCATTCTCATCATTTCCATCACCTGGTTGAGCATCCATTGATTCATCGACCATTTCCAACTGGTCATAAAAGTCGTCATACTCAACGTAATCTTCTTCTTGGTTATTTTCAACATAATATTCTAAATCATCTTTAATATCATCAATCTTTTCAGGATCTAAGTTTTCGTTTTCAATGTTTCTTAGAATTCTTTCCAATTTCGATAAATGAGTATTGTTTCTTTCTGCATTATATTTACAATCGTCAATCGATGATTGTATGCTATACGAGTTAGATGATTTGCTTTTCTTTAATTGCACTGCAAGTTGATGTATTTCCAGCTCCAAAGATTCATTCTGTTGATTCAACTGGTCAATTATATCGCCTATATAATTGCAGGCTTCTTGTTTCTTAGCATCCTCAGGATCCGAGAATTTATTATACTTGGACTTCTGACTCTGCAATTCCAACCCTTCGTTAGAAAACTGTTTGATTTTAGAAGATTTCTCCAAGTCCTTAAACTGATCCATTGCATGTTCAATTTTTGTCCGGTTTTCTTGTATCAAACTCTTATCCAACTTAATACTACTGTCACCAATCCATGTCTTCAACTGGTCTCTCAGCCTCTGTAACTTCTTAATCTCCTTCTTCAAATCACTCTCCAATTTTTCCTTCTGAGAACTAATCTCAGTAGTCATTAATTTATCATATATATCATCGAAAACTGATAATCCTTCAGAAATTTTCTTGTTCGTTTTATCGAACTCTTGTTGTAGTTTTCTAGTACTCATTGCAATGTTCTTTCAACACCTCTAGATATTATAATTTGTATTCCAATAGTTTGGAATATTGATAGCCGTCTTAGACAATTTCGTTGCCAGTTACACTGGTTTAAGCGTGATATAATTTACACGGATTAGATTCTCACATTTACACATATATACTCTATACATCTTTCTCTAAGTCTATATCTAGTTCAACTCGCCGATTTCTTGTTTCAAGAACTCTTCGCTGAAGTGGGTAAGTTGGCGGAAGTTGATTTCGAATCCATTCTTTGCCCCAAAATACGGGTCCTGAACGATTGTCTTATATTTTGCATCAGTTTTCCACTCCCCGAAGAGTGCTAGCCTAGTTTTCAAATTCTTTGGCTTGCAATATAGTAACATAGATAAGTTAGCCTGATCCATGGCGATGACATAGTCGAACTTTTTAAAGTGCTCCGACGATATTTGTTGCGCCTTGTGTTCGACTGGAACACCGTGGTCAAGGCAAGTTTGTATTGATCTTGGATCAGGCGAATCTCCCAAATGCCACGCACCTGTTCCAAAGGAATCAATATTCTTGAAGTACTTTGAGTAGCCTAGGTCCTTTACTTTCTGTTTGAACACAGCTTCTGCCATTGGTGAGCGACAACTATTTAGGTTAGTATTTTGAGTGTTTTTCTTGAACATTTCAGGCAAGCTTATACATACATGTTACCCAAACACACAAAGGCCACTGATATCTGTTTATCTTCTGGGGAAAATAATGGGGCCATGATATATCTGTACTATAAATATAGGTTTGAAAAAGAGAAAGAAACGATTTTATCTACAAGCGATATATACGCGAAATCTGGATTACACATATATTAAATATTGAATACATAAAAAATACAATTTTCGTTAGAAATAAACTCTATAAAATGACAATATGGTAACCATATGCTACATTATCATTATTGCATAGAGGATATCATAAATTTTTGCCATTCATCGAACTCGATTGGCTCATACATGAATTTGTAATCATCGTCTTCAGCTTTAAACTTCTTTTCCATGAACAAGTTGTCAATGTCTTCAGTATCCTCAACTTTATCATTTTCACGTTTAACACCTTTCTTCGTTAATCCTTCGACTTCATGCAACGCAAGTTCCGCGCAAGTTTGAATGATGTCAGATGTCGCCAATTCTCTAATACTATTAACTTGTTTAAAAGAAGAAGTAATAGCAATAGGCTTAATGTCACAAGTCCATTCATTAGACGTAATTACCGGAGATAATGGCGACTTGGCGTTTTTACCGCTTGCGGATGATGATGATTGCATAGGTGTAGGTAAGCCCTGTGTATCCCCAGAAGATTCATCCAACCCTAGAAGATTTGCTAAAGATGCGTAGAAAAACTTTTCAGGGTCCGTGTTCGACAATTCTCTTCTCCTTGCTAATTTTGAATCTACTCCACTGTTGTTGAAAATATTTCCAACTGTGTCTTCCGTGAGCTTAGCTGAAGGTGCGTTTTTCCCATTTGCATTGGGCGATTGCTCAGCAGGAGTATTCCTATTACTTTGACTTTGAGGGACTTGTGGGGTTGCAATACTGTTCGGAGTCTTGATGGAGTTCGCCAATGTAGCTGGCGTAGGAGCATTATTTGCTGGTGTAGGAATACCACCAGCCGAAGAAATGCTATTCTTGTTGGCGGCCTTCTTCCTACCAGGTCCTGTAGTAGATGCAGGGGTAGCAGCTGCAGTTGTTCTTTTCTGTTGCGTTGCTCTGCCCATCTGCTTCTGTGCTGCAGGAATGTTTGCATTTGGCATTGAAGGTTGAAATGATTGCATCTGGTTAGTCAAGTTTGGAGAGTCCATATTTGGAATCATTGGACTACTATTGATACTGTTTCTCTGTCTTGGGGGTGCAACGTTTGGCCATGAATTCACTGCACCTATGTTCATCATGGGTTGTGATGCTTGTTGTTGTGGGGTCATACCTTGAATTGGTTGTTGAGGCGTAATTTGAGATTGACCAGGAGCATTTCTTTGCTGATTATTAGGGAATTGTTGTGGTGGAGGTTGTTGCAGGGCCTGAGGTTGATTTTGCATACGCTGCCTTCTAGCGGCAAATTGCTCTTTTACATATTCAAAATACTTTTGGTACTGAGACCTCAACTTTTCCAATAAATCTGGGGCAGCTAGATAAATACCTCTTTGTATATTTTCCATGATATTTTTCGTCATGAACTTCATTTGGATTAACCTCTTAGTACCCTCAACATTCCTAGTAATAATGTAAAAATAACTGATGATACTATCAACATTTGCATATTGTTGAGAAATCCTAACCATGGTATCTCTGACGGTGTTCTTATCCTGTTGGGATAGTAGCATTGTAATATCTTTTAATGCTACATTATTTCTCGAAACTTCCTCAATTAGTTGTCTTAATTGTAACTTCATTTCGTCAGTTAACGGAGGCAAAAGCGAAGATAATGACCCCGGTGGCGCTTGGTTATTGACACCGCCATTATTTTTCATTGGTAAATTATTCGTACCCGTTTGCTGCATCATCGGGGATGAAAGATTATTCAATTGTGTCTGTGGTTTCATAATCGGCTGGTTACCTAAATTCATATTATTCATCATAGGCAGCTGTTGAAGGAGTTGTTGTTGCAGCTGAGCTGATGAAGGAACTTGCTGTGGCTGGCCTTGTGGTTGCGATTGCATAGGCATGCCACTTATTCCCGCTTGTTGTTGTAATCTCCTCTGGACTTGGGCTTGGTTTATCCCATTGTTGCTGTTGGGACCATTTGCTGGTCCTCCAACATTGCCTTGAAGTTGGCCTTGTTTCCATAATGTAGTTTTTTGATGATGAATATACTTACGAATAAAACTTTCCTTCTGAGCTTGATCAAGATTGGGCTGAATAGATCCATTCGATTGTAATCTAGTCAACAATCTCATCGCATCAGAACTATATTTTAAAATATCATCTGGTGTTATAGTGAAAGCAGGAGGTTTAGCCTGTTGTGCGTGTTGTTGAGAAGGTGGTACTATTTGAGCCTTCTGTGATTGAGACAGCAGAGGACGCAGTTGCAGAGCAGGTTGTGTTTGAACCTGATTCTGTTGCTGCATTAGCTGCTGTGGGTTTTGTACCGGCATGGAATTTCTTTGCTGCATCTGTCTCCGTAACATCTGTTGTTTTTGTTGAGGAGTTAAATTATTCATGTTGAAGTTAGCAGCATTGTTCATCACAGGGGTATTATTATTGGAATTATTCACATTATTAGAGGCAATATTATTCATTCCTTGAGGTTGCTGTTGCTGTTGCTGCTGCTGTTGTTGTTGTTGTTGTTGCTGCTGTTGTTGCTGTTGTTGTTGTTGATTCAATCTTTGGCTTTGCATTTGGTTTATTTTTTGTTGTTGATGTTGACGTAATGCCAATTGAAGGTGTGTATTGTGAATTTCCTTGATAACTGGCATGGCCGCTTGCGGGATAATCTTTCTTTGAAAACAATCAAAAATTTGGGTCCATGTGTTGACATTTGGTGGTAAATTGGGGATCTTGGATAACAACGCTTGTGGGATAGGCGCGTTTCTGATCATATTGCTAATTTGCTGTAATTGCTGTTGGTTAGGTTGATGGTTTGCTTGTGGTTGTTGCGGTTGGCTTTGCTGGGGCTGCTGAGGTTGCTGGGATTGAATCCCTTGTCCCAGTGTTGGCTGCTGGCCTGGTATGCTGTTATTCCTCAACTGCGCCTGAATCTGCGCTGCAGATTGCTGTCTTGCTTGGGCCTGTTGCTGCAAGAAGTTCATGTTCTGTGTGTTCATGTTGTTCTGCGGATTCATGTTATTCTGGGGACTCATGTTGCCCATTCCCGGGCCTATGTTCGAACCCATGTTCTGGTTCATCATCTGTGCGTTTCCCCCCATACCATTCATGCCACCACTGGCACTCCCGGCATTTCTCATCCCATTGCGTAGCTGTGTCACCTTTTGTTTGATTAATCGGAGGTAATCGTCCCTTGTCTGTGACTTCATGAATGTAAACTTCTCGAACTCCTGCGCCATAGTACCCGCTTTCTGGGCATCGAAATTACTCCCTTGGAGCTCCTTCAACGTCCCCGTCAATATTTGAACCACCTTCTGTCTATCGTTCACCGAATACATGGCATGCCACGAATTCATATTCGTCTGCTGTTGCAAATTATTCATCACCGATTCCCAACAATAAATATATTAACGTAATAAATACCGACTATACTATATTTAGTACAATGCTCGTTGGTTGGCTTACTCTCCTTAATGTAGAATCAAACAACTTTCTTCTGACCCTTTGAATTCAGCTCTATTGAATTATACTTATTCAATCAATCCACAGTAGCCACAGTATTAGTAAATTATATATTAAGGGCTTAATTAATTTAGCGGGTCAGAAAAAAAATGATATGAGAAATCAATAGAAAAATTCCGCCGTAATTACGAAACCCGATTCCGAAATGGAAAATTCCCCATGAATCTGGTATTGGATAAAATGCAAAACTAGAATATACTACCACAAAAATGTGTGGAATGGAGTGGGGATTTCTGTAGGATAACAAGCATAAGAAATACAGAAACTCAAGGAAAAGACCCTTTTAGAAGAAGAAGTTGGAGAATTGATGTAAGATTGATTAAGAAATGGCATTTTATTTATCTATAGTACATAACTAAATAGTCGTAAACGATCTCTTGATAGCCTTCTTGTCGTCATATTCTTTTTGGTCGGCTTCGTCGATGAACTCGGACTCGTGGGTGAGTTTCCATTGCTGCTTGGTGAACTTGAGGCCCAGGATGTTGTAACCCAATTGGTTTGAGGTCTTGGACAATTCGGCTCGTAATTGCAGTTTGACGTTTGCGAGCTGGTTTTTGAGATGGGGGTCTTTCTGGTGGATGAATTCCTTGGCGTTCGCTCTGATGACGAAGAAGAGAATTCTACAGATGAGCGACATGTTGACGACGTTGGTGGTAATGTTGTGCTTGTTGGTCCAGATTTCGATGAAACGCAAGAGCTTCAATGAGTAAGAAAACGGAAGAACGAGCAAGGCATCATCAAGCTGGGCCGGTTTGATCTTGGAAATCGTGCTCAAGACATGCTCTTGGCCGTTGATGCCCAATGCTAGCAAGAGCGAGTTTGGAGTTGGTTTGATGGGTGGTGCGTTGGATCTTTTGGCCTCAAAGTTTCTCAACTGCAACTCGTACTCATCGGTCGCCTCAACGTCCTCTATGCCTATATCTAAAGCTTCCATGAGCTTTTCACCGGCCTTCAACGTTTCCATGGTTTGTTTGGTGACTTTGCCGGCCTCCTCGGTTTCTTCCTGATCCTCATCTCCATCATTTTTGGCAACGGTAGGATCTTCTTCTAAGTTTTCCAATAACGTATTCTCGTATAACTCGTCCATCTCTTTTTCTCTTTCTTCTTCCAAGAAGACCTGGTCTTCTGTGGCAAGCCATAATCTGATTGAGTGATCGTGAGAAGTTGATACCATAAACAATCCATCACTGCTGATAGCCAAGCACCAAACTTCGGATTGATGGGCCGGCAATTTTTGAATACATTCAAATTTGTCACCGTCCCAATACTTAATCAACCCGTCCTTCCCTGAAGAGAAGAAATTATGACTTTCTGGAATAAACTTAACGTTCATGATTGAGTCTTGATGTCCAAAAATGGACTTGTGACAATCACCGAAATCTAACCCCCAAATCTTGATATTTTTATCAGCTGAGGAAGTTATGATTAACTTCGAATCGAAAGAAATATCAATCGACAAAACGGGCAACTTATGCCCGTACAAAGTCAAAAACAATTTCAATGAATCTAAGAACACAACTTGAACGTTATTATTCAATAATGATACCGCTAAGAACCTAGAATCCGGCGATATTCTGACACATAATACATCCTCATTCAACTCCAATGTTTGATTATGCACAAATTTTAACTTGGAGATGAATGATTTCGACCCTGGAATCGACTCTTGCTCTACTTTGAAATTCCAAAACTTAACCGATTTATCATTACCACCTGTCACTAAAGTCTTACCATCAGGAGTTAAATCCAATGACCAAATGGCAGATCCGCTTTCGTCATCACCTGAGCTATTTGAATCATGTGCCCTTTCTACCTTGTCAACTAATGACGATGTTGCTAAATCATAAAGTTCTAAATCCCCGTTCTTGAACCCTATTGCAATTAAAGTACCACCCGGTAAAAATTTACAACATAATGCATAACCGCCATCTAATGCGAAAGTACGAATAACGTTATTACTCTTGATATTCCAAATTTTTAGTTCTCCATTTGATGCAGTGGCCAATAATTTGTTATCTGAAGCAATGTCCATTGCCCTTATATCAGTCCTATGACCCAACAAGTCAATAGAATGTTGCTTAATAGAATATATGTCTGATGCTTGGGTCTTCTTGATTTGATCGGGGACTGGAATATTATGATACTCAATCGAGTTGTTTGTTAATGAAATAAGCAAATCTAACTTTTTACTATTTTCACCATCCTTGATCCAAGTACAAGACTTGATCTTAGATACTGTTCGTAATGTGGTGAATGATGTAATCATCATACTGATTTCGGAATCTTTCAACGATTGTAAGATTTCTTCATCATCATAGCCCTTCTCTTTGAGTCTCTTGGTTCTTTTTGTTACACCTTTCTTTATTTCGTCTGCTGTTCTTATTCTGAATATTTCAATTGTCCTATCTGCATTCTGTACATAAAATAATTGAATAATATTAGTACTTGAAGACTTCAAGGATTGAAATTGTATATCAGCGCTTCTTGCTTTACTCTGCTTTTCAAAAGACCCTTTTTCGATCAATTTCTTGGTATCTGGTTGAGAAAGATCAATTTCCCAAATTTTGACCTGATCCTTATTCCCACTCGTGATAGCTACGGTATTCGAAGAGTTTATTGCCAAAGACCAACATTCATTAGAATGCGCTAAGTGGGTTTCGATACATTGCTGTGTCTTCACTTCCCATAACTTAATCAACCCGTCCTTAGAAACACTCAACAAGTAATCCTCCAACTCGTCGGACTCCTTCTCTTCAGGATTTTCTGTGAGAAAATGCAAACCTGTAATTTGACTCTTGTGGCCCTTTAATTTGAATAAACCTTGCTCGCTGACCAAATCCCATAGAATAATACTGGCATCCGATGAGCCTGACAATAATCTAGTTCCACTCCTATCAAATTTTAAAAGACTAATAGATGATTTATGACCTTGAAAGCTTATGATGGCAGATGCTGACGTCAAATCCCATATTTTGATAGAACCATCTAAATACCCTGCTGCAACGATATTGGTTTCTTCATGATATGCTAAAAAAGTTACAGGTGATGGTGCTTGTGCCGTTGGCGCATTAGATGCCCCGGGAGTCAACCCATCCCTCAACCTGCTCATTATCTCTCCGGTCTTGATATCCCAGATCAATATCTCTTCCAACCCGGAAGAAATCGCCCTCCCAATCGATTTGGAAGATTGGCTCGGTGCAGGTGGAAGCCAAACAATATTGGATTGAGATGCAATTACACCAAAGCATTTCTCCTGCTCATAACGATCATAAGACTTGACCATTCTTAACTATCCGTTACCTTAAACTTTGTATATTGGCAAATATATCTGACTCTTGAATGATCTTTCAAACTCTTCACTAAAAGCTAAAAAAATTAAAATTTTGCGATGGGAACATTAGGCACGTGGATTATGTCACATGCGTTTTTGGTAAGGCTGCAAAATTCCTTTACTCTATCATCTGTCTTAAAGATTCAGAGAGAAAAGATGATAAGGCTGGATCATATATTCCTGTAGTAGTTAAAAAGTACCTAAGGTATGCAATATACAGTTGAAATAACTGTAAATTTATGAAGAAATATTTACAAGGATAGCAGTATTTTCAATTTTTTTGACAAAATTGCGTAAAACAAGATTAATTTACAAAATCACTATTGAATGACATACATTTTTAAATATTGAAACAAAAAGAACTAAAACAATTTAATTATAACAGAAAATATAAATATGTAGTGGAAAGTCAGTTAAAAAAATGACAGGTTAATAAAAACTCAAGCTAAATATGCGAAAGCCAGAATCGACGAAATAAACAATGTAAGATACCATGGTATATATGCTCTAGTAGCGTCACCCTTCTTAGGCTTGCCTGAACTGGATGATTTTGATGAAGAGGTACTCTTTGAAGTAGAGCCACTTCCACCAGAACCATTGCTAGAGCCTGAACCAGTCTTTGCAGCAGCATCCTTTTCTGTTCCGCTCCAACAGTATTTATCGAAACATTTTTTGCACTCACTGGATTGATCTTGACTTAATCTTTCTTGAGATCTTCTGATGATTGCACAACCAACACACTTGGCCCAGTCCTTATCATCAGTCAAGTTCTTACTAGTGGATACCTCAAAACCGTTCGTAATCAAATCCATCCTTTCGGATGAATCGTAAGACATCTTGTAGGTGGAAGTGTTGGAGTCATGGCCTGTATCATAATTTGGCATGTACACAATCAATGGAATATCCGTTTCATTGATGCCCTTATTTTTGTGGTATTTAATTAACGAAGTCATGCTCGACGAATCACAGCCAAAGAAGACAGGTTTCTCATTCAATTTGTCCTTCACAAATTGTTGAACCGATGGAACGTAAGGGAATGGTGTTCCTTTACCTTGTTTGGCGAACTGTCTTTGGAAAGTATGAACCAAGGATGTACCGTTAGGTCTGTTAGACTCAGTATCTGCCGAATTGTCATAAGCAAAGATAATATCAACATCACGGGAAGTTTGGATCAAAGGATATAAAGGTACATTCTGCTGATCTTCACCACCGTCGACTAAGAAAAGGGTCTCATTACGTGAGATGGATTTAATGCCACCGAATTTATTCTCATAAAATGGATTAGGTTCGTAGGCAGCAATGTCGTCTTCTGAATAACTCAAACTACTTAAAATTTTCTGAAGGACCGTTTTGATGGCCGAGTTCAAATTAGTATTTTTCACTCTAAGAATTACTTGGTTGAAAAGGGAAGAGGATGTACCCATCACAAAACCACTGTTATCAAAGTTGACAATACATTTAGAGCTATTTGGCTCACCAGCTTTGACAGATGAGCCTATGTAGTGGACATCGATAAAACTCTGCACGGAAGGATCCCAAGACCCAAGTTCATAAGGGTTAATTTCAAACACAGTCGAGTTGGAATTAATAATGAATGTTTCAGGTGTTCTCCCGTCAGCAACAACGATAGGGAATGGCATATCGTAGCTTTTAAAATTCGACATCTCTCTGATACTGGACCAGGTAATATTCTCACCACCATTTTCAGAGTCAAAAAACTGGTGTGACAAAGCTCTTCCCCAGATGTCTGTAATCGAAGTATCGAATCCAGCAGACTTTTTGGCACCAAGGGATTGCCGGATGTTATTATAGTATTTAAGCGTCTTGACAACATTGAGCCCGTTAGGGTTGAAGATAGAATCTTCCAAGTTCCAGATGTTGACATCACCGCTGATAATATCCCCGACGGAGATCCAGTCGTTCAAAACTAAAGATCCCACTAACCAATTACCTCCGGATAACCCGGCCAAGTAGGTACTACTCTGCAACAATCCTCCCAAGCCGTCCAGCTTGGCCTTATCGTAACGATTGTCGAGACCCAAAATCTGGCCCGCACCATTCAACATCGCACGGTAACCACCTCCACTGAACGCAAGCCCAATACTGATATTACGCTCCTTCGAGTAATCGTTGATAAACTTCTTCGCATCAAAACCCGAAAGCTTAGCTTTTTTGTCTAAAAATTCGATCAAGTTCTTGTTGGTCACTTCCTGTCTCTGCGCTATATATTCACTCTCATGCGAGGATATTTTCTTGGCGTCTCTGACCAAGTTCCCGGATGGACAATCCGTCTCGTATGGGGCATACGCACTGGATCCTTTTTCACTGGAAGTAGCACCGGAAGTAGCACTGCTATCACTATCACTCTTACTGCTTGCCCCGTTCTTTTGCCACGGCCAGCTGACCCCCGAGGAACCACCACTACTGCTGCTGCTACTGCTCGTAGCACTACTACTGTCGCTGCTGCTACTGCTGTCCCCATTTTCCCAAGGCCATGTGATGGCCCTTGCAGGTAAACATAAGCATAAAAGGATCACAAGAAATTCATACCAACCAAAGTTGGAGCTCCCTCTGTGTGTATACAATTGCATCTAATACACTAAAACTAACCTTTCTTTGTTTCTTGAACAATTAACCTTTTTGGGGGAGAAGTCGTACTATATGTATTTATTATTAGCAATAATTATTTGATTATTGATGATATTCTTATTTACGAGGCGCACTAAAATTTTCTGTTTCCTCTCTAAGTATATTGCTAAATACAAGAGTGTTACAGGCTAAAATCCTAAGCGAATTGTACAGTATATTTCACTTGCATATTGATTCTGGTATTTCTCTTTCTATTAGTCTAATTTTCGGGTTCCTTTCACTACAATAGGGATCATGCCTCCTGTAGAAATAGTAAAATGCCTATGACCCAATACGGCAATAAAACATCTAATTGTTCCGGCGTGGGATGTAGTAGAGATAACTGAGTTTTGGAGGGCCCTGGTAGGATCTACAGCAGAGGATCCATCCCAGTCTTCATCGAATAGTCTCTGAAGGAACAGGTTTGTCCTAAGGGCATGCTCGTGCATTTTTTCTCTGTTGGAGTCGGAGAAAAGCTCGTCCTGTTCTGTGAGCAGGTCCTCGACTTGGAAGCCGTGTTTGCCAAATCTTTCGAGGATGACTGACCGGGTGGATCGCTTGTCACATATGTTGACACCCATCGTTTCACGCAAGGTCTCGACGACCAATGGGTGGCTCTCGGAGGGCCTGATGCCGTCCCAGGTGTAGATGGCTGTGTGGCAGGATCTCTGCAACGGGGAGACGTAGAATTTTGCAGGGATGGGTGCACCGCGGGCTACCTGTGATTTCCATGCCTGGTTATTTTCTTTGGCCTGGTTGATGCCCAATTCCGTCAACATGGGATCGGGACCCCATTCTATTTCGCCATCGGTAGTCAAGCAATGCCACTTGCGATGCCATTCATCAATGCCATACTTCTCAACACACACATTGTGGTAGCCTTGGCCATGTCTAGCGAGGAATAATAGCTTGTAACATTCATTGTGCTTAGCATTTTTATTCAATTGCGCTATTTCTTCGAGTATGTCCGACCATGGTTTCTTGGCTCCAAAATCATCGGTAGCGTAGTTGAACCTCAAGTCGTCAGTCTCTGCTTCCATTTGCTTGAAGAATCCAGGAACCAGTTCAAATGTCCATGGATATACAAGCTTGTTATTAGAATCTCTAGATTCGCTTAATTTTTCGAGTTGATCTCCATATATCAATTCGTGTTCGACTTTACCGTGGGCATCATCATAATCAGTTTTTGTCGGTATTAATAATGACATGGTTTTCGTTTCAATTGACTCCTTTTTCAAGAAACTTACTCGACTATCTATAAAGATATACTTTATCGTTCGTTGTCTACAGAATTCTTTATTTAGCCGGACCGCGCTGTCCCCAATTTTTCCGATTTCGATAATCCTTCCGAAGGACAATATTTGAACTAATGCACAATTCAAACCTCATGCTACGCCTCTCTTGATATTTTCGAGTCACCTGTTCCCTCTATGTCTTCTTTCAGAGTAAACAGGGTAGTGGATCGACTATTTGAATGTTTACTAATAAATATTCTATGGAGATTTTTCTCGGAAAAACTTGATACAACTCCCGATTTAGCTATAAAATGCAGTGTAGTTGGTGACAATGATCTTGGATATATTGCAAACACAATTGATACCCCTTCTACATCGCACTTAATAATCCCTTAGATGTAATAACTGACATAACAATTTACATTTCTTCCGATTTTGATGCAAATCTACGAGGTATAATTACATCTAATAAATTAATTGATAATAATGAAGAATAGCCTATATAAACTAGAAAAAAAATTAAACAAACAAACAAACAAACAAACAAAAAGCAAACTAACAAAAAGCAAACTAACAAAACAATTTAACAGGAATATCAAATCATAGCCAATATAAATCGTAGTAATGTACAAAGTAGTAAATGGTATCAAGTTTTCCTCGACGACCCACTCTTAAAGTCAGGTTTAAAGTCAGGTTTGAAGTCAGGCTTCTTTGTTGCACCGACTTTTTGGATTTGGAACTTAGTGACCAAAGGAATATGATCAGATGGGAAATGGGCATTTGGGAATCCAATACAATGACTAGCATATTCTTCGTCAATTTTCCCCAATAGACCTTTAACCTGTAACGTCGAGGTTGAGTGCCATATATAATCAATTGCATTAGTAAATGCTGGCGAAAATGTAGTAAAGGGTAACTCACCCAACTGATCGTATGCAGATTTCAATTTGAACAGGTGACGGAAACCTTCTTCGGTGAATCTACCATAGTCACGACCTTCAAAATCTTCATGGTTGGAAACAGAACCAGTCGAAAACAATTGGTACACTGCATTTTCCTTTGTGGAATTGAAATCACCACAAATGATCATCGACGCATTCTTGATGTCCTCAATAGAATTTGTATGGTGGTATTTTTTCATTATTGTTCTTAATTCTTCCAACAAGATACCAACTTGCAAAGTTTTAACATCATTAAAAGCAGGATCCCAATGTAAATGGGTGTTAACAACGAGTATTTTTTCTCCGGTTTTAATATGGTTAAAGTGCGTGATAAGTGCAATGTTATCCTTGTTCATGAACCTGTTAAACAAATCTTTGGTCTTTTTATATTTATCAGAGCCCATGCAAACACTATTATATTCAAAATTTTGCTTTTGAAGCAATTCAAACTTATCAGTTTTATAGAAGGTGGCACATCCATCAACCTTTTTAGAATCTGCCTCACTCATGGTCTTAGCTCTTGTCTTATTAAAGAAAACACCTTTGTAACCAAATTCTTGCATAACCGGAACCCAGAATTCATGGTAAGTTCTAGTTTCAACTTCTTGCATACAAACAATATCACTCTTGAAGTGTAAAATTTCTTCTTGCAATGCAGCTCTTCTAAAACCCCACTCTAATGCCCATGATGGAGTATATTTATATAATGTCGTTGTGGCATAATGCTGACATAAAGTATTATAAGACATTACTGTAAACATATCATCAGATTCCGAATTATTAGCATCATTTGTGTACGCATCTGGGTTAGCTATTGGATCAATTATTTCACCGTCATCTTCTAATAATAACCACGGTCTTGGAACTGGTTTATTATAGCTTGGCTTCAAATCTCTCAAATAAGCAATGAGTTCTTTTGTACCCTTTTCAGCAACAAGGTTGGCCGTCTTCAAATCAATTGGATTACCTTCAATACCTATGAATAATAACTCAATTAAGTTCCCAAATTCATTTGGTAAAGTTTTAATGTTGTTATCAAACAAGTAAAGGAATCTTAAATTGAAGCACATTCCTAATTCTGGTGGCACCTCGTTTATTCTATTATGAGATAAATCTAAAGTTCTTAAACCTCTTAATTTACTAATTATCGGAGGCACGGTAACCAATTTGTTATTATTCAAGTAGAGCGATTCCAAAAAGTCATATTGAAACAATTTTGGCGACAAGTTAACCAATCCTTGTCCACTCAAATCTAATTGACACCACAATTGTCTCCCTTGTGTCTTTTGTCTCATTCTTTGCTCTTCTTGTAAATGATCATCATCGAGATCTTGCGCTAATTTCTTATTATGGAACAACGCAGAATTATTTATCGATGAATTGCTGCTAGATTTCAAATTCTCTTGTTCATTCAATGCAGAAACTATGGATCTGGTAGCGTCAATTAAGCTAATCGTCTTGACTTCACTATATGGATTCTTATTCTTTCTTGAGTTGGCCGCATATTGTCTAGCATAGTAATGGGGGATGTTGGCATTTCTAGATAATTGGCACAATTGTTGTTGGTGTTGCCAGTAAATAGAATTTGGATTATCTATATTAATGGAATTGATCTTTTGATTCTGTGGTTGTTGTTGTTGTAACGCAACCGCTTGTTGACTGAAGAATTGCTGTTGCTGTAAGTGAGGTGGTTGATGTGGCACTTGTTGACCTTGTGATTGTTGGTATTGCTGTGGAAGATGAACTTGTGGTTGCTGTTGTTGGTATTGCTGCAACTGCAGTGCCTGGGGCTGGCCTTGTTGTTGCAGAAATTGTTGAGGGAAAAACTGCTGTTGTTGATGAAGGCCTTGTAATTGTGGCGGCTGCTGCGCTTGCACAGGCCTTTGGTAATTATTCGGATAAAGGTTCTGCTGTGACATATTATCACCATAAACCTCCTGTTGAGAAAATTGCCCTGTACCACTCCCAGCTCCAGTGGATGATTGCAGTTGTTGGGATTGTCCCTGCTGTAATTGTTGTAGTAAGATCTGCTGTGCTTGCAAGTTGGGTTGTTGTCCCTGCACCTGTGCTTGGTATTTCGGAATATTCATACTAGGTCTTTTTTCAAGATTAGTCTATATATATTTGAGATCGGAAGTGCTATTCTTTGCATACAAAGGGGGTTGCCAACCGGATTATAACACCGACGTTTAGTATGGAATCTTAGACGAACTCTCACTAAAAATCACTTCTGGATAAAACGCTCAAAAAATCTGACAAATATAAGAACGAGTACTTCTCTAATGTGATGGAATAGGTACTCAGTTAACTGCTTATACGATTTCCCTTTACCGATTGATTGTAATATCTATTATCCTATATAATGGCGCTAGAAATATGTGGATGAGGTTTTTTAATATTGGTCAACAGTTTATGATTTTTACACGACCAACATTTTCACATTATTCTTATCTAACTGTACCTTAATTCAGTTACTAATGGTATATGGTCGGAGGGAAAATGGCTATTGGGGAATCCTAAAACATCTTCTTGAGAGCAGTAGGAATGATCGACTTGCCCAAGTAATTTGATTATTTTGAAGTGGTTCGTTGTATACCAAATATGGTCAACTACGTCCTCCAAGCTTTTAGTGAAACTGGTAAATTGTAACTGTTCTTCGTTTTGTTGAGAATTATGGAACAACGACTCATAAGCACAAGATAAATGGAACGGATTTTTTATTATACCATTGTGTATAACTTCGCTGTTGAGTTTCTTACCGTACTTGTAGATGTTAAACTCTTTGCAATCATGGGTATCAATGTGGCCAGTACTGAGCAATTGGAAGACCTTTGAGTTCGGGTTGGAGTTATAGTCCCCACACATGATAATACATGGGTTTTCAGAGTCATGGAGATCTATAAACTCGTGCAAAATGTTCAATAGGAGCTTCGTTTGGATGATTTTCACATCGTCAAATTTCGGGGACCAGTACAAATGGGTATTCGTAACGTACACAACCTTACCATGTAACTTGTCGTACAATTTCACAAGGAGTGCAACCGTATTTCGTGGAATCACTCGCTCTATGGTGGCATCTGTTATATCAAATTTGGACAGGTGTTGAGAAATATATTCCCCAAAATTTATATGGAGTTGGTCCAAGACATCGAATCTTTCGCTGTTGATGAAAATAGCAACCCCATCCATAAATTCACCAGGACGATCTCTCCAATATATCGGCTTAGGTTTCTTGATGTAGATTGAGCGGTATTTGGGGGTAGGGAAACTCTGGGACCAAAACTCCTCATACACCTGACATTCCATTTCTTGGAAACACATGATATCACATTTAAATTGCTGTATTATCTTATTGATTAAAGGAAACCTATATGAAGACCAATTCAAATATTCTTGTTCTAGATATCCAAAGACTGGCTGCCATACATAATGGCGAGATAGTATATTATACGACATGACCGAGACCCTATCAATCGAGCTGGATGGTGGTTCATTTAAATATACCCATTCCCTGTATTTTCTCGCATCGTAGTTCTTAGGAATACTAACACCGGATTGCCGACGTGTACAATTTATTATTACCTTTAACAGGGTAGTATTTGCATGTACCAAGCGATACATCATGCTATTCAAGAGGTAGAGTTATTCTGCAGAAGATCGAAGCGTAGATAAATAAGCGATAAACACTACATACAGGAAACAAGACGATAAGGATTCGAAGTTAATGTTCTATTAAGTAGTAAGTATTCTATATATGAAATTAGATTTAATTCTAGGCAATATGTATTCCATTACACCTTTAATCATGAAAAATATATTGGTTTTAAAAAATAAGTTTTCAAAAATGTCCATTTTTTAGAACAAAAGTATGCAATTAAGCTAAGTCTTCAATTTCGGCAATTAGATTTGAAAGTTCAGACCTGCCCTTTTGTAATTTCAAAAGTCTTGCATCGGAAATTGGGGTCTTCAGTAGTTTCTTGTTGGCGCTTTTACACAAGCTTAGCTTTGCCAACGAACAAATATCGCAGTTAGGCGCCTTAGGGACGCAAATCACTTGGCCAAAACCCACCAATAATGGGTTGATATCACTCCAAAAATTCCTGGGTAACCACTCTTCTAATTCAGCTCTAGTCTGTTCTGGTTTATTTGACTTCGAGACCCACCCCCACATTTGAGATAGTCTATGGAGATGGACATCGACACCTATACCGTCATTGATATTCCACCCTTTCTGCAATAGTAAGTAACCCATTTTTGGACCCACTCCAGGCAATTTGACGATATTTTCGATTGTCTTTGGAATATCACTTTCAAAAGTGTCCTGGAGGATTGCACAAGCCTTTTTGATATATGCAGCCTTCTTTCTATGAAATCCAACTTTCAGAATGAATTCGTCAATTTCAGCTTCAGACAATTTTGAAACAGATTCTAGCGACATCCCTTCCTTGTGGCCCTTATCCATTAATCCCATATGGAGTTTCTGCATTGCCAGAAAATTCACTTCATCCTTAGTTTGCGAAGACAACATTAACGATATCAATAGTTGGAAACGGAATATTCTTGGATTAGTTTCTGCAATATTGTGGTTTATGCCTTCTGGGATTCGCTCACATCCCATCGTATCAACAGGAGCAAGGAACTTCGATCTCATCTTCACAACCTCATTGTATACAGCAGCCCAGGTCGGTGGTGTTGCAATAGTCGGTGGTATTTTCCGAAGATCTGATTCAAGGACAGGGGGGAATGAATTTGGCTGGCTTTGATTTTGTTCAATCTCTACTTTTATATGCTTTTTAGATTTCAAATCATTCTTACCTTCAAATCGCTTTGAAGTATCTGATTTCAACAAAGCATAAGTATCCTCGCTCTTCACTTTTTTGTTCAATATTCTATCATCATGAGCTAAAAGCGGTCTTTTCGACCTTGTCATTTCTATACGAATTGTTCGGAATAGTTAGTAATCTACGTATACATGCAAGTTGTTCGCGTACTTTTATAAGCCCGAGGTTTATCTGGGGACATTTTTTTCACAGACTTATGATGACTCAATATTGAAATTTGTATTTTTCAGCCATGAATATTAAGATTTATACATTTAATCACAGATAATATATATTATTATTAAATATATGACTGAAAATTAAACGAACTATGTCACAGGTATCAAAAGTCGAAAGTAAAGCTGGCGTACTATCTAATTCTAAAACTCCCATGAAAACAAAGAGCAATTCTGATGGAAACTCTAATACCAAGACGATAAAAACACCAGGAACAAGAACCGAAAGAGTTGCACAAGCATGCGACAGATGCCGTGCTAAGAAGACAAAATGTGACGGTAAGTTACCGACTTGTTCTAGTTGTGCAGCAGTAGGGTTCAAATGTATTGTCTCCGATAAGCTTTCAAGAAGAGCGTTTCCAAAGGGTTACACGGAAACATTAGAGGAGAGGATACGCCAGCTAGAATCAGAAAATAAGAAGTTGGTAGGTCTCCTCGACCTAAAGGATGAGCAGCTTGAAATGCTAAATTCAGGCCTTAGTGGTAATGATAAGGGTCTTGATGACATAAAATCTACTAATATAGCAAATAGCCATGAAATGCAGCCAGTAACATCTTCGAACTTATCACTTTTGGACAGCCAACACAAGGATAAATTACATGAGCATGATGATGGATGTCCCTGTGGTTGTGCAAGCTTCCCACAATCAATGCATGAAAGACCAGTATCGATAGCAGGTTCGTTATACGATCAAATGTCCGTTCCAGGCTCGGTTAATTTAAGTGATGATGAAGATAATGAAAGTAGCTTTAGCGGGAGTGACTTGCTGCTGATATATTCCGCAAGCAATTCCTTTATCGCAACGAAAAATGTCCCTAATAGTTTTACTGGTTGTGAAGTTAGCCCTGCACCAGGGGCCTTTGCTGCTGCTACAGCTATTGCTCAAATGCAGAAAAAGCAACCTTTATCTGAGCAGCAACAATTGGAGCATACCGAATATACCAAGAAGCAAATGCTTACATCATTGGTAGCGATGTCTATCCCTAGAAGTACCGAGGAAACATTGTTTATTCCTACTCTTTTATCAAAAATTTGTCAAGTGCATGGATATAATTCGAAACCAGCAATATTGACGGCAAATGCTATAGCATCTTTGAAAGAGAATTCTAACGAGACCATGAAGAATGATTCCTCAACAACAGAAGGAAGAAACGATGAAATATTGCGCAAATTGATAATGAATAGAGCAAACTTACCTAAATTATCAGAATCAGAGGCTGTTTACTTCGTTCAAGATTTAATTAGCTTACCAGAATCTAGAATAGATTTAGATCATCTAGTAACAGTTTACTTTCAAGATTGGGGTAACGCATTCCCAATATTGGACAAAAACTCTTTTTTAAAGAACTATGTCAAGCTAACTAAGCTTTTAGAACTGGGCCTGGCGTCCTCGTTTTCAGAAGATAAATCTTCGTATGAACTGATAGAAAAATTCGGTGCTCTTATGATATTGGTTTTAAGTTTGAGTTTATTATCAAATAAAGACAGTCACATATCATCTAAGAACAATATTGGACAGTATGATATTGCCAACAAATATGTTTCTTATTTGAATCATTATGATCACCTTATTCACGAATTTATTAATCCAAATTGTATAATAACAAAATATTGTTCCATTCAGTCTCTTCAAATATTATCTTTAGCATTGCAATACTGTTTAGTAATTGGTGATATTACTACTTGCTATGAATTAAGATGCAGAGTAATTACAATGGCGCAACAATTAAGATTACACAGATGTCCAGCTGCTGTTTTAGGGATAACAGGAAAAAACGGTGGTAATGTGAATCTACAAAATTTCATGCAAGGTGAAAGACGTATTTTGTTTTGGTGTATTTATTGCTTAGATATTTATTCATCTTTGAATTTAGGGGTTCCTAGATTATTAAAAGATTTTGAGATCGAATGTGCATTGCCTTTCTCTGGTAAGAATGATGATACTAATGATAATGATGATAATGATGATGATGATGATAATGTGAATATATTGATAGTTAATAATACCAAATTATCCATTGTTGGTAAGGTTTCGAAACTTGCATTAAGTGTAATGTTATATTGCAAAGTTTTAGGACGTATTTTGGATTCTATTTTTGCAAGATTTGAAAACATTGATGATCATTCTAGGGCTCTTGATCAAGAGCGTATCCTTGACTGTTGGAGACGGGAATTACCCAGTGATTTAAAATTTGATATCGATGTTAATGAATTCTCCTTGAGTGATCAAGGGAACTCAAATTCCGTGGAGAATAATGCTTGCAAGAATTACAGTAAACAACAATTAATATTGATATTCCTTTATTACCATGCAAAAATATTGATTTATTTGCCAATTATATCTAAGTATGGTAATCACCATAACGTGGGACTTCTGCAAAAAGAGCAGTTATCAAAGGAAAAGGATGATGTTGCATCAATTGTGTCTAGTATAAGTCTGATTCAACTGTCATCCACTAGAATTTTAGAAATCTTGAGAAGCTTGTCGAAATATTCATCATCATACTTGATACCAATTCCGATAAATATTGCAAGACAACAAGCTCGATTTACACTTTTGGTCGCGAAAGGTAGTCTTGATTATATAAAAGGTGGTCCATTATACCAAAATCTGAGAACATTATTGTTAGATACTATTGCATATTTAAGTACTGAGAGTAACTATGATATTCCTGGTGGCTTGACTAAGAATTCGGTGAAGCTATTGGAATTATCTATACTAAGTATATTTGGATTGAGCATCAACAAAAATCCTCAAGCTTTGAAGAAAAAACAGGTTCCTTCAAACCTGCCTATCACTAAAACCGCGGTTGCACGGGAGCCTATATTGCAACAAGATACGTTTTCGAATAAGAACTACTCTCGTCCTAAACAATTACCTCCCAAATTTGTATCACCAAGCATATTTGACCTGAATAATAACAACGCCTTTGCAAACAGAGGTTATGAGGGTGATGCAACTTCAACGCTGAATACTCAACAGGAAAATTATACAATGCCCATGAACGGCGATCTATATCAATCCGTCGGAAATATGCCTTATATTGATGAAAATAATGAAAATATTGAGAGTATCTTAAAGTTTGATCCGTTCAAGGTTACTTTGAATAGTCAATTAATGATGAATGAATTTGCAGCTGATGGTTCATTAGGTTTGGTACCTTTCTTAGATATGAATAATTCTGAAAGTAGCGATGAAATTCCAAGCGCATATGATCGTCAGTCAACGGTTAAAATAGAAGACAATGGAAATAATCTACTTGGTAGTCATGACCCTGGTCTTTTCGAATGGTCATAGTATATATTTAAATACTATATATGAAGTCCGGTTTCGGGGCCGGGAATCTCGGAGTTTTTAATATAAAAATGAAAAATCTGGAGTAAATTGTGAGGCTATTTTCGAAGATCAATTTATACTTATCAAAGGAATATTCATTGCCAGTATATATATATATGAATTAAATGTCTACGTTTTCAAAAGTCAACTTCAAAACGATCAATTACAATTCTTTCCGCCCGCATTATCCCTCAAGTTTTTACCAAATCTTGAGTAACTATGCATCAAATGGAAACACCTCTAATTTACCATTAAAAAGAGGAATTGACTTGGGATGTGGAACCGGAGTAGCTGCCTACCCATTGCTTAACTTTGTCGAGGAGGTTACAGGCCTTGATTTATCTCCTCCAATGATTCAAACTGCAAAATCGTTAATCCCAAAAAGATGCGAAGAGATGAATATCAGCGATACATCTAGAATTAGCTTTAAGGTTGGTGCTGCCGAAGATTTTGTAAAACAAGAGAATGCAGAAGTTGCCACAGATAGTATTGATTTGATAGTTGCAGCCCAATGCATACATTGGTTCCAAGACTTGGACTCTTTTTACAAAAGCTGTGCGTCTTTGTTAAAATCAGGTGGAACTTTGGCATATTGGTATTACGTAGACCCTATTATTATCAATTTCCTGGGCCCGTCAAGTGGAGGAAAAGCTGAAACTTTGAAGAAAGCAGTACAAATATACAACAAATATGTTTATGAAGATACAAGGTATATAGGTCCCTATTGGGAACAGCCCGGCAGAAATATTTTAAGAGACTTATGCGTGAAAGTCAACGACGCAATCCCTAAAGATCTTTACACAGAGCTTACTATCAAGAGTTATTGCCCCGAATTTGATGGAAACTTGAAGCCATCCGAAGAAGACCTCGTCCTTGAGAAACTGAAAATAAGTATCGATGATTTCGTAGAATATCTTCACACTTATAGTAGTTATCATAACTATAAGGACGCTACGGGTGACAAATCCAATTTTGCTGAGCTTTTTATTGGTGAGTGGGAATCTGAGCTAGGCTGGGATAGAAATGAAACTACAATCGACATTATATGGAGATCTGGCTACACATTTATGAAGAAAAAATAGTCTAGAATAGCACTTAAAAAAATATATATCTAGTTTTGGGATTTTATTTATTTAATACTCTTTCCTGTATGTGGACGAAATCGAATATTTACAAGTTGCATCTTTCTAAACTTATTTTCGTTCTATGCTAGCATCAGCTTAAACCACTGCAATGATCATCAGGATTTCTACTTACTTGTTGAGAGTGTTTGGATTGTCGTTCTTGCTTTGGGTGGTCTTATCTACAATAATACCGCAGATTTTGGTAAAATACAGCCAGCCCGAAGAACCGAATAAAATAATATACCCATACAATTCGATTACTTCACCATCACCGTTGCCAATTCAAAACAGTAGTGTCTATTTCGTAATAGCACACCCAGATGATGAAGTGATGTTTTTTTCTCCTTCATTAATAGAAGTGAATAAAAAAAAGCACAATAATCGGGTAAAATTAGTATGCTTTTCTAAAGGAGATGCTGAAAATGAGTCTATGGGTAAAGTACGCACAGAAGAGTTATACCGGTCGGGCCGTATCATGGGCCTTGATGAGGATGATATCACAGTTCTTGATAAGTTCAAGGATGGTATGGATGAAAAGTGGGATATCAATGATGTAAAGAAAGCGTTAAGCGCTGTAGTTGGAGCGAAACATAAAGATCCATTAGTGTTAATCACTTTTGATGAGCAGGGGGTTTCAAACCATCCTAATCATATTTCTTTGTATCACGGAACCAAGGAGTTTTTCGAATCTCAATTCAGCAAGAGAAGTGGTGATTATAAGTTATACACTTTGAAAAGTTTGAATTTCTGGGAGAAGTATTCCTTCAATGTATTGACTAATGTCGAATTATTTGTTGATCATTTGTCTAAATTGTTGATCAGCAATATTTTAAAGATTAAGGTTAACATAAGTTTTTTCAACCATACAATAAATAATAAGACAATAAAAGTATACTCAGATTTGAATATGCTAAGCGTTAGTTACGCCGCAATGTCCTATGGTCACTATTCGCAAATGGTATGGTTTAGATATGGTTGGTTAATTTTAAGTAGATACTTGACTTTTAACCATTTAACTTTAGTCGATTAGATATATATATATATACAATTTATAATACATACTATACAGGGTTATAAATTTTTAAACCCAAATTGCTTCTGACACCAGTTAGAGCCGTGCTCAAAGTAGTCCTTTTTAGAAATGCTTATCTTGTCAATAATTTCATCATTTGATAATTGTGCACCGCCATACCAACTAGCCTCCTCAGGGCTATGCTCTGTTTCTTTTACCTTAACTAACCAATCCATAGGTAATTCTTTAGTTAACTCACTCCTTAAACGTTCCGTAAACCCAGGGATGTTAGTGTTTCCACCTACTGTTACAATATTACCCAGTAATAACGGCCTCGACGTTTTAGGACAAGACATTATAGATTCCACAACCAAGTCGGTTAGGTTTTTAAAAGTTGCATTCTGGATTGTAGAAGTACTTGAAGTAGTATTATCAAATACTATCTCTGGGTGGTAAAATGATTCGGGAATTGTAAAGCGCTCATCCATAAGCCTAAGGGACTGAACATCACTACCTGCATCAATCGGCGTGTCTTTAGTTTTAACATATCCAGTGGTAGTTGTCTTGAAGTCCGGCAAGATGAATTCACATGCATGCTTTCTTCTGTTTTCTAGGGATTTATTATAATCACTTGTCATAAAGCAAGTCTTCTCCTTTATGGTGTTGATGAGAATCGGCTCATCAGCTATATCATAGTGACGAAAAGATATGATCTCACGGAGTAAGCCATTAAGCAATGACCCCCCTATAGGTAATTTTTTCACGCCCTTCCAGTAAACATTCTGATAAATTACCGGTATAATCCAAGTCGAACTATATCCAGAATCAACGACAAGTGTAAAGTCGTTATTAGTCTTTTCCGAAGACCCTTCGCCTAGCCATGGAATTAAAGATGAAGGCGTACATCTATAGTACTCATTGAATCCGTATTCCTCAAATACTATTTGGTCTGTATTCATTGATAACTGAGCTAGCTGGAATGGTGTTTCTGTTAATGTTAAATGCGTGATTGAAGGATCCAATTCTTTATGTGGAGATGCTTTACTAAATGTATAATCCCAGACGGGCTTTTCTGTTTCCCATGAGATTAAATGCCCGTGGTCGTACGGCCTTTTAAATATCATCCCTGAATAGTTATTCGTTTGAGCTAAATAATCATCACCAACGTATATGTGCCCATCTCTAGCTTTAACCAAGGCATTTTGGTGCTTTATTGGCTTATCCTGGGTATTAAACCCCGACTTAATACTATAACTACCATTGTCTATTACAAAGTATTGTTGGGACATGTTATAATAAAGATTTAGAGATATTCACCACTAAAGTGTGGATATGTTTATAGACAAAAATTCGCATCACGATTCTGATGGTCATATCGGAACAAAAATTATTTCTACTGATAAACTATTCTACCACCACAGTGGTAAAACGATGCAAATAGTAAGATTTTGAAGAATAATAACCCTAAGTAATATTGGAAACTATAAATTAGGTTGTCTATTTGTGAATTGATTACTAGCAAAATCATTTGAAGCTATTTATTCGCTCTAGGACTGTTTGGTTTATCTCGCTAGCATAACATACGATTTTCTGAGGGAGACTGCTATCCCAATCACATACTCATAAGAATATATATACGAACAAACAAGAAGACATAAATTACTGGCGAAACAATTTGACAGGAAAAAGAGGCTTATATATTTCATTATCATCATTTGAGAATTTGGATTATTAAAATAAGAATATCATAGGATCCCAGTGAATCATGCCATTGCTATCCCGTGTGCTACACCTCAGCTCGGAGAAATTGTCAGAACGGATCTCTCCGAGACAAAGTATTGATCTCAACAGATCTCCGCTGTCCTCATCATCCGGGGGAAGCCCCACAATCAAGCTATCTATTGCTTTAGAATCGCCCCCGATAGTAATGTATGGTCAACCAAGTGAATCTAGTGGGTCGATTGTGTCGGGACTAGTTAGACTAGATATCAAAGGGAACAAAAATACAAAAGGCTTGGAATTGGCACTGGTGTCTTCTCATTCATCGCTCGCATCCTCTCATTCACATTCGGACGAGGTAGAAATGGAGAATGTAACCTTATCGCTCGTCCAAACGGTGAGATATACAAAGCCATTTTTAGTACCGTCATCTTCAATAACTAATTGCAAGGACTGTTGTGTCAAGAAGCATGAATTAGCACGATGGGACATTGTTTCGTCTAAGGCATCATTCCCGATTGGAAGTCATGCGTATCCATTTTCACATTTATTACCTGGCTCTTTACCAGCATCGTGTAAATTAGGGTCAGCGCACTCTAATTCGTTTATCAAATATGATCTAATTGCAACAGCTCAGAAATCAAATTCATCAAAGAAGACAAAGGTTATTTTACCGGTTAATATATCCAGGCTGATTTTGAGAGGTCCAGATCGTAATTCTTTAAGAGTATTTCCACCGACTGAGGCTACTGCAAGTGCAATATTGCCAAGCGTTGTATATCCAAAATCTACTTTTACCTTGGAGTTGACTCTAGAGAATATCGTTGGCAGCAGGAAAGATAGACGCTGGAAGATGAGAAAGTTAAACTGGAGGATAGAGGAAAATATCAAAGTAAAAGCACGTAGTTGTTCGAAACATAAAGGGAAGCTCAAAACCTGTGAAGAATCGCAGAGAAGAGTTATACACAACAAAGAAATGCGGCTACAGCAAAGCGGAACTGGAAATGGTAGTCCAACGAGTGGTCCGAATGCTAACAAATCTAATTTTCATCACAGCACTATACAAACAAACATGTTCTTATCGACATGCCCAAGTTCTCAATTGCCTGATGCATCGCATGCTACTAGCAACCACGCAGAAGGGATAAATGGGGCGCCTGTGATCAATGAAGAAGATGAGATAAATCACCCTTATTTTGGCGAAAGTTCATCCTCTCGGACGAATGATCATTTAATTGAAGATTTCATATCGCCTATACCTTCAATAACCCCCAACGTTAACAATAGAGAAAATATAGAATCAGAAAGAGTACTGCCAGACACCCCAAGAGTAAGTACTCCAGATAATAGTGGGACACCTCTCAGTAATACCTCGTCAATCCCCACTGAAAATACCGAAGATTTGTATTTAGATGAAATTAGAACCATTAACCATGGAGAAATGAAATCTGGTTGGAAATCAGACTTCAGTGGACGAGGGAAAATCCAGGTAACTACCGACATCGATGCTCATTGTTTTTCTAGTGGGTTGAATAAACATATAACAAGAAAAACAAGTGACGATCCCAAAATCGATGAAATACACGAAGGTTTAAGAAACGGGGCTAATATTTCTTGTGATATTGATGATCCTACTTTGGGGATTTATGTAAATCATTTGCTAATCGTTGAGATAATTGTCGCAGAAGAAATAGTACAACCTGTCAACGAAAAGAAAACTAAGTTACTTCCTTTGTCATTGAGTCCGGTAACTTCATCATCTTCGGTACACGGCCAAAAAACGACTCTGAAAAGTAATGCAAACCGAACCAACCAACCAGGTTTAACTACTGGCGCTGCAAGAGTGTTAAGAATGCAATTCAAATTAACCATAACGGAACGGTCGGGCCTAGGGATCGCTTGGGACGATGAGGTCCCTCCAACATACGAGGATGTCCGCACCTTCAGTCCTCCCAACTATTCAGAGGCATCTGCTTCTTCGACACCTATGTCGGTTTCTGCAAGTTCCGTGGATTCTCCTTCCAATGCTGATAGAAATCTGTCTAGTGTTCTTTTTGGTATTGGGGACACTCCCCCTTTAGGAAGTCATGTCTCTAGAAATAATCATCGCAGCCAAACATTGGATCTTGACGAGAGAATCCAGGATTTTACGTTATAAAATCCATTTACTCTCTAATCGTCTGATTACATTAATTCGAGTTTTGGCCTACAAATAAATCTTTTTAGATTCTCTACATATAGTGTATTATTATAGATAAATGGAAATAATAGAAATATAGCTGTGTGACTAATATTTCTTCTATTCTTCAACAAGATACTTTGTGGATCAATAGTATCCCTTTATCCGTTTAGATAGCATAATATTTGTCGAAGTATCCGAAATAGTAGTTCCATAGACATTTTGTATCACATGACTGATTCTATTGATTATAATTTTATGTTTTTCCGCTAATGTGGACCAAGGTAGATTAAAGATAAGTTAAGTTTACAAATACCAAGAGCTGTTAGATAGTGTTTAACTGACAAGTACTTGGTAACTTGAAAGAAAGATTAGGGATCATTATGATGGACGAGAATAAATCTAGTCCTGACCAGGATCATCCGCAATTTTATATATATGAAGATGATACAAATAATGGTATACTGGAAACAGGAACAGAATCAGGAGAAGCTGGCTACCATCTCAAGATACCTAAATTACGCTCAAATATATCTAAGGATAGCAAGGATACAAAGAACAAGCAAAATTTAGTAATTGACACAGACCAGGGAATAACGGAAGCAACCGTCTTATTGCCCGTCAAAGAACATTTCAACAACATTGATGACATACTAAGATTCCCAATAGAGTCGTCGCACGCATATTCGTACGCTCATTTATCGCCCAACTCATTAGCATTAAGATTGAATGTATTGAAAAGATCTCTTGAGATTTTAAAGGACCGTCCTGGCTTATTGAGGCTTGTAAATCTAAGAACCGAGAGCCTGAACGATAGCAACCCCTCGACTTTTGAGAACCTCAAAGTTAAACTGTTAAATAATAGGATATACAGCAACCCTCTGGCTAATAACAGTTCCGAATTCTATAGTGATAAATTCAAAATTCAATCCAATGCTTCATCAGCTGCATTATCAGCCTTATTCAGGCCACCTATGAAAAGATCCGATAGTTTACCGGTTAATCAAGTTTATTCGACAAAGAAAAATGCGGAACCTATGACACCTAAAAGCGTTAAAGGCTACGGCAATTCCTTACCAAAGAATTCTATCTTAAATGACGATCTTAAAGATATAATTGCATTGATAGAAAACGACACGAATAATTTAACAAAAAACTCTTATGTTGCATCAACTCTACACGATTTATCCTTACCATCCACGAATGATAATCAAAAGTCAAAACATGATTTTTTAAAGAACAAATTATTATTTGCATTGGCTACCCCTTTTGTTGAAACAAATGTCATGACTTCTTCATTATTAGGCGATCAATATACTCCAGTTGCATCTAACTTTAACAGTTCTGCGAGCTCGTTGAATTCTCTAAACAGAATTCCTTCAGCAGTTAGTGGTATTAGTGCAAATAGACCATTCCATTCCATCGCTCTGGGAAAGCATGCGTTGCCGCAATCCGTCTTTACTGTTGGAACAGAAACTCCATGGTCTGTTAAAGCGGCTAATGATTTAGCATTGTTGATGTTTGGTGTACTGCAAAGTATGATTAAGTCATTAACATTAATGGATTTGATTGCACCACAATTTAGGCAATTTGTGTCTGACAGATTGAACAAGCTAATGGAAGCTGAATTGTTTGAGTCAAAAAATCAGGAGGAGAATAAGAAGGGACATGGGATTATTTTTGCGGGAGAAATTGTAGCGATAATGAGACCGGGTGATCAAGAATTTGCTTGGACATCAATGTGGGCTAAAAAGAGAGGCTCCATTATTATTTGTATGTTCGAACAAATACCTTGTGATGCCTTTGACGTTGTTATTCTGAGTGTTAAAGACAAATGTGAACCTTATAAAATTGATAGTATTAATGAGATTGCCGGAAAACTAATTCGAAAGTTTGACACCACCAAATTTCATAACCTTATGGATATCAGTACCTCTATGGATTCCGACTTAGAGAGAGGTGATGACCTTGAGGATGATTTTATTGACCATTATTTGCCTCAGGATTTAAATGACAGCGAGAAAATAAATAATACTCGATATTACACCCTTCAATTTAATGGACAAGAGAACATCCCTTGCGCAGTCACCTCCTATCCTTTGGAAATGGACCATGAGAAAAACGAAGTTAGATTGAAAATACATTCATTGCCTTACATTGCAGGTTTATTTGTTATTGATTCATCTTCATATAATATACTTTCATGTAATAATGCAATAGCAAAAAACTTATTTGGCAAATCATCGTTAGACTTACAAGAGAAATCAATCAATAATATAATCCCTGAATTTACTAAAATTTTAAATACTGGGTTGAAAAACCATTCTGATTCCTTGGACATTGTTCCAGGCCTTGTTTTACCAGAGCATTTTTTCAGAAAATATGATGCCATTCTTAGGCACTCAAGAAATGAAGGAAGCAGCGAGGAAGAATTGTTTTTAGGTTCTTCGGGTATCAGAGGGTTGCATAGAGATGGTAGGCACATTTGGGTTGATGTCCAATTAAGGGCATCTTCAAATGAAACATTCGTTTTATGGATAACATATTCTCGACAAACAGGCAAAGAGTCTCAGGAATCGAAAAGCATTGATAAATTAAGCTCTCATGCTTCCTCTTTGTCTTTGAAGCTGATGGACGAGAAAACAGAGCCTAGAAAGGCTAATTTCACGAGCGGGAACTATAGTATAAATGAAGTCAACCTTCCCTCTCAATTAAAGTTGTTTCCCGATGATGATTCAGAATTCTTGGAAGTTGCTCCAAGCAGTTGCGAAATAAGCAGAGAAACAAGTACTAGAAGACCAAAATCAAATACTTTTTCTATTCCAATAAGTCATGCTAATAAAGCTTTAGAGAGAGCACTTTCGTTAGAGGGGGATATAGATGGAAGCACCCAGAAGAGGAAAAGAATTATCTCTAATACTGATTCCACAATTTCTAATGCTTCTGAATTATCTCCACTCGAAACTTTAACTAGTTCTGATACTTTAGCAACTACCATTTATAATAATGAAAAGTTTGCTTCGAATTATGATCTTTCAAGAAATTCTTACCAAAAATATTCCGAGAAAGAGATCTTGAAACTCGAGAATGAGATGCTCGCAAATAAAGTGAAGAACTCTACTCATTGGCCTTCAACGTTAGGCGAAAAAAGGAGAACGAAGAAATTTTCAGAATTTAAGGTTTTAAAGGAAATGGGTGAAGGTGCATACGGTAAGGTAGTGCTCGCGGAACATAAAGAAGATCCAATTTACAACATCATTATTAAATGCATTGATAAGGAGAGAATATTAGTTGATACTTGGGTCAGGGATAGAAAGTTGGGTACAATTTGTTCAGAAATTCAAATCATGGCATTTTTAAATAATGAGCCACACCCAAACATTATGAGAATTATTGACTTTTTTGAGGATGAAAAGTATTACTACCTTGAAACTCCATTATTTGGAGACCCTCCGGCAATCGATTTATTTGATTTTATTGAAATTAAAAAAGATATGACGGAGCTTGAATGTCGCTTTACCTTCAAGCAAATTGTACTGGCTATTTATCATTTGCATAAACATGGAATAGCACATCGTGATATAAAGGACGAGAATGTGATTGTTGATGAAAATGGTCTAATCAAATTGATTGATTTTGGTAGTGCGGGCTATACAAAGCTGGGACCATTTGACGTTTTCGTTGGCACTATTGATTACGCGTCCCCGGAAGTGTTACGTGGAGAAAAGTATGAAGGCAAACCTCAAGATATTTGGGCATTAGGAATATTATTATATACCATGCTTTATCAAGAAAACCCATTTTACAATGTTGACGAAATCATGGAAGGTGACCTAAGAATACCATATGTTGTGAGCGAAAAGTGTACAAAATTAATTAAAAAGATTTTAGTCAGGGATATATCCAAAAGACCTACTATCACTGATATTGTAGAGGATGAATGGTTAAATATATAGACTCATATACATATAATATATTAATATATCAATACTTCGCAAATTATCGAAAAATGCGACACGTCCGAATTAGGCTCCAACAATTGATGAGTATGTAAGTGTTATATTTAAAAATTACTTGGTCATAATAGTAATACTAAATGAGTACTTGACCTATAAGTATATTGCTTGAGTATGTCAGGAGACCATAAGCCCGACAAATCTAGGATAAAACTCCCTATTACTTTTGAAGTACAGCTGCTGTTGTCAAAATCATATCCTGTAAGCATTACAGTTTTACTGAGATTAGATAGCATACGTGTGGAAAATCTTCCAGATGATTTTTATGATAAACAATTAGTCTTCAAACTACAAAGGAGTACTCATGAGTTAATTTTAGCTTTGTCTACGAATTATTATTATGTAAAGGTTCAAGAGAGAGTTACAGACAAAGATTGGAAAATTGGAATTGTATATTGTATTCACAAGAATTACTATGGCATAATACCAATACCTAAGGAAGTACGACCGAAAGATATAGATTCGGAGACATCATCAAAAATTTCTAGTTATGGAGACGTCGAAGGATACGTCTCGAATTGGAAGATGTTTCCATCCATGGATATGAATGAGATAAACATCCCTATCGTCGAGGATTTTTCAATGAAGCCTCCATCGTTGATTAAAGCTTCGAATAAGAGAGCCGATATAATAAATCACTCTCCACAATCACTGGATGATCCATTAAGGTTTTTGTATTCCAGATATTATAGTATATTGTATTCATTGAATACTCCTCTAAATTATTTTCCTAAGACTACCATAAGTAGGTTAAAGATTTTATGCGAGAACGATGTTGTGAAAATAAAGTCAAATTTATTAGATATTCATTTATCTATTGAGGAATTAGATTCAAGACATGACGGAAAATTTGGTGTTTTGAAAACGATTCATGATGAGAAGTCTCAAGAGTTGCAACTTAATATTAAAGAAAAATACGAAAATCAAAGTCAAAAGGAATTCATGTCAAAGCATCACGATCTTATCTTAAAAGTAGAAAGTTCAGGAGAGAAACCTAAAGAATTAGGTAATAAAAAAAATGAAGGTAAAGATAAGAATAAACGCCTAAATGATAATAATTCAGCGTTTATTCTTGAGATTAAAGTGAGGGAAGCTCAATTACAAATCTTAGTACTCTTAGAATTATTAGACTGTTGGGCAATCACAGAAAGTGAATTTCTTAGTATTAATTTACAAAGACAGGAAAAGAACGAACAAAAGAAGAAGAAACGGAAAACTTCCTTGGTGAGGAAAAAAGCTACTTCCAAAAAAATAGTGCCTACTTTCTTGGGTATGGGTGTAAACTTGCAATCACCAGATAAGGCGCCACACCCGCTCTCTAAGAAATTGGATGAGTTTAATCTATTTGAAAATTTAAACACTCTAATTGATAGAATGGGGCTTTGGGATACTTTATTAGACAGAGCTCCAGGGGACAAAGATAATAGTTCATTTGGATTTTTAGCATATGTAATAATACCTTACTTTAAGCAAAAATTGCCACTTACAGTGAAGTATTTAATTGATAGAGTAAAAGGATTGAGCTTGAAGTTGAATACAAAGCCAAGCAAGAATAGCACAGAAATATTAGCGGAACAAGGTAAGAGTTTATCGAAGAGTGATGAAAACGCTTCTCAAACTGGCCGCTCGTCAAAATTCGCTAAGAAACTTATAGACCCGAAACAAGTACCATTACTTAAAAGATCTTCTTCTTCTACAATACAACAAGATTTGTTACCTGCATTTTCACTCAAGAGGTCAAAATCAAATCTCTCCTCAAAGAATTTGCAAAAAAGACAGATTGATATGTCATCCAATTTAAAGTCTCTTTCCGAAATACATAATGGCGTTAATAGTGATAGAACCTCCAAGCTGAGCAAAATTATGCCTGCTAAAATGGCTGTTAGTCACAAGGAGCCAATTATTTTTGGAAACGCTAAAAGGTTTAAACCTCAGCTGTCTAATATATCCCTGATGAATTCTGAACTGATCCCTCAGGTTGAAGCAACACCTGCTAAGAAAAAACCGGAAACTACCCATGAAGACAAGATTCATTTAAAAACACCACTGCAATCTACTAATCAAAAATCCTTTAACACTGTTAGCAGAACTCCTATAAATCAATTCATTCGGCCGACTTTAGGGGCATCGTATAAAGATACAACAATTCCATGCTCAGTTTCCAAAGGTGAATCATCGCTATCAGATAAGTTAATGTACGCAAGCATGGCACCTCCAATGGATACTATGGTGAATTCGTCTCCCATGGGAATTCCAAAATTTGAAAATAGATCATTTTTAGAAAAGAATAATCCGGACGTCTCAGAAATTGCTAGTTCACCACCATATGCATTTGTTACACCTTCAGAACACATACTATCATCACCCTCAGTTATTAACTCTTCATCTAAGAGTAAAAGAATGAAACCCGGAGATCCAATATCTTTACAAGATTCACCTTTTTTTGATAAAACTTTGAATGGATCACCTAATTCCACTGGAATTTTGAATGCAGACCTTTCCAAATCTTATGATGAACCAAGTTCTATATTTAAGAGAACAAGCTTAAAAAAGAGGAAGTCAACACCAAATATCAAACAGACTTCTACTGCAAAAAAGAATACTCTGCAAAATGTCATCGAGTTTGAGGAGGAAACAGATGTTGATTTGGAAGTGGATTCAGATTATGAACGATTAACGAAAACCAACAAACCAATAAGAAAATATAAGAAATGAAAGAATTTTAATTTATAATACATAGACATATACAAGTATACATAGCAATAATAATACAACCTAATTTTTTTGCCGCACTTAAATAGTCAATTCCCCAAAGAAAAGACCCCTAGCAATGGCTCTAGCATCTGGCTGTTTGGCAATTAATTCTGCAAGAGTATCACCAAGCCTTTCGCTTAGTTTTTCTTTAACTTCATCAGATAAATCAGTTTGATCATCAATTTCCATATCATCACTTTTATCAATGTCGATACGTAAGTTCTTCAAAGTTTCTATTGTGGTCTTTAATAAAATTTCCTTTTCCATGTCAGTTTTGCTTCCATCCTCAACAACTAGTTTACACCACATTTTTAAATTTCCAACTAAAACTAACTTTACTACTTCGTTGCCCATATTTTTTAATCCCAATAATGCACCGTAATGTGTTCCTGTAGGCTTGGAGGAATCCAATAATGCCCTTAATAATGTTCTGGTGACCCTTGGTTTAAGGGTGGAGTACGATGAGCCATATACCTTTATAATATGTTCTAATAAAATAGCAGCAAACTCTCTGACTGCCAATTGGTTTCTTAAAGCTTCTTCAGATTCTTTATTACTGCCCTCTTTAATTATTGGCCCAATTCTCTTAGCGAGTAGTAACGTCAAAATACATGGCATTAAAGCATGCACGTATGGATCTAAAAATATATTCTTATTATCAGCAAGGGATGAAATAACCTCTAACATTGTAGATAATATATCAATATTTCTTAATTGATTTGTAATTTGTTCTGCAACAAATTGTATGAAGTAGGGAACCAACTGATGTAAACCCGGATCATTTTTCAAAGAATTTATAGCTGCATATTTTAAATTTTCCTTTTCTGGATCTGTTGAAATAAGGACCTCAACAACCTTATCGAAATATAATTTAAGTTCTTTAGACAATACATGCTTGACCAAAGGCTTGATTTCTACGTCCTTTTCCGTTAATTTCTGGTTCTTTGAATTTGCATTAGCATCTTCTTTAGATGTGCTTTCTGTGGAGAATCCAGAATTTAATATATCATTACCCAAAATAGATGAAGTAGCTCCTCTAATAATTGGAGGCAAACTTTTAATTTCAGACGGAAGCGGGTTTTGAGGAATCATAGGCTGAACTCCTTCAATCGCAAGCCAATGAGCTGTAAATGTTGTTTGTCTTGGAACCTTTGGCAATTCTTGGTTAATTAATTTCTCGAATTCAATTTCATGATCATCTATGTAATATAAAGTTTGACCTCCCGCTCCTACTAACGCTTCTTTAAATGATAGTGGCTGAGAATTATCATATCCATAAAGTGGTTCTATATTCAATATCTTTAGTGCGTGATTGATATCACTAGTCATTAATAATTTTCTTTTTGAATGTTTCATGAATTTGATAGCTGTTTCTAATATTTCATGAATTCTATATTCAACATCCATAGCAAGATTCTTAGCCGCTTCTTCAGGTAAATTAATACCTAATGATTCCGCCGCATCCTTCACTGTATCATGAGGTGACCATAAAGTATGCGAGAGTGGAATTTTCGAACTCGACTCCATTGTATTCTAGGTTTACTGCTATTCAACTGAGTTTATATATATTAGTTTAACCGAACCATTAATTTTACTGCTCGATACTTTCATGGAAACTGATATATGCAGGACGTGTATATACAATTCTATATAGACTATTATTAAGTATATAGCAAATGCCCGGTAGAGAGTCATTATAGCATATTAACAAACAGAGCACATCTTAAGACAACAGGATAGGTAATATATGGATATTGCGCTAAAAGAAGGAACGTTATATATGAAGGCTTTCTAACGCATTTTTGATAATTTCATATCTTTTATACCAGATACCACATTGTAATACTTTAGTCAGCCCTACACGTATATTAGCACAAAGTGATTAGTTGCAAATAGTGCTAGCAACAATATAATCCCAGAAACTTCTTAAGTTTCGCCTCTCAATTTTTTTAATTCCAAAACCAATTCATGATTCAACTCCAAGAGTCGTTTGTTTTCACTACTCAATTGATCTAGCTTCTTGTTCTTCTTATTGAATTCCTTCTCATAAATATCTAGCTTCTCCTTTCCTATATTTTCTTTCACCTGCTCCAAAACTTCGTTGGTACTTTCCTTGTTTTGTTCACGCTTAGCATCTGATTGTGTGCCGCTTAAATCCTTTTCAGTTGATCCAAAGCCGGTCAATTGCTCCTTAAATACATCCCTCTGTTGCTCTTCAAATCTTTCTTTGCTCAATTTGGACATGACCTCAATATCATATCCCTTCAAGTAGAACAATTCACACAAAATTCTATCCGTTCTTTCCGTCAACACTTCTTTTACTGGTAATGAAAACGCAGCATATCCAACAGGAGCTGGTCCACCGTCCGGAGGTCTAGTATATTCTGATTTGTAGACTTGGCTATTTCTATTTATAGAATATACTCTCAGAATAAAGTCTTCCATCAACTTCATGTACATTTCTCGAACATACGGTCCGTTGAGAGTAGCAATTTCATCTACATCATTTGAGGCGCTCCCAGAAGCACTTAAAGTTGATGTGAATTGACGACTGTTAAGCTTTATTGCGATTATTTCCCATAAATCGTTTTGTTGTTCCGTGGTTGATTGCAAATGAGGCAAATATTGTAAGACATATTCAAGCAATGATTCCTTAATCAACGATTCAATGCGTTCCTGCTCCTTCTTGAAAAATGAATTCTTCGGAGCACTACTATTGAAGAAAGTTTTCATGGCTAGGATTACAATTACGATTTAATTTTTTGGTGCAGTTTCGGTAAAAACGAGTTTTATTTATATAGTACTCACACTTTTCTTGGACCGACCGAAAAGCAAGTTATGAAGACATTAGTACTACAAGGATAATAACTTAAATAGTATTCATTATATATTAATCCCTGTTATGAAACCACCGTATGTACTTATTTAATTTTGTAATCCCTTTTCCAGTTTCGATTTTCGTGCCATGGCCTTTAACTTGTCTTGACTCTCCTTTAACAGATCCTTCTGTTTGCTATAGCGTTCCTCAGCCGCCTTTGCTGCAGCAGATTTGCTGTTAGCACGGCCATCATTAGAATCACCGCCTAATCTCTTACCTTGTGCACTGTTTGCCGTTGTAGAAGTGTTTTTGGAATTACTCAGGTGCTGATTATTTACCTGACTTGGGCTGATGCCAGCTTCAGAATCACCTTTGGTACCCAATCTTTGCTCATTCTTGGTGAATCGAGCATTTCCTGTTGTATGCTTCTTGTGTTGGCCACTTATTGGTTCATGAGATTTTGAAAAGCAAGATCCCATAGTATTTTAACGAAGCGCCCCAAGATCTGATTATGCAATTGACTGTCTTATTCACAAAGGTTCCACACAAGGGGATATTTTGAAAAGAACAAACCTCTAATAATGTTAATGACTTTCTACAGTTATATTAAGTCTTTGAGTCGATCTTTAGATTCACATATTTTCATTATGCACAGTCTCACAAAAAGCCCTCGAAATATAATTATTACCAAATTAAGACTAATATTAATCTATACTATTTACAAACACATATACTATATACACAAGTGGATTAGAATACCTAAGAGTCAATGATCTTCGATGATATTTTTTTGTAATTAATGTTTGGCTTCAAATGTTGAAATTGGGGAATATCTATAGGAACTTCATTTGAAAATTGAGAATCATCATCGCGAGTCAACTTTACAAATGACTTCAAGTGTTCTTTCTTCTTTAACCAATATTTTACAAACCTGACGCATGATCTTTGATCTTGGATGTAGTCCTTATACTTGTTGGCCACAGCTAAATAGAAATCTTTTCTAGTAGAGCCATAGTCCGATAAAATTGTAGCATCACGCAATGCTGCCCAATCGGCTATTGGAATATAATTGAACTTGTTGCTATCTAAATGTTGCAATGATTCATTCCATTTGTCCAAGATTTCTTGGTTGGTGTATTCTGGTAATTCGCCTGTTTTCTTCAAGCAAATACGATAGGAGACAGGAGTACGCTTAACATTATATATAGAATAGTTTTCCACTAACTTTTCTAAAACACTTTTGTCACCCCATGAGTAGTTACCAATAATAGTATTTAAAAAGACTTCATCAATTGGTTTGATTTCGGCGTATAATGCAATAACTTCTCTCAATTTGTTGAATGACTCAGCATTCAAGGAAGGGTGCATTTTGAAAAAAATGGTGAAGAATGTATTATTCAAAATAGAATAACGCGAATTTAAACGTGTACTGGTTTTTTCGTTGCTGTAGTGGATGATGGTGGCTTTCCAGAAGTATATTATATTTTCTAAAGGTTCGTTAAGTTCAAAGCAATTTTGTAACAAGGATTGGATGTAAGGAACTTTCAAACAGACGTAATATGGCAAGTCATATTGAATAACTTTATCAAAGAAATGCTTGGAAATTTTAATATCCTTACAAGAACCAATGAAGTTCAAATGTAATTCACCTAAGGATGTCAATACATGTTGTTGAGCTTGTTTTTTCGATTCGTATAATTGCAATAATGCCTCCAATGCATCTAAACCACGAGAATAATCACCAGCACTAATAGCAATCTTACCAATTGAGCATAACAATTCATGTTGAACTGTAGAAAGTTCTTTCGTATTCAATTCGTAAATGTGTAAGATTTCTTCATACGAAAATCTTTTTTGCTCGTGGGCAATAGGTAAAATAACAGCTAATATTTTTTCGTTTAAGTATAACTTTCCGGTATCAGAATCATTGACACCATTCTCCCATAAGTTAAGCATTTCTGGATATAATTGAAACTGTTTCATCGAGAAAAATAGGTACAGCAAGATATTCGCATTCAAAATCTTATTGAATTCACCATTAATGATAGTTTCGCTGAGGTTCAAAACAGCCGATTTGATTAAAACTTCATCATGTAAATTTTCGTGTTGATATTGATCACTATCTCTGTTTCTTGATCCCGATAGTCTACTAGTTCTGTTGTGATAAACAGAAAAATTCAAGATCTGCGTATAGTTATACAAATCCTTGGAGGTGTACGTTGCACGTAAACCTTCATCTTCAAATGCCTTAAAAAGATTGTCTACCGTAGATACGAATGCTCTCTGACTGTCGCGATCTTTGGCAGTTCTATATTGGAATGCCAAAGAAAGTTGTTCTTTAAAGTAACTTAACTTAGAATTCGTCTCATTATCAATAACTTCCTTGAATAACGGATCCCTCTGTGCTTTGCTAACGAATGCGTCTACTTGTGACTTCTTACCACCTTGACTAGATGCACTCGAATTCTGTCTAGTGAATTGACATGTTAATGTGTATTGTGCTGTTGAGGGAGGGTTTACTTGAATAGTACTGGAAGGGCTCGGTAAACTAATACTAGGTTTATTGCTTCTTACCTTCAGCAAAATTGCAGGTCTAAGACTCTGCTGCGTGTTGGTAGATATTAACCTAAACATATTTATGGCGTTCTAATCTATTTCATGCAAAGAATGTATAGTACTTCAATTTGCCATTACATAAAAGAGTATAGCTACAATCGAAAATTTTTCAAAATTCTCATCACCTGATCAATTTCTTTTTAGATTATTCTTGTTATAACCTATACCCTAATTAATGGGTCTCTATGTTGTATGATTCCCAATCAGAACAGTGGCCTTCAGTGTTCCGATTATATCGGCTGTGTTGGTGGACTAAGAAGAAATAAACCTCTTGTATTACACTATGTAGAGATGTAGCAGAAATCGAAAACATGTCTTTTATTTTATTACAAGTCAAATTGATATTAATGACAGGGAAGAACCGGAGGACAAATGTAAAAAGGCATTGATACCATGTTTTCTTAAGAACATAGATTTTAGTCGAATTATATATATATATGACAGTTAAGCTTGATTGACATAATTTGAGTATATGCAGTAGTGATCCCGAAGCGATAATAAGCCATAGATAAAGATTTAGAGAGGAAGAGTAGCCATATATTTGATTAACTGGATTGAGAGATCCTAGGTTAAAATAGAAGATGAAAGATTATTGTGAGAGTTCAGGACAGTCACAATATGCTACTGAAACATCTACACTCTTACCTGTGCACAAGAAACAGAATAACAAGCAACAAATAACCAAAGAAAAACTGGATGATAGTAAGGCTAACCTAGGTACATTTGAAGGAGTGTTCCTTCCGACATCATTGAACGAATTATCAATTTTGATGTTCTTGAGATTTGGGTTTATTATAGGGCAAATGGGAATTATGGGTACATTTCTTCTTCTTATTATGTCATATACTATAGATATTCTCACTGTGATGTCCATCAGTGCAATTTCTACGAATGGTACCGTCAAAGGGGGTGGTGCGTATTATATGATATCTAGGTCTTTAGGACCAGAATTCGGTGGGGCAATTGGCATAATTTTCTGCATAGGTCAAATCTTGAATACTTCTTTGAATGTGGTTGGTTTTATTGAGCCATTACTTGTGAATTTTGGGAAGAGCGATGGTGACATGCTTCAGATTTTACCGCTAGGATTTTTATGGCAAGCGTTATATTCCACCGTTTTATTGGCTGTTTGCACGGGCATTGCATTAGTGGGTTCGAAATTGGTTTCTAAAACAGCCCTCTATTTGTTCATTATTCTAACCATAAGTACGTTGTCGATCCCTGTATCTACATTTTTTGTGAAGCCATTCAATCCTCTATCACCACCCCATGATGACTTATACTATACTGGCTTATCATGGGCTACGGTGAAGGAGAACTTATGGCCGCATTTTACTAGCGGAGCCGTTGGTTCTGTACTTCCTCCAGGTGAATCAGAAACATTTAAGAATCTATTTGGTATATTTTTTCCAGCCACAGCTGGTATTTTTGCTGGTGCATCAATGTCTGGTGAGTTAGCTAATCCGTCCAAGTCTATTCCTCTGGGAACTTTGAAAGGCACTTTGCTTACCTTCGTATATTATTTTCTAGTTATAATTAGTATGGGTGCTTCGATTTCCAGAGGTCTTTTACACCGAGATATCAAAGTAATTCAGACTGTCAACATGCATAGATTGGTGGTTATTCTGGGGGAGCTAGCGACCTCCCTATTCTCTGCGATCATGGGAATTGTTGGTGCAGCAGCAATGTTGTCAGCCATTGCTGACGATAAAATCATTCCAGGGTTGTCATTATTCACAACTTCTAAAAAGTCTCAAAAGGGGAGAAGGAAAGGCCAAATTTTAAGTATTTTAGCTACTTGGTTAATTGCCCAGATTTTTTTATTTGCAGACATTAACCAAATTGCTACGTTTATTACAATGGCATTTTTAATGACATTCATAGTTACGAATTTGGCCTGTTTCTTATTGAGAGTTGGATCAGCTCCCAACTTCAGACCTTCCTTCAAATATTTTAGTTCCAGGACTGCCCTCACTGGATGCTTAGCGTCTACTTTTGCGATGTTCATTGTTGATGGGTTCTCTGCATCTTTAATAATTGTTTTCTTGATGTTCTTGATTATGATAATACATTATCTTACACCACCACTGAAATTTGGTGATATTTCACAGTTATTAATTTACCACCAAGTTAGGAAATACTTATTGAGGTTGAAACTACAAATGAGTGTTAAGTATTGGAGACCACAGATTCTTTTGTTGTGTGATGATCCTCGCACATCATGGAATTTAATTGGGTTCTGCAATCATTTAAAGAAAGGGGGTTTATATATACTTGGCCATGTTGTTATATTTAATGAAGAATCTAAATTGCAAAATAATAATCTGGAATTTGGCCTCAATTCCTATAAGGAATTACAAAAGCAAAAGAATGCATGGCTGAAACTTCGAGATATAACTAATATTAAAGCATTTGTTCAAATAGCTTTAGGTCCCACTTTGCCATGGGGTGTTCGAAATGTTTACTTGGGATCAGGTCTTGGTGGAATGAGACCTAATATTACTGTTTTGGGGTTCTACGATTTTGTAAAACATGGAGTTGAGTTAACCAGTCTCTCATCATTTAATGAAAATAATAGACTCTCTCAGTTACCAACAGATGAATGTAGGAAAGAGAGAAAAGTGTCAATTAATCAATGGGTTCAAATTGTTGAAGATTTAATAATTATGCAAGCTACTGTTGCTGTGGCTGCGAATTTTGGCCAAATGAATTTACCCCATACAAATATTAAGCGCCATCACTTTTGGTCACAGCCAAAGCCATCTTCATCAAACAAAAAGAAGTACATCGATTTGTACCCCATTCAAATGTCATCTATTAACCTTCTTGAAGATGGAAAATCTGTTCTTTCAACAAACTTTGATACATATACCTTAATTTTGCAGCTAGGAGCAATTTTGATTACTGTCCCTGAGTGGAAATATAGCTCTTATATTTTAAGGATTATAGCTTTTGTGGAATCAGAACAGGAAATTGAAGATGAGAGAGGAAGATTAAGTGAATTATTATCATCGCTAAGAATTGAAGCTGAAATCAAGATTATTTGTCTTGATAGCGGGTCATTAAATTCATATAATTTCTTAGTTAAAGGATATTTAAGAACCTCATCCAATAAGAGAGCTTTTGATTTATTAGATCGAAAATTGAAGAACGACCAATGGTGGAAGAATTTATGTAATGCGAGGTCAACGCTAAAGGAATTAGAGAAGCAAAAATTAAGAAAGTATAACAAGAATAAAGACGGTTCTTCTGCATCAATTAATATTAACGAGAATGCATTAAATAACATCGCTCCTTTAAATTTAAGCAACGTTTCCAAGACACCATCAGACAATACTGATGTCTCTCTTCAGGGTGCTGGTTTTCAAGGAAATCGGAGATATACAATTTCTAAAATGCAAGAACAAGGTCTTTCTTTGTCATTCAACATGAAAACCCAGCAAGAAAACTTCTTTAACTACGAGGATCCATTGGATAGTAGTAGTAGTAGTAGTAGTAGTGATAGCGACAAAGATGAAGATCTTTCCTCAGAGGGGAACCATGTCGACACTGGATTTAGCGGAAATGATAGCATTTCACATCAGGAAGAATCTCACTCTCAATTTGAACACAATCAGCATTTTGATCCATACCTGGGAAATATTGCTCATAAAATGCAATCAAATAAGTTGCTTCAATTATCCAGTCATGCTGGATCAACAGATCACTTGTCTATTAGATCTTCGAGATCGAATTTGAGGCCAAACTTTCTGTCCGTTAAGTTACCCCAAGCCCAGATTAATGATGAGGATGATGAAGGGGACGACGAAAGCAAACCATCAATACGGTTTGTTCTCGATGACAATAATACAGTAGATTCTAATGATGAAAGTGAAGATGAAGAACATAATGGTAAGCGAAAGGAAGTACTTGCTCATAAAGATGAAAAAACTGATACTAAGAAAAAGATTCTGAATTTTAAGGAGCGGACAGATACAAATATAGGCGATAAGGTAATCAGTAGCTTGAAATCTAAAAGAATTCCGGAGAACCCACCAAGATCTCCGTCAATTATCACAAATGACGATGAAATTATTCGGCATATGAAAACACCTCAATTTTTGAGTGCTGACGACGACGATGATATTCTCCCCTTAAAATCAAGGACAGGTACCTCAAGATACAAAGAAAAGATTAATACAACTGCATCTTCGAATAATAGACCACCTTATTCGAGATCCACTGGTTACGGTGCTACTTCATCTAAGAATAAAGATCACCATCCAGATTCAATTGAAGAAAAAACCGTAACTCAGAGACAACTACAAAAAGAACTTAAAGAGTTAACTTTCAATGATATACCTGCAAAGGGCCAGCATATTATTTTGAATGAATTGATGAGAATCAATTCGCCTATAGATCAAACGGATGTTATATTCTCGACACTACCAGCTCCATTGATTGGAACACATTTAGACGATGAAGATTCCTTCGATTATACTCACAATTTAGCAATATGGACAGAAGGCCTAGCTCCTATATTACTCCTTAACTCTCAAACAGTTACTGTAACTACTGCATTATGATTTATACTTTATATACGTAAAAAATTCAATAGATACATGCTTGATTTTGTGACACATTAAAAAATGTACATTCAAAGATGAGCTCAGATGTCAAATGAATGATAAGATAACAGATTTATAGGTGCAACTTATAAGGGTAGAAACATTTATAAAGTAAGGGATATAAAGCATAAGGATTAGTATTTCTTCAGTTGTTTTTCAGAATGAATGGTAATAATTCAGACTATTCATCAAGGCAATTAGGCAATATTGAAAACGTCTCAAATTTCAGAAAAAGTCTTACTAACATACCCGACCAGTCAGCGAATATTGCTAAACCAGGCAATGGAAATGAATTAACAAAAGAGAAGTTAAAAAAGCGGCAAGAGCATTTACTTGCATGGAAACAGAAGAAACAACAGGAAAGTACGCAAGACTCAACTAATAAAGAGCCCACACCAACAAGTGACGTGGATGCCGATCAGAAGTTAATACGTCAGCAGAGGATCGAAGAGTGGAAGAAGAAGAGGTTGAATATTGGAAGTCCCAGTTCAAACATCGGAATAGATGTGAAGAAATCGGGTTTAAAGAGACGCGGTGAACCCAAAATTAAATTTAATGCATTAATAAAGAATAAAGTGCCACTGTCTGTGGATGAGAAAACGAAGAAGAGATCAGCATTTGGTGAAGATGATGAAAATGACGAAGCAGAGCATTCAAAACCAAAATTTAAGAAGCCGGCTTTGAGATCCAAAGGTGCAATACTGGATGAAATTGGAGCTTCTGGTCTACATGAAAATGAGGTTGACGAATTGGACAAATATTTGTTGCAATTAAAAGAAGAAGAAGAAAAAGAAGAAGAATTAGAACAGAATAATAACCCTAAAGAATATGTAAATATTTCGAATGATGAAGAAGAAAATATGCAGGCCAAGGATGAAATATCTGAAGAAGAAGAAATGAATGAAGACGAAAAACAGCTTCTGTTACTCTCATCTAAACTAAAGAAACTTCAAAATAAGCAAAAACAGCTAGATGATGTAGACCATGGGAAAATTGAATATAGTTCTTTCAGAAAAGATTTTTATAAAGAGCCTATAGAAATACTGAAACTCTCTCAGGAAGAGGTTGCCAATTTACGATTTGAATTAGATGGTATCAAGGTTCGTGGCATTAACTGTACAAGACCTGTCCTTAAGTGGTCACAACTAGGGCTTCCTTCTCTGATGATGTCAATAATCGAGGAAAAGTTAAAGTATACCAAACCGTCTGCAATACAATCACAGGCAATACCGGCTATTATGTCGGGTAGAGATATTATTGGGGTGGCAAAAACTGGTTCGGGGAAGACATTATCATTTGTTTTGCCATTATTGAGACATATTCAGGATCAACCGCCATTAAAGAGTGGAGATGGTCCAATTGCCCTTATCATGACTCCAACGAGAGAATTGACTTTGCAAATATACAAGGAACTAAATAACTTCACTAAAAAATTAAATATATCCTCATGCTGTTGCTTTGGTGGTTCGCCTATTGAATCGCAAATTGCGGAGTTGAAAAAAGGAGCTCAGGTAATAGTTGGAACGCCCGGCAGAATTATAGATTTATTAGCAGCAAATAGCGGAAGGGTGACCAATTTAAAGAGAGTTACATTTCTTGTTTTAGATGAAGCTGATAGAATGTTCGACATGGGCTTTGAACCCCAGGTTACGAAGGTTTTTACCAGAGTGCGGCCTGATAGACAAACTGTTTTGTTTTCAGCTACCTTCCCTAGAAAAATGGAGTTACTTGCAAAAAAGATATTGGATAGCCCGATGGAGATTGTTGTAGGAGGGATTAGTGTTGTCGCATCTGAAATCAAGCAAAAAGTTGAATTATTTGAAGACAACGAAGAAGAATTAATGGATGCAAAGATATCCAAATTAGTCGAAATTCTACAAGATTTTAGCAAAGAAGATCCAGATTCAAAGATATTAATATTCGTTGAAAAACAAAGCGCAGCGGATGATTTATTGGTTACTTTATTGTCTAAAAAGTATCCGTGTTTAGCTATCCATGGTGCTAAAGATCAAATTGATCGTAAATATGCAGTTAAGGAGTTTTCTTCACCAACTAGTGGAATTAACATTTTGATTGCAACATCTATTGCAGCAAGAGGTTTAGATGTTAAAGGCTTGAACTTGGTGATAAACTTTGAAGCGGCAAACCATATGGAAGACTATGTTCATAGAGTAGGAAGAACAGGAAGAGCTGGTATGAAAGGTACTGCAATTACTTTTGTATCCACAAAACAAGAAAGACCTATTGCAGATTTAGTAAAAGCGATGAGGTTGAGCAAAATGCCAGATGAAGACATAAACCCAAGGTTGATCGAAATTGCCACAAAATTCATGGACAAAGTGAAATCTGGTAAAGTTAAATTCAATTTTGGTTTTAGTGGTAAAGGTTTAGAAAACTTACAGGAAATCAGAGATAGTCATAGGGAGATAGAAAGAAGAGTTTATGGAGAAGAATCCGATACGACCTCCTCTAAGAGGAATGAAGCACCATCGAAGAGAATGGAAACTTCCAAAAGTGACGTGGATCTCAAACTACCTGACTTTCATATCATTGAGGGTAGAGCCCCCGAAACTGCAGGACCAGATAAATGTAAATTTCATTCAAGAATTACTATTAACGATCTACCCCAGAAAGCGAGATGGATTACAGTCAACCGAGACAGCTTGTCAAAAGTTATTGAATCTACAGGAACTTCTATTACGAATAAGGGGACTTATTATCCACCAAACACAAAAATACCTAAAACTATCAAGCAGGGCGGTAAAGAAGTTGCTCCTCCTCCAAAGCTATATTTGCTTGTTGAAGGGTTAACTGAATCAGCTGTACATGAAGCTATTATTCAGTTGAGAGAGAAGATGATCGAAGGGTTAGAAGTAGCGGCGAAAGAAGAATCTATGGGTCCAACAGGAAAGTATACAGTGTAAAGTAATTCACGTGAAAAATTTGATTTCCTTTAACCTCGGGTCGAAAAAGATGCGGAGTTGTTCCCATATATAAATATATAGTCTGGAGAATACGCTTATTCAGAGTAGAATAATTAATAAATACTATATTAAAAATGCCAGAATTTAACCCAGAGGATTATAAGAAATATGACGCTTTCATTGTTAGTGAAATTGAAGAAGGATACCGTCATGTTCAATTCAATAATCCAAAAACTTTGAATGCGTTCACTGAGAAGATATGGAGAGATTACCAAGAAATATTGGAAAAACTTGACCAAGATAAGGAAACCAACTTAATCTTAATCTCTTCCAATGTTCCAAAAGCATTTACAAGTGGATTGGACCTAAAGAATGCAATTAAGACAATGGCTAGCAGCGTTTCAAAGACCGATAAGGAAAGATATGAGTATATGCATCAACATATTAGAGACTTCCAATATAGTATCGGAACACCGGCCCGTATCAATACACCTACCATTTGTTTAGTAAATGGTATTAACTACGGGTTAGCTATGGATATTTCTGCGGCATGTTCTATTCGTGTTGCTACTGCGGATTGTAAGTTCTCAATTAGAGAAATCAAAATCGGTATTCCAGCTGATATTGGTTCGTTGCAAAGAATTCCAGCTGTTATTAACAACAAATCCTTGTTATATCAATACGCTTTGACTGGTGAAGTCTTTGGTTCTGAGGAAGCTCTTAAGTTAGGATACATTAGTGCAATTCTTCCAAACTTGGAAGCTGGAATCGAACACTGCAAAGATTTGGGTGAAAAGATTAATGGGCATCAACAATGGGCTATCAAGGGTACCAAAGAAAGTATACAATACATGGTTGATGGTGGTTCTACTGAACAAGGTTTAAAGAATATTGCCAAATATAATGCTACCAATATTGATGGTAATTTTATCCGTGCAATGAGCTCTATTAAGCTTTGATGAGTTATGACCTTAGAAGACGTAATTTAATTAAAATATATCTATATGAATAATTATATGAAATAGACTGTAGTTGATGGAATGATCTTCTTAATTTATGTTCCGGGTAAACCTCAGTAGACGTCTGGATTTTGTGTCTTAACCGAGTCTTTTTTTTTTCATTTATTAACTATGTAGCGCTAGATCTTTAGAACTCATAGACTGTAAATAGTTTTAGTGAATAGTCCACATGTTAAGAAGGGGCCAGCAGTTTAAAGTTCTCTCGAAGAGACTATTTTCTTCGCCGGCGGTTAGTCTAAACGATGAGTTCATAAATTCGTTTAATACATTTTCTGGAGATACTGCAATGTCAAACCATACTATACCCAATAATGTATTACACACTTTAAAAGCTACGCCATCGCAAACATTCATAAACTCTTTATCTGAAAGCCATTTTGCTTCTAATTTCAAAAGGGAAAGAGATATGTCAAAAAACGAAGTAATCAAATCCGAGTTGTATAAATTGGTTGAGTTAAAAAAATTTGATACGTTATTGGATTTATTCTTACAGTTAACATCCAAAGCTGAAAGCAAGGAATTGTCGTCAATATTAACTACACAAGAATTAGCATACTTTACCAGAAACATAATTGAGCATCAAATTAAACTTATTAATCAGGTGGCAGATTTTAAGATTGCATCAAGATCCGATAACAAGATCAGAAGTAAACAAGCGGAGGCAAGGGTATTCCGTGATAAAATAAGAAAACTATACAGCAATTTGATATATACAGACTCCCAATCATTTATTTACAGCATATCACTGAGGTCAGATATATATAACTCTAGCAAATTAACAGGATATAGATTATCTGTGACTGACTATGAAAATTTGATAACCTTTGAGTTGCATAACCAAAAAATAGACTTAGCATCAAAATGGTTCCAAAGATTTGAACAACAATATCCTAATGGTCAACATTATGAATTGATGAATTATAATATGTGGATTTTAAAATTTGAAACTTATTGTGGAGGATCTCCATATTTGTGGAAGACACCAGAGACTGATTTATATGCCAATTTCTATAATCCAAGAAGGGGTATCTTAAAGTCAGAGATGTCATGGTTGGAAGTATTTACTGAGTTTTTGAAATTCCATACGAAAAGTAAGAATACTAATGCAATAATAAACGATAAATTAAATGAAACTTTGATTTACTCAATAGGTTATGCAAGAAACGTTGACTATTTATTGAAATATATCGAAAATATATGGGGAATAACCCCTGATGGGAAATTAACAGAAGACTTCAACGGGTTGAATAAAGATGATCCTAAATTCCCATGTTTGAATACATTGAAAGCTATTGTAATATCGTTGTCTTACAACCAGAAATTCTTCCAAGCTATGACATATGTTAATGCATTCCAGGAAGTCTACGGTGAGTCGATCGATTTGTCCTCCACAAAAGCTAAATCTTTCTGGGATAGTACTTTTAGATGGTGTGACATTTCTACTCGATATGATGACGAGCGTGCATTATCCTATTATATAAAAATGACGACAGCCCCAGAGTCGAAGAAGAAGAAAAAGACAAGTCTTAAAGAAGCGCAAGAGAATGCCGATTTTGACTACGAAGGATACCTCGCATTTATAAGTGAGTTAAAGAGTAAGAGAACCTCAACTTTGGATAAATTGTGGGACCTCTACAGGGATACAAATCTGTTCTTCTCTTCCAAGGCCTATAAAATATATTACAATTATCTAAAAGAGGACCAATCAGAAGAAAAATTCTTCGACTTCATGGGTTTATTATCCAAGTATTACCATTTCTATCATGTATCAAATAATTCCTTCAATAAGATCCACTTGACGGTTAATAAACTTAACGACACTGACGAAAGTGTTTATTCATTATACAATATAGCCTTGCGTGAATTGATTAATATGAAATGGAAAGCGGGTTATGCTGGCCAATGTCAACCTTTAATCGATGAATGGTCTTTGGACCAACAGATGCAAAATAACACTAGTAATTGGTTCACCAATACAATTATACCACAATATACTCAAATGATGGATAAAAAACGAGAAGAGATGATGATAAAACAACGGACAGAGGAAGACGATACTTTACTAGACTTATTTTAGGTAAATATACATATAGACCCTTTAATATCATTTGTAGTGCGCGAATCAAACTTTTGCGGCGAACACCTTGTCCAGAAATCGCGTTGATCAAGAAGTAACTAATATATTGAATTAGTAGCAGAGAGTATAGCATAGGTTAATATAGTGAAAAATGGCTGCTGAAGGATTAGAAAAGATTACCGAAGTTCCAGTTGAATTCTTCAAGGATGGAAGTGCCTTCATTAAGAAGTGTCAAAAGCCAGATAAGAAAGGTATGTACACACAAGCAGGATCAGTTCACAATGGCTGAATTTCTTTAATTCACCGTATCCCGCTAGAGTAATAAGTATATACTGGATTACTAACTTTCATTTAGAATATCTTAAGATTATCAGAGCTGTTGGTGTCGGTTTCGTTATGATGGGAATCGTTGGTTACGCCGTTAAATTATTGCACATCCCAATCAGATACTTGATTGTCTAAGGATACAGCAATGTGAGAACGTTATCGATCTAGTTAACGGATCTATATGACGGTCTTTGGGGTTATATTTGTAATGTACAAAATTCATATTTACGAGGATGTTAATTGAAAAGTAATTAAAGCACTACAATCACTTTTTTTTTACCTTGATTGTTGTTCATTTGATCCTTGGATCATTACACCGTGTATTTTAATTCTATGATCCAATTAACTAGCTTAATTATTGCAATATATGTATCTTAATTGATATTCTGTCGTAGGTTATATCGGAGTCTGTGCACGTGATGTCTTCTCATAAATTTTTTTTTTTTTTTTTTTCAGTTAAGTAGGATCAATATGACATTTTGATACTGTTCTTAAAGGTCAAATTCAACTACATAAATACAAGGAAATGTCGAATACTTCTACGTTTGTAAAGAAGTTGGCAGCAACCGATCGTAAAACGAGAGATGCGGCGTTCGATTCGTTAAGAAAATATTTGGCATCTCGCTCATCTACCAAATTATCATTATTAGAAATGGAAAAATTATGGAAGGGGTTGTACTATTCAATGTGGTTATGCGATAGACCAAGACCCCAAGAAAGATTAGCTGAAGATTTGGGGAAATTGTATTCTGAGGTAATTCCTATAGCGGCATTCACTCAATTTATAGAAGCTTTCTGGGTTATTATAATAAGAGAATGGCCCAATATCGATCAATGGAGGGTCGACAAGTTCTATTTGTTAATCAGACGAGTATTGAGACATGGTTTCAAGCAATTGAAGGCCCAGAAATGGTCACCTAAAACAGTGGACTCATTCTTAGCTGTGTACGAGAAACTTCCTTTGAGTGGGGACAATTCTATAAGTGTTGCATTACCATATCATATTTGCGATATATACCTTGATGAATTAGAGCTAGTAATATTTGAGGATTTGAAAGACAAGGAAGATGAGGTCGAAGAAAATGGCAAAAAGGACATGAAAAAATATGAAGAGTTAGTCAAACAGAAAGTAGAACTTTCATCTGAAGTGCCTATCAAGAAGTTGATATCACCATTTGAAAAGTTGAATAAAAATGCATTATTGAAAACTTTGAGAGTGAAATGTAAGGAAGATGTTTTAGACGATGAAAGACTTAAAGTTTGGGGTATATTCGATGAAGAAGAAAGTGGAAGTGACAGTGATGATGAATGGGAAGGGTTTAATTAGCATTATATAGAACTATAATATAGCGTACTCGTACTTATTCGAAAATATATTGTAATACTGCTTTGCAAATGATAATCGATTTTGCGTAAGAAAAAAATTACTGATATCAGAAATTCCAAATAAACTATCTATTAATATAGTATATACTGGTGCCATGTCTTCAGAAGAGCACAAGCCTCAATATGATGCTAACGGGAAAGAAATAAACCCATATATTCCTAAGTTTATATCTTCGGTACCGTGGTACCATAAAAAACTGGAAGACGAGAAGAACGATGATTATTTATCGCATCAAAGATCTAACCAAAACGACGAAGTCATAGATCACAGCATACCTCAAGCGGGGACTGGAATCAAAGATGAGTTTGAATTAAAGGATGAAGTTCGTATAAAGAAGCTGGATGATTATGACTCCAAGAGAGATAGATGGCACGGTTACGAAGCTGATGAATGGATTAAGGTGGTGGAAAATTGGGATAAGATAAAAAAGAGGAAGCGAAAAACTATAAACGATAAGCTAAATGAGGATAGCGATGATACAGACTATGAATTAGAATTGATAGAGTTGGGGTTAGAGTCAAAAGATATCAAAAATAATTTGAAAGAAGATCCGCTAGAAAAAACTATACGTGATAGACAAGACGTACCATCATACATATTGAATATTACATCTTCTAATAAGATCCTGTATGATCCAAAATCAAGATTGACGAAGGATCTTTCGAAAGGCTTTATTAACGATAAGAACCAATTTGTTAGGCAGTTGACGGGAGAAGCCAAAAATTTGAACAAGTTACAAACCTTCGCATGGGAACAGAACAAACAACGTGAAAAAGCAATGCAAAAACAAGCATTTGAGAAATCGTTAACGGGGATAGCAAATAATATGGACAATACCTCTGAGGAGTACCAAGTAGACTTAGACCTAAACATGGAAGCCAGCCCAACGGCTATGATGTTACAAGCGAAAAAGGAACAGGAACAACAGCATTCGATACGTAAGCAGAAGAAGAATGAGCTAATAGCTAAATATGGAGGAGAAGAATTTTTGAATACCCCAGATGAATTGGTGAATGTTAGTGAGTTGAATGAGCGCAATGAAAATGAATCAGAAAAGGACCACAATGGTTTAAAAAAATCAAGATATACAGAGGACAGATATACCATGAACCATAAGTCTATATGGGGCAGTTATTATGAACTGGGTAAGTGGGGATACCAGTGTTGCAAGCAAACAACTCAAGATGTACGGTGTACCAAGTAAAAGTTGTGCGTGTCATAACGTATTGTATATTACTGTAATATAACTATAATTAAATCCAATCTCGCCAAGTTTCTATTTTAACGCTAACTCCTTGTTCTTCGTAAATTAATTCAAGAGCTGGAAAACACTCGTTCCTAATTACGTCCTGTAAAATCTTCAAATCCGTGCCATTATTGGTCATAGTACTAAGTCTTTTGAACTTTATCAATTCTACTAGTGGCACTCCCCCAGTATTTCTATCAAATAGCGATTTGAGATATTCGTCTTTGCTGAGGTTTTCTGCCGAAAAATAGTATAGAACCTGGTTTCTGATCTCATTGATTAAGTACGAAATATGACCATGGGACATTGGATCCCTATGTGGGGGTACCTGGTGGTAGTAAGGATTAAATGGTAATTGATAGAGATCAAGCGGCGGCGACGGAGGTAATGGCTGATAATAGGCAGGAACTGGCGGCGGGGCGATGGTGTCGGTATGATAGCGAGGAAAGAGCCCGCTGTTAGGTGCCATCATTGGTCCATTCACCATTGGATAGTGGGACATGGGAAGTATCGATGGTGGTGGCATGTACTCCTGATGGCCCCCATAGGTGCCATATGTGCTGTAGGGTGTCTGGTACATGCCATTGACCCCAAACAAATCGGCCGATGTCGACAAGTTGGGGTACGCTTCGCGCGCCCTTTGAGTACCATGTTTCCGCTTGGTTCGCCGCTTGATCATGGATGTGGAGTCCTTCCTCGACCACGTCCCGTTGCAGAAATTGGGCTTCATAATCGTGGTATTCTCTCCCACAGAAACAAACTCGTTTCCTCTAATATCTGTACATTTGACCCCCAATTTTCTCGATCCCATCTGTTTTGTCGGAGTCCCTTCCCACTTGCTCCCACTTTTCTCGTTCTCCTTTCCGTAACCACCTCTTGTATCTGGCAGATTGTACTCTCTCGGCCCCGTTCCATTTTCCGTCCCTGGCTCATCGTGCACAATTGCCTTGATCTTACTGCCCAATCGGTTGGCATTCCATACATTGATAGTGGGGGGAGGTGCCGGTGTAAGCTTCTTGATAATATCAACGCCTGTGCCCATCATTATTGCAGTACTGCTAACTAATTTCCAATTGCTGGGAAGAGTATTCTTCATTATGTCCCATCGTGAAAACAAGCTGCAAAAAACCACAAACAACCATTGCAACATTTCCTGTATATAACCAAACCTCCCCAGGACCTTTTTCTGAATAATGTAAACTAGTACCCTTCATGACATATCCATAAATGGCAGTGTATTACAGTATGCATAGGAAGAACGTGTAATTGCACATGAGCTGTGGAACTTGGAATTCGGAACACAAGAACAGGATGGGAAACGATTCCAATGCTTTTAGTCAATTTCGTCAACACGTGGGAGTTATTTCAGCCTCGTGTGACACCATACTTAAGAACGTTCAGGAAGCACACTTATAGAACGAACAGACGAGTAGTAAACTCCAAAACGTGCTTTATCTAAAGAGGTTTTATTTAGAACGTGGGATTGCTTCAGGGAAGTTATATAAATGATATTCTAAACCCAAAATAACGAAAAGGAAAACCGAACATTAATAAAACTATAGATACATAAGAAAGCACACTAAAAATGAGTGACAAGAATGGGATATTACCAAGTCCACCGGTTTTAAAGACGACAATCATCCAATTGAATAAATATTTGGATCTGGACGATAACAATTACGAAATCTTGACCAACGAATACAACCAGAATAAAGGAAGTGGCGGCGACGTGAATTCCGGGAATGGAACGACGATGGGAGGTATCCAGGGGAAAAAGAAGCGCAGAAGATCGTCGGCGAACGTAGACTCAGAGGAGTTAATGAAGCGCAAGAACGACACCAAACAGCTCCATTCGATTATCGAGAAGAGAAGAAGAATCAAAATCAACCGGGAATTCGAGGCATTGAAGTACCTTATACCGGCATGCAGATTGACGTCTTCCAGCAACGGGAGCAATGGAAAAAAAGGAGCTGGAGGTAGTAACAATGGGAATAAGATTGACGGGATGTACAAGCTCACGATATTGAAGTCGTCGGTGGAATACATTTTGTACTTGCACCATATTATTCAGCAGCAACACAATTTGTTGAATTACCAGCCTGAGGATGAGAGCCACAGATTTGACATTGACTTTGCCAAAGTGTCTCTCGATGTCAACAAATATAGAAATATTGACAAGGAATTTGACTTCAAGAACTTGGACGCTATGGCCGTCGATCCGAAGGGATGCAGTTCAAAGAATGACCAGATTATCGAGGAGGATTACGAAGAAGATTCATCCAACGAAGAAAAAAACCAACTATTAAGTCCAGAAATAACCCCTGACATGGCCCCAGTATTATCAATGCTAAACAAGTACGCATCGAGAGATGCAAACGGCGTCTCGGTGTCTCCAAATGCAACCTTATACAGCTCATTCTCATACCCAAATACCACTAATAATTCACCCTATTCTAACCCTCGCATAAGTAACTCGGGATCATTCAAGCAATTTCAATTGCCAGACCCTGCTATAAACCCTGAAGACGTGAATTCCGGTGATGCACTTCAAAATGGGCCTAAGAGAAAATTATTCAAGGCCAAAATCCCACCAAATAATACTATAATGTTCAATCGTCCTCTCAACATCAAATGTGCTTCGTCGGATAATATGTTGGAGAACAAATTATCAGATCAAGACGCCTCTAAGACCTTATTGGCCTTAAGGAAGTCTAGCATCGACAGTTTATTAAATTGAATTATTTAAATGTATGTAAAACTAATTGAATTAGGCGTTTTGATTTGTATGTTCTTTACTTTATACGTATACTATAATATACTATTAATTTAACAATTCATTTTCTTTTAAGTATTCGATGTATTCATCAATAACACTCGGCCATGCAGACATCTCATCATATTCTTTAAAATGAGTTGGGTCCGGTAATGCAATATTCTTTATGAAAAGATAGAACATTTGCCATGTATCTTTGGAAAATCCTCTTTTATACTCGCTGGATACAAAATCAAACCATTGCTCTAGTCTTTGGTAACAAGGTTTGAATTCATCTCTAGTCATGAATAATAATTTCCAATAGTCGATGGCAAGTTCGTAATTCAATAATCTTTGTCCTGGAACTTCCATCAAAAAGTCAAACGTATAGTTGTAGACTGCTTGGTATAAACTATCACTGACCCCTAATTGTTCATGCAAATTTAATATGAATTGTCTCATTCCCTTGAGTGAATCAATTTTCTCTGTTTGCCATTTATTTAAAAACTGTTCTCTCAAAAAGACACCCATCGACGGGGATTCCAAAAAGTATGCTAATGTTAAACTTATAGGATCATCTGGGTCAAAATTTAAGTCTTCAAGGTATGATATTGTACCATTTATGTCAATTCGATCTTCATTATCTGCATCTTTATATTCATCATAAATTGTTATCAATTTAGTATCTATTTTAAGTGGCTTTGACTTGGAACTACTTGATTGGTTCAAGTATGCGTTCACAGCTTCTTCTATCTTCCAGTCGTACTTATCTAACCATTGAGTAGCTACGCTTGTAGACGCTCCAGTGACTGATATAAATTGCTGTTTATTCGACGATTTAGCTGATGCAGAAATCCTTGCCTATGCTATTGTTAGTTTTAACTTTCTTGTAAGAAATCTTTCATTATGTATACCATACGTACCATTTTTAAACTGTGGGATGTTATAATTGAAAAAAAATAGATTTACTTAAAATGATAAAGCGAGCAAAACGTTCAAGATGATTTCATCAGATAAAGAAAATAATAAACAAAATACGTTAATTCTACCACTTATATAATACCCCCATCAATGTCAATTATACTATAAAACTATTACCGAGTATTATTATGACAACTATCCCGCTTTCTGATGACATATTGAACCTGGTTATTCCCATACCTACCCTTTATGATTTAGCGGCTAATTCATCGAATACAGATCAACCATTAAACGACATAGAAAATGATATTGACTATTTGCTTGATTGGTTGAATCCTTTTTGGCCTTATAAGAAAGAATTCAGCGAACCATCTCCCAGGGTTAAAGCAGCGATTAGAAGTTGTCTCAAAGATGAATCTAGTCAGTTAGACTTTGTTAAATTGTATGGTAATTCCATCCGGAGAAATTTTTTTGAAAACTTGTCGCCTTTACTATTGAATGAAAAGATAACACTAATTGAAGTCATAGATAAAATAAAATATATTAAGCAGTATTATGATCAGTATACCAAGTTTTTAAATCTTAATGACTTGCCTCATGACATATTCAATAGGAATCTAAATTCATTATATCATGCTGTACTAATTGAAAATAAAACGTCCCTCTTTATTGATAAGTTAACAAAATACTTGAATGAATCTTTATTCAATAGCTCCGGAAGTTTGAATAATGATAGCTTACAAAATTCTATTAAAGTATTGCTATCTATTGACATGATAAATGAATTGAATTCCATAATAATAGAATTATCGATAAAAGAGATAAAGAACTATGTCCTAACCACCTGTACAAGAGTTTGGGATAAACCATTGTTAGAGGAGATTAATTACTGGATTAAAGTCGAATTGTATCCCAGTTTCAGCATAATTATGAGATTATCGTATTTCGAATTCCCACAGACATATTTATATGATTTAATCAAAATCGCACATGATGAATTGGTTTCTTTAAGGATTCAAGAAGTATTTGATTTGGTAGTTAATTTTCCAAAGTCATATATTGCCTTATCCGAGTTACATCAATGTCTCCTGTTTAAATTTAATTCACATCACAACGGTACAAATATTTCGAATTTAAGCACTGTCATTAATTCAAATTCAAACGTTTCTAATAATGACATGTCGAATTCTCTAATTACTATATCGAATTTTTCTTCAAACCTTATTAACAATTCATCAAATTCACAAGCATATCAAAGGGCTAAGTTGGTAGATACATTTATTCAACTATGCTATGAGAAATTACTTCATTCTGGAGCAAATACCGTTGACGTCATTACTTGTTATACATCTACAATTAAATCATTCTTGATCATTGATCCTAAAGGTGTTTTATTAGATAAAGTAGTTAGGCCTATTAGAAGGTATTTGAAGACGAGGGAAGATATAATTATCAAGTTAGTCCATGGCTTGTTAGACCAAAGTGAATCCAATGATTTATTAGAATTAGCACAGGAATTGAGAAATAGAAAACAGAAAAATATAATTGTTGATGATCTCATGGATTTAAATTGGGTACCTGATCCGATCGATGCGTTACCTGATTTTAAGAAAAGTAAAGTAACAGATATAATTGAATCTTTGATATCAATATTTGACCTGAAGGAAATCTTTATTAATGAATTTACTCAGTTATTTGGTGAAAAGTTAATAAACTTACATAATTATGATGTTAAAGATATAACTGATCATTTAAATTTATTAAAATTACGTTTTGGAGAAAATGAATTCACAACCTTAGATATAATGATAAGGGATATCGAGGAAAGTAAAGCCACTAATAATCAAATTAATAAAAATGATACTTCATTTTTCCATTCGACAATCCTTTCGCATTTATATTGGCCAACGGTGTGTGATAATATCTCTCATGAAAATGATAATTTTAAGTTACCTTCTAAAGTATTGAACCAATTTGAACGGTTCAATAGCGAATATTCTCAAGTTAAGAAAGGTAGAGGTCTTAAACTACTCCCAAGTTTAGGATTAGTGAAACTTGAATTGCAAGTTGACAATACAAAACTTGTATTTGAAGTTACTCCAGATAAAGCATCGATAATATCCTTATTTCATGATCAAACAGGAGGGCTAGCGTTACCTGATATTGCAAATCAATTGAATATGCCTGTTTATATAGCATCTAAAGGAATAGATTATTGGGTTAAAAATAATATCTTAAAAGAAACATCAAAGGATACATACATTGCTAATGAATAATCAGCCTGTTATTAACGTAAATCAATTATTCTTATATAAACTAGTACCTATATATCAATTAATATTTCCATTTACTGATTTTGAAATTTCAACACCCGAAAGTTTTTGGTTATAGCTTGGATTTGGCTGCCACTTTCTTGTCGTCCTAATTTCATCCATCGCATAACCTGGGATACGAATATTCCAATTTCTCTCTAAATGTAATTGAACATCTCTGACGTCCACAGAATCCACCTTACGATGCTTAGCTAACCTACATGCAAAACCAGTGACAGAAGTGATAAACTCATCAGCAAGGTCTAATAATAATTCTTCAACGTCACCATCAATGTTTGTTTTTCCATCGCCTTCATCAGCCCCTATAGTATTCACTAATTCGGATAACTTTCTCTTGGTTAAAACTCTTCCTCCGTTATCCGGGATAGTTGCACCTGCTCCTGTAGTTGAAATATCATAAGTTGGTAATTTGAGGATGGCTGGAGAACCTAATATTTGACCAATACCGTTAGCAACGCCGCTGGATAATGTTGCACGGTTATTACCTGTTGGCTTCATTGTCAATGCTGTAGGAGGTTTCACATTAATGCTACTAGAAATGGGGATCGATGGAACGCTCGGCTTAGTAATACCTGATAAATTAATTGGCGGAGGACCTTGAGAAGGTGATTGCAGACCAGGACTAGGTTTACTTGCATTCCCTCCTGAAGGTGGTGGGGAGGCCGAACTAACTTTGCTTGGAGCTGAAGCAGATTTATTTGCTAAAGTTGCAGCTGCATCGGGCTGAAGCGTACCTGTTTGTTTGTTTGCAATCAATGGTGATCCAATCGTCTGTGACATATTACTGGTAGTTTGTTGCGCTCTTAAACGTGGCTAAAATAAGTTAGTATTAAGTCTTCGGAAGTTTTCATTCTGAACTGAAATAAACATACGTCTTGTTGATTAGCAATAGTCCCTGGTGTGGATGCGTTATTTATTGCTGGGCTTCCAGCTGCACTTGATTTTGCCTGTTCAACTAATTGAGATTTAATATATATAGCATATCTTTGGTATTGTGCGTATTTGCTCTTCAATTCGGTTAATTGACTTTCAATAGATGTTACCTGTTCAGGATTCAAATTATACGATTTCTTACTATTTTGAAGCTGTTGTATTTTTCTTTCGAATTCACCCAAACGAGCTTTTGCTTGGTTGAACTTTTCGACTGTAGCAGCGTTATTGGTGTTGGCATTGGCGTTGGCCAGCATCGAAGGCGTAGGTGAGCCCGAATTTGCTGGTGATTGATGTATTTGTTGTGGTTGAGATGGATTAAGAGCAGGCGATTGTCCTTGAGGCGTTTGTTGTGGTGTCCCTTGACGATTAGGAGGTAAGATACCAGATGCTTGATTTGCTTGACCTCCTGAACTATTTGGTGGCTGTTGCTGTTGTTGTGCCATCCTGGCTCTCTGTTGTGCTTGGAAAATATCCAATACTTGTTTTATCGATTTTGCTTTGGCATAATGTTGCTGTGCCTTGGCTTCATCATTTCCAGCTGCTTTTGCCAAACTTACTTCATTTTTTAAAGCCTGAACCAACTGTGCTACTTGGCTCGGTTGAATCGAAACTGGTCTTTGAGGCATTTGTCTATTTTGGGAATTTGGTGTAGACGTTCCAGATTCTGGATTTCCCAGTTGATTAAAACTATCACCACTATTATTGTTATTCATTATTTAATTCCTTCGTGATAGATTTACTAGTAAAAGCGGCTATTAGCTATTCATAATAAATTCTCCATGAATATTTCTCGAGATAAATTATGTCACGTGATTCTACTTGTATATTAAGATTTATAAAGTTCTAGGAGAGAATCATAAGGTTAAACATAACTAAAGAGCTAAGCAACGTTCGACACTTTGTTCATTGTTGCCCCACCAGTTGGGCATTTTCACTGTCCTTCCAAAAGAAAAAAATAAAAACATTAATAATACCGCAAAATTGTACCCAGTGTCAAATGCAGCAGCCAATATGTAATTGTATCTTTTCCATAAAGAATGTTTATAATTAAAGGCCCAGAACATAGTCACTGTTCCCCCTATAAACTTCGAAAGATACCCTGTCGATAAATTCCCATAGAATGTACTCATACTTGAGAAAAACACTGTAGTGTTCCACAAGTGATATTTTAATTTAGAATTAGGGAATTTTCGACTTAAAATGAATAGCACTATTGGAGCTAAAAGACCTAAAACAAATCCATATGGTAATGCTGGGTAATTATGAAACAATTTCGAAGGACCCAAAATAACATAGTATATAGCGTTCGAATGATATGACTTGATCGTTTGTCCTGTCCATTGATGTAAAGGATCCTCTTTAGCTCCGGTAAGGTATTCCTTTTTGCTGTCCAAAACCCATCGAAGAGCAACATAATTGAACGGAACGCCAATAATCTCCCCATATAATTGAGAAAAGAATACCGCTTTAGGTGGGAGATGAATATAAAATCCTAATCTCATGCAAAGTAGATGGTACTGCGCTCTATACCAGGCACTTCCCGATATTGAACCAAACACCACTGCACTTACAGGGTGTATATTTTCGAGGTGTTCTGCCATGTATCCGTAAAATAATTCATTAAATGTACCGATTGCTAATTGAAAATTTGAAAGTGCGTACAACCAACTTAGTGGTGTTACGATAATGGAACCTAGAACTAATGCAATAATGCAGCACCACCATGGTAAAAACATGTTTCCTGTGAGAAAAATTACCATTAATGTTGAAAATGAGACAATAAATAATACCAAATACCACGACATTGGTACTTCGTCATATTTTGCTTGAAGCTTATTTAGTCTATCTGTATACTGTAAGTGAAATGAGGTTGGATTCGTATTAGAACTATCTCTCTTATAACTATTTGCCAATTTCTGAAGTGACCCTTTCATTTGATCATATCCAAATAAAACAACCCATGTTATACCACTTATATATGCAGCATAATCAAAGAACATGTCCCAAGCTCGCTGGGCCCCCAAATGCACTGGACCGTATGTGTCATATGCAGTTAAATTTAATTTCAAGTCTGGTGTTAACAATTCATCTGTTGGATATAACGTTCCATTACTTAGAAACAATGCATTTGACATAAGACCATGCTTGAAAGTTGTTACATTCCCCCATTTAACTAGTGGAATTAAAACCCAAGCACCTAGAACAAATGCAATAAATTGTATCACTTGAATCCAATAAGGATATAGCATAATGGAAGAGGTTATATTAGCCCAATCCAAAGAAAGGTTGAGAAAACCCATACCGCCAATACCCGATCCAATGAAATTTAAAGTTTTATTATATGGTGATATCCAACAAAGCAATGCCAAGGATGAAGTTAAAGGGAAAATGAATTCTGGAAAAAACTCCCATATTGTTATACCGATCAATACAGAAAAGAATATCTTCATCTGCATTTTACCGTGTTTCGAATCTCGATCAGCCTTTGCCTGTGATTGTAAGAGTGTGGTTTGCATTAAAGCCTGCGGCCATGTGAATTGAGGGTCATATAATACAAAGTATTTAGCAATAGCAGCATACGAGTATCCAACAAATACAATTGCCCACATAAACAGCATAGAAACAAGAGCACTGACTCGTTCATTAAAGTATAATTCAGCCAAAGAAATCGCATTGGTTGCTAAATTACCTGTCGCTCCGCTATTCGCTGTTATTGTGATCATTGCCGTTTCTTTTATGGACCATGGTCCAGGATTTAAGTTGAATTTGAATATTCCAAGGTTGACATTTCTCGCTGGAAGTGATTGCGCCAACCATTTCCCTGCCCAGTGTGAAACTATTTGAACAAAAAAAATTGAATACACTGCAGATGTAGTACGGAATGAGTTCATTGTATCCATAAATGCACCTGGAATAATAAATATAGTTGATAATAAAAAATAACGAAAAGTTAACACAGGAATCGACGGATTATCATGCAACGGAACCGTTTCCCTTATAACCCTAGGTAACTCTAAAACATCACTTTCTAAACTTAGGGATTGTAAATTCTCCTCATCAATAGATCCATAGTCTTTCGTATTATCCTTGGGATCTTTCAATTTGGCAGTGGATAAAAGTAACTCTGTTTGGTTACTTGTACTATTTGATCTTTCTTCATTCTCAGTCCCCGAATTATCGGATACGTCGAAACTCTTAATAGAACTCATTCAATATACTTCATGAATCATACATTGATTGCATTGGTTGAAAATGTCTATGAATGTCTATTTATTTATCTTATAAATGCTAAATCTAAATCAAGTATTATTATTAATACAATTTCAATCTTTTTGATATTGGATGCTCTCACGTGAATTTCTTCAAAGATTTAAGATCTTCTCAATAACAGTCAAAATATCATTATTGGAACTAGAACCATTATTGTTACTAGAATAATGTGGTCTAGACAATTTGTCTTCTATTAATGAATCCAATAAAAGTCTTAATCTTTTAATAAGAACTCCATTTTTACACCATGTCCTCACCGGCATCCAATTATCTAAAATAATTCCTGGGGAGGATTTCCCAGAAGTAACATGGCTTGTCATATCATAAGATATGTCTCCGCCAAACAATAACGCGGCAAGAGTACTAGTCGGAGTAATATCACGTAAATATAGTTTTTGTGTGTAGTGGGATAAGCCATAAACGACAAAAGAAGATTTTGCCACAGTTGAAGTACCGCTAACTTTGGGTTTGAGATCAGCATACATTTGACGAACTTTATCCATATCTTCTTCATTTGCAAAGTCCTCATTAATTGGCAGATTTGAATTACCTGGATTTTCAAAGAGAACTGAGGAAGGGTGTATGAAGGCTCTTGATGCAGGTAAACTATCACCTATATCAGAATCATTCTGCAACTTATCAATATAACTTTCATTCCGAATCCAAAATTTAGTTTGTTTTGCATCAGGATCAACTTCTATAGCACCTACTAATGATTGGATATATTTAGGGTCAGGTAATTGTACTCTAGCGATTTGTGGGTAAAACGATAAAGTTATAATAGCTCTAATAATTGGATAATTCTCATTATTTTTGTTTAATGATTTGTAAGTCTCAGATTCTGTATTCTTGCTACTATAGCTTATAGGAGAATAACCAATATCTTTCAATATGGAAAGATATTGAGTTCTCGTTGATGTGATTTCCTTTAAAGTCAAGTAAGATAAAAAATTTTCTGAAAGGAATTTCTTAGTATTTTTATTCGAGTTTCTTATGTTTTCGTATTCATTGAAAGCATTTACCATCCCAATCAAGTCACCTTGTCCCTTTGAAAAAGAATTTTGCTTTTGCTTAATCTTATCTCTGTTTTCGAAATTATTTAGGAATGGATTGCCCGTAGATCTAATAGAAGCCAATGTTAAGCAAACTTCTAGACATCCAAATATACACCCAAATATCAATAGCTTACCACTATGCAAGTCTGTAGGTAATAATGACAAATATTTACCTAAGTGTGATAATCTATCATTATGCAATGCGCCAATTTCTGTTAGAAGCTTTTTGGATTTATTTAAGGAAAATTGGTCAGGAGGATCTAATCCACCATTCAAAAAATCTTCAACTTTATTAATGCCCATAGCTTTAACAACTAAGTACAAATTTTCCAATCTAGTTCTTTTAATTTCTGGTATGGGTTGATCAAGCATTTCTGTTTCAGTTTCTTTTGTATATAAGTGAAAGCAATTTCCCTTCGTAATACGACCTGATCTACCCCTTCTTTGGCCAATTTCTGCTTTAGAGCACCAGTTCTCAACTAGCTTAGTAGTGTTTAACTTGGAATCAAAAAAAAGGGTTTTCGATCTTCCACTATCAATTACGGCCACACAGTCTGGAATAGTAATTGATGTTTCAGCTACATTTGTAGATACCACTATCTTCCTGGTTCCTTTAGGGGGGATCTTGAATACCCTCTTTTGATCGATTGAAGATAAAGCAGAATGTAGCGGTAAGCACCAAGTTTTCTTATCATTATCTTTAAATAACCTTTCTATTTGCCTAATACATTGGTTAATTTCCATTATTCCAGGCAAGAATACCAATATTGATCCATCATTCAAATTTTCATTTAATTTATCATCAATATTTAGGCAAACTTTTGCAATCAAATCGTAATTAAGATTACCCTGTTTAAAAAAATGGGAGTCTGCTTTAGGTTTAATTATTTGATCATTCGTAGCGATTGTATAATCTAAATCATTTAATATAGCGTCCAAGTAGTAGTCTTCTATTGGAAATGTTCTGCCTTCAATATGTATGTGATTCATATTCATATTGAAAAAATTCTTAAATTTTTCAACATTAATAGTTGCAGACATCAAAATCACTTTCAAATTAGGAAATTTTTTCATAATTTTCTTAAGTATGACAAGAAGAAAATCACTATCAACTGATCTTTCATGGACTTCATCAATAAAAATATATTGCAACTTATTGAAAATTTTACTCTCATTTTTATTAGAAGAAGTCATAAGCGATTGAAGCATCCTTAATAAGACACCTGTTGTAACAAACGATATTCTTGTTCTATCACATGTCTTATTTTCACCTCTTATGATATAACCTGTTTCTTTACCTAAATTGTCTACTCTCTCTTCAGTAATCCTTTCTGCTAAGCCAATTGTGGAGATTCTTCTTGGTTGTGTACAAATTATTGTAGACTCAAAGTTTCCCCTACAATTTAGGTCGTCTAATATGAATTGAACAATTTGAGTCGACTTACCGGAACCTGTCTCACCTGTCACAATAGTCACTTTATTTGCATTGATGACAGACACTAATTGCTCTCGTTTCTTCCATGCTGGTAATTCACTTCTCTTTTGCAATGAGTTTTTCATTTGATTGGTCTTCATCTTGGCCTCATAATCTTTTCGCAAATTATCAATATCCTGTGGCAGTAATGTTACCTCCTTTACATTTTTGGAAACCTTTTTACTTCCCATAGCTTCTCTTGAAGAAACGATTTTCTTTAACGATCCATCCTCGATTAAAGGCCCTGGATTATCAATAATTTTAGAAATATTTTCCTCTAACCATTCAATGACTGCAAAAATAAAGCAATCACCTAGAAATCCATTTTCTATAATATATTGAATCAATTGTTTTAAAATCGATAACCTAATGTAATTGGCTAACTTGAAAGAAGAGTTTTTGACTATTAATTGAATTCCTGGTAATTCGTTTGGATAGCTCTCACTTTTGAATAACTTTACTCCCAACAAATTTTCTTGAATATTCACTGGGTTTAGACTTATAGATATAATCTTATTATTCGAGTCAGATGTATATTCAACTTTGTTAGACTCGATCATACGAATACCTTCAATTTCTTGTTCCCACAATTCTTGCGACTCGCTACATGCTTCTGGTGGTGGTAGAGAGTCAACTAATTTATGAGTCAATTGTATGCATGTTTTCAATTCATCATTATTATTTTGTTCAAGAGTTGTAAGAATTTCGTCCTTATCAAAACCTGATTCACTAACACGTTTAATCAAATATTCGAACTGTATGTTTTTTGAGATCCTCAAAGATACACTAGAGTCCTGATCTGTCTTAGCAAAAAATGGTGGTAAGTCATCCTCAGGAATATGAAATAATAACCATTCTAAGGAATCAATAAAAGTGGATGTATATGTGAATGATTCCTTGATATGCATTTCCCGAAATCCTAACTCGATCAATTTATTAAAATATTCAGGAAAATTTGTTGAAGGTTGCTTATCTAAAATCCAGTTAATATGGTTCTTAATAGAATTTTCAATGGATATACGTAATTCTGATGGGAAATCAATGAAAGGCGCATTAGCCCAAACTTTCTTGGGAAACGACGGCACTTTTGTTGTGGATGCTTCTGCGTTACCCTTCGGTTGCAGTTTTGGCGTGGGGGACTTGCTAGGCGTCATAGTCTTTGTGGACGATATATTAACAGTAGGCTTCCTGACCTTCATATCATTTTGCTGTTTTGCTCTTAATTCTTTCTCCCGTTGTTCATTCTTCGATTTTTGCTCAAGGTAAACCGTAAAAGGATTAGCATTGTATATAATATCATGCCTTTCTTTATTACTCTTCAATGTCTCCAACCTTTTAGCATCAAGGTCAGACCAATAGTCTCTGAATATTTTTGGCAAAATCATTTTCATATTCTTGACATAGTTTATTCTAAATAATGCGTACGTAGCTGCATAGTGGCGTGCCTCATTTGTAGTTTCTTTAGGTTCGTATAAATCGGACTCTGGGATCATCTTTATATGAATCACTTCTTTGGTTTTGGGATTTTCCCAATTTAAATTCACTATCCCAGTAAATCCTTTGTTGGATTTCTTCATGTCGAACGTAACTTTGCCCCATTTCTGTTTCTGACAGAATTCATAAAGCAATGTAGCAGGCAACTTTCCAGTCCATCCAAAGTTGTCACCAATTGCCAAGCCTCTTTGAGGTTTTTTGGGATCCTTAGGGTCTTCAATCGGCTCCTTTGTCTTCTTCTTATCCTTCACTTCAGGTGTAGTCTCTTTCACCTTCTTCTTGCCCATTATACTTGATAATATATTAAGTTTTCAATACGATTTGAAAGTTGAAAAAAAAAATTAGAAGGCTGCGAGCTAGAAATATCACTAAAAAAAATTTTGAGAAGGAATTGACACGGACAGGAATTGAACCTGCAACCCTTCGATCTGGAGTCGAAAGCTCTACCATTGAGCCACCGCATCACCCTTGAGAGTGATTATTTTCTAAATATATATACGATTTCAAAATAAGTCTCCGACTACTAACCACTTTTTATATTATACAAATACAACAGTAATGAGCGTTAAAACATGTATTAAATATCCTACCAAACCGTAATATAATAACCAGAAGATTAATTTCTTATAAATAGTCAACTATTTTAAAAAGGGGTTATTGACAATAAAGCTATCAACATTCTCCGTGTCCATAATATTAAGACTTTCATAATGAAGATTAGACTTGAAAGCTTCAGAAGGAAGTGAACTTATTTCATCAAGCTTGCTCGATGCAGATAGTGATGACGAAAGTGGTGTCGAATTTGTGCTGGAATCAGAGGAACTCAATTTTTTCAGGAAATGAAATTCGTTCCCGTTATTACTGACGTACCCTTGATGTGAATGTGAGTGTGGGTGTGTATGTGAGTGTGGGTGCGTATGTGAACGCTGGGGCTTCGATACATGCCCGCTATTCTTCATCTTCTGGTATGATGGCGAGAATGGCCGTTGTGTTAACGACGATGAACGACGCAATGACGACGTGGAATTGTTGCTAGGTATGCCCATACTCGGAGAATGAATCCCATGATTCTCAAACTCATTAGTCAATGACATTATGGAACTGGACTTGGAATTTTCTATAAATAACGAATCACGATGAGTTCCATTAGAGCTAGCCGCATTAGTGCTATTATTATTATTAGCTATTCCACTATTATACCGCACCGAATTGTTGGAATCACTTTCAAAATCCGAAAACATTTCCGGATATACATTCCCCAAAATCATACTGGAAGAAAAGCCTCCAAGCGTATAATCATTCAAGTCTAATGTCTCCGAAATACTATTGGATGAAGGTGATTCGTCATCTGATATAGCTAGATCAATTTGATGATCCGGGGTTGCGCGATTTTCTGAGCGCGATTTTGATTGCAAATTTTGAGTTTCTTGTCTAGGTACATCATCATTAGTAATAGAATTTCGTCTTCTACTTGGTGGTGAAGATTCTTGTACGTCTAGCTTGTGTTCGTAAAACTTCTTTGAGGCATCTTTAATATTACTCGAATCCGTCAGGAGTCCTGCTGCAATTAACGCACCACTTTCCCATTCGACTGGCACTTTGTAGAGTAAACCCTCGTTATTAATCAAATATTGTACAACTTTGTTTATTGGGACGCAATCTTGCTCTTCGTCCTCTTCTTCCATAAGCTCATTCAAAAACAGTAAGTGTGGTCTAGACAATTGTATCATTTTTTCTAGAGATTTGGTCAACAAGTCCAACCGAGTCTCCATCAACTCAACGTATCCGTTAGGGTGGGACTTTTCTTTGATTTTCTTTTTCTCTGTGAACACACAGATCTTGTTGTCCAATGTACATCGATTGCAAGGTTTTTTCCCGTCGCATTTGGTCTTTTTGATCCGACATGAATCACAAGCCTTACCGACCCTCTTTTTTTTCAAGTGATGATCGTGTTCTTCGTACGAATAAGGTGAACCACCAGTCATTCTGTATCAGTGTATATGTTTAATAAATAGTTGACAATAATTTATAACTTAATTGTCAATAACAACAACTTAGCTAGTCGAGGTTTGTCACACAACTAGTAAAGGTGCAAATTTTAGGTTACAATATTTGATGCTGCTAGACAACACTATTCTTAAGTCGAAACGTTTATTTAAACAGCAAATTGAAATAGTACTTTATATCTACAGAGCCAAGGCAGTAGCCAGTACGGCTGGAATGGATTATTGCCTATTTAAATACAACTCATCTGATATTAATCAGGATCGGAAATAATTTTTTTTATATCCGAAGTAGAGCCATTTAATCAGTTCGGCTCGAACAAAAACATTTAATCCCGTAACTTCATTACTAACCAAGAATTTCAATTACATAATCGCTTGTTGCTATATATGTATAATTACCATTCATTCTGCTTCACTGATTGCTCCGATATACTCCACACGGTTTATAAATATGGTAGAACGGTAGCGGATGTTGTGGCGGAAAGAATCTAAAATACCTCATAAAATTACGGCTAATATGAACACTAAAAAACTAAATTCCGGAAGCGAGATTGCAACGATGGGCCTTGGGTGTTACGATATCCCCAATTCAATGACGCTGCAAGTTGTATACGAGGCATGCAAGGCTGGATATAGAATGTTTGACACTGCAGTTCTCTATCACAACGAAGTAGAAGTGGGCCAAGGCATTAGTAAGTGGTTAAAGAGCGACGGAGGACATAACCGGTCCGAAATATGGTACACTACGAAGCTATGGAACAGCCAATGTGGCTACACCCAGGCTAAGAAAGCAATAAAAGAATGCCTTGCCAAGGTTGCGGACTTAGAATATATCGATATGATGTTGATCCATTCTCCGCTTTGTGGACCTGATGAGAGACTAAACACTTGGAAGGCATGCCAAGAGGCCGTGGACGAGGGATTGGTCAAGAACATCGGGGTGTCGAACTTTGGAAAACATCACATTGAGCAGTTGTTAAATTGGGATGGTTTAAAGTACCCACCTGCAGTCAACCAGATCGAAATCAGCCCATGGTGCATGCGTCAGGACTTGGCCCAATGGTGTTTGCAGCAAAATATTCAAGTTGAGGCCTACGCTCCGCTCACACACGGTTACAAATTGAAGAACCCTCCTAGCGATTTCGTACCCATTTTGGATAAGTATGGCATTGACATGGCCCAGCTTTTGATCAAATGGTCTATACAGAAAGGTTACATCCCAATCCCCAAAACTAAGACCATTTCTCGCTTGAAAACGAACCTCACTATGGATTTCGTCTTGACTGACGAAGAAATGGCCACTGTGGACCAACCAGGTCTGCATGATCCAACTGACTGGGAATGCACTGACGCTCCATAGTGTATGCTCTCGGCTACTCACCTAAATACTTATGTACGTGCAAATATTTTCGTATACCTTTCGAAAGCACAAAATTTTTAATATACGATGCAAGTGATTTCATGCCAAATCTTCGGCTCTATCATCTATTATATTGAAACCTAATCAGATCAATGCAATTCTTGCGTCACTTGTGGTTCCATAATTGCTCCAATATAGCCGTAGCTATGTCTAGGGTGCAAGTAGATTTCTTCCTCGGTTATACGGACGTTTATATGCCGGCGCACTTTTATTATGGTCGAACATGTGATCTTCCAACGGCCTCGTCATAACCATGGAAGAATCCATTCCCTTCTTGCTCCCTACGTCTATACTTTTGCTCTGGATCGATAATGGCACCACCTCCCTACACCTATATGGTGCCCACCCCGTGCTATCCGAACGAACATTAGTGATCATTCGCCAATTTAATTTTGCAAATACCACTGTTCACCCACTAAATGTAGCTGTAGCTTGTCCACCTTAGCACCTCTGAAGTTGCCAGCTGTCATTTCGATGTTGTCCCCAGGATTCGAGTATGTGCGGCCTCGGACTTTTGTAAAGCGAGGTCATAATCTGGTTACGTAGTTCCCGGGCAAGCGAAAGTGGAACCGGTCGTGCCCGGCACTGGCAAGAATGGGATTCTTTGCCCCGGGACTCAACAATAAGTGTAATAAGTGGAAAATTATAAATTAAGCCTAATTCGCCCACGATTCATAGAATAGAAGAATTGCTGATCATATTATTCTTCAATTGAAATTAATTAGTTATTAAGAATATTTATTAATCAACATGGCTATCACTATTGGTATTAACGGTTTCGGTCGTATTGGACGTTTAGTCTTAAGAATTGCTTTGGAAAGATCCGACATCAAGGTTGTCGCAGTCAATGATCCATTCATTGCTCCAGAATATGCTGCTTACATGTTCAAGTACGACTCTACCCACGGTCAATTCAAGGGTGAAGTCACCTCTAAGGACGACGCTTTAGTTATTGACGGTAAGACCATCAAGGTTTTCGGTGAAAAGGACCCAGCTTCCATTCCATGGGGTAAGGCCGGTGTTGACTACGTCATCGAATCCACCGGTGTCTTCACCACCACTGAAGGTGCCCAAAAGCACATTGACGGTGGTGCCAAGAAGGTTATCATCACTGCTCCATCTTCTGACGCCCCAATGTTCGTTGTTGGTGTCAACGAAAAGAAGTACACTCCAGACTTAAAGATTGTCTCCAATGCTTCTTGTACCACTAACTGTTTGGCTCCATTAGCCAAGGTTATCAACGACAAGTTCGGTATTGAAGAAGGTTTGATGACCACTGTCCACTCCATCACTGCTACCCAAAAGACTGTCGATGGTCCATCCCACAAGGACTGGAGAGGTGGTAGAACTGCTTCTGGTAACATTATTCCATCCTCTACCGGTGCTGCTAAGGCCGTCGGTAAGGTTATTCCAGAATTGAACGGTAAGTTGACCGGTATGTCTTTGAGAGTTCCAACCGTCGATGTTTCCGTCGTTGATTTAACCGTCAGATTGAAAAAATCTACCACCTACGAAGAAATCTCCGAAGCTATCAAGTCTGCTTCTAACGGTGAATTAAAGGGTATCTTAGGTTACACTGAAGATGCTGTTGTCTCCACCGATTTCTTAGGTTGTAACTTATCTTCCATCTTTGACCAAAAGGCCGGTATCTTATTATCCCCAACCTTCGTCAAGTTGATCTCTTGGTACGATAACGAATTCGGTTACTCTACCAGAGTTGTTGATTTGTTAGAACACGTTGCTAAGGCTTCTAATTAACTAGCCGACCCTAAATTGTAAATTTGACCAATCATCATATTTATGGTTTATCGTTCTAGTGATATTTATACGTAATACAATGTATTTATCGACATAGATTTGTAAACTTAACTATTGTAAGGAGCTTTTAGTACTCACTTCGTCAGTATTGAATATTTTTCATCATATTTTTAGTTAATCGCAATATCCTACCTTTGGTGCGTGGGATACGTAAATAAAAACAACTAGTAAAATCTCTCAGAATTTACATTAGTTTCATTTATTTTACTGGGTGTATCTTCTTATTACCCTGTCCTTGTCTTGTACCTTACCTTCTAGTCGATTCGCATTATATATGGACAAATTATTCCTAGATCAAACATTTAAGCTATACAAATCAAATGATGCTTTACCAGAGTTGACAGAACAACAGTTGGAATATATCGCTAACATAATATGTAAGTATTTATTCCAAACTTTATCCAATGATATAATATCGGACTATAAGTCATATAAAAGTTTACGACCGGATTGTAAACTTATCAATAATAGCAGGAAATTTAATAAATTCACTATTACGTATATTTCAATACGGTTTAAGAGATTGTTACCACGACAAACTATCATTTTTATAAACAGACTGGAAAGTATAGATAAAACACAGGAATTTAGCACATTGGTTATGGTTAAAGCTACCAATTCGGCTGTATTAAGTTTATTGATTCAAGCTATTGAAAACTTATCAACGGACACTCCAATAATAATAAAAGAATTAAAATTGGCAGAGAATAGTATCAAATTGATACTCAATAACTTGTCTAAAGGTTTGTTATCCCTAAGAAACTACAGCGAAATATTTGGTGACATTGAATTAATCTATCAAACAAGTCATTTAGTTGCAAACGATTCCTTAAGAAATATTATTATTAACGTTCCTGAAAAGGATACAAGAAATTTTTCTAACTCAAAGGGCTTAATTGATAGCATCAATGATTTTCTTAAGACATCATCCCAATTGAATTTCAATAACATACCATTGACCCGATTCACCTCCAGATTGATCAATTTATCTCAAGAAGGTAAGTTGAAAATCGCAAGTGACAAATTGCATTTGGTACCAAATGATGCTTACATCTACGGTGAATCATTATCTAATCAGCTACTAGATACCCAGGAACAAGAGCAAGAAAACCCGTTTATATGGTTTCTCATAGGATCGCTCTATAATGAAAACATTACTTGTTAATCCAAATACAAAGGAGATTTGGCATCAATTTGAAAGCATATTAATTTAACAACATCATACCACTATATAACGCGTTGAATACATCTAATTATATAAACATTTATATATATCGTACCAATATTTAATTATATTACTACTGTATTGTCTCAGGGTTTAAAATTTTTCAATGCGTAATTCTTTATTTACCGAGCGAGAATTGAAAACACGTACTCTAATAAATTAATTATCTTCAAATCGCTATTCTATCCGACCTGTTTTTATAACTAGATATAATGTCATCATCTGGAATTCATTCTAACAAGAAGGATACTCTTCGTAGAGTAGGGAAGACTTCAGTTGGAAATGACGAAGTTCAATTGAACGATTCATTAATTGACAATACTCCTGATTTAGACAAGTTGAAAAGAACACAATACGATGAAACCAAGGAATTTGTTGAGTCATTAAAAAACTTGGAGTCGTTTTTGGCACCAATATTGTTTACTGTATTGTCCTTTGCAGTTAGATTATACAGAATTGGACTTAATGAGCATGTTGTTTGGGATGAAGCACATTTTGGAAAATTCGGTTCCTATTATTTGAGACATGAATTCTATCATGATGTTCATCCTCCATTGGGAAAGATGTTAATCGGTTTATCGGGTTACTTGGCTGGTTATAATGGTTCTTGGGATTTTCCATCCGGTGAAGCTTATCCTGATTACATTGATTTTACCAAAATGAGAATCTTCAATTCGACATTTTCTGCATTATGTGTCCCATTGGCATATTTCACATTCAAGCAGATTGGCTTTTCTATTGCAACCACTTGGTTATTTACCTTGATGGTTTGCTTGGAACTTTCCTACGTTACATTAAGTAAATTCATCTTATTGGATTCGATGTTATTGTTTTTCACTGTCGCTACTGTTTTCTGCTTCTCAAGATTTCATAATTTTAACAGTGATTCCAAAACTAATAATTTCAGCAGAAAATGGTGGAAATGGTTATTAATGACCGGTTTTGCTATTGGTTGTACCTGCGCTGTTAAGATGGTTGGTTTATTTGTTACTGCATTGGTAGGTATTTACACGATTACTGACTTATGGAACAAGTTTGGTGATAAAACCCTTAGCTGGAAAAAGTATTCTTATCACTGGGGAGCAAGAATTTTCAGTTTAATTATTGTTCCAATTTTGATTTTCTTAATTAGTTTCAAAGTTCATTTCGATCTCTTATACAAGTCGGGTACTGGTGATGCAAATATGTCCTCATTGTTCCAAGCCAACTTAGTTGGATCGGATGTTATTGGGGGAGCAAGAGAAGTCTCGATCGGACATTCGGTTGTCACTTTAAAGAACCAAGGTTTGACTGGTGGTTTATTACATTCCCACATCCAAACCTTCCCAGAAGGTTCTAAACAACAACAAGTTACAACGTATTCTCATAAAGATACTAATAATAATTGGGTTTTCCAAAGAGCAAGAGGATTAACTCCTTATGATACAGAAAATTCCCAAGATGTTGATTATGTTGTTGATGGTATGGTTGTTAGATTGGTTCATCCAATGACAGGTCGTAATTTACATACTCATAATATCGCAGCACCACTTTTAAAATCAGAATGGGAAGTTGCTGGGTATGGTAACTTGACCCTTGGTGATTACAAAGATAATTGGGTTGTTGAAATTATGGAACAAAATGGGAATGAAGATAAATTAAGACTTCACCCATTGACCTCTTCATTTAGATTAAGAAATACTGAATTAAATTGTTACCTAGGTGTCACGGGTAATAATTTACCTGCGTGGGGTTTTAGACAAGGTGAAGTTGCTTGCTACCAACAACCATTTAGAAAAGACAAAAGAACGTGGTGGAATATTGAAAATAATGAAAATAGGATCTTACCTCCAAGTCCACCTGATTTCAAGTTACCAAAAACTAGATTCATTAAAGATTTCATTCAAATAAATTTGGCTATGATGGCTACAAATAATGCTTTAGTTCCTGACCATGACAAGCAAGATGACTTGGCTTCATCTGCTTGGCAATGGCCTACTTTACATTCTGGTATTAGAATGTGTTCCTGGGCTGCGGATAAATCAAAATATTTCTTGATTGGATCGCCTGCTACCACTTGGCCTTCATCGGTTGCAGTGGTTCTTTTCGCATTTATCGTATTATTTTACTTGATTAGATGGCAAAGACAATTTAATGATTTCCCATCCTCCCAACCAATGAAATTCAAATTGTTTATCATGGGTGGTATTTATCCAATGTTAGGTTGGGGTTTACATTTTATGCCTTTCGTTATAATGGGAAGAGTTACCTACGTTCATCACTACGTTCCTGCCCTTTATTTCGCAATGATGATATTTTGCTATGAATTAGAACTTGTCACTTTACCATTGAAAAATTCAAACTCCTCAATTCAGAAGATATTCTACGTATTGATTTTCGCTGCATGGTATGCTATAGTCGCAGGTGTTTTCTGGTACTGGAGATATATTTCTTTCGGTTTAGAAGGCCCAAAAGAGGACTGGGCCCATTTGGACTTGTTACCATCCTGGAGAATTGCTAATGATAACTATGTATAAATATAGCTTGACTTATCGAGACCCAGATAATTATTTTGTGTGGTTAACACACGCCGCTAGATTTGAACATTATTAATCCAAATCTTTTTTTGTAATATATTTAGGTGATCTCTTTATATACTTTACTAAAGCAAACATGATTTCGAAAACAATACAGAAACTAGTAATATTGCCAGCACGTAGGCAAATATTGAAACCAAGCATTATACAATATACCCATAGATATAGGTACTCGACAGGTACGAACGCTACATCAAATGCGACTCCTAAGACATTCAAGGCATCTTCATTTAGTCAGCCTAAGGAAGCTCCAGTATCATCATCAAGTCCTAAGCAGTCCGTCGAAGTGCCACAGGAAGATGTGGACGATTTTAATATAACGAAACTAATTCATGGTAATACTGACATGAGAATTGCTATAACTAAAAGAGCTAGCAAGAAATTGACGAGTATTGCAGAGGAAGATAATAACCCTCATTCTGCATTAAAAATTGAAGTCGAAAGTGGTGGGTGTCATGGATTCCAGTATAACTTAGGTTTGACTGATATAAACAAAGAATTAGAGGCCGGCAAAGAATTATTGGTATTTAAAAGAGATGCGACAAATGAAATTGCACAAATTATAATAGATGAGTCTTCATTGCAAATATTGCAAGACTCCAAAGTCGATTATACAAAAGAATTAATTGGTAATCAATTCAAGATTGTCGACTCACCATACACTTCTACTGCCTGTGGATGTGGAGCTTCATTTGATTTTGATTTTGAAAAGTTAGAGCAAAAGAAAAGTGAGCAATAGAATATCGATAAACGAATACAATTAATGAATACATGAATTCAATCATATATAAACAGGGCATATATAAATGAATATTTATTGAAATGAATTGAAGCTTGAGTACTTAAAGTAGATACATTATAAATGGAATCCTAATGTATGTAAGCATCGTAATATGCCCTCTGGTAAACTAACGTTTTTCAGTTTTTTTTACTTTTTGATCTTTTTACCTTAAAAACACTAATTTAGTAAATTGTTGATACCCTGAATACTCTCACTGGCGAAAAATCTGACATCGACATCTTCATCGTTTTGTAATTTGTGTAAATTTGGTAGGATATCGTTATTGATTAATTTATGAGCAGCAATATTTGAATCTTTAGAATAAACTAAAGTTTCAGAAATTACCAAGTAGGACTTTGCAATGTTGAATCTTATGTTTGGAACAGAGTCATTAATAAAATTATTAACAAATGGTAACAATTTACCTACTATAGTATCATTATTCATAACTGGAATCAATTTCGTGATAGCAAACAAGCATGTTATTCTAATAATAAAATTTGAATAGTCGATCTTGTCATCTCCATCGATTTGTTGATTTCTTTTATTATTGCTTGGAATATTGTTATTTAATAATCTGTTGACAATTTCATTATTCGCCCAAGCAGAACCAAAGATTATAGTCAACTCTTTCAAGGTATTAACTGCTGCATCTCTAATTGCAAACACTGGATCCCATAACCATGACATACATAATGCCAATAATTCATCATTGAAGAAAGGCTCACCTAATTGATTAGCTAACTTAGGAATGTATTCAATGATAGCTAATCTAACTCTCCATTTATTATCTTGAGCCAATTCGGTGATTGCCGGTAATAAATTCGTCGACAATAAATTAATTCCAATAATTTCATTTACAATTGATAAGTTTGAGATTATGTTTAATCTCACTTCTGGAAATTCATCTTTCAACATAATCAAAAAGATAGGCAATAAATTATCTATTGTAGCTTGCTTGCCTAAAATAGGTGACAAGTTAGTTATTGATGATGCCAATGAAGATCTAACGTTTTCTTGAGGGTCCTGACTCAATTTGTTAACGATGGGGACGATCTTGTTCAAGATAGTTTGATTGGTAGATGGGTAATTGCTTAACAATTGACAAAACTCGGGTAACTGTTTTGAAATTGCCTTTCTGACTTCACCCTCATTGTCATTCATCAAAGAGATAAATGGATCAATTAATTTTAACAAGTCATTTTCGTTGCCGGCAAAGTTTTTCGCAATTTTACCAAATCTGTCAGCCGCAGTGTATCTAACTCTCCAGCTTTCATCGTTGATAAGCTTCAATGAACTGATCAAAAATTCCGAGTTATGGCTAGAATCATTAACTTGTTGGAAGAAGTCCAAAATTGAAATTAAAACGTCAATACTCAAAAATTTGACCGAATCCTGTTCATCATTAATAAGATGTTGAAATAACTGAGAGATAACTTCCCAGTCCTTATTGTTAACTTTATTTTCGTTATTCGGGTAGTTCTCAGTAAACCAAGTCAACTTATTGATTAACGTTGGTAAGTTGGTAGCTGCGCTTCTTCTCACCATTGGTGATTCATCACAGATTAATTTGTAGTATATGTTTAATAAATCCTTTCTAATGTTAGCATCAACTTTTATGATGATTGATTTGAATAAACCACAACTAGCGATCTTTTTGGAAAACCAGTTGCCTTGACTCAATGATTGGATCAATGGCAAGAATATTTCAATTAATTGTTCATGTGTTAATTCGAGACTGATGTTATTCAATGAGTCAATTGCCTTGTCTCTCACAATAGGCTCTTCCATTGAAGCCAAGATTAGCAATATCTGGATCAATGGTTCACAGTTCTCACGGCCTCCAATTAATGGAACAAAGTCTCCTAACTTAGATGCTAATACTGCAAACACCTCTTCCTCGTCATCCTGAGCAACGTCGTTTAAAAATGGTAATAATTCATTTAATGTCCTTTGGGGTCCCAAAGCAATTGCAATGGTGTCCAATTTTTGCATAGCTTCTACCCTATTAGAAACATCATCATGTTTCAATTCATCCATTAATAATGCCAATGGATATAAATCATCGTTACTGCTATCCATCGTCGGTTTTGTTATTATTTACTTCTTAAAATCTACTATTCTATTAAAGATACTGTCTTATTTATCACACTGGATTTTGAATCCGTCGTTCAAATTAATGGTGAGTACACGATATTTTGCTATTTTGATTCGATTATCTACGTTCATACACTAAATGCTTGTTTAACAACAAATACTACTAAATATCAACTTGTAGATAATACAGACGACATATTTATATTTCAGATAGTTAATGGCCGTGAAAATAGATGTTCCCGAATAAGAGTTGATTTGTTTGGATATGAGGCTCCATGAAACGCGTAGTGAAAGATCACCAATATGAGTTCAAAACATTCAATTCCAGGTATATATCACGATTAAGTCTCTAGGGAGAATCTCCCAATACTTCTGATCCTTAAATGTAAAAGTGTATTAATTGTTCTTCTATTTCTACAAGCCCATTGAGTATTAGCATTAACCACGTGAAAAAGTAAAAACCAAATTAAACTAAAGCCAACAAGAATCATCAAGAATCAACATCAGGGGCCAAGCAGTAACAATGTCCAATCCATCCAATTTGGACCTTATTAATTCGCAGCTATCATCCGATGATGCTACCAACTTTAAGATTAGATTAGATAATTATCAGTCTGCGAAAGACGAATATTGGAGGTTTGAGGTTGTACCTGGATTTTTTAACCAGTCAGATCCAAAAACAGATGAAACGAGCTTCAACTATCTAAAGGAGAATTTCGGAAGAGCAAAATCATGGAAATCCATATTTGAAAGCTTAAAGCATCTCAACGAAAACGCAGAGTCGAATGAAAGTTACAAGTTGTTTTTCTTAGCAAGACACGGTCAGGGGTATCACAATTTGGCTCACGACAAATATGGTGATAGTGCTTGGAATAACCATTGGTCTAAGCTAAACGGTGATGGAAACATTGTGTGGGGTCCCGATCCAAACTTGACAAGTTTGGGAGAAGGTCAAGCAAAGGAAAACTATGAGCAATGGAAAGTTGAGTTAGACGATGGCTGCGAGTTACCTACAAAATGGTTCGTGTCTCCCTTATCCAGATCTATAGACACTCTCACCCTAACTTGGGAGAATATTGTGAATATGCACAATGTTAACCCATTAATCAAAGAGAATATTAGAGAAACCATTGGGGTTCATACATGTGATAAACGTTCTACTCGTACTATAATCGATTCTAAATATACACCAAAGGGATACCGCATTGAGGACGGCCTTGTGGAGGAGGATATATACTTCAAGACCGATTATAGAGAAACAGTTGACGAACATGCCATGCGGATCCATGAATTTTATCAACAAGTGTTCGAAACCAAAGACCAAGTTATAAGTATGACCAGTCATTCTGGCTCCATAAGAGCATCGTTATTGGTGTTGGGACATAGATCATTCGTAGTTGGAACTGGTGGCATGATTCCTGTCGTAGTAAAGGGCACCAAGGTTCACAAGTAGAGCTAAGTTATATAATTTATCGCAATATACAGATAGACTATGCATTTTAAAGGCAGATATGGAACGGCCGCCTAAGGTCCAGTATACGTTGCGTAAGGGCTGTATAAGATTTTAATTGAATATAGTGCAGATTTTTTTGCATTTTTTTCACCCATTCGGTATTCTCCCGAATTACAATTTAGTTGCAATTATTGCAAAATTTTCCAAACCAAAATTTTAAATTACGAGCTATGACATAGTCAATTTTTCCAAAACTTAATAAGTTTTACTACAGTTATCGGGTATATTTTACTAATATATCTCCATACAAGTAACAAGACCGCCTACAATAAAATTTTATTATAGTAAGAGGAAGACGTTCGTATGTAGACAAGCTCTCGAAAATTTATCGTGAGACGTCAAGATTCGGTAGAGATATTATTTTGCTTCAATGCTCTGACTGTTAAATCGTTCAGCAAACATAGGGCAACGTGTATGTAGATCGTACATGACATGGCGCCAAATATGACCTAACATTGCCGACGGTACAGTCAAAACCAAAAATTTCAGGTACAGCATGGAATTACCCAATGGAAACAGTTAGAGATACGAACGCCTGCTGAAACACTAGCCGTATCAAGCTTGTTCATGGGTCACACGCCAGCTAACTTAGTTAGCTCTACCGAAGGTAGATCGAAAATTAACTATCAACGTGGGCAACAATAGACAAAAAGTTGGACGGCAATATATACAGGATAGATTATTATCTATATATCAAGAGCTTAGAACAAGTCGATATATTTGAAACGCAATGAAGACAAAGAGATCCAATACTCAACTTCGATTCATTTACATGGCTTTTGATTTGAAAATACAGATTATTTGTTTGATAGGGCTTTGAAGCAAACAAATGAAATTCGGTAATAGTCTAAGTCACTTATCGATAAGGGAATGGAGATGGTATAATTTAGACTACAATGACTTGAAGTACAAAATTCGATTATTAACACAACAAGACACGTACACTGTCGGAGAACTATACGAGGACTTTGTTAATAATTTTAATAAGATCAACCTCTTCATTGAAACTAAGCAGGATGAATTAGATAGAAAATTGTCATTTTTTGAAGCCAATTTCAATCGGTTGACAGAGGAGTCAGATTTGAACACTATTGTGAAGCAGATTAATTTGGATGAGATATTCTTCCAGGTGATTGAAATATCGGTAATCTTGAAGAAATTGTTGAAGTTTATCATAGTCCAGAAGATTGCTTGCCGAAAGATATTGAAGAAGTTTATGAAATATCATAAGGACAAGAAGGAGGCGGCACAGCTTACAGCCAGAATAAAAGCAATACTACATCGAGACACGAAGGCTTTCATTAACATCAACTTAAATGGCATCACCTTGAAGCTAACCGCCTTATTTAATTCGATTAAGGCTGAACGTTGCAAGTTGTGCAGAAGTACAAATAAACAGCACCTCACGGTGTCCAAACCCCCAAGTTTTCAGGATCATTTAACTGACAGTCTATTATTCGACCGGGATATTTTCGTGAAGAAAAACTTCAAGTTAGATTGCTTAATATTAGACGATGAGAATAATTTGAACGAGTTACTATTGAATTTGAACATTTATCTTGGATTCCATAACTTGAACAATAGCCTGGCATTAATTTCATACACCTACTTATATAATGATAACCTTATTGATGAACCTTCGATTATCATTATGCATGAAGACCAGCCGTTGTCACTTCTTATTACCTATATCGGAGGATTAAGAAAATATTCATATTCCAAGATTCCAAACGATGTTGTTGAATTGTTACTTCAATATTTAGTTGACCCATCGAAAGATGGTGTGATGAAGAAATTGCTGTCGCTAAATAATGATAAGTTAACCAACGTATCATTCGATTCAATTTTCAGAAACAAATTGAAGCCCAAATTGAAGAGTGTTTGCAGAAGAACGAGATTTTGCTTGCAAAATGAAAATGACGTTCATCAAGAATACGATCCATTTAACAGAATGGAAGATGATTATCTAATTACGTTGGACCAAGATTTATATACGACTAGCAATGTCGATCTAATCACTAGCACTAGTTTTAACGATGTTTGTGACAATTACGAGAAGTTTCCCTTCAACAAGTTGACAATACATACAAACGATTCGAATTTATCCAACTTGGAAATCAATTTGTTGACAGAGGTTAGCAACAACAAATTGAGCAACAAGTTTCAAGCTTCTTTGCTCAGAAAAGTACACCCTAAAATCCAGCAATTAATCCAGATGAATTCTTTGAATTTATTCAAAAATTTGGATATCTATCAGTACATGTTAACGTGCTACTTCAATCTAATTCCACAAGACAAGTATATCAATAATCATTATTCAAGCTTGCTTAACTTGAATCTATACAAGTTTTTGGAAAATGTCGAAAACTTCCACAACACATTGGATATCGAATCAAAATTAATCAAGAGTACATCAAGTCTAGTTCTCAAACACAAATCCTCATTGAAAGACGACCAATGTTCTGTTGCCGGCTCATACATGGAAACGCCTTTACTACTGTCGTCTTGGCCTTTCAATAGCGTCACTTCAAACAATACAATACTTACAAGACCTTTTACTCCAACCCCTGCAAAAGTCCCAGAACACATGAAGCGCCTGTCGGTTCACCCCACATTTATGGGTTTTGATAATTTTGATGATTACGATATGACCGATAAACCGGACTTCTTTGACTACAACAGACTAGTCTATTTCAACTACGACTCAAACGACTCCATCTTGAATAACTTCATCTTGACGATAGTGAAGCTAAAGAGTAGGGCATCGCGGGTCTCCCCCGATGTCGAGAGCTACGGAAGTATGGAAGACAATTACGAGTCGTTTCTGAAGGTCCATTCTATATTCTGTCCCTCCAAATTCAGCATGTATCAAGACCAGTTTGAATACGACTTCGACAAAGTGTTGTCCTATTTTTATTTTTCCTTGACGTTTGTCTCCTTATTTATATCCGGTATCGAGATCGGAATCGTCTACAGCATAGCAGCAACTCAACAAGGTACCGATACATTCTTGATCTCCCAAAATATGTGGCTAATTTTAGCCTTATTAATTGGTCTGATTGTCTCTTCGTGTTTATGCCTAATCAGTTTAATATTGGTGTTCCGAAGATTTACTTCTTGTCCAAAGTCCCACTATCTCATAATTTCCATTGGGACCCTATTCATTCTAGGATCATTCGTTTGGTCCATTTTTACGTTTGTTACGTAACATTTGCATCTAGATGTACAAAATGTACATTATTTATTCTCCGGGTTACATATCGCCCGTCTTATACTTTAATTCATGATTATTCGTTTTAAATATTCCCTAGTACATGTACGCTATGTTTTTTCGCAGTATACAAAGTTGATCTCTCACTGCAGTACCGGTTGAGAAAAAAAAAATTAATTCATATCTCCCGGGGGTGAGTCGAACACCCGATCTCAAGATTACTTTGAGGTACTCATTACAGTCTCGCGCCTTAGCCAGCTTGGCCACCGGGAGAAATCGTAAAGTCGATATTTTCCTCTCTTAATATACAGAACCATGCTCGACTTCGAATGCTCACTCAAAGCTCGGTTGCAAATGCGAAACCAATATTATATCATACCACGTGAAGGTTTGCTGCCAATTAAATTGGTGCAATTATTATCAATTGTCACGTGCTATTGGTTGATAAAGTTATCTGGAGAACAACTAGCCACGAATCAGAGCCACTCGCCACGACGTCTAACTGGTTCTTAACTATGGTGCACTAGTAAAAGGATGAAAAACCTGTGTATTGGCACACTAGCCACATTCGGAAGATATCGAATAATCACGTGCGCACCAAATTTTTCGATTGTAAAAAACCTATGGCCAGTGGGTGATTCTTCAGTAAAATAAAAGTGAATATTTAGAAACCTATAATCGCCTTCTTCAATTTAAGAGTATAGATATTAGTTAATAATATGAGTAATCAGGCAGAAGCTAGTATGTTAAAATTTGGATAGTTTTGGGAGAGATATGGCGGGAAACAGGCGCGATTTCCCGGTAGATTGGGAATGAAGCTATTCCTGAGCGGCAGATGTGGAAGAAATACTAACAGATTTAGTTTCTAATATTATTAATAATATTGAGGGATCGATATTTGTGACTCAGCCGGCGAAGGCTGTTGAGTCGTCGTTCTCGAAGTATTTGCCCAAGGCAAATGTCTTAATCGATGCCAATGACCCGTACGGGATTATAGGCAATTACGCGGAACAGAAGAGAGAGCAAAAAACGGACGAAGAAGAAAAGGACGAGATAATCAGCGTTACCACCAACGGTGCTACTGTTTTTAAGAACTTGCCGTTTTTCTCTTCTAAGTTGTTCAGACAAAGCAAGATTGTGTCGCACATTGAATTAACGAACTTTGATTTCTCGATTGTGTCTGGTTTGAGGGACTTAGACGTGCCTGTGTTGGTGTCGCAATCGGTCAACGAGTCGGTAGTGTTCAGCAAGTTGAGTTATAACTTGAGTGAAAGATTTGGCAAGCCAGTTTTTCACTTCTTCGCTCCTTCCAACTACAAGACAAAGTTGACGGAAAAGTCAGATGGCAAGGTCATCATTGACGATTTGGCAAAATATGAATTCGATGATATTTTAGCTAAGTTTGGCGTCTCTTATTTTGATGTCGTTACAGGTAATTCAAAGGCTAAGCATTCGGTTGTGTATTTTGGTCAATTGAGTGATGAATTGGTCAATGCAGGTAATAAGGAAAACGTCTTGTTGGTTTCTATCAAAGTGTATAAGCCATTCAACTTACCTAAATTGTTATCTATAATACCTTCGTCGGTGGAGACTATTACCTTTGTTTCACAAACAACGACGCCATCATCTTCGTTTGCCCCATTATTACTAGACTTTTTCCAAGATTATTCCAATTACCAAACGATGAAAAACTTTACTAAAATTACTGCCGCCACTTTTGGCTATATTAAGGCTGATAATTATCAAGAAGTTATTGGTGACTTGTTGAAAAACATTGATTCAGACAAACCAGCCCAAAATTTATCGTTCGGCAAACTAAATACTGAATTAACTACTAAAAACAGCAAGGATAAGATTAATGATTCGTTAAAGGCAATTAACAACGTCTATGACTTGGAACAAGCATACTTGAAGGTTTTGCAACAAGTAAGTGCGGACAATTTGAACATCTTAAATGAATTTAATAGTGAAAATGTTGGTATTCAATCCAACCCAGAATATGGTTACGGTTCTTTCTTGAATTTTGAAGAACAACAAGACCAATTGAGTTCTTTAGTTTACAAGTCCATTCAAGATAATTCATTCAAATCCAGCGATAATGAAAAATTAATTGATAATTTATCCAAATGGTTAATTAACGTCAGAGAAAATATTGATACGAAAAATGATTTAATATCCGAAACGTTGAAATTGTTACAAAGTGACACCCAATCCGAAAATTCTGCTAGCATCTTGAAATTGAAAGACTATTTTAAGATCAACAAGAATTGGTTAATTGGCTCTGATGCCTGGTCGTATGATTTAGGATCTTCAGGTGTTCATAATTTGATTACTTCTGGTAAAAACATTAATATGTTGATCATTGATTCTGAACCTTACCAAGACAAATCTGATGACAAAAAAGTTAATGGATTCCGTAAGAAGGATGTTGGTTTGTATGCAATGAACTATGGCGGATGTTATGTTGCATCTGTTGCAATTTATTCATCTTATACACAAGTGTTACAAGCATTTATAGAAGCTGAAAAATTCAACGGTCCTTCCATTGTTTTGGCGTACTTACCATACAAGAATGAGTTTGACAACACATTATCAATTTTGAAAGAAACTAAGCTTGCTGTCGACACAGGTTATTGGCCATTATACAGATATAATCCTAACATTGAAAATGAATCGGAGTCGTTCCAATTAGATTCTTCTAACTTGAGAAACCAATTGAAGAATTTCTTAGACCGTGAAAACAAGTTAACCTTGTTGACTAAGAAGGATCCTGAATTATCAAGAAACTTGACAAGTAATGCATCTACTGAAACTAAAGCAAAACAAGAGCAAATTGCTAACGATTCTTATAGTAAGTTATTGCAGGGATTATCTGGTCCGCCATTAACTGTTGCTTTCGCATCTGATGGTGGTAATGCTGAAGCAGTCGCTAAAAAGATTAATAGACAGGCTCTTGGAAGAGGTTTGAAATCAATTGTGTTAGCAATGGATGATATTTCTATTGAAGATTTACCAAACGAAACTAATATTGTATTCATTACCTCAACGGGAGGACAAGGTGAATTCCCAACCAATGGTAAACAGTTTTGGGATTCTTTAAAAGGTGCAAACGATATTGATTTATCTACCATTAGGTACTCTGTATTCGGTTTAGGTGATTCTGAATATTGGCCAAGAAAGGAAGATAAGCATTATTACAATAAGCCAGGTAAAGATTTATTCAACAAATTGAAGTTCTACGGTGGTGTCGAGTTAATTGATATTGGTTTAGGTGATGACCAAGATGCTGATGGATTTAACACTGGCTTGAACGAGTGGGAACCTAAATTATGGGCTGCCTTAGGTGTTGATAACGTAGAAGGTGTTGAAGAACCTAAGCCTTTGACTAATGAAGATATGAAAATTCAATCTGATTATTTAAGAGGTACCATTGTTGAAGGTTTAAACGATCAATCCACTGGTTCTATTAGTGCTGTTGACCAACAGTTGACCAAATTCCATGGTATTTATATGCAAGATGACCGTGACGTCAGAGATGAACGTAAAAGCAAAGGTATGGAGCCTGCTTATGCTTTCATGGTTAGAGTTAGATTACCAGGTGGTATAGCTGATCCAAGACAATACTTGAAGATGGATGAGTTATCTGATGAAAGGGGTAATGGAACTCTTAAATTAACTACTAGGGCAACTTTCCAACTTCATGGAGTTGTTAAACACGATTTGAAGCCAGCAATTAGAGGTATGAATTCTGCATTAATGGATACTTTAGCTGCTTGTGGTGATGTGAATAGAAATGTCATGGTTTCTGCTTTGCCACATAATGCAAAGATTCATTCTCAAGTTTCTAAAACTGGTGCTTTGATTTCAGAATACTTGTTACCACAAACTACTGCATACCATGAAATTTGGTTACAAGGTGAAGATGACGGTGATAAACCTGGAGATTCTAAAAACTGGGAAGCACGTAAGGAAGGTCCTAAGAAAGAGAAGACTTTGGTTGCTGGAAATGCATTAACCGACTTCGAACCTCAGTATGGGCCAACTTATTTGCCAAGAAAGTTTAAGATTGTGATTACTGTTCCTCCTTACAATGATGTCGATGTTTACGCTCATGATATTGGTTTAATTGCAATTGTAGAAAACAATGATGTTATTGGATTTAACGTTTTAGCCGGTGGTGGTATGGGATCTACCCATAATAACAAAAAGACATATCCAAGAACTGGTTCAATGTTTGGCTATGTTCCAAAGGATAAGATTCATATTGCATGTGAAAAGATTATGTTAGTTCAAAGAGACTTTGGTGATAGAACCAACAGAAAACATGCTAGATTGAAGTACACTATCGATGATTTGGGTGTGGATGTTTTCAAAGGTAAGGTTGAAGAATTACTAGGATTTAAATTTGAAGATCCTAAAGCTTTTGAAATTAAATCAAATGTCGATTATTTCGGTTGGTGCAAGGATGAATTGGGTTTTAACCATTTCACTGCTTTCATTGAAAATGGTAGAATTGAAGATACTCCCGAATTACCACAGAAGACTGGGTTGAAGAAAATAGCCGAGTACTTATTAAAGAACGATAAATCAGGGGAATTCAGGTTGACAGGTAACCAGCACATCTTAATATCTAATATTAAGGATGAAGATTTAGAAACTGTCAAATCATTATTAGCTCAATACAAATTGGACAATACTGACTTCTCTGGTTTGAGGTTATCCTCAGCTGCTTGTGTTGCTTTCCCAACATGTGGTTTAGCTATGGCGGAATCTGAACGTTATTTGCCTGAGTTAATCACTAAATTAGAGGATGCATTGGAAGAATACGGTTTGAGACACGATTCTGTTGTCATGAGAATGACCGGTTGTCCTAATGGTTGTGCAAGACCATGGGTTGCAGAAGTTGCATTGGTCGGTAAGGCTTTTGGTGCTTACAACTTGATGTTGGGTGGTGGTCATCATGGTGAAAGATTAAATAAAATTTACAGGTATTCTATAAAAGAAGATGAGATTTTAGATATCTTGAAGCCATTATTCAAAAAGTGGAGTTTGGAAAGAAATGACGGTGAACCATTCGGAGATTTCTGTATCAGAACTGGTGTTATAAAGCCAACCACGGAAGGTAAGTTTTTCCACGATGACATCCCTGAAGATGCCTAATCTCATTCATTATTAGTTTTTGTTTTTATTGTCTACAGTTCTTGTATCAAATCGGTTTATTTATTATTAACTTGTTAAAGTTGTTATTTCATATAATACAAATATATAATGCTATTGTAATGTTATGTTTTTGTAATTTTGTTGTTAGAGATACCACGGGAATTTCGTATGCTCGATGATCTATTGGAGCTACTATTGGAATAATAACTTGAATTTGCTTGCAATGACTTTACGTCCTTAAGCAAACCTTTTATTGTAGGCTTATGGTGTCGTTCTATCTCTAATACATCTTTCAATCTAATGTTCCATAAGGTAACACTAACAGAATTGATTCGTCTTAACACCTTATTTTCACATGTTTCAGAGATCCTTTCTGACTCTGTCTGCAAAGCTTGTATTCTTTTATCTGTCTGGATTTTGAAATGCCGTATGAGCTTCTCTTTCTCTGCCTTTGTATACACCATTCTGGCTATTTGTGGTTCTCTAGTTATTATGTTTGTTAAACCGATTTCTGATGTCCCATATTTGGTGGTTGGGCCACGACGTTGATTATCGAAACTTGACATCGGTGGCGATAATTTCCAAGTCGATTAATCTAAGTACATAATCAATTGTTCAACATATTCATTGATTTGACGTATAGGACGATTGAAACAGAAGGTATACATTTTCAATCTAATTTGTCAACATTTTTTGTTTTAAATTCATACATATATAAATAAAAATAAAGCAAAATGGTTCTTGAAGCTACAATGATCGCAATTGATAATTCCGAATATATGAGGAATGGGGACTATATAACCTCAAGATATGATGCTCAGTTAACTGCGACGGAGTTTATATTTCAAAATAAAGTTAATTCTAACCCAGAAAATACGGTTGGGTTACTAGCATACGGTGGTAATGGACCGCAAGTTTTATCGACTTTGACCACCGACTTCGGGAAAATATTATCAGGAGCACATGAGACAAAGATTTCGGGAGAAAACCACTTTTCAAGCGGCATTCAAGTGGCCGCATTAGCGTTGAAACATCGTCAGAACAAAGTCCAGAGTCAAAGAATTATAGTATTTGTTGGTAGTCCGATAACTGAATCGGAAAAGGATTTGGAAAAGTTGGCTAAAAAGATGAAGAAGAATAATGTGGCTATTGACATTATAAACTTTGGCGAAGAATCAATTAACACTTCAAAATTGGAAAAATTCAATTCAATCATAAATAACCATGATAACTCTCATCTTGTCACTATTCCACCAGGACCACGACTCTTGTACGAAGTGATTGCGACTTCTCCAATTTTGATGGAAGAAGGTTTTGATATGGGTGGAAATGGTGCTGATATGAGAATGGATTCATTTGGAGGCGGTAATGGTGATATCATTGATCCAAATATGGATCCTGACTTGGCATTAGCGTTGAGACTTTCCTTGGAAGAAGAAAAAGCAAGACAGGAAAGGGAAGCTAATGAGAAAGCCAATGATGAGTCCAATTCGAATGAACTAGGCCAAATTACAGAAGACAAAGAACAACCGGATGATAAGAATAATGATACTAATATGAAGGATGCGAATTAAGTACTATAATGACCGAAAATTATTGCATTGCCCACCGTTATCTATTTAGATTATATATAAACTAATATAAAGTATTTTCTATTGGAAATTGCGTAGCCCCAATTAATGTGATGAATTCCAAGTTTCATGTCGTGCTTAATATGAATATCAGTGCAGTTTCTTAATGGAATTAGAGGCCCATTTCTCTCATTATTTCCATTTCATTTTCATGGTTATCATCATTATCATCATTATCAGCAACAGTCTCTTGCTCAGGATATTCGGGAAACTTGGGTATATCGTTGTTAGTGAGAAGCATGTCGTCATCTGAAAATGGGTCATCCGAATCAATATTAGCTGTCGTTTTATCAATAGCCACGGAATCATTTGAACTAGAATTGTCTTTATTTGGGATTGTAACTGTTGAGCTGTGGTATAAATCATCGTCCTCTCCAACAAACAATCCATTAGATTTATTTGCATTCATAAAACTCCAATCGTCATCATCGATATTTTGAGCTTGTTCATTTTGCACCTCAGATATTGGGACCTCTTGTTGACTTGACCCCCTTTGTACATTTTCTTCATTTCCTAAATCGATTATGCCTCTTTCTTCCTTTAATTTATATAATTCTTGGTCTATTAGTTCACGTCTGTATATTTTAAGCTGGCTGGATTTTGAGCCATAACTTCGAAGCAAATACAAGCAATCCTTAAACTTAGCCTTTGGAAACAACCCATGACACCAAAGCTGGTAAAATTGCAATATGGAAGATAAGTTGTTATATTCATTTTCATGCTTCAACAGTTTAAGAGTCTTTGAACTTAAGCTTGATTTGTTGCTTGAAATTCTCTTCTGTAAGTTTTTATCATTTTTTTTACATACACGTATTAGCTTTGGATGGTTTTGTATAATGTAGTTTAAGCCTTTCTGTTTATTAAATATTCTTTCGTTATCTATTTTGGCAACTTTTGCTCTAGTAGTTAATTTGATAGTTTGGTCAAGTCCCAATAAATCATCATTTTCATCATTTTCACCGCTTCCGTTACTTTTTCCCGGTTGATCTGATGCCAGTTGAGCAGCTTCTTCTTGTTGAAACAAGCTCAATTCCTCTTCTAGATCCATAACTGTTTTCTCTTGGTGTTTATGATATACGCTTTAAAGTGCTTTATTTAAGAAAAAAAAAAACAACGCGTCATAGGGTAATAAAAATGTCGTAATATATCAATTATTATGGGTGCAAAGTATATAGACTAACATCTAATTTCAACTGGAAAGGAGCAACATAACATGACTATAGACCATCTGAGCGTTCGAAATTGTCTGCTATTCTTTGCCTATCTTATGTATTTTAGAGTATATATTATTTTAATTTTGCTATGGGAGGGACTCCCAAACTCTTGAATGATTCCATTGGATTTCAAATGTTATCAATATAGCTACATTAGAACAAAGCACCATCATATAATAGTTATCTAGGTATACCATACACCATTTTGAATACTATAAAGGTCAAAAAAATATATATCAGTTTGACTGCAAAAAAAAAAGTCCTCCTGCGATCACTTTAACCACAAATACCTACAAAAGTAGTATCAGATACTAAAGAAATGAATTGAAATAACCTAAGCTTATAATACTATTGCTTCATAAATTGCTAATAAATATGATAGGTCTGCTAATCCTAAATTTGCTTTGCTTTATATGGCCACTATTTTTGAGTTTTAAACTGATAAATGGAACTTTTAAAAAGAAACCCATTATTGAAGACACAAATGATGAACGAATTAATTTTTTGTTGAATTATTGGATTTGCTACATTATAACAAACTCCATTCAGGAATGTATTGTTATCAAGGTCATTTTTCTGCCACTAATGGGTTTCAACTATTTTCCAAACCTTTTGTTTTCTGCGATAAAGATATGGCTATTTTATTATCACGGTTGTTTAGTGATAAACCATTGTTACTTTGAACGGATATTAAAAACACTTCTTAATGCCCAAGATGCCGATATAACTGCATTAGAAGTTTTGGAGAATAATGTTATGGACCCAATGTCTAAGGTTCTATTAACCAACAATCACTTTATTCCCAGTACTACGACAATGTTAAAAAGATTTGTCAACGACGGGAATTTTATCCATGTGTGTATTTGCAAGTTAGAAGAGTTTCGTGGAGAGTTTAAAAGTGTAGATTTGCAAAAACAATCATTTTTGAAGTTCTCCTTAGATTATTCATGCTATATGGATTCTGCCACAGATTTGGAAGAACATTACGAATCAACTAATGCATTCGTTCTTTCTATTTTACGATTCTTGAATTATAATTACAACAAGTATATTAAACAAGAGGACACTTCTTTTCTTAAGTTGTTCCAATTATTAACGAAGAATGATGATTTATGTCTAGAACCCAACAGGAAAATTGATATACACGAATCAGCTAACAGAGATTCGGAGAATATGAATTCGAATATCAGAAATATATCAAGTGGTGGTTCCAAAACCTATTATATTGAGCCCACCTTTCTGCTACGGAACAAACGTAAATCCAATGACGTCAAGAATTATCCATTCCCCATTCCTTCTAAAACTCGAGAATCCCACAATTACCGTTCCAAACCAGAACAGGAATCTAGGGATAATACTATGGAGGCAATTTATAATGCTTCAACAATCTCTAACCCTTTTTTTCCGCTGAAAAGTTCATTTTTCAATCAATTGGAACGTTAAAGGTAACTATATAACTTTTATAGATTTTTAATAAATCGAAGTTGCAATCAATGTTGCAGTAAAGTTTGGTGCGAAAAAAAATTATCTTAATTTTACCATATATTAGGACAAGAACTTCCATGTTTTACACAGAATATTTACCAAGGATAAATGCCATATCAGTGGTGGTTGACTATGAAAAAGACACCAATAATATTGTGGATATCAAATTAAATAATGAAAATCAGCTAGTAATAAGATTTCGTCATGGAAATAGTTTAATTGACTTGCCAATACCCATAAAACAAGATGATCAAATAAAGGTGTCTAATGCTAACCAAAGTCCAGGAAGTCTTAGTCTTACCATATCGTTACCATCAAATCCATCTAATGATGTATCTGAAAAGACTGTGTCTTTTATGGATTTTTCATCGTCAGATTTGAGTCAGAAGTGGTCTTGTAAAGATTTGAAAGATAAAGCGCCTATTAGCGGAAATACCAGCGAATTTCAGATGTGCTGCATTTATTGTTCACAAGAAGTAATTGATTCTAGAGAGCATGGCAGGTTTTACGATATGCCCTCTGAATTATGGTCAGAAATGATGGAATTTTGGCATTGCCATAAGCCTTCAGATAGTCATATAGGAAATGATTTGCATAGAAATTATGACGGTAAGCTTAAACCAAATGGCGGTGACATTATTATTGGTAGCTACTACTTTTTGTTAAATCAATCTTCTCACTTTGAAGTTTACAATAATGATGTTAAATGTCTGCTGTGTAAGCGAGTGTTAGGATCATTAGACAATAACGCTTTGAAAATCTTAAAATGGAATATATCATTAAAGTATGGGAATACTATGGAAGCTTTCCCATCTTATTTGTATGTGTACAATTTAATTCTTGACAAAATAAATTTATCTGCAATTAGAAAATTTAAGGTGAAATCAGATTCATACAAAAACTATCTATTTATTTGGGTGATGAATATTGGAGTTAATATAAGTACTGAAAAGGGCATTTTAAGGAACGCCTTAAAGGTATTTTACTATAGAGATGATATTGATAAGTACAACATGGATAACAACGAGAGCATAGACTTAATGAATATACCTGATGACGTATACGAGAATCTTAAAGATGAGTTGAGTGGTATAAATAAATATTTGCCTAATTCTAAAAGAGTTATAACTATAAAGGAAGGAGAAAATTCTAAGTTATTTAGTATAGGGTTTCTAGCGGGTCTCTAAAAATCATAGCAATAGCACTAATGTAAATAGATTAATAATTTTCAACAATATTTTTCACAATTGGAACAACTTGCTTTCGTGAGGCTTTAATATTAACTTGGTTAAACAAATTGAATTCCTGATCTTCACGTAAGCCTTTAAGAATACCACTTATATCTTTCAAATTGTAAACATCCGAGTTTAATTGTAAGTCATCTTTCGCTAATTTTGGCAATTGAGAAAATAATTCCTCATAGGGATTGCAGGAATTAAAAGTGTAAGCAAATTCTCTTGTGTACTTTCCAGTATCCGCTGTGGTGTATGAAGTTGTCATAACTAAAAGATCCAAATTAAAATCTTCAATGATCTTATTAAAAGTTTCTGAAATCTCCTGGGTATTATACTTCGATAATAGCCATGCGTAGGCTTTACCTATAGAACTGAATCCAACACGAACAATCCCTGATCCTTTCGTGGATTCAAATTCAAATTGTTTATAATCCTTTTTTAAAATGTCATAAAATTTAAAGCCACCTAAGTCTTTCTTAGCCATCTTAAGTTGTTTATAAAATTTATTCAATACTGCTTCGACATTATCAGAAGTAGTTCCTGAAAATTGTCCAACGTTTTCAATAAGGCCATTGACTTCTTTCAAAATTTCTTGATACTTTTCAAATGCCTTAACATCAGCCTCTTCGACTTTCTGAGTCATGTTTGAAGTATCAATTAATAATGGACCTAATAGTAACAGAATAACTTCATTTTCATTTTCGTAAAACACTGTTTTGTCATTGAACTGATCAAACCAATAATTAAAAACAAGAGACGAACACGATCCATTACTATGAATGATTCTGGGGTCAGCTTTCAAGAAAACTTGTTCGTCTTCATGATGGTCAATTATCGATACAACGTCTAATAACCCCTCGTGAAGTCTTCTGGTTAGCAATTCTCCTTGGATGTTACAATGGTCAACCAAGATTAACTCAATAGGTTTTTCAATAGTTTTAGTCAAGCTTCCAAAGTCTTCAACAAAATACAAATAGTCTTCAGTTATAGAATGTGATTTCAATAATGCTTCAATATCTCTTCTTAATCTAAAATCTTCTCGAGAAATATTTATCAACGGAATTAAGAAAGTGTTATTCTTTCTGTAGTTAAAGTACGAATAACTTATAGCACTTATTACTGAATCTAAATCTGCTGATTGGTTACCAGTTACGAACCTTAGCGGTAACTTGATTCCATTGGAATCTAACTGGCTCTTGAGTGTAACTAGAAACGATCTAACAGACATTGCTCTATCTCAATCTAATTTATAGTGAATCTTCCTTGATCATTTTAAAACCAAAGCTTTTGAATTTTTACGAATTATTTTTTCGCAAGAAGGTGATAATTTTCAATGTTGATTATATATATAAACTATACATCGTGGGTGTAGTCAGAAATGACTATTTAGCGTAATGCAAATTAATGTCTAGCCATTGTCTTCTCTTTACTTCTTCGACGCTTAATGTAATATCACCATAGGTAACGGGTCTGAAGAAGAAAAAGAACCAAACAATACCAACAGTACAAACACTTACTAAGGCAGAAATCTTAACCTTATTAATTCCTCTGTGATTAAGCAGTTTAGTATTGCTATTATTTGAGCAAATAAATTCAACTAAACCACCTGAGAATAAAGCTGCAATGAGGTGAGCTGGTAAATAATGATGCAAGAATTTCTGTCTGTTCATAAGGAAGAATGGGAAATAATGTGCACACCAACCTATGAAGAAGAATCCCAATGTATAATATAACTTAGATCTCGCTTTATCATTCAAAAGATATACATCACGACGACGAGTAATTTGATCAGCCAATAATAAGCCAATGTAAACTGCGATGAAACAAACTTCTAACCAGAAACCGATAACATTACCAGTGAAGAAGATTTGTTTTCTTTCATCGTTATCGTTCCAAAATGAAACACCAGATAATGCTAATGGCCAGGAATTAGGTTGAGAAGCAAAAGGATGTTCTGACGATAAGATATTATTATGGTGGAACATTAATAATTGTAATTCCCACCATTTCTTTAAGAATGGAATTTTCTTGATAACTTTAGGAACATATTCCATTCTCTTATCTTCTGGCGACATATTGATAATGCTATCGAAGGTCCAAATATTATTCTTTTCTTGTACCTTTTTATTACCACTAACTTCTTGTTGATTAAGCCCCCATTCCGGTAATAATTCATCATCGTGTGTCCACATAGCTACAACAGTGTCAACATGAATAACCTTGAATGGAGTAGCCTTGGTTCTAACAAGTTTCCTTTTGTTCTTATCACTACTTGATTCAGCAAGACGTAATCTGAATAAAGTCTCATTGTAACGAGAAATGTTAGCATCCTCATCATAAGCAATAGTAAATTCTTCATTTGTTGGTTTCAATGGAGATGCAACATCATGAGACAATAGATATCCACCAGTGCCAACATGTCTAAACCTAACAACATCGTTCGTGTAAACAGCTTTGCCATTTACATCCACCTGATTACTTGGTAAGATCTCCCAGTGATTGTTAACGTCATCTTTAGCGTTACCTTCTGAATCAACACAAGTGACTTGTTGAGTGTTTGAGGAAATTCTACCATCCTCATAACGTAAAGGATAATCAAATAAATGAGAATGTAAAAGCGCTTCGGTATCCTTGTGTTTAAATGTAAGAACATCATTAAAGTGAACATCCTTAGAATATTTCGCCATTGGGGATTCCAGCAAACTTTCTTGGAAATCGGAAGACATAAACGAGTCACCTGGGCCTGACTTCGTTAAAATCGCAAAGTGCAAGTAAAACCAAAATAAATAAATAATAAATGGCACAACAATTAAACACCACAACCTAGCAAAGAAGTGTTTAGTCATGTCAGTTAAGGTTAAACCCCTCTTATAGTCTAATAAGGACCATAACTCATGGAGTACGCCAATACCAATGGTAAAGTAAGTGAAAACCCCGACATATTTTGTCGACATGACACACGATAATGAGACACCAGTTGCTAACATCCAGGCCCACCACTTTGTAGAAAAGGGTTGTTTCCGGAAAGTTGAGAACTTAGTATAACTGAATAAAGTGAAAGCAACACTTAAAATCAAGGTGGAATCTAACAATATAAGTCTTGATTCTGCGATATGAGCATTATCGAAACAAACTAACAAACTAGAAAATAAACAAGCAGGAACCGAATATCCTAATGTTTTCATTGTTAAAAACATAACTGGTACAACTGCAACCCCTTGGATTGCCAGGAATGCACGATATGCAACGTAAGGAACATTATTTTCAATATACGAATCACCGATGTTTTCAAATTTGAATTTCCCATCATATCCAATAATATATCCAACGAAGGCGATCAATAACTTGGCAAATGGTGGGTGTAAATCGAAAAAATAAGTTCTTTCCAAATAATAAGAAGCAAACTTACCAAAGTGAACTTCATCGAATACTACTTTATCTGGAAGCCCAATTCTAGTAAATCTAGTATAAATTGCGAGAACAGTGACAATAATCAAAGCAATATAGTATTTTCTTTCAGGCTCTTTTGGTGTCACGCTAGTTCCATCTAACGCTTTCAATTTATTTAAATCATCATCAATACTGGAAGCAGGAGAAGCAGTTGCAGACTTCTTCACACCTCTTTTTCTGACTACTTGAGACATTTTTTAAAGTAAAAATTTCAAACAATCCAATTGATAAAGGGGATACTTATAAATCTATGTACTCTTATAATAAATAATCTTATACTTCAAAGCCTTCAACCACTAGTTTTCATTCCTATTTAACACGTTTTAAAAATCGACTTGGACTATTTGTTTTTGTGCAGGAGATTTTTTCAAACAATTTGACTTGCATTCTGGCTTACTCTGGTATTTTGACTGACAGATTCGATACAGCTATTGAACACCACGAGTGTTATACCGTTAGAAGGTTGAGTAGAATCTTAAATGTCCAACAAGCTCGTTTCAAAAAAACGACCTCCCTCCCCTCTTCTTCCTGGGTGGGAGTGCTATAGGGTAAGTTTTTCCTGGTTTGAAATATGCTGCAATTACTGTTGTATTATTTACATTGCTTGGAGTCATTTTGACAAATATATTCTATAAATGAAGTGGCAATTTAATGGAGACAAGAATTTTGGTACAGTATTGTATATAGTAAGTAAAGCTGCCATTTCGGCATTTTCTCTACATGCCTACATTATTGCTTTCCTAAATAATTTCATTTTATTTCGATTTTAGCTCTACCAACTTAAATATTAATACCCCATAATTGCAAGGTTTGTTCGAAGCCGTCAAACTTGGTGGACTCGCACATAATTCTGACTCCTGTGACATTATGGGGTAAATCCAAGTACTTTGTTTCCTCTTTTTCAGCTGTAATACTGGAATGTTCGTCACCAGTGCAGTACTGATTATCGTGGGTATCTGCTCGACATTTAATATCTTCCGATGCACGCACTCCTACCTTAGTATGCTGATGGTCCGATACGTCGAAACATAAGATACCTCCCTTGTTGATTGGCTCTTGATTCAAAGGAAAGTCATTCTGTTGTTGCTTACCGTCCTTATTGACCCAGATGTAGCCAAAGCCCATAGAGTCATCAGATAAAGCGAGGCTTACAAACATTAGCGCGGTAAAAATAAATTGCTTCATCATAATTGTTCGAATATCAGTTGAAGGTCGGCACTGTAATAAGCTACTGGATTCCCGTTCTTAGTTCTCTCGCTATATGCGCCTTTGAAGTGTAGTCTTATACATTTTGCAATTCCGCTGACGGAAAAGAATCTTTCGATTATCTATGCGACTTTCGGTACTCGTTTGCATAAAACTTCTATTATAAGAAAGATTAAGTTAATAAGTTCCATATTGGAATTAATACCCTCTCCGAAATCAATTTAATCCGAGGTTAATGTCTTTTGTCGTAGTGTTATAGATAACAATGCTATACGATAAATGGAATGTGGGGGTTACACCATCTAGACATATATAAAACCCAAACACCTCTTGCAACTACTTTGTACTAAGTACTTTTGATTTACTTTGACAGACATGTTGAAACAATAATAAATTGACAGGCTTCATAGTTCCATAGTTCTTGATAAAGTGCTTATAGTGTTGGTTCGATAATAGGTTTTTAGCATGCATGCTGTTCTATTGGAATGGGCTGGTTAGTATTGGGACGAAATTACATGGTGATTTAAAGAGTAGAAAAAAATTATCGAGCAGTAAAGTAATCATCAATAAACAAGATGGGTTTGAGTATAAGATAGTCCATGGAGCATATTTTGGAACCATTACGGTGAGTGGCGAAGACCAGTGAGGGTATTGTAAGCGTTGAAAAGATGGGATTTAGTTAGTAATGCAACCGGAATAGTTTGCGATTTCAGGTGAAAACGACCGGAGAAATATTTCTAAGCAAATTTTGCAATCATAATCGACACCCTATGCTTATATTTGCATTGAGGTATCATAACTCCGGCTGATTTTTTTGTCATCATTTGATTAGTAATGCTTGCCAAACGTAACTATATAAATGATGCAGATCGTAGGTATTTTACAAGTTTCATCTATTAAATCATTCAAAGAATATTAAATTTGAATAGTTTACCTGATAATACAAAAAGCTCTAACAAAATAATGACCAAAGTTTTTCTTACTGGTGCATCTGGTTTCATTGGACAGCACGTTCTTAATGACCTTCTTGACCAAGGTTATCATGTACGTGCGGGATTTAGGAAGCAGCAGCAAATTGCCAAATTTGACGAATTTTTCAAATCTAACAAGAACTACCATAACTTTGAACCAGTTTTGTACCATGGTAACTTGTTCGAACCATCGACTTTTGTTCCACATTTGAAGGAAATTGAATACATTGTTCATGTTGCCTCTCCTTTGGGTTCAGAGGCTACTGATTTGGTTAGAGACTTGATAGACCCTGCTGTTAATACCACTGTTAGTATTTTAGAAGCTGCGAAAGACTTTTCAAATATCAAGCGAGTAGTTATTACTTCTTCTGTTGTTACTTTGCGTAAATTGGAAAATGGTCCCACTATTGTGAACGAGAATTCTTGGTCAGAGACAGAAAGAACTGAAGACTTTTCAAAATACAAACCAGAAGATAGATTCAAAGCATACTTGGCTTCTAAAACAATTGCCGAAAAAGCGGTCTGGAAGTATGTTCATCAAGAAAAGCCTTCTTTTGATATAATCACAATATTACCTTCTTACGTGTTTGGTAATGTGTTAATTAGGGAAAAGGACAGCATTCCATCTGGTACAAATGGCCTCTTGTGGGCGACTTTAAAGCAAAATGCTCCATTAACTGGGTTTGAACAAGCGGTGCATGTCCGCGATGTTTCAAAAGCCCATGTTAAAGCTTTGGATCCAGCAATCCCAGGAAATCAAAGATTTATTATTTCAAATGATCCTGTCGACTTCAATAAGGCCTATGAGTTGGTTAAAAGAAAGTATCCAAACGAAGAATGGAATTACGGAGGTTTTATACCTATTGGTAGCGTTGTTGATAACAGTAAGGCCAAGAAGGACTTAGGTATCAAATTCAGATCGTTTGAAAGTACCATTTTGGATTTCGTGGACCAAGAAGTATAGTTCTGAGGATCACAGACGAATGGAACTTTGTTTATATGAATAAAAATTAATATTTTATACATTTTATTGTAATACTCTCTTCATCATGATCAAAAATAGTAAGTTGCAACATTAAATAACTGTTGCATTGTCTTCTTCGTCTAGTACTTTAAACCCAGAATCATTCTCTAGCTTGGTTGAAATCGGTATTGAGGTGATGCCAATGTGAGAAGGTGGGTTATGAATGCATTCCGTGATGTCAATTGTCCGAGTACCAACTTAGCAATAGGCTGCAGAATACATGAAAACATTGTTATTTGACAGTTTTGGTACGAGATGAATGAAAAATAATTATGGTGTTACAATTCATTTTCAATGACATATATACAATAAACATCTACATATATTTCTTAGAGCGTTTTTGAATTCCTCCCCTACCCCTAACAATCGGCTGAGCAGTGTTTATAGTCATAGGTTGTTGAAAATGAACATTAGAACTGTAGTTCTGATACGTTGATGTTTGGTTATGTTGAGGCATTGAGGCAGATTCGAGGGATGAACCAGATCTCCCTCTTGGTTCAAGTTCATAGAAATCATGCAGAACCTCAGAGCTAGGGGTTCGAGTTGGCTGCGGTACATCAGCACGATAACTAGCTTTCTTGATGTCATTATTGTATCCCGAACCTGCGATAGCTATAGGTTTCGATGTAGACATCTGAGTGATTTGGGAATTCTTTTCTTCTAATAAGCCTTCATATTTGATAATAGTAGCAGACAATTCTTGGATTTTCTTTTCATATTGCAAGGTAAAAGAATTGATATTTTTCCCCAAATCCAATTTAGAAGAAGTTAGTTTTGATTCGTATGATTTAGTAGCATTGTCAAAGAGTTCTTGTAGCTTGTTCAAATCTTGTAAGGTTTTTGAGTTCCTATCATGCAACATTAAAATCTCATTCTTTAAAGCCTGGATTTGGTTTTCATGTTCACTTACAATAAAATTGGAAGAACTCGAATTTTCATCTCTAGTCTGAGACTCAAATATTTGGTTGTTCTTCAGAGGTGTTTTGTTAACCAAAAGTTTATTGTGCTTTTCTAACTCGTTTAATTTATTCTTTAATTGGTTTATAACAACATCCTTTTCCGGTACAATTTCAGAAAATATTTGATTCAAATTGTTATTTATTAATTGGTTTTCATCCTTAATAAGCTTCAATTCGGCCTTCAAATCCTTGTTCTCGCTCTCAAAATCTTTTAGTTTATTTAACAACACGGAATTTTCATTTTTGAACGTCGTAGTCAATTGCTCCGTTTGCACCTTTAATTCGCTTAAGGCATTAATTGTGGCATTATAACTAGAAGTCAAAGTATCAATTCTTAGTATATTGTTTCTATGTTCCATAGATTGAGTTTGAACGCTAGGTTGTCTAGAAATTTTATTCATTTTGAGGTTGAGTTTAATATAATGGAATTTGTTTAATTGCTTCATATAACTGGAAAACTCTAACTCATTTCTCATAAGTAACAATTCCCTTTGATAGAAATCAAGAGCAGTACCATGTATAGGTTTATTATTGTGATTATCCTCTGATAAACCAATACTTTCCATAGGAAATATTATAGTCTCGGGGTTTGAACTCTTCAGTGCCGACCCAGTGTCCAAGGAAGTAGTTGCAGCAACAGGTTTTAAGTTATGTAGTTCATTTTTTAACTTTTCATTCAAAGAATTAGTAGATGAGAATTTTAAAGATTCTCTGGGGGAAATATTTATATCGATTTTTGAATCATTCGTTTTAGACAGGGGTGCAAATAACTTTTCATGAGCCGAAAACAAATCGGATTGACTTGATTTAAAATCTTCAAATTTTAATTCCCTTAGATTATTTATAGATTCTTCATTATTATCTAAATCATCAAAAGACGTATGTGTATCATCATCCTTATTTTCACTAGTTTTATCCAAATTATTTACTTTGGGATCTTCATTAAATTTCACTTCGTTGAATTTAATTTCAGAAGAACTACCTTTCCTACTGCGACCCGAAGCACCTGAAAGTAGTCGCTTAGTATTCAGAAACGATGTTGATCTTTGCATATGTAACTTTTGGGGAGTCCCATCCTTAAAGTTTAAATATATAGGTGCTGTGAATGACGGCTTTCTAGAGACATGGCGGGAATTGGATTGTGAACCTGTATTGCTGTTAGATCCACCAGTACCAGTGTATACAAGACCACGATCTTGATTATTTAACGTTGTTTGACTTGTTGTTGAAAATTCAGGTTGCACGAGTGAATCATCAATATTACTCACAAGATTTGGGCTGAAACTCAAACAGGCCAATGATATTTCCTCCGGCTCAACTTCATCGCAGTTGAGTTCTGAAAAAAGCCATAATAATGGATTTTCTAGCTCGTTTTCTAGGGAAATTTGGTCAAACCTTAGAAAATTAGGATGGTATGAAAAATTTCTCAAATAAAATGTTGTGGTGTCAATTATACTAGCTTCAAAGCTCTCACCATATGGTGATCCCTTTTCTATTGTAGAGTTATTTATCTCCCTTAGATATTTAATATCGAATATCTCTGCCAGCTTATTTGTCAAAAATCTAAGGGGACTCTGACTAAATTTACTCAAATTTAAAGGAAATAGCCCATATAATAACCTGACTAGGTGCAGAATGTCCAATTCGATTCTGGAATTGCTTGGATATAATTCTTGGGCATCTCCATAGGAGGGATCGATTTCAGTCAAATCCCAAGGTAAAGAATCCTCATCTTGTAATTTTGAAGCATAGTCTGGTCTGGTAGAAATATACTCATTAAATATTTCCCAGTTTGTTAAGCGTACATAAATGACTAAAAGATCAGGGAAAAACTTTGAAATCTTATTGCATATCTGTGGTACTAACATTACAAGTAAGGACAATGAAACAAGAAGTTGGCTTTCACTCTTATCATATAATAGGCATCTGAGCAAATTAGGAAAGAGATCCGTATTGACTATCTGATGAACTTGGGAAGTTTGAGAAGACACAAGCCTTGATAACAATGTTAAAACATCTAATCTTTCTGAAGATAATTTTAAGTACTTATTAATTAGCTTGAAATATTTTTTAGTTTTCTTTAATCCATACTCATGGAGCAAATCCTCACAATTCTTCTTCATATATCGTATCCTCTCGTAGTAAATCTGACTGTCTTTTTCCTCCTCATTTACCTTAAAGTCTATTATCTCATATCTTTCTTCTCTTTTTCCGATGTATAATTGTATGATATAATCCATCACAAGGTCGCCAATGGCTTCCCGTTTCTCTGCTAGCAATGAATCCTCCGTCAGCATAATCTTCGTGGTCAACGAACGAACAAGATCTCTTGATTTATTTACAATTTCAAGGTTAAACCCTGCGCTATCCACTGCGGGTTTAAGATAAGTCCTAAGCCAAGTGGTTATCTCTTCGTCCACAAGCACCGGCAGAAGATGAGTCAAAATTTCCAAGAATTGGATTTCCCGAGTTATATTAGAGTGCCGTTTTATATAACTATTATGCATACGATATAATTCATCATTTACATTTATTGACTGTTTGATACTATGCAAATCATTATGTTTTTCGTTAAATAAACTGATTACACGAAATACATCCGTGCTATCTAGGGTTGGTATATTTTCCGGATCATCATCTCTCCAATTATCAACTATTAGACTAAGCGCATTAGTAAGGGATCTTGAAGATCCACTCATATCTTTTTATTGAGACAACTAATTCTCCTCTCTATAATAGTACTATGTGGATTTTTATTCATTTATCAAAATCCGCATTCGCGATAAAGAAGCCGATTATTTTGCAGTTAGATGGAATTACAACTATGGTAACAACATTAGAAAGCATATAACACCTAGGAGTTCAATTATTATTCCATTCAAAGCTTTGGTAGAATATCCTAAATTATGGGATGGATTCTTAGTTACAATGCTATAGCTTTCGTATACTGAAGGTTTATCGAAGAACTATAAGGAGTATGAAACCCAAAATATAAATTACACCATATTGAGACACGAACTATAAGAACAACTTAGTAATTCAGTCTTTCCTAATTGGAATTGATCTTCGGTTAGGATATTAATCTAACTGCCTAAGAAAGTTGGTAGAACTTTGTAAACTGTGTAGTTTCAATGATTTACAGTTTAGGTTATTTGAAGGTGTATTATATGAAAAATGAAGGCACGTTCGATGAACGAGGACCAATTGATGCAGTAAACTAGTAATCCACAACATAAGTCTAATAGTATCACCTAGAGATGTCTCATAATTCATTCCTAAAGATCATTGAGTGCGTGGATACATTTTCTTATGATAAACCTAATGCATTGTATCACTTAAAAGCACACGATGGTACCACTACGTTAGGATACTTAACACAGGAAGTGGCAAAACATTTCTATGACGAAAACCTAATTGTTGTTGATGAGAATAAGAAAATGGTGGCATTATCTCCTCAATTGGACACCATTGAAAAGAGAAATTCATTACTCCTGACAATCGCTTCCAAATGGCGTAAATTGCCTGAGTATTCCGAGTCTTTAGATAAAGGATGGAGGAACGAATTGTACACTGTCTATAATCCCACACATGTACCATATATGCAAATTGAGAGAGCATTTTCGGTATTAATAGGTGTAATCACCTACGGTGTCCATATAAACGGATATATACCTGCCGACAAGTCTTCGAATGGTAAGTTGAAAATGTGGGTTCCTAAGAGAGCAGCAGATAAGCCTACTTACCCCGGAATGTTAGATAATACTGTTGCTGGAGGTTTAGGCCATCCCTACGGTATTTGGGAAACCGTAATTAAAGAATGCTTTGAAGAAGCAGGTTTATCAGAAGATTTTGTTGTGCAACATATCAAGAATACAGGCGTGGTACTGTATATGTATGAACCGGATGGACATGGAGGAACCGTTCAACCAGAAGTTGAATATACCTATGACTTGGTGTTTGAGAATGAAACTGACGTTGTTCCTCATCCTGAAGATGGGGAAGCTGAAGACTTCAAACTCATGGATGTTGATGATATCCTACAAAAATTACAGAATCATGAATTTAAGCCTAACTGTGGTTTAATTATTACAGACTTCTTGATTAGACATGGTTATCTTACTCCTGAGTCTGATCCAAATTATTTTGAAATTGTTGCAAGGTGTCATAGAAAGTTGCCTTTCCCTACTCTATAGAAACTATACCTCAAATAAACTGTAATTATTTTTCAATAGACATTTTGAGTGCGATTCTTAAATTTTGATAAGACTACTATCCCACAGTTTCACAGAGAGTATAGTATAAATAAACTTAAAATACTTAAATGAAGTCTGAAGTATCTTATGGGAGTCCGGATATTGATTCAGGTACTGACTTAAACCAATTGATTAAGTGTATTCTTGAATATCAAATAAAACAATTGAATGATGGATCAGTGGAGATAAAGAGAAGCTATTCAGCTGATGATTTTATTTCTAAAGTCAGTAACTTACAGGATTATTATTATGAGGTGGTAAGTTTACTCACTAATTTTTCGTTAAGGGACCATCATTTTCTATGGTTATTGAGTTTAGAAGGTTTGGTTAATACATTATATAAGTTCAAGACGTTCTATTACGAAGAACTATTAAGTGAACAATATTGTGACAGATATGATACAAGTGGCACTTTGGGCAACATTGCTGTGAAATTAGAGAAGATATCTATTGACACAGGCGAATTGATTATTAAGTTTTTCAAAGGTGAACCCTTTTCCGTTGGTAAATTTGTGTATTCTGGTACATATTCTATTGTCATCATGGATAAATTATACAATCTTGTTACAAATTCTCTCAGAATCCAGACGATAGATAATTCAGAAGAAATGATCTATATTGAGAATACGGCATCCGTGATTAAATCTATTGGCTGCTTTCTTTATAGCCATTACATGTTTGTGCATAATACAAGTGAAGCTACGAAACAAGAGTTGATAAATAATGCATTCCCAATGCTTACTGAATATATAAAGACAATTTATATTACAGGAGAATCAAATCTAATGGTACCATTTTTGGATCCAATCAACGACTCGGAAGATTCTATCATCAATCCAAAAGCACCTCTCGACATCATAAAGACCTCTATTGTTGATTTCCCAGTCCTAATCAATTATTACAAGTTCTGCGCATTTAATTTGCTTACATTGTCATTAGTTGAGGAATATTCGACCAAGCATAAGTTTAACATTCAAGCTGATATATATTTTAAAGCTTTATTAAACTTTCCCAATTTAAGTACTGGCGTCTACGAACGATTCGAGCTTGCAAATAATCAGCAAGAAAATTCATCGCTAGACTTTTCACAATCACAAGAAAAATTACAACCTGATATTAATAGATTTTCATCAGTTTCGTTACTTGAAAGACAAGAAATATCTTTGTTGTTCATATTAAATTATTTGTTAAGGTTAACTGAGTTAAGGAATTTAATAGAGCCCGAACAATACTATAAGTCCGAATTAAGATTCTTAATTAGATCATTATCTACAAGCATATCGCAAGATATTCATCTCAGTGCTTCTCGATCAGGGAGCCTACATTCTTCATCTCTACCTTCTTATTCGCAGTTAAATGTGTTGGACAATAATAGGAATCCTAAGCGTACTAGCAATATTAAATTCAAGTCTTTAAGTTCAATTATTCTACATGGCACATATAAGGAAAAATTGACAACAATTATTAACTTCTGTGAACAATTAAATCAAAAGTCAATCAATTTAGCGTCTGTCGTTAAAAACTTTAACCTTGAACCTAATTCAGAAAACGATTTCCAGCATTTAGTTTCTATGATTGATACTTTCAAATATCCAGGTAAATTGGCTTATGCAAAGACAATTAATAGAATTACGCAAGTTTTGAAAGCAATCGGAATAAAGTACTTTGTTTATAGTACAGGTATTACTAATGTTCCAGAAACATATTTAAACCAACTCTTTTGTTCATCCGAACCTTTATCTGAATGCTATGCTTTAGCAGAGCTTATAAATTTTTCTGAGTTTCTTGGGAATGATAAAGAAAAGATGATCAAATTTGAAAGGATCAGAATTTCGAATGATAAGACTCTTGATGAGTATACAGACCAACAGCTTGAAATTTACAATACCACAAAAACGTTGGAAAAACTTTCGAACCGATTGAAATAGTACTTCAGGTTTTTATAGATTCTAATATTATTAATTCTAAGCTTTCAATTTTAAGCACTTTTTGGTTGAATACATATTTCGCTGTACTTGGCGGTGTGGCCGATTTAATTTGTATTATAAAAAAAAATTTCGACACAAATTGCTTCACTAGCTCAGTTGGCAGAGCGTCAGTCTCATAGTAATTTACTGCGTTATCTGAAGGTCGACAGTTCGAACCTGCCGTGGAGCAGTTTTTTTATTATTTAAATATTCATGCTGATAAAATCTTTTTTAAAAACTATCTTCATCAATGTCGAAGTTGCAAGATTTATTTGGTTTATTCCAAGAGGAAATAAACTTTGAGTAAGTGAAGCCTTATCTCTTTCTTCCGATAGGAAACTAACAATTACTTAGAGTACAAGTCAAAAATAAAATCTCTGATTTGGAACATGAATTCAATAACCTGCTTTTCGTAACAAGATCTAAGTTTGCCACTTTATCGTCCATCCAACCTATCAAATTGCCTTATGATGAAAAGAGTGATCCTGAGGAATTTACCTTCGAATTACAAGAACTTCGGTTAATTAAACATCAGGAGGGAGAACTTACAACCATTCGCAAAGATGTTCAAAGCATAAACGACTTGAAGACTTTAAGCAATATATATCACCATTATATGGGCGAGTTAAACCAAATAGACTGTCAACCACTCTTCAAGAACAGATTCGGTCATAGAATAAATGAGGAGATCATTTATTTACTTCTAGTGAATCGATATTTCAAAGTTATTGCTCATATATATCAAGTGAGTCTCAGTAATAATCAACTAGGTAAAATTTCATGGCCATTAGTTTCAGAGACCCTTGGCCGAATGGGTTTGATAATCACATCAGAAGAAATTCGGCAACTATTATCTTTAGAAAAGCTCAGTTACACGGATTATCTATTGAGCTTGTTAAGGTTTATCGATATTATTGTTGAATATACTACGGAAACTATCATACTGATTTCGATCTCATCTGAAAACTCGAACGAAGTTTTGGATAACCAATTTAGCTTATGCCTAATTAATTTACAAATTATTACAAAATTGCAGAACGGATTCCAAATATTAGATTTGAAAAACGATATAATCAGACGAAAATACGATGCTTTAAAGTATAATTCTAAAAAGATTAATGGAATTGTATATGATATATCGTTGAGAAAATTAATTGCAAATGAAGTGAATATCTTCTAATAGACAAGTATATCAATAGTCAATAATGTAAGTCACACATTCCTTCTCCATATCTCTATTTTTTTTTTCCGCCATCTTCTTCAGAAATTGCTAGCTGGTCGGACTGAATACTGTTTATGTCTAGTTTGATTTTCTTAGCTGTGGGAGATATAGGTGTGGAATCTCGATTCTCATCGGAATCATCCAAACCCCGGATTCGTGAGCTAGATACTGAGCTCTCATATTTTGCGTCGTTCTCTCCTTCAAAGGCATTTGCCAATCCTTTATCTTTAGACGAGTCATCATTGTTCTTTACTGGTGTTGCATCTGTGATTGCTAACATTGAATTTTCTATAGCTGGCTCGGGGGTTCGGGGAATAATTCCCTCCTGTCCAGTTACGGATATATGCAAATCAGTCTGTTTCTCAATAACTTGTCTTACAAAGTTATTATAAAAATCTGGATCATCCTTTAAAATATTCTCGATATTTCTTCGGAAAGATTTCAACATATCAGAGATAAACGGGAAAAAATCTCTTTTTGCAAGTTTTTTGGCCTTTTCTCCAGGTGATTCTGTATTTTCTTGTGCCATCAAAGACTTTTGAGGCTGATTATCAAAATGCAAATAAATTCTAATGAATATTGCAATCATCGTATCATCAATCAATGATGTTGGGCCAAAACCATTATTGAGTTTTTTCATGTCTGTGATAGCATGTAGGAAACATAAGTGTATTTCTAACTCTTTGGGTATCCCACTTTCTTTCATTATATCTAGAAAAGCTTTGGTATTTACCATGAACTTTTGGTAAGCTAGGGGAAGCATAAATCTTTCCGTAAAATTATTATCTATGTCAAGCAGACGCCTAATAATTTTACATATGGAAGAGCATAATGTTTCCCAGACAGTATATAAGGATATCATAATAGAATTGGAACGCCTCAACTTTGGCAACATTTGAATCAAATTAATTAAATTAAGCTCCTCCGTTAATAAAACGACATAAAAAAGCGCATATTGAAAAGTGTAATGAAAGTGCTTACCTGGTCTTTCGTGTTCAGGTTTCCATATCAGTACTAGTGTTTTATTTGAAGCTTTTAATGAAACAATTGATGATATTTCTTCCTTAGCTTCCTTAACTTTGTCGAATTCATCAAATAATATCTTAGCCAACCTATATTTTGGCTTATGATGCCATCTCTTTCTATCGTAAACAATAACTTTTTTAAGTGATTCCACAATAACTTCATATAACTGTTTCTTATTTTCAATATTGTTGTCATTTTTCTGATAATTGATTACCGGATCTTTCTGTAATATCATTAGTGCATTAGAAATATCTAAGGAATCATCCTTGATATATTTATATACCAAGGAGCATTTTTTATAATGTGGCTCGATAATAGGGTCGGATGGGTTTGATTGTTCTTTTGCAAGTAAAGATGCATGCTCTAAAGTTTGCAATACCAAATTGGGGGATTTTTTCAACTTCTTCTGAACTTTCGATAGGTAATAATAATAAGTCCAATCACTTGGCTTTGCTTTGATTGCCAAGTGTAAAGACTGCTGAATTACACGTAAACAAAGGTTTAATTTCACCGTACTTGTAGAGTTCATATTAACAAATTCAGCGCCAGCAGATTTCCTAATGAACCTAGGATTGTTCTGTACTCTAAAGGCATGCATATCCATGGGTTTCATTACTGCATTATACATATCCTTTGTAAATGAAGACATTAATAAACTAATTGTAATTTTCATTTGAGGATTTTCCTCTTTTATGCCCGCTCTGGAAGACTCATTAATAGCCATCAAATAGCATATTAATGACTTACGCTGAAGATTTGCGGTGCCAATTTTTCTTTCAGGTACAGTCAATTTATCTGACGTCCAAATCAAGTCATCCTCAACTAGGAAACCATATGCTTGACCTAGCAAAAACCAGCTCTCTGCCCTTCTAGTGCAATAAATTAAATCATTCTTCAATAACTTTATAATGCTTTCTAATTCTACTGCTCTACTCTGAGTAGATTTTTTACGTATCTTGTATGACGAAAACATAAGCAACCCTTGCATATAATATAATCCACTTTGAATAATCGAGGTATTTTGGGATGGAATTTCAAAGTCTAATTCTTGTAAACCATAAAAGGAATCCCGAAGAAACCTAGAAGAAATCGATGTTGATTCTAAGAAATGTTCAAATAATGAATCATTTCGGTTAAGAGCATCACAGGATTCGAAATCAGGATCACCTATGACCTCATAAAACTCTTCAGTCAAAAGTTTGATATCAGATTTTGGTGTGTTGGTTAATGGACTTCTCTTAAAACATAATGGTAATATAAATTTAGATAGTTCTTGGGTAGCGGCTAAATCGAACTCTGCAGTCTTCTTAGTCCCATGATCAGCAGGGGTGAAAGTTTCTATACTTACACTATAATGATATCGACAACATATAAGCTGAGACAATTGCTTTTCGAAAGAATGATAGTTTAAACTAACCAATATATCTTGCGACAAATTTAATAGCAAACCGTTTGCAGAATCACATACCCTTCTTGAGCCCAATTGTTCATGTAAGTCGCAAACCAAATTACCAACTACATACTCAAGTTCGGCGGTATTCTGGTTATCTTTGGATTTTACTTTCGACAACAATAACTCTTTGTAGTAAATAATAATTACCGAAGCTGTTCCAATAAACATATCTTTCAATTTCTCATACGACTTGTTTGATCTAGCTTTAACGGACAATTTCAAACTAGATATAAGAGCAGCTTCCTCGTGTAGGCTGAACATATAGAATAATTCGAATAATTTAAGTAAACCCTTGAATGTCCTTTCTACATCAGATATCATCCTGGTATGGCCATCTGTCAACTTCCATCCATTTGTGGCCAAATGATTCAAGTAAACTTTTAAATGTTTACCATATGAGCCCAAAATTTTCATTAATGTTTCCATTTTAGACGTTGAGAGAGAAGCATACTTGTCGCTATTCAAGTAATTTAAAAGGAATTCCAAATTTTGTTCGAATCCATATTGAAATTTCGCAAATTGATTATTCTCATCATAATACAGGAATAATATATTCCATGAACTCAATTTCATATCAACAGGTGACTCCTCCAAAAAGCTTTTAATTGCCACAAGCGCATTTTGATCAAAATCTTTATTGCTCGTTGCAGCGGATAAAGATGAGTGTTCCTCTGTCGATTCATTTATTAATATAGTTTCTAAAAGTTGGATGGCTTCATCATTATTTGTCCCTGGCTTAGCATATAATATTTTTGATAGTATTGATAATATTGAAGTCGTTGTTAACTGATTTTTTATACTTTCAACACTTATTTCATTTATGTTTTCATAGTTAGGCAAATAAATAGTTCTAGTATCGGATTGATTAGAGAAAGTATCAAACAATGCTTCAAGCTGAGCCATAATAAATCCTTTATCCTGCCAAATCGTATCCTGCGACTTTTCCTGATGGATAAATGACCACCTATATCTGCAATAGCATTTGAAATAGTACTGACTATTCTTATCATGAATACGAGGTAATAAGTTCTCAAAAAATAATGTCCATCTATTTAATTTATCTCCAATTTTAACCAAATCTAATGAAAGATTATTTATAGTACCTCTGTTTGACTTGTGTAGAGATTTTTTAGAAGTTGATGATGTCATAGTATTTATATGATTCTTGATTGAAATATAAGTATCCACTAAAATCTCATAAATACTGACCGAAAAAGAGAACTTTTCAAACATCGTATGCTGTGGAATGTTATTCTTAATATCAAGTTGTAAATAATCTAAGATTATCGACTCATGTTGAAGTACCCATTCTTTTATTTTATCAAAAAGCTTTGATCCCCAAATAGTATCACTTATCAAACAAAGTCCAGATGTAGAATCAAATTCATCTTTGCGTTGATTTGTTCCTAAAAGTCTCCATAAGATATGCATTTTGAGTTCTTCGTAATGGCATGGGTCTTCGGTTAGTTGCTGCAAAAATTGCATAATTTCATTTGTTTTTTCATATTCAGTGATGTGAAGAATATCTTTGTATATATCCAGGCTTGAAGAGCTATTCTTATTTCCAAATGTGCTCAATACTTCCATTAATTTTATTTTTTCATTTTCAGTGGACTGATTAGTTGATGATCCCACTGGAATGTCATCATCCATAAATAACGATTGTGTATATGCTTTTGCGTTCCAGTCATTAAGTGCAATCAAAAAGTCTTTTTCGTATTGGCTACTAATAATCTCAGATTTATCTGCATTGTCTTCCTTAAGCGGTACATATTTATTAACAATGTTTTCAAGATGAAGTTTTGTACCAGTTTCACGATTAAAAACTTCAAAGTATTGATTCAAAACCTCAAAAAACTTTTCAGTTTCTATGAAACAGCTTCTTGTCACCTCGAAATCATTAACTTCAACAGCTGCTTCCTCATTCCGATATCTCACCCTTTTTGATGATCTTTGGATTATAGGTGTAGGCTTAGAGGCTTCACTTCCCTCCATTGGCGATTTTTCCGCTTCAATATCTTTCTGTTGATCATTATCTTCATTCACAACTTCAGAAACCGGCACACTCTTTTCTCTCGTATTAGTTTCTTCTTCTGCTATCTCTTTTGATTCATAGGCTGGTTCTTCCTCTGCTTGATCTTCCATTTTACTTCCCTCTGGTTGTGTCTCAGCTTTTTCTTCATTGGTATACAACTCAACCTCCTGGTGGATTTTTTCGATATCGCTCTCTATTGGGATATTTTTTTCGCTATCGTCATCTTGAGGCAATGAGAAATTAAATTTAACTCTCTCTATTGGGTTTTCAGATAATAAATACGGATTTAAATCTTTGATTCTAAGTCTTGATACTTCTTGATATTTTTCTTTATCTTGTTCGTCCTTTATTTTTTTATTTATATCTTCAATAATAGATGTCCAATCAGGCCCACTCTGTTTACTATCCAAATCAACACTCACAACCCTCAATCGTTTGGTGTTTTCTATCAGTCTTTCGTAGTCAAGTTTTATGGGCTCTAAAAAGGAGAGCTTGGTTTTAATTAAATCTATATTATCATTCATTTCAAATTCATCACAGGAAGGATTCGAAAGATGAAGATTCTTAAGTAATAGTGCATACTTTATCTTCACGGTATTATCAACCGGTAGTAGGCCAAATAAATCGTCACTTTCCTGCCTACCGCTTATTAAGTATTCTAATGTACTTCTGGCGAGTTTTGTTATGTTGAGGTATGCAAATATTTCATATAAAGTATTTAATAATTTTTCATCCGCTTCTTGGTATATTAAGGATATAATCATATCGTCAATCATGGAATAGAACAACTCTCGCATACACTCCTTCCCCTTCTCTTCCAGATTGTCAACAGAGAACTTGTCATCTAACTTAGAAATAGCTGAAATTTCATTCTTCGATTTTATTATTTCATAATAGAGAAATCCCCTATTTCTGAACACCAAATACCTTAGTGATTTGACACTAGGAGATAGGTAATTCAATTCATCTATTATTGTATTTAGATTACCATTTTGTAAACCCCTTATGTAGTCTTCTTCCTCGTAGTAATGATTTGATATGACATCCAATTTAAATAATTCTTCGTAGCCTATATATGCATCCGTATTTCTCTTGGATTTCTGTAAATTAAGGGCGTTTTGATAAACTCTGAATGCTTCTTCAATTTGAAGCTCTCGCGAGTGTTCTTCTTCCAAATCTTTTTTGGAGATTGAAGGATCCTCCGTTAGATTGAGAGGCACAAATGAAGACTGAATTGTTAGTATTGGCTTCTAAGACAAGTCAACAGCTTTCGATATACTCACCATTCTAATGTATCAATCGCATAGATATAGACGCAACTATATATGTAAAAGCTTCAATAAAGTTAAACAAACAATTAAAATTCACTTCGCGAACTAAATTCGAACAGTTATTTAAAGCTTTACAAAATCTACTAGCCATAACGAATGTTTGAAAAATAATTTGGAAGTTCTATATAACTATAAATATATCATACATATTGCTAGGCATCCATACTCTCATTTTCTTGATACGATTTTGCATCTCCTTGTAGCTCTTCCTGTTTGTCATGTTGCACTTGTAGCTTCTTTTCCTTTCTCCCATATACAATATACCATATTACATGACTAGAAAATATTCCAAGCTCTAGCACAATGACAATGATGTATAAAATCATGCTCATGATATCCATCGTTCCCAAAATGATACTTAGCAAAGAAAATATAGCCCCGAGGGTATCCATACTTAAGAAAACAAAATTTATTCCAATAACACGGCCCTTACGTTTCCCTAATTCAAAATATGGAGGGATCAATCCTATGGCTATCAACAAAGATGCAATGATCCCAAAAATGAGCATAACCCAATGCTTCCCATGGCGATATACCGGTCTCAACCAAAATATAAACCCCACTTCAGCGCCGATAGCTAAGATAGCAAATAGGCCCATGTATATTGCGACCCTTCGTATGGGCAATTGGACTGGTGGGTAATATAAAGTTTGTCCCCAAGTAACCAAACAAAAAAAAGTGAATAATTGAGGTTGGATTCTTAAAGGAATAGACCCATCAGTACCAAAGAAGTATATAGAAAATGGAATTCCACTAAATGCCCATAAGAGCATCATACTACTGGGTATCCCTTCACAATCTTTGACTTTATAATTTCTAATAACCTGTGGTACTAATTGAACACACCATAATATAGTACCAATAGTACCTAGCACATTTTCTGCCACCGCATTATACATTTGTTGAGTCCTTTTTTTTATTCCTTGTGTTTATTCAAATCCAGACAAATCATTGAAATACCAAACCAATACATGATTATTTAGGTGAATTTACCTTATTATATAGCTTATTGAATATCTACTATGCTTTTTTGACAGATGCGCTTTCAGGAACAAAAAATTTCAAAAAACGAATCATCCTTTGATATTTCCTATTTTGGAAGGTGAATGCATGAAAATATGAGTACTATATAACATTTATGCTTACAATTGCTACGGGATTTATCCTCTATCATAAGATGAGATATTATTAATACAGTAAAAACGCTAGCGCACAACTTTCCTTAAACTTCCTGTCATTTATTCAGATTCACTATATTCAAAACCGAAAACTTCCTCCTGTTTCGCAATTTCTAGGCTTTCAGCCAGATTTTGCAATTCTTCTCCTTCACTTAGCGATTTCAGTCGCAACAGGGTTGATCTAGTAAAATTGTTATAAGTTACAGGACTTAGTTCATCACTATAATTTTTTAAAATTGCTTGATTATTTCCCGGCAGAAAGTTTGTAACAGTCATATTTTGCAGCCTGTGACTTTCATGTATGTCATTACAATCCGACTGCTTATCGCCGGATGGGTCGTAGACTAGTTCACCATCTTCATTATCCCTAAATAGATTGTCTGGTATGTCTATTTCCTCATTATTGTAGATATCTTCCTGTTTTGATTCTTGGTGTTCTTGGGTATCTGCTTCCAAAAAAAAGCCTCCTCCTTGCTCATCAATTTCAATCCCTATACCTCTGGTGTCATCTAATTCGCCCTGAACAAGTGATGCTTCAGCATCTCCTTTTGGAATCTTAATACTAGACTCAATATTCTCGTTAGCTTGATTTTCAATTACAGATTGCTTTTCTGGATCACTCGGGTTTTTGTCAAAATATACTGTATTGTCAATTCTATCATCCAAATGAAAACCTCCACTCTCGAATTTGTCTATTCCAATACTTTCAGGCGTGTCATTATATTTTTGTTGGATAAGATCTTCATTATTATCAGTTCTATCATCCATAAGAAATCCTCCACTTTTGAACTCATCTGATTCAGTATCTCCTGGATCACTATGAAGACTATACTCATCTTTCAGTTCTTCGTCAAAGAATTCTGATTCTTGGCTGTTCTTGTTAATCTTACCATGTTCTCTATTCAACCTCTCCGATATTCTTAACTTTGTTAAAAAGTATTTCCAATTCTTTAATGAATTCAATTCAATGGCTTCCAAACGCAATTTTTCTTCTTCCTCTAGAAGAATATCTTTCATCAATAAAAAGGCTTCTTTATACTGATTATCAATTAATATCCCGCCTTCTCTTGCCGTCGGTGTTCTATTAAATGCTCGCTTACCCTCTGACTTACCAAAGTCAAAAGTGGTAATAGCTTTAGCATAATCAATACCTAGAATTTTGACAGCATTCTCCACAAGCTTCATAGAACATCTCAAATCAGTTTCTATCAAATAACCGTTTTCAGGGATCATACTCGAAGTATATACATCGATGTTTCCGTACGCATTTTTAGGGACCTTACCATCAACAACAGGGGGTGGAATATATAATTGTGTTTGGAATTCAGCATAAAGTCTAGTGAACTCTTCATCCTGGTTATCTTCTTCGTCACTTGTTGTTGATTTCAGCATATTATGTTTTTTCCTAAGCTTCAAGGGTTGGACGCCAACTTTAAGTATCCTTCCTCTTAAATACCATGCTTTTGCTGATCGTAAGCCATATACATGAGATCTTTTATATATAGGAATGACTGAAGACAGTTCTTTTCTTCTAGTTCTCCCTGTTAATTTATTTCTAAAAAATCCACATGAACTTGATTCGTCCATTGGATAAATTACTTCATTCTGTTTTAATTGTGTCTCAAGTGCATATACTGGATGATTCTTAAAATCAGCAATGTTATTCGGTATTCCCTCAGCCAAATCTCTATTATGAAATTCTTTTAGCTCTAAAATATCAATTCTATTCAATTTATCCCTACGTATTTTCAGGCAAGAAGCTTTTATTATTCGACTGTACCAATTTGCATCATCTTCTGATCTAAATTGTATCTTTTTCTTTATAGTTTTAGCATTGTAGTATTGGCTATACCTTCGAGTTACATCCTTGACACCTCCTAATCGATCATACGCAATAACGTAACTCAACTGATTTCTGTTCTCGGTTGATGGAGGTTCAAATTTAGATTTTCTTCTCATAGGTGCAATCTCAATGGTCTTGAGTACAATAGGGTCAATACTAACCCATTTTTTTACATATTTATCCCATACCTCCACCCAAAATATCGGGTACTCGGAATCTTCGAAATAATTTACGGTTTTCTTTTCTGTAGTAATGAAAGTAGGTTTTTTCCTCATTGCCTTTAATAGTTTCGATTTGTTATCATGCCTTGCAAATTTTGAGAGTAATGAATTGGGTTCTTTTCTTTCGCTTTCTGAATATACCTTATCTTGCTTATTCATATCTACTTTAGGAAGTTCTGAAATCATTGTATAATCAGGAGGTTGTAGTGAGAAAACTAATCTTGCGTTTAAACCTATTGATCTTAGTAGGGTTACAAACCCCTGGGCTCCAATATCTCGAGTACCTCTAAATTTTTCAACTAAACTAGCAAACTTTTTCATAGTTACATTTTCCTCCATCCTGAGTTGCTTTATATTTAGCTCGTTCCAATTTTTGCGGACTAATCCTTGTGAGGTAACTCGAAAGTTATTGGAGTACATCATCATTAATTTTTTGAGCCCATCCAAAAACCTTCGAGACTTCACAATTGGTAAAATATCATCTGAATCCTTCTGGTTTAATAAAGTCAATATCTGCGGTGGAACATATTCTCTCAATTTTATTAACAATGCATAATCGTTGCACCATCTGTTTCTTATTGCCCCGTGTACTATCATTAAACCTACAAATATTTGATGAATCATTAGCCTTGAATTTCTTTCCTCTTTTGAGATAATAGAGAATTTCCTTTTATTTTTGCTTTCATCTTCATTTGAGTGTCGTATCGCTATGGATATAGTTTCCTCTTTGCCATCTTGATTTTGAACGGGATCAGAATGCAAATCGAACCCATATGTATCCTTATCTAAATCCAAATTAACATCCTCAAAATCACTAGAATCAAAGCCATCGTTGCTTTCAGATTCATCTGAAATAACAATCACTTGTCTTGCTGCATTAGCATCATCTAATTCCAAATTGTCATCAGTTTTCGCAAATTGTCCAATTCTTCTTCGTTTTCTTATTTCTGTATCATTTTCTGTGTCCCTTTTCTTCAAATTATCTCTCAAAAGCTTTTTGTAATGAGACTCAGACATATAAAGGCTTTATATCTTTTCAAAACAAGTAAGTTTTTGAGTTTTTGAATTTTTGATTTTTTGCGATTTACTGAGGTGCACAGCTGAAATATTGGAAGATTATAAATTTAAAGTGAATAGCTATTTGATAACAGCTGAAGATATGCCCGAACAATGACAATATCACTAAATCGACCTACACGACTAAGGGTATTTATTCATTGTAAATTTTCGATATCGAAAATATGCTTTAGTACGTGCAATACAATACTTAAAGACAAGCTACCCAACTTTGAAATACTCGATAGAACATTGGACAAACCACATCGATCATTTTATCGTTCATTAGACAGGGAAAGGATCCTTTACAAGAAAAAATATATTGTGATAGAACCATCATTGAAGCATTTACTAGTCAAGCTTCAAAAGGAGAACGAAGGAAAAATGCATGAGATGAGATCATCAAACCAAGTAATACCAAATCCATTCAAGATCCAATATTTGCTAGAACCCATAGTCTTCCATAGTATTTTATCTTTGCATTATATCCTTCATAACAGAAATCTTGATATTAAATACCTTAATAGTGAGTTTCAGTACCAAAAATGTCAACTTACTACTATATTGAAAAAGTTAACAACTTCGAAGGGCACAAATTATAATTACGATGAAATAAAGAGAGGAACTGAATCGGAACTAGGTATTGATCTAGATGAACTAAGCTCGAAAGTCCTATCCCAGTTTGCAAGGACTGAAAGATTAGGCAAAAAAGAAATTGATTTTCTGGAAACACTACAAATGTCAATGCTTTGTTTCCTAATATTATCAAAGAAAGCTTACAAGCAACAATATACCATTTATGGTAATCTTATTCCTTGGATTCTGTCAATTATGGCTTCGAGTGTCACTGGGAGCTGTGAATCTTTGATGAACCTAGCTAATATTCCCCCATTCATATTATCAGACATTCTACTACGTACACCCATGACCAAGAATGAATACTATTTACAAGCAGACCTTTGGCTTGATTTCATTTCACCTATAGGATCTTCATATCATAACAAACAAAAGCATTTAAAACTTTGCATAAACAACTTAATATTCTATGGAATTCAATACGATTCTCACAAACTACCAGGTTTAATATTTAAAACCCTTGAATTTTTTTCCAGTACAAAGACTGGCTTCAAGTTTCAATTAATAACGCAGGATTTTCTTAACGGAATGATTTGGAAACTTATCTTTGATTATTTGCGAAGCTCGATACCTTACAAACCAAATATAATGACAAATATTATAAAAGCACAAGAAGTTATTGTTCAGCAGCTTTCCAAAATCGGAGACAATAATGAAAAAGTAAATTCGAAATTGAACATTGAGGGTAATATGGGAATAGTTTTATCGATAAATAATGTATCACAAGAAAAAGCCGAAAAATTGTTCAACATGGCAGAAAAAAAACTATTAGACTTTGATGTGGACTATACAAAGGGAAAACATATGGCCCTGTATCATTTCACTAAAGTATTTCTTTCAACAACACCAGAAGAATTACTTCATAATTTTAATCATGCAGCATCGGATTATTCGCGTTCAGCAACGCTCTGGTTAGGTTTTATAAAGAAACTTGATGAATTTGGATTGCTTAATGAAAAGAGATCTAAAAAGATTTTAATCGAACTTGTAAATAATAAAGACAAAATTCTAATCACAAAGGACATGATTTTAACTCTATTGCAACCAATCAAAACACTCGACGATATAGATGAATTCATTTCAATTTTACAAAATGAGGGAACATCAAGTACTACTACCGGCTCACAATTAGCAGAAGCCCATTCTAGCTCCATTTTTCCGAAATACTTAACCATATTATACAAAAACATGCATCTAAAGGATAAAGTTCATACCAAGTTCCCATGGGATAGGTATACAAAAAATCATACAATGTCTCCAAAAACTCCAAATGGCAAGACTGGAAGTTTCAAAAGCTTTCCGTCAATACTTTCGTATGCTAGGTATTTGTATGATACCGGCTTCAGAAAAAAAACATCTAAAATTGTTGGGATTATGCTTAACGGTGAAGTCAATATTCAGCCAGAAAACATTTATCGTTTGTACAAGCAAGAGCTAATGGAAAAAAATAACATCTTCCCTGATGAATCATGTCTAGCTGCATTAATTAAAGCTGCGCTGAAACAAATAGATGTGAAAGATAAGACATCATGTTTTATGTGGGGTGAATTATATGCCCCTCAGGTCGCCATTCATGAATTCAAGCGACATGTAATGTCAGAAGCTTTTTCAAATGATACAATCGATAGCGATCCCAGAATATACCCTCACGATGATTTATGGCAGAAGTATATCCATTTACTTTCAAAGTATGAATATACTTATGAATTATCTATTATCATACAGTGGTGGGAACAATTGGAGTTCAAACCAAATTATACTACCTTGTTAAAGCTTCTAGGTGCATTACCAATAGAATATGGTACAAGGTATATAAAGCATGCTCAGAAAGTAAAGACTGATAGTGCTAAATCGACGTTCGCACATATTGGAGATGATTCGAAAACAAGTATTAGAAATAATCTAGATTGGCTGTGGCCAACAATTGACGAATTGCAAAATTTTAAACATAAGAAGTAGAAGGATCTTCCTTTTGTTTTACGCATAGACTAATTTATAGAATTATTTGTATTATAGCTTGAATATATTCAAACCAAAGGATATTTTGCATCCTAATTTATGTGAGGTATTTCAGCCAATCATATTTATTTTTGAAGTTCCGCGAACGTCCTATACCGATTACACCCGAGCTAATTTTCAAATATATGTTCATTAACCCCAGAGTTAACTGTTGTCTTATTTTTCATTCATATTATTTTTGATTAAAAAGCCAAGCCTAGTTAAAATGTTAAGATTATCCAGTAAATACACAACTGTTGCTAGAACCCTTCAATTAAGATCTTTGTCTTCCACTTCTTCTTTGTTGAGCCAAACCAGAATTGAAACCGATGCATTTGGTGAAATTGAAGTTGATTCTACCAAGTACTACGGTGCGCAAACCGCTAGATCCAAGCACAACTTTAAGATTGGTGGCCCAGCTGCTAGAATGCCATTGCCAGTTGTTAGAGCATTTGGTGTTTTAAAGAAATCCGCTGCCATTGTCAACGAAGGTTTAGGTGCTTTAGACCCGAAGTTATCGAAAGCTATCCAGCAAGCTGCTACTGAAGTCGCTGAAGGAAAATTAGATGAGCACTTCCCATTGGTTGTCTTTCAAACTGGCTCAGGTACCCAATCTAACATGAATGCTAATGAAGTTATCTCTAACAGAGCCATTGAAATCTTAGGTGGTGAATTAGGATCCAAGAAACCAGTGCACCCAAATGATCACTGTAACATGTCACAATCGTCGAATGATACCTTCCCAACCGTCATGCACATTGCTGCTGCGACTGAGATTTCTAACTCTTTGATCCCAGAATTGACTAAATTGCGTGATTCATTGCAGGCTAAGTCTGATGAGTTTAAAGACATCATTAAAATTGGTAGAACCCACTTACAGGATGCTACTCCATTAACTTTAGGTCAAGAATTTTCTGGCTATGTACAACAATTGACCAATGGTATCGAAAGAGTTGAAAAGTCTTTACCAAACTTGCTCTTTTTGGCTCAAGGTGGTACTGCTGTTGGTACTGGTTTAAACACTAGAAAGGGGTATGATTCGAAGATTGCAGAAGAAGTTTCTAAATTGACTTCGTTACCTTTCAAGACTGCACCAAACAAGTTCGAAGCTTTAGCTGCACATGATGCTATCGTCGAAGCTTCAGGTGCTTTAAACACTGTTGCCGTTTCTTTATACAAGATTGCCAACGATATTAGATACTTAGGTTCAGGTCCAAGATGTGGCTATGGTGAATTATCATTACCAGAAAATGAGCCAGGTTCTTCAATTATGCCTGGTAAGGTTAACCCAACACAAAATGAAGCATTAACTATGGTTGCCACCCAAGTTTTCGGTAACAACGCTGCTATCACTTTTGCTGGTGCATCAGGACAATTCGAATTAAACGTATTCAAGCCTGTCATGATCGCTAACTTATTATCTTCTATTAGATTGATTGCCGATGGTGCTGCTTCTTTCAGAGAACATTGTGTTGACGGAATTGTTGCTAACGTTGACAAAATCGAAAAAACTTTACACGAATCTTTAATGTTGGTAACTGCCTTAAACCCAAAGATTGGTTACGATGCTGCCTCAAAGACAGCTAAGAATGCGCATAAGAAGGGTTTGACATTGAAGGAATCTGCCTTAGAATTAGGTGTCTTAAATGAGCAAGAATTCGATGAATGGGTCAGACCAGAAAAAATGATTGGTCCAAAGGATTAGATTGTCTTGTGAACTAGCTTTACATAGAATTAGTCCTATTTATTATACGATATTAAGGGAATATTAAAAGGATATACCAGATACTTTTGACAGGTAGAATATATAGATATATATATATAATTAGTCAATAGATCCTTGGTACTTCAACTGCTGTGTAAATAATCTCTATCTAATTCGTGTATATACCGATTATATGATTGTTTTTTCTATTATATTTCTAGCAGTGAAGGTTTAAGAATGACATTTTAGTCGATTAAACCTCCCTTCTACTTGTATCATATGTCTCTATCTAACATATTACAGCATGTTAAACGAAAAGGTCAGATACAGTCGCGAAATGATACTGGCAATAAAAATCCAACAAATAAGGATGGCCAACCTTCATCATTAAAAGCCCAGAGTTCTTATAGACTCGTTAATGGCGAGCAAAGGGAAATCGATCCCGTTGTGGCAAGGCTTAAAGCAGCCAGGAAGTTGGAGAGAGAAAAAAGAGAAAAAGAGGCGAGAGAGAAAAAAGGATTACCACCGAAAAAGGCAAATGCAACATCCAAAAGTACTAATCAAAGTGGCCTAGGAAATTTGGAGACTAAAAATAAAAAAATCATTAATAGAAACCAAGATAGAGCTAGATCAATGAGCCCTTCAGTTAGCTCAAGACTGCTTCAGCCACAGAGACCTGTTAAGAAGATGAATTTTAATGACCTAATGAAAAAGGCGTCGAAAATAGATCAAAGCAAGTTGTCGGTTTCCATTAAACCAAAAGCTAAATCGCCTGATCCAAATGCCACTCAAAATAAATATAGACCTACATCAAGAGGTGCATCTGCTCCTATAGAAAATTATAGAAATGGTACCCAGAGGAAAGATGTAATGTCTAAGTCTCGGAATGATCCTATTGAGGACAGACAACAGAGCATAGCACCATTGCCTATTAGAAAGCCCTCGTCCAAATTAGAGGAAAGATTAAAGTCTTCTGGAAAGACGAAATCTTTGAATAAGTATGGTGATCCCCGGACTAATCAGTATGTTGACTCCGAAGAAGATTCTGAATCGTTTATTGTGTCGGATGAGGAAGAACTTGGCAATGAAGAGTCTCATGCGCAGGATTATGATAGGGATGAAATTTGGGCGATTTTCAATAAAGGAAAAAAGCGTTCTTATTACGACAGATATGATGAAGATTCGGCTGATGATATGGAAGCTACAGGTGCTGAAATTTTGGAGGAAGAAATGAGATCCAAAAGAAATGCTGAAATTGAAGATCGTAGGGAATTAGAAGAGGAACAAAGGTTGGCTGCTTTAAAGAGAGCTAAGAAAATGAAGATGAATAAAAATTAATAATTTTATACAGCCGCATAAATTTATTCTATCCTTCTATCAGGAAGACCTTTTTAGATTTGATCGTTTATAACCTAACCTTTAAGAGACGCAATAACATAGTTTCAAATATTGGAACCTTTCGAAAGAAAATGTAAGCTTATATAATCATTATATACATCAATTCTTTTTTTATCATAGTGTATTCTAATGAAGAATCATCTCAGCAATGGATAAGTCTCTCCTAGGTCACTTGGATATAAATAGTATAACCAAGGAACTCAGAAAAGATTCTTTATCGGTTAAAAATAGACTTCAGTCAATTCTATATGATGCCGCCTTTGTTGACACATTGAAGGAGAAGTTTGGCTACCCATTGATTCCTAATGAAAGATGCGGATTATGGTACTTGGCACCGCATAAACAACAGGAAACGTCATACTTCAAGTCTACCGATGGACATACCAATCAATGGTCTTTCTCACTTCGTAGATTAAATTTTCATTTATTACATCTTATCGGTCAATTTGGAGGTATTGCAGTCGTTGATTCTACAAGAAAAGGAAAGCTCATTCCAGATGCCTTACTGAAAACTATTCCTATTTGGTGTGCTGTATTGAACACTATATTATTTGGGGATGATACAGATGAAGATATCATAAAAGAGCTTGGTATAGAATCTGATTCCGTGGATGCTAAATTTTTGATAAACTTAAAAAATGATCATAATTGGGTCATAGTTCCAAACTCAATGGTTTCAGCTAGTGAAAGAGATCAGATATCGAATAGAATAAACCTTTTTGTAGAAGAGGTGCAAAAATTAGATTTGATAACGAAAGAAAAAATCATAAAAGAACTTGGAGGTGTTAAAAAACCGTTGATACCCCAATGGTATTTCCCCGATTGTAAGCAAGAACAGAATGATAATGTTAGAGACGATCCTTTTTACTTTGATCATGAGAAAAATGAAATTTCCCAAAACCCTTACTTTACAATTCAATGTATTACCGCTTCTAAGAAGACCAATGAGCAAGGTGGAGCAAATCTTACAGTAAGAACTAACCTTAGTAATGGTGATATAAAATTAACCACATGGTACTACGTTCAAGGATCAGCCGATGATCACGAACTTTGGGCTACTAGACTTGTATGTGATGGTAAACTTACTCCTAGATTTTGTTGGAATTACATCTTTAAGAAGGACGGTTCAGCAAATAGCGATATTATAGATACCGATACATCATATATCTATGATTGGTTATCAGATGAAGAACTCATATCAAGAATGAATAAAATTTATGTTTTGTATGAAAGAGATAGATCATTGTCTTCAAATCTGAATATTACCTTGGATATTAGTCACGTTAAGAACAATATGAATGATACTGGGATAGTATTTGGCATCATAGAGCAAAATATTAAATACGATAGTTTTTCTGCCTCTTACAATAACACTATTCAGTTGGTCGTACTAAGTGATAGGTTTGCGGTCACTGACATACCAGAAGATCCAAAAATTTCCATTTTGCAATATAAGATTGAATCTTCTAAGAAAGGCTCAAAAAAACTAAGAGAATTGTTTCCTGTTCTTATACCTAAATTGAGAGTTTCTGAGTCCACTACAGACAAGCATCTAATGATTCTCTGTGATTCGGGTAAAGATATTAGTACAGGCCTAGTGCTCGTGCTATTATGCAAGTATTTCGATTTAAATTGGGACAAGATCAACCCAACATCCAAGATAAACAAAGATCTAGTTAAGCAACAATTTAGTCGCTTATTGGATGTCAGGAAAGTTAACCCTAGTAGAAACACCTTACAGAGTGTTAATACATTTATAATGTAAATTAACCCAACTTATGGTCGATACTGTACATAGATATATCTTAAATATTGTCAGTCTCAAAAGTAGTAAAGTAGTAAAGTAGTCGGAAGAGTACACCTAAGTGAAGCAATAATGCCTGCAACCAAGAAAATACTTTGCTTACCGGGGTACTTGCAAAGTGATAAGCTTTTTTATGAAAAGTTATCTGGGGTTCGTAAACTTCTTAACAAACAATTCGATTTTCAATTTGACTGTATAAATCCAGCCATTGTGCTCAAAAAGGAAGACATTCCAATTGAATTATCAAATCCAGAAGTGGAGACAGATATCAAATGGGATACAATAAATAGAAGTGGAATAAACAAATGTTGGTGGAAGTTTACTTCGCCTGCTAAATATGATGGGTTTGAAGAATCGTTGAACTATGTATTTTCACATATCAAAGAGAATGGACCATACCATGGAATAATAGGGTATTCTCAGGGAGCAGCATTGGCAGCTATAGTCGCCAGCACGATAAATGAATCACTACCCACGCATCCAAACTTTCAATTTGCGATATTTTTTTCAGGATTTGTATTTACTGAACCTGTTGACCCAACTGAGGATATGCTCAATTTAAATTATCAAATCGACAGTATCAATGAGTATACTAGAAAAGTTAAGATAGTCAGGGGTTATGAGAAGTACTATAGTCCAATTGCGAATACTGAATTGATACATGTGTACGGCAAGAACGATATGATAATGCCTCGCATACGATCGAAATACTTATCTAATTTGCTAAATAAGGGAAGGACCAATGAATTCCTTCACGATGGGAAACATTACATTCCCCGTGATCTAGAATTTCTAGAACCCATTATTGACATTTTGCATAACGTTTTCCAAGATCAACCTAAATCAAATTTGTAAATGCTACTTTCAATAATATAATGTCGTTTAAATGTCGTCTTTTTTATTGGAGTTATAGAGAGTTATGGAAATTGTTTTACTTAGAAATATATTAATTATTAGAATAAATACATGTCGGATAACACTAACACCAGTCCTAATCATCAGGATAGTAAGTCTCCGCTTGATAAAGTCGGACCTATTGTTGATGGAAATTCTGAGTCTCAGAATCAGAGGACTAGAGATGAAAGTATTACACCTCCATTGAAGAAAATCAGGGCGGAAGAAAGTATAGACATATCAGATTCATTTTCTAGAAGAGAGAATAGCGAAAGTGCTAAAGTTGTTTCATCTGTATACAATGATGAAAATAAGCAAACGCCTGCGTGGATGAAGAGTAAATCAACTGATAAGTATGATAAATATGGATCAAGATCAACGCCAATTCCATTACCAAAAGCAGCGGCTAATAACCCAGATGAAAGGTACTCCAAATATATGAGCGGCTCAAGTAATACCAATGATCGAGTTAGGAGACCTAATTCTGAAGTCTCACAATATGATAGGAAAAGGAATCATGAGGAAGCAAACGAGGAGACTGTTGCTCCATATAATAATCTTTCTGTGGCTAACCCATCGTCGAACATCTATCAAACGTTCCAGAGTCATATATATAATAAGGATAATAAAGATATCAATAGCATCGTTAGATCTCATTATAATCAAAGAACATATCAATCCAAATATCAAGGTTCAAGAACAAAATCTCCAATTTATAAACTAAGAAATTTCAATAATGCTATCAAGTACATACTTTTGGGTAACTGGGTTAAAAAAAATCCTGAACCTAACCGTCCAACTGTTATTCTTGATATGTGCTGCGGTAAGGGAGGTGATTTGAACAAATGTGAATTCGTATCAGTCGACCAGTATATTGGCATTGACATCTCCGATGCGTCCATCAAAGAAGCGTTTTCAAGGTTTTCGCGCAATAAAGCTCGTTTTATACCACAATCATCGCAAAATAATAGAGAGAGAGACACTAGAAGATATAATTTTGAGGCCTGTTTTGCCACTGGAGATTGTTTCAGTAATAGTATACCAGAAATATTAGAACCAAATTTTCCTGGAATTATAAATAACTTATTTCCAGTTGATTGCGTATCATTACAATTTGCGATGCATTATGCATTTGAAACTGAAGAAAAGGTTCGCCAGTTGTTAACAAACATCACGAAGTCTTTAAAACCCGGTGGTACGCTTATCGGAACTATACCGTCGTCTGACTTCATTAAAGATAAAATAGTAAATCGAGCCTTTATTGATGAGGAAAATCGCAAATTTGGTAACGATTTGTATTCTGTGACATTTGAAAATGATCCTCCTAGCGATGGGGTATTCAGACCTCCATTTGGAAACAAGTATAACTATAGTTTGAAAGATGCAATCGATGACGTACCAGAATATGTTGTACCATTCGAAGTTTTCCGTGGACTTTGTGAAGATTTTGGACTTGTATTAAAATATAAAAAGAATTTCATTGATATTTTTAATCAAGAGATCCCAAAATATTTCAGTAAGTTGAATAAAAATTTAATAGAAGGAATGAAGAGATCAGATGGAAAGTACGGTGCTGAAGGATTTGAAAAAGAAGCTGTTGGTTTTTATATTGGTTTCGTATTCGAAAAGCTTGGTAATTAAAAATGTAGCACTGTTATTCTCGCTATTCTTTATCTAAGTATCTAATAAATCGATAAGTACCTTGTATATCTAATTATATTATTTAAAGAAAGTATTCGACATTAAGAATTAATACGTATTCTTGAATTATAATGCGCAAAAAACTTCTATTTTTGCAATTTATTCAAAATATTAAAATTCATAAAAAAAGTATACCACTTAATAACAAACAAACACAATACATATATCGGGCGAAAAGCTACCTTAATAACTGATCACCCCCATTCTACGTTTGTCCGTACCAATTACTCAGCCATTTCCTGTTTGCAATATCTAACATTAAAAATTTATATTTTAGATCATTATGCTTAATTGCTATACATATGAAGGTACTCAATAAGTTAACCAAAATTCGTCAGCAAAATGACTCTTCTTTACTCATATACTTTAGATTTTACTATTTTGTTTAATATTTGTTAACGACTTTTTGATTGCAAAAAAAATTTGGAATCTGATTTCTTACTGCATACAATAACAGAGAAAAATAAGGATCAAAAACCGTCAAGAGGTTGTATTTATATGGTTTTACGACTTAGGCAATTTTATTCGGTGGGGCAAAGCTATGACTAAAAAGAATAACAAAAAATCTGCTAAAAAGAAGGAAGAACCACTTCAAATTACGGATTCGAATACAGAGACTAATGATGGGAATGCATTGGAGGATCAAAATAATGGGAAAGAAGTAGTAGAAGAGAGTACACCCATTTTTGAATCGCCCAAAATGATGTCCACAGAAGTAAAGGACATACCTGAAGAAGGTTCCGAAAAGAAACAGGATGAACAATCATTCGATGAAAGTAATAAAACTGCACCATCTACTGAACCACCTGTTGTAAGTCTGTCTCCTCCGAAAGCTAAAAAAAGGTTAACTTTGCTGGAAAGATTAGCGTTAGCAGCGAAGGGAAAGAAACAAAAATCATCAACACCCACTCCTGTTTCCTCAGCTGGCGAGACTTCACCTATTCCAGAGGAAACGAACAGTGAAACGAAAAAAGTGGAGGATGAGCCCGAAGTCAAGCCTCAAAATAGCATAGAACCTTTGAAACAAGAAGAACCCATAGGAACTACGAAAAATAACCCATCTACTGAGCTTTTAGAAGAAATTAGGAATCTACAATCTGAGCTAAAGAGTGTACAGTCGACTAACACTAAGTTGTCAGATGAAGTTAAACAATTGAAAACTCAATTGAATTCAAAGCCAGCGTCTGGAAATAAAGAGGTTTCCCAGTTAAATTCTCGATTAGCCGCAAAGGACGAAACTATCGAGCAATTGATGAAAGAGGGCGAAGCATTGTCGATGAAAGAATTGAAATTAAATGAAAGCATTAAAAAATTGAAAGCATCTAATAATGATTTAGAAACTTCATTGAATGAATACTCAAAGAAAAATGAGAGCATTTTACTTAAAATGAATGAACAGGAAGATTTCTTGAAAACGCATAAGTTCAAGTCAATGGAGCAACTAATCGATAGTTACGACGAAGTTCACTCTAAATTGACACAGGCAAATGCTTCTTTGGAAGAAGAAAAGAACAAGAATTGGGAGGGTAAGCTTAAGGAACAACAGCGTCTTTATGAAGTCGAATCAACTGATAGAAAGCAAACTTTGAAGAAATTAAATGAACTCACAATTCAATTTGATATGTCGAAAAAGCAATCATCATTAGAATTAGATTCAAAAAATTCAGTCATTAAAGATTTAAAACGGGATATTAATAACATAAAAGAAGAAAATTCACAAGAGATTTACCGCCTTGAAAATAAGGTCGAAGCATTGAGGGTTGAAAATGAAAATTCGATTGGTAATGCCAATGATAATTCTAATTACCGGAAAAATAGTCAAGGAGATGAAAAAGACGAGAACTTTAATCTGAAGCAAATAGACTATAAGGAGTTTGTTAAATTATCTAATAATCATCATAATTTACAACAGCAATATTTGTCTTCACAAGAAAATTGGAAGTTGATAGAATCAAATTTATTAAATAAAGTCGACAGTTTAACTTCTTCAATTGAATCTTTAAAGAAATCTAAATCCAAATTAAATAATGATTTGCAAAAGTCTCAAACTATTGTACAAAAACTCGACGAAGAATATAATAAATTGAAAGAAAAATTCGAAAATTTGTCGAAAGAAAAAGAGGATGCCATATTTCAATGTCAACTTAAAGATAACGACCATCAGGAATTGCAAGAGAAATTTGATAAATTTCAACAAATATATAATACTGATCGCCAAAATCTTAGTACTAAAATCAAACAATTACAGGAATCATTGGAAAAATCTAAATCTAATGATAATACTCATCTTCAACAATTTGCGCAAACAACAACGCCTACCAGAAGGTCACACGATAACGATTTACATCTTAATCTTGAACCGCCTAAATTAAATGCCAGACAAAATTCATCAACTAATATTACTGAATCTTCTATTTATTATAATAATCCAGGATGGCCGGAGATTAAGTTAGGAGAGTCTTCCAACACGCCCGCTATTTCGAGAGAATACTCTTCGATGTTCTTGAATCCTTCTCATAATAATTCCCTGCACTCATTTATAGAAAATGGCGATGCCGCAAATGAACCTCCTAACGATGCCAATTCTTTCAGTTCCAAATTTCCAAGCCAAATGGGAAATGGAAGTATATCTGGTGTTATTCCTACTTCGGGCAACAACAACATCCAATTAATTAACAAAATGAGCTCAAACATCCGAAGACTAGAAATCGAATTGAACACCTTAAAAGATGAAAACAGTCAATTAACTTTAGATAAAGAACAAGCGCAACAGGAAATCTTAAACTCATTCAAAAAGAATGATGAAATTGAAATACTTAAAGATAAGTTGCAGTCTTTACAAGCCGAAATAGAAGAAAAATCAAACCACGAACAAACAATGCTAGAATTAATTGGCGAGAAGTCTGAACAAGTTGAAGAATTAAAGGCGGATGTTGAAGATTTAAAGGATCTCTGTAAATCACAAGTTCAACTGATGATTGAACTTCAAGAATCAAAGTAGGATTTTTATTATGTATATAGATTGTTTAGTGAAGCACATTAAACTTAGAGGTCGTGTATTGCATGAAAAATTTAAAAGTGCGCTCCAAAAATTTTAAGAGAAGAGATGAAGAGATGAGCCTAGTAACTGTATCATTGACAAGTTTGTTCTAATTTGTAATAAGATGAGTGGCGTCAAGATATGTATAGATGATAGCAGATTATATTTTGCCAATATTATTTCTAAGAATGGTAGGAACGAAGTTCAAATATTCCCGATAAATAAAAATTCTACTGAATCAATCATTTTAGATTCATTAATTGTGAAGGTTGAGTTAGAGGCCGACGAGAATATTACATGTTGCTGCTGGATTAATAAATCCGAATTAGCAAACACTGATAACACAAAGAAGAGAGGTAAAAGAAGACAATCATCATCGGAAGCTGACTTAATAGTTGACACACCTGATCATAAGAATTTAATAGTTGGCCTAAGCAATGGTGATATATTAGTATTTTCACCTTTCAAAAATGAAGCCATCAATAGGATCTCGTGTGGATCAAGCTTTATTAGTTTGACACCCTCTCTTAGTAATGATTCCGTTTGGGGTGTCTTAGAATCTAGCAGCACTCTTACAGAAATTTCCTTACTGCAAAATAAAGAAAACAAAACTTTTCAATTCAATGAAGATGATAAGATCAAAATTGCCAAAACAATTAAATATAAAGGAGGGTCATCAAGATCCCAACATATATTGATAGGTTCTAATAATTTGTACTTAGTTGATCCGTCGAAGCCTAAAAAGTCATTACTTATAAGATTTGCAGAATATTCTCAACTGTCGCCTATTTCCCTCATAGAGCAATCATTGGTAGATGAAGAATTCATTATTGTAGCTAGGGAGAATGACAACAGAATTTTTTTGTATAATGCAGCAAATACTAGTACTCATTCAACGTTCAAGACTACATCTAATAATATTCATAGTTTACGATTAATCTCTAATGAGAAGAAAAATGAAGAGTGTATTGTTGCAATTACAGATGACGGGATTGAAATTTTCAGTATTGACTTCAATTCGAATCACACTGACCAGTTACCAACCGGTTTAATTAAGACAAATTTCCATGATTCTTCAGATAGTATAATTTTCATGGATGCATTCTCAATTAAACAAAATTATTTAGTGGGTGTTTGGTATAATGGAATAGAACCAAAATTTTCGATCATCAATTGGAAATTCAATTCTGCCGGAGAAATACAAGTACCAATTGATTATACTGAAAAAATGGACGCTATCGTCGAAAATAGAGGTGATGACATCACTATCCCAGAGACTGCCGAGATTAACAATTTGGCAGTCAATAAATTATATAAAGATTTACATCGGTTATTGAATTCATCTCAGGACATAGATCACAATGTGATTATTGGATTGTGTTCGTCTAATAATGATGATACTAATATCAAGGAGACTATCAAACTATTTTCTAACTCGGGATCATCATCTAAATTGACCACTAATTTATTTGAAATAGTTAGTAGAGAGGTTGCTTCGCTGCCTTCTAAGGATGCTGCATTGCCAATATGGTTAAAGTGGCTCTTATTAATTCACGGTGGCTTTATTGCTAAGCAACCAGAACAGTATAATAACTTGAAGAATTTACAAGGTGGTTTAACCGATGGCATGAAATTGATGCCTCGTTTATTATCATTACAAGGGAGGCTACAATTATTGAAATCACAAACACAATTGAGGAACAATCTTAGCAATTTAAGTATTGACACTGATGACGAAGAAGACGTAAATGAAAGAAGAAACTCTATGGAAAATAATGGTTCCGAAAATATTGCTATTGCTAATGGAGAGAGTGATGATTTTGAAGAAAATAATGAGGATGCTGTTATTGATGAAGCTGATGAAGTTGATGAAGACGATGATGAAGAGGCTTAAACTCATGTAAAATATTCATGGTGATTTTCACATTACCTCAATATAGAATTTATATTCTGATATATAAAGTTGCATTAATATAGATCTTTTATTTCTATCTATGTAAAATACTCGGCATACAAATATGGACTTATTCATATCTTCAAAGTACCTTTAAATTAAGGTATATACGAAAATCTTAGATAATAGCGCGGGTAGTTTAGTGGTAAAATCCAGCGTTCCCATTGCTGGGCCCCGGGTTCGATTCCCGGCTCGCGCATATTATTTTTTTAATAATTTTCTAATACAAGTTTGTGTAACTATTTTGAATTTTTTTTCGAATATGAAATATCACAAGCTCTGATCAAGAATTTAATCAAAAATTAACGGAATAGTTTATAACTGAGCTCTAAGGTACTGAGAAAGTACACCCGGCTTTGCCATCACTATATTTACTGATTATGGATTCCAACTTATTGTTAGAATGCTTCGCTGCGACATTACTGGCAGATCAATCTTTGAGACGAGAAGCAGAATTGCAATTACGTCAATTCGTTTTGACGCCAGGGTTTTTAGGAGGATGTTTAGATATTATTTCATCTGATAATGAAATGGTAAATATAAGTATGAAGAAAGCAGCAGCGGTATTTTTCAAGAATCGTGTTGTTAAATATTGGTCCGTTGATGGACAGAATAAAATAGATGAGGATGAGAAACCCATCATAAAAGATCGTGTTTTACCTGTATTAATCCAGAGTGATTACAATACCAAGCAACAATTGATCCCAGTTTTGAGGGTATTGATTTCATACGATTTTCCTAATAAATGGAAAACCTTGTTAGAAGATACAGGCAAACTATTACAGCAAGTACCTGCTGGGGCATCGAAGGACGAAGATTTTTCACAGTTATATACTGGTTTGTTATGTTTTAGTGAAATATCGAGAAAGTTTAGATGGGTTGGTAACAGTGATAGAGCAAATGATTTAGATCCAATTATCATGCAAGTTTTTCCTCACTTGTTGAACGTCGGTAATTCTATTATTGCCAATTCTGAAAATATGTCAGAACTTTCTGCCGAGATCTTAAAATTGATTCTTAAAGTTTATAAATTTGTTACTTATTTTGATTTGCCGATTGTTTTACAATCCAGAGAATCTTTGATTGCTTGGGGTGAATTTCATGGGTCAATAATCAATATGAAACCCCCCACGTATGCCTTGAATACGAATATAAGTGAGCAAGAAAAATCTTTTTTGCAGATCTCAAAATGTTATAAATGGGCTGTTGCTAATTTATATCGTATTTTTACTAGATATGCATCACAGAGTTTATCTAAAAAATTTGCATATACCGACTTTCAACAAATGTTTTGTGATGAGTTCTTGCCTCACCTTATACCAAATTTTCTTTCAATTATAGAACAGTGGTGCTCGAATGAAAGATGGCTAAGTCTTTCATGCCTTTATTATTTATTACAATTCTTAAGTCACTGTGTCACCCAAAAATCAACATGGTTGTTAATTAAGCCATATTTTGAAAACTTGGTTTCTCATTTGATATATCCATTATTATGCCCTTCTGATGACAAATTAGAAGTATTTGAAACTGACCCACATGAGTATATCCATTCAAATTTTGATATCTACGATGAGTTTGATACTCCAGATGTGGCTGCATTAGGTTTACTAGTGACTTTTGTTGATAAACGGAAAAAGACAACTTTGGAACCAATTATTACATTTGTATACAACCAATTAACATCATTGCAACAGCAATCGGAAACTCTAGAAATTGCCAAGAAGAAGGAGGGTGCATTAAGATTAATTGGAGGTATATCCCATTATGTGATCGTGCCTAAATCACCTTATTATGGCCAAATGGAACAATTTTTAACAAATTTAGTATTTCCAAATCTTTTGTCGAAATTTGATTTTCTAAAAGCCAGAACTCTAGAAATATCACAAAAATTTGCTGATTTAGAATTCGAAAATAAAGAAAACTTATCGTTATTATTTCATGGTATTTTAACTAACTTCAGTTCCACAAATAACGAAGAAACCAGTTTACCAGTGAATTTTGAGAGTGCCTTAGTTATTCAAGCATATGTTCACTTGCCGGAATTCAAAGAAGTTCTATCAACGATAATTTTGCCTACTATGTCAAAATTACTAGAACTTTCAAATCAAATCGATAATGATGCAATTTCTATGGTAATGCAAGAATGCGTCGAAAATTTTTCTGAACAATTACAGCCATTTGGGGTTGATTTAATGAGTAAGCTAGTTGAACAATTTATGAGATTGGCAAATGATATCAACGAGGCATCAAAAGTGGATGTCGATGATTTTGATGGTGAGTACGATGATCAAACGGACAAGGTTATGGCGGCTGTCGGCTTATTGAATACCATGATTACTGTCTTGCTATCATTTGAAAACTCTAGAGAAATATGCATTAAATTAGAAGAAGTATTTTCGCCTGTTATAGAATTTGTTTTAATCAATAAAATTGATGACTTCTTAACTGAAGTGGGTGAATTAATGGAAAATTCGACGTTTCTTTTGAGATCTATTAGCCCTATTGCTTGGAAACATTTTGAGTATCTTTATGAATCCTTTGCCGATGGTATTGCTTTAATGTATACCGAAGAATTAAATCAATGCTTACAAAACTATTTGATTTATGGACAGGAAGACCTTAAAAAGTCCCCACATTTGATTGAAAAGTTTTATAGTATTTTTAAAATCATAATTGAGAGTGACGATAATCAGGTTGGCTTCAACGATATAGTATTTGCATGCGAATTGGCTCAGACTTTCATATTAACTTTGCAAGATCAAGCAAATCCATATACATCAAATATCATCAACTGTGTGTTGACAGTTTCACAAGGCATTAAGCAGGATACCCAACATGTCAGGTGCAATGCATTTGATATCAATGTCCATAATGTTATAATTGCGGCTATTGTGTATGATACAAATACCGTTTTAATGAATTTACAGACGAGTCATCAGTTGGGACCATTTTTGGAAAGGTGGTTTAATTCGATTCCAGTATTAAAACGGGTATACGACTTGAAACTTTCATCCCTTGGCTTGATCAGCTTGATGAACAACAATGATGCGTTGAACATTTTAGGCAAAGGGATCGTGGAACAAATGGGATCCAAGTTGGCCGCAATCATGAAGACGTTACCCAAAGCTATCGAGAACTTGGAGCATAAACGGAAGAACTTCAACGAGGCCGAATTTGCACCCGGGAATGATTTTGCCGATAATCAATGGGAACGGGACAGCGATGATGGGTCAGATTTATTGGCCACCGGACCGAGCGAAACCGCGGACCTATACCCCAATCCTGGGTCCCAGACAAGCGAATACTTGTCGTTCTTGCAGCAGGAAAACGTGAAGTTGAAAAACATGGGCTTCTTTGACGAAGAGGAGGAGGAGGTCGCCGAAGACCCACTCGCGGCCACTTCCTTGGACACTCTCAATGTCTTCAGTGTCTTCAAGCAATTCAGCCAGTCTCTTCACGCCGCAGACAACGCCAAATATACCATCCTTTTCGGCAACTTGGAACCTTCCGAAAAGAGAATTTTCACAGACATTTTCGAAGTTGTCGATTAATCTATAACCATCCTCATTCTTATTTATGGGCGCTCATTTGGTCACCCATTCAATACATATACACACTACTTGAATTATCTGTAACCTAATTTCATTTTCCAACATGGTACCTTTTGATCTTATGTACATTTGCGCAACATCTAATTTTTTTTTTCGCGCTTCCGCTGTTGACCGCTCTTGATATCGTATGACACCTTCCTCTTTTAGGGTGAACATGCGATCCTGCGGCAAATACAATCAACAGCACTTTCATTCCCTTGTTTCTCTCCTATAATACCCGTTAGCTTCTTATCGTGAATTACGTAACTTATTATATGCATCTTACATATTGAATTTGTCTTGGTTCATTTCCTTGCTTATTATAGTAACACCATTTACCTCCCGGCATTTAGTCGGGCGTTTCCGCTGGTATATTAGGATTGCTTGCATAGTTTTTCTATTGTAGGTCTGTTATCTGATCGTGGAACTGCATAACTTCTATTCCTGTTGTAGAATGTATCATGTCAACCCGCAGTCTAGCACCCAAGGGTTTATTGTTCCGATTATAGCACTAACATTTATTGCCGATTATCTGGCAAAAGTTTATGTTGGAGGTTAGTGTTCATACACCTTCAACATCCTTCTACTTTGCACTAACTGTTCTAGTTGAACTATAAAAGTACATTTTCTGTTTATCTTGTTGAACTCCCAGTCTTTCACCAAACTCTCCATTGTTCCAATTATGGTAATACCATTTATTTCCACTAGTAGGATAGCTTTACTTCACACCAACAATGCTAGTCTTACCGTTATTCCATTTCTAACCGTATTGACTACCGATGTAGCGGAACTGCTTACTACACGTGGGAGATTTTTGCAGCCTAAAATCCTGCATACTATTTGGTGAAATTGGGACACGTTCTGGAGCTCCTTTGAGTTGCACCATGTGGCTTAATACAATATGAGCGGAATATACCTTCGCTTAAGTGGAAACATGGTCATAATAGGGTTTGTTATTTGTATTATACCATGTGGCTTTTGACCGATAGATCCCTTTATATATAGAAGTTTATACCTTGGGTAATTAATGTATTTATTTTATTGATTTTTATTGAATATAATTTAAACTAGTTGTATCTAGTATATCAAAGTAGCGCAAATTACAGTGCAGACATAAAAAATCGGAACATATAAATGTTAAGAAGTACTTTATTGGTATTTGTATTTTATTTCCTTAGCTGTTGCTGGGGGTTGAATATCTTGTTATCGACGAAGGATTCGTGGGTTTCCAAGAACACTCGTCATTTGTACAGTGGGTTGAAAAATGAAGGCCATAACGTGAAGTTGATTGCTCCATTATACAATAATGCAGAAGGATTTCAAGCGAGTGCAGAAGAAAACAACGAAAAGCGTGAGGTGAGCAATGAGCACGGGATAGCCAACGGAGGAGACTTTGGGCACTTATTGCCAGTGCACCAGACATACTACAAGACGGTCAAGAGATTAAATCAGATGCCAAGAGGAGCAAAAAATGTGATCCTGAAGAAGCACTTGCAATCAGTGGATGAATCGGAATCGAGTGGCAGATACAATAACAAGCATTTCGGACAGGACCCATTGGACGAGTCTGTGTGGTATGTCAATGCATCGCCATTGCAATCATTATTAATTGCATACGATGTAATTTTGCCTAAATATTATCCAGATTTTAAGCCAGATTTGGTGATATTGGGACCAGACGAAGGGTTATCTTTGACACCATCGGTGCCAAAAGACCAGCCATTATTCCAGAAGGACCAGTCATATGTGGAAAGTGGATTGGATTCTATGCTCCGTTTAACCATGATCAAGAAGTTCCCTGTTATTGGTATATCTACCGGCGATAATCACCACGTCTACTACCAAGACGAAAATTACTTTAATATTCAACAAGACGTCTTATCCAAGATGTTGTTAAAGAAAAACGTCTTCACCAAGAACATAAAATTCATCAACAGGAAAGTGATTGAAATGATCAACAAGTTATCTGGATCCACCAGCGGATTATTGCCAGAGAACATGGCCTTGAACGTCAACTTTCCATCGATCAACCACGATAGTTCCCACTGTACCACATCCTTGAAGAATAAGAATAACAATGATCCAGCTTTCAAACAAGTCGTCTTCAACATCGAACACCCTAACACCAACACAGCAAAAATCCCAAAATATGAGTTAGTCAACGATGAGCTTGAGGTCTCTGGCCACTATGAAGTCGAGATCACATCCCGTGATTCTGAGGCTGAGGAACAAACATTTGTGGATAAGAAGTCTGCCTACTACGATCACGTCCAAAGATCAACCAAGATAATAACAAGATCGGAACTGAGCTCTTCACAAGGCGAAAAAGATCTCCCACAGGACTTTTCTGATAATGAAGATCTCAATGAAATAATGAATAACATTGATGAATTAAATGTGTTAAAAAACTGTGGCATAAGTATCAGTCTCAATCATTTAACCAAAGGTAATGGTTTAAGTAGAGACGTTTTCGATCTTGAATCTTTATTCGCTTAATTTTATTTTCTCAGCATATCACTAACTACAAACTTTTTACTTTCTGCCGTATTCCAATTTCAGTTTTAAAGCTGGTTTTTAAAGCAACTTCGATACCATATAGACTAATTTATAATAATTTCATAATACTAATTTAATTGTAAGCCGTTCCCTAATCACGTGCAATTTACTGATAACGAATAGATATTGAAGGTCCTTATTAGTTGTGTAAGTATACTTTTTATTATTGATGATATTTATATGTTTTGAAGCGTAATGGTCCCTCCCCCCATATCATCTACGGTATCCCTAGGGTCAACCAATGACATAAGGATAAGCTTAGAACAGCGGAAATCACACAAGTTAGGTACCTTTTCATGTATGTCATTAATTGTTAATAAAATGATCGGGACTGGAATTTTCTCGACTCCTGCTATTATCTTCCAGTATTGCCAGGGTAACGTTGGATTGTATTTATCATTGTGGTTAATTGGGGCTATAGTAATATTCAGTGGCATGGTAATATTTTTGGAATATGCATTGAACTTACCGTTCACGAATGGTGGTGAAAAGAACTACCTACTAAGAGTCTTTCGTAACCCCAAAGGGTTAATGGGATGTGCATATTCGTTTCAGATGGTCTTGCTTGGATTTAGTTCTGGAAATGCATTTGCATTTGGAAAATATTTTTTATTCGCTATTGAAGGACATGATTCAAGTGATAATGATTGGACTGTTAAGATGATAGGTGTCTTGTGTATTACCTTTTGTATATTCTTACACATAAAATACCCAAACCATGGGACATCGTTATTTAATATGTTGGGGTTATTTAAAATTATCATACTAGTGCTAATTATCATCATAGGCCTTCTTGTTTTCATGAACTTGATTAAGCTACCAAACCACGGTTTCGCTGGGGCATCAGATACTACATTTAAAACGGATTTAAACTATTATTCCATATCTGTTGCATTGTTAGAGATCATTTATTCATTTAAGGGCTGGGAAAATGCCAATTATGTATTACTGGAAGTATCTGACCCATACCACGTACTTACTATCGCTGCTCCAGCAGCTGTGGTAGTCACAACAGTACTATATTTTTTGGTCATTTTATCTTATTTGATTGTAATTCCAAAGCAAGAATTACTCGATAGCGGCATATTAGTGGCGGGCATATTTTTCAATAAAATATTTGGTGAAAGCATTACTTCTACAATTTTACCCATTTTGATTTCCTTATCCAATCTAGGAAACGTTATGGTCGTATCATTTGCTCATGCATATGTTAACCAGGAATTGGCACGCAATAACTACTTGCCGTTTTCAAAGTATTTTCAGGATATAAACCATTCGTTGTTATTGCATTGGCTCGTCTCTGTTATTGTCTTGATTGTGCCGCCATCTTCTGAAATCTATGAGTTTGTGATTAATTTATTCATATATCCCGGTACGTGGATTAATTTGCTAATAACGTTTGGATTAATATATTTACAGTTGAATAAAAGAACAGAGAATTGGGGTAGGTTTAATACGGTAGATAATTCAGACCCACTTGCTTATGATTCTATTCAAAATACAAATGATGAAATTACTTCGTGGAGTCAAGCAAACGAAGATAGCTATACAGAATTTGATTCCCTATTATCTATTGATAATAATGAATCATCAGACTCTGTGAGATTCACCTCCCCAATTGTGTGCATTATCGTTTTCTTGATTTCAAATATATTCTTAGCAATATTTCCGTTCCTTCCACCACCATCGGACTCGCCTGCAGCTCAACTGAAAATTCCTTACTGGTGTTTTCCTGTAGTTGGAACAGCTGTCTTATTGCTTGGAATTGTTTGGTTTTACGGAAGAAGGTGGGTTACTAGCTGGAAATACAAAAAATATGGTGTAGGTTTGCCCCACATAAAATACGAGGAGGAATATTACAGCAAATAGGGATTATTTAGAACCCAATCTTCAAATCATAGATAGAATCATATAGCCAACCATTATTCTGAAGTAGAGTTCAATATAGATCTGTTATAGTAAATTTTACGTATATATTTCTGTTTTGTATGAGGCAGTTGCAACATTTATATACGGCTGGTACCGAGGATAAAATTTAAGTCTCAAAAAATGATCGTGATAGTCAAGTCTTTAGGTTTCAAGACTATCACACGTATAAGAAATTGAAAAGGATAAAACCACAAATATGGATCAATCAACATCTTCTCTAAGCAGCTCAATGTCATCTTCTCAACCTAGACAGTTAGTTGAAAGTAACTATAAATTGGCGTTAAAGTTTTTCATGAATAAGAATTTTGGTAAGTCGTATGAGATCATTAAGAAATTGTATCAAACAAGTTTTAAACAATATAACAGTGATGTAATTAATGAACAATTATTCATAAAGATCGTGAATTTGTACTTGACAGAAGTCGGGTTGTTTATTGACAAGGATAATAAAGATACAAATTTTAGTTTGGGTAGAAATGAACGGCAAGAGGTCATTGCACGGCTCGGTGAAGATCAAATATTAGATGAATTATACAATATCTTTAACGATGATATCAATTCTATACCATCTGAAATAATGTATAATTTGTTTCTTATCTATTATATTAACCAGGGCATTATTTCCAGTGATTCGGACTACGTAAAATCAAGGCTCGATAAGATGTATTATTTATTTGATTACAATTCAAGGGCAGATGATGCATATTTAAAAAAGCTTGTTGATCTATATGTGTATCAAATATTACCTGATTATGAAAGCTATGAAGATGCTACTTTAATAATCAAAGAAAATCCTCTTTATCAAAGCGAAATTGACGACTCCTTAAATCGGTTAGATGCAGTGAGGATTAATAAGGTGAAGCACAAACAGGAGGAAGAAAGAGAAGAAAAAGAACAGCAGAAAAAGTTGAAAGAAAAGAAGCAGTATGAACAACTAAAACAGAAAGAATTGAAAGACCTGCAGAATCTATCATATAAATCATTGAATCAAATTAAACAGTCTTCGCATCAAATTGATATTCCAAAAAAGAGTAATGAAACTCCACGAACTGATCCACGTATGAAAATCGAATTATTAAGACAAAAATTATTATACACGTTGAATTTGTCGAAGGATTACATTAAAGAAAACTCGCCATTAATTTTATTGATCCTAATTGCTTTGTTCATTTCCTCAAGATTCATACGACTTAGGAAAATAAACATTATGGACAGATTAAAGCAAACTTTACAAATGGCCTTCAAGATTAGTTATTTATGAAGTATATGATTATGTATCTTTAGCTTTAATGAATATTCATAAGAATAAGGGTATTTCAATGGCATTGCCGGAAGATTTATCAGCTTTCTTTCCAACTTCTTCTCTGTCTTCATTTTCTATATTCCTTTTTCTATTTTTTCTATTGGTTCCACCTTCATAAATTGTATCATTAACTTGTAGATTGTTAACTTTTTTTGAATTCCGGTTAAATGATGCATAGGAAAGGCTGGGGATATCTGCGGTTTCATTATTGTGTTGGGGTGATTCGTTTGTATCCAAATTTTCATATTCATTGACATTGATATCTCGGATGCTTTTGACGGCTATTGGTACACCTTTATTATCATATTCTTTAACATAGTCGTAAGACTCGTCATCGAAGATATTGTTTAGGTAAAAATTTCCTTGTGGATGTCGTTCATCATTTGCACCATAACCATCTACAAATGTAGCATTCTCCAACATATTAAATGTGATCAATGTACCTGAATAATTTGCCAAATGTGGATTTTTGCATAACAATTGTATAGAAAGTATTCCTGACAAATCCTTCATAATCTTGCATTTAATTGAAAGTTTAACAGCCTTGAAAATTTTAATGAAGTTGCCAAAGTTATAGCACGAAATCAAAGAAGTATGAACTGGTATCATATCAGAAGATTCATCATTATTCTGTTTTCCATATATACTAAGCTTCTCTAGTATAGTTTTTTCATTGGGATATATTAATTTCAGGTCGCCGATTGGACCCTTCGAGATAAAATTCAACTGGTTATCCATAAACAAAGGCCCATACCTTGATTTTCTTGCATGTTTCTTGGTACTTCCCAAAGATTTCATTTCATTCGATATATACATGAATAAATCAACTGTATTGATTTGTTGCAAATCCCTAAGCAAGTTACTAAAGACATCACTTTTCAAAATAACCTCAAATTGAACTTCATTATGATTTATTATTAAGCCATACTGATCATTATCTTCACCCTGATTATCCACATCATCATATGGATAGCGCATATCAAGATAGAATGTTAAGAATTCAATCTTTTCACTCATTAAATTATCTTCGAATTCAATCACTAGTGGATGTCCTTCTCCGTTGTACGTTATATAACATATTAAGCTGTCCGGCAGAATATTACCCGTAGTAGCCCCATTATTGGGTAACAGCTTAGATTTAGATTTCGATGCAATTGAAGATGATGCTGCGTTAAACGACTCACTTATTAAACTAATATCAACACCTAGTCTTAATTCCTCTGTGGTTTCTTGTGATGCTTGGCTGGATTCTGAATAAAAGTTGTATGTATTAAATAATGATGGATCTATGGTTAATTGCACGTTACATATATGGTTATATTCAGAATATAACGTTATCCCGCTAGAATTTATAATCATTAATCCTTGTGAATGAATTGAAGTTATGGATGAAAATACATCTGCTAAATGTGATACCTGATTTGTTGACGCTGTAAAGGTGAAAGGCGAACTATTCCCCGAATTATCATAGATAGATCTCTGAGACTCGAGTGGCATAACTATAACTACCCATATACTCTTACGTCTGTCAAATATGTATGAATATCTTCGAATCAAACTTACTAAAAAAAACCTATGCGCTATCAGAAAACTAGAATTCACTCGCTGCATCTATACAGAATTATGAATTGGAAGAACTGACGCTAGAAATAAATAACTACAAATAGACAAAATTAAACAATGACTACTATTTGGAAGTAAAAAAGTATACAGATAATTTATAATTGTTGATATGGGAATATGTTCGTACAATTTAATAAACAGAGATATAATTATCAATTCTATTCTTTTGATTTTGAGCTATGCACTCGGCGATCCAAGTAATATTTCTTATTTCTTGTTCTTTTGATCTTAACCACGCCCAGATTGTGGATAAAGTAAACTGCTGTGTGAATGCATTTTTACAATATTGCATTTCTAGCAAATAAAACCAGTCTTCCAAATTCTTAGAACCCCCAGAATTAGAATCTTGAGAATCAGAAAATAAATTCTTGTATTCACCAACTGAGTCGACGATAGATTTTAGCTGTTCGACATCTTCAACTTCAGATAAGCTATTATGGTAAACGGGGTATAATTGACCATAGCTTGGGAACAACGAACGCTTATTCTCGGCCGTTAAATCTGGGTTGTTTAATGAATTGAGGGAAATATTAATGACACGTTTATCCGCTTCGAAGCTCAATAAGTTTGTCATGATTTCCTTATCTGGAGAAGAGAATTCATTTTCAACAAAGTCAACAAATGCCTCTAAGTAATTTTTATACAAACGGTTTCTGATGATTTCAATATTCAAGTCATCTAAATCATCGGCCGTCAAACAATTCTTAAAGAATGGGGCTAATGGAGTATCAATCAAAACAGTATTATATAAACTCTCAATGTCGGTAGCAATAGATAATGTTGGCAAGGTGTCGAACCAACCTAATGGGTGGCATTTGGATAATATTTCCGAGCGATCTCTTTCATGTATAGTACCAGTTATCATCAATGAAACATTATCTATCATGTATCCATAACTGATAAAGTCCAAAAACTTTATCAATTTACCAGAAGCTTGAGATTTCAAGTATTGAAACTGTTGAAATAACTTCTTTGATAAATTATCTTGTATAATAGACGTTGACAATGGCCCTGAGTGGGATGCTAAGAAGTTACCATAATCTGTTGCTGATAATTGTAATTTCAAATCTTCCAAATTATCACATTGCGTTAAATTAACATATTGGTTGTTCCCTAATAACCCACTTCTATATCCTCTAACAACGCCTTCAACATAACCGTAATCAACGTTAAAATACAACCCTTCCATTCTATTTAATTGAATTTTTGGCAGCTAATTCTAATCAGGTAAATGATTTATTAGCTATCTTCTAAAGTAAGGGTTAATATTTTGATTGAGTTTCTCACCTAATCTGTAAAAAATGAAAAAAAGGGTATTTACAGATTAGAGGAATATATGTTTGAAATATCCAGATCAACACTAGAACCTATACAATAGGTGGACAGATAGAGATATAGAGACATATAGGACGCCAATATGTCAGGAATATTGTTGGACATGCTTCTGGATGATTTAGAGCCTTCATTGGCTGAATTTATCATCTCAGATACACAATTAAGAGAGACTTCCGAACAATACTTAGTCGACTTGTTAATTAATGATGAATTATTATGCACAGATACGTATACAACCACCAGTAAGAGCAGCGTAGATGCCAAGGGGGACCAGCAGAGAACTTTAACAGAAGAAATTGCCGAATTAGACCTGCAACAGAGACAAATAAGGTTGCAGTTAGCATCAATCACAAACGATAACCGGGATCTAATCATAGATATCAGCAATGATTTGACTAATATAAAGAATGAGGTAAAAGAGGAGTTTGATAAAGAAATTAGCTCTATGAGAAAGGTATTGGATATTGAAAACACAAGCAATGGTAAATTCCACGTACCAGTTAATGAAAAATTAAATAATTCCATTACTACCAACAATTCTATTTTGTCCAACATTGATTCAGTTTTAGACTTATTGGAGTTACCTACTCTTTGCAAACTTTGTATTTTACAAGGAAACTATCAAGAATCTTTAGAAATATCTGTTCTAGTACAAACTCTCCTCATAAGGTTTCCTAACTTGACTATATTTCAAAAAATTCATAACCAGATTGAACAAGAATTAAAATTAATGGTGAAGGGGCTAATTAAATTACTTAATACGAACTTGAAGCAAAATAATATACTAAAGATATTCCAGATTTTAAATAAGCTAGACTTATTGAATTATAATACATCAAGTGCCATTTCTTCAACCATAAACAAGACTTCCAATAAGCAATTACAAAAAGACAAGTTTCTTAAAATTGTCTATCTTAACTCCAGATTCAAATTTATTAGTAATGAATTGTCTAACTTAGTTCCATTGCTAAAATTCAATAAATTAACGTATTTGAAGAGATATATCGAAATTTACAGAGAGTTCATATTTAGCTCTTTATCTATATACTACGCGATTTTCAATTATTCTTCTGCATCCGAAGACACAGAGATAGTACAAGGGGAGAATATTTTATTGATAAATCAATTCGTGAAAAATTTTGCTTCGTTGTTAGCTCTTGAATTGAAGAATTACTTGCCAGAAATAGTTGCTACTTCCGAAAATGAAGATTATGTAGATAAACAGACTCAAAAAGATGGATTGATATTACAAATAATTTATCTTTGTCAATCATTGGCCAAGTATAACGTTGATTTTGAAAGTCTCATAACTTGGGAGTTATGTTACTCCAATGGTTCTCTTATTACAGAAGAAGACTGGCTAAGAAATATAACGAAGGTCAAAAAATTTCGGGCTTAATACTTCCCAAAAAAATACGGATATATTACTTCTATAAACCTTTAATAAATATATTTTGAAGCAAGAATTGAAAAATTAGGTAGATTACATGAAATGTATGACATAGCTTCATGTCAACGCATTTAAGCCGAACAAGAAACCCAATTCCTGTTTACCAAGTTTACTTACAGACTTCATTCCCTTCTCATCAAGAGCACCACTAACAATCTCTTTCTTTTGGTCTTGTAAGGCCATTATTCTACTCTCAACAGTACCTTCTATTAAGATCCTATGCACGAAAACCTCTCTTTGTTGACCAATTCTATGTGCTCTATCCATTGCTTGTTCTTCAACATACGGATTCCAGAATGGATCCATAATAATAACATGTGAAGCACAAGTTAGTGTCAATCCAACATTACCAGCTCTTAATGATAACAATAGGATTTTGATATCTCCTTGGTAGAAGTGTTTAATAGTATTATTTTTATCATCAAGAGACATACTTCCATCGTATCTTAAAAAAGGTGTCTTGTTATGTTTGAAATGAATCCTCATCAAATCAAATAAGCTTGTGAATTGCGAAAAGATAATAACCTTCTCATCTGGGTATTTTTCCATTATGTTCGTGACTAATTCGTTACACTTTTCCATTTTTGCAGAAGGTGTAAATCCATTATTTTCTATTGTCAATTGATGAATTCTATTAGAGTTGGAAATTCTTCCGTTAGCAGACTGCCGTATATTATATATGTTAGCAATCTTTTCTTCCGCAAAGCCTTCTTGATGAATTAAATGGAACATGTTATAATCTATTAGTTCGTTTTCTTTAATTGATCTATTGCAAGCAAAACACGATGCAAGCCTATTTCCTTCAGCACCATCGCCAATTTCATATCTTTCAAAGAAATTTTCAATACAATTGTTACAGATCATATGCCCGCAGCCAGGAAATAAGATTATACTTTCATAACTTAAAACATCATAACAAATTGGGCAAGTAAATAAGTCTTCATCACCTTCGGCGTGTTCTTCCGCCTTTATTAGATTACCCTGATGTACTTCACTTTTGATTCTTTTAATTGTTTCATCATCGAATTTAAGAATATTTCTATACATAGCTCTCCAATCTCTTCGTTCCAATGTATTATTATTTTCTGCTTCTGCAAGTTTCATTCGACCAATTTCAACCAAAAAATTATGACAACAGGCTTGCCGTAATCTTAATAACAAAGTCAAGATACTTGAAGTAGAGCCAACTTTTTTACTAGATAATAAACTCTTCGCTTTCTTTTGTATGCCTTTCTCAAGATTTTTATAATATTCTAGCTCATCTGCTTCCATCTGGACATTGTCTTGAACTATATGCTTCTCAGGCAATGATAAGATAGGTTTCCCATCAATCAAAGAGTTCTTTGAACGACGCAATAAAATAGCTCTTAACAATGCCCTTAATTTCTGCATACTCTTCTTCTTGTCAAAATCATCATATCCTGAAGATTTTGATCTCAAAGGTAACACTATATCTGCTCTAAATTTAGCTTCAACATTATACGGCTTGATTCTTAAAAACCTTAAAATAGGGAATAGTTCCTCAACATTATTCTGAATGGGAGTACCAGACAAACAGAATCGATGAATCCCCTTAATACAATACAGTGCTTTAGAAGCAATGGCCCTCTTGTTTTTTATATTCTGGGCTTCATCAAGAATTATCCGATAAAATACAGCATGAGGCGAGAAGAAAGGAGAATTGTAACTTGTTCCACCAGAATCCAAATCAGGTATTACATTCTGGTCTCTACCTACACCAGCTTCTTCTAGTGGACTGCTGTAGTGTTTTTTCCATTCAGACGATAGTGTACCGTAGGAAGTTAGAATAACATCGAATTTTTTCATTGAATTAAAAGTGCAAAGACTCTTTTTCTCTGATCCATGATATATACCTACCTTGACTTTTGTATCAGGTTTCACCTTGGATCCAATTTCTGCCGCCCACTGTCTTAGTAAAGAAACAGGCGCAATAACCAAGGTAGTTTTGCAGTTAATATCTTGAGATTTATTAGCTAATATTAAAGCTATTGCTTGCACGGTTTTACCGAGACCCATATCATCCGCTAAGATACCTCCTTTTGATTTTGATTCTTCCATTCTTAACAACCACGATAAACCCATTCTCTGATGTTTTAGCAATGTAATTGACAATTCAGGAGGTGTTAGGGATAAACCATCTTCATCCAATTCTTCATCCGGTCGTATGTTATTTAACAAGTTTTGGAGGTGTTGTTGATCATTATCAGAGTATATGTTGGCAGAAAATCCCATCATTTGTTGAAACGAACTAGGATTAATAATATCCTGGTTGCTGTTCTCATCAGAATGATTATTAAGGTTTGTTATTTTGCTTCTTCCAAAGTTAAGAATTTGAGACTTGAAGTCTCGTATCGCAGTTGTTAATAATGACAAACTGCTAGCAATCCCTTTTAATGAAGATGCACTTGATTCTTTATCGCTCCTAGCACTATGATATTTGGCACCGTCAGACATGAGTTGAGACTTAAGAGATTCGATTTTCTCTATGTCTCGTTGTTCTTGTAATTCTTCATTCCTTAACTCGCTTTGAAGTATTGTAAGCTGATGCAATAATTCATTTGCTCTCTTCAGATTATGGGAGTAGTCAGCCGTCAACTGTTCGTGTCTATGTAGTAATTCGTTCTTTCGTTTGACGTTTTCTTCAAGTCTATCTTTTGCTATCTGTAAATGCACATTATTAACTTCAGATGTATCATCCTCTGTAAAGTGTGATACCGGCACAGGTTTATTGAAATAATCCTGTCCACTTGATTCTTCTATTGGATAGAAATTAGTTATTTGATGATTTCTTTCAAACGATGTTGTTTTAAACTTGCCAGTACGTGATGCTTCTTCTGCATCTAAAATCATAATATCGCCATCCGAATCTATATCATCATCACTACTGAGAATAATCACATCACTTTCTGGTTGCAGGGTAGTCGGTTTTGTATCAAGAGATCTTTCTTTAGGCTGATTGTTGAAGTATGAAACATCTTTTGACATAGGCGATAGTATTGGATATATTGACTGGGGCCTGTGTGAAATAGAAGATTCATTTCTAGTAAATGAAGGATGAAGCGGATTCTTATTCAGATATAACGAATCAAGACGTTGCCTCTTTTGCGGTTGAGCCTGAAATGGGGTATTATTAGTTGAATTATGGTTGCTTGTTACATGGCCCGTATTCTTTATCTCTAAGCTATGTTGATTATCGATTAGCGGTATATTTTTATTCACTTTATCGTTATCATCATCCGAGGAAAGATATATGATATCTTGTGATGGCACGTTAGTCGCCATTATTATAGATCGATATCACTTATCTATAGTTCTAATGTATATACTTGCTTAATTAAGTTTGCTTGACCTATAATACTGATTATTCAGTGAAATTCGAGCACTACATTTTTAGAAAATATCAAATTGTTACAACTAGCATAATGCAGCTAGACAGAAGTATAGATTCGTGATGTATATTATATAGTACATAGATGTAAGGCAGCTTGTGTATATATTGGTAATGCGTTCAAAATGCCAGTTTTGAGGTTTCAAAGGTAATCACCACTTTCCTCAAGAATTTTGTCTAAGCAAATCTCTAATTCGGTTACAAGTCTGTCATTATTTTCATCAAACGATAAACCTCTCTGGTAGTCGGCTCTAGCTGCCTCGTAATTACCCAAGAAATAGTTTGCTACACCTCTTCTCAAGAAATTATCTGGGGTACACATCATCATTCCGATCAACATATCTGCGTCGTTAAACGCCTTTAAGTACTCTTTAGTCTTCAAATATGCATCTGCCCTGCTCATCAAGAATAAGTTCAATTCCTGCAACGTTCCCTGGAATGATTCAAACTTGTGTCGTCTAGATATCATGTCCACACCAATGGTGAATTGTTTGGCCGATTCTTGAAATTTCCCCTGCTTGAATGCTTGTACACCGCCCTCGTATAGCTTCTTTACCATTTTAGATATATCTTTGTTGAAATTCTCCTGGCTTGGAGGTGGTGGGACATCGGATCCATTGGCAATGAATTCGCTCGTTAACGTATTTAACTGGTCCACTTCTAATTTAAGCGAAGGAACCAATACCTCAGCTTCGGCCGGTAACGACAACTTCTTACTCTTGGCGTCGTATCCTAATGGCACGTTCATTTTGCAAATATATACTGCTGTTGTATCCAATAGTGTCTAGTTGGCGTGTTTTTCCGTAGTAGAATTGTTTGATAAATTCTGCCACGTAAAGCTGATGATTATGTAAGCAACATAAGAGATTTTTGCAATTAGTTTGTGGCTGCAATCTGGAAGACCACAACAAGACAGGGAAGTACTTAGTATATAGAACTGAAGTAATACAGGTCAATTCTTTAATCAGACAGCTCCAGCTTCAATTAAGTTTATATTCATATGGCCGATAGTTTTGTCGACCAAGTTTCATACATTTCTCAATCAACTAATTCACTTACCGACAATCGAGCAGTAGTTGCACACCTTATTGAGTACTTCAATAATCTTCGTGAACTTCAAAGTAGTATTTCCAATAAAAACGGGAACGAGTTTTACCATCTATTAAGAGTCTTTGAAAATAATTACAGAGGGCTAAGTGGTCAATTCCAAGACTTAGAATCTGAAAATATAGAATTCTATTCAGCAAGAGAGTTACAATCAGTAGAAAGCACCAAGTTTACACACTTTAGACGAAAACAAAGAAGAATGGGAAGTCTCATACTTATGACAGATCCAGTAGGTGATTTAGAACAAAATGAGGATTTGAATTTAGATAGAACAATGCCACATACATTTTCTGGGGTATATGCCAAACTATTTCCTTCCAGAGGAGATGACGTTGCAGAAGCTCAATGGTCAGATAAACAAAATGATGTTGAGTTAAAAAATAAGAAACCCCATGGAGCATGGAGCCTAGGTATTCGAGGTAAATTATCTCGACTCTTTGGGACACATAAACTTAATAAAACAGAAAAAGATAATTTGAATGATATGCCGCTAGAAAATACACCCCAGGATAGGGATAATAACCAGAACAGTAATGATACCATTTCAGGTGCTACATTTGCGAAACATATCCCAGTTAAATCATCCAATAATATTAAACCTGGGATTCCTTATCCACAAATAAATTGTGAAAAAGCGCTTGATTTATATGCCCAGAGCTGTAATTCTTCGAAGTCAGAAACAGCTCAATTAGAAAATACGCTATTTTCTCCTCATACGCATAGACCGACGTTGAGAGATATTCCTAGCATTGAAGACCTCCAAAAAACGAAGGTGAATGAGAAAACCCCACTCGCGTTACCAGAATCACAAGAAAGGAGTTTGTTAATAGAAAGTAACGATATTCAACCGCAAAGCATTGAACCCTTTTCGAGTGATAATAATAGAAAGGTAAATTTGGACGCAGAAATAGATTCTCATTTAAATAACCAGACTCCTTCGAACATAATATCTAGATGCATTCACTCATTCCATATAAACAACTCCAATGAGAAACCATCTAATTTACAGAAGTGTGACGCCAAAGATCTAAATGAATCAAAAGTAAGCCATGAACCAGTAACCAACATGCCTGAGGGTATTTCTTCGCTGAAGGGAATATTTCCTCAGAAATATAAGTCAAGTTTTCAGCGTACTAAGGAAAGGCAACACAGGTTTCGTGTTAGGTTTGCATCTCCAAGAAAATTACCCATAGAGATGAATAATACAGTAGAGTCTGCAGAGTGCCCTGAACAGAACTTGTCGACAACAAGTGAACAATCGCCGGTGGATGCAAAAATCGAAAATAATATAATAAATATCATCAACGATGATGATGACAAAATTAACCTAGATGATATTCTAAATGATATCAAAGAAAGCACTAATCATACCTAGGATTGCAAACTTAGGAAAATCATATCTTGAAAAGGCTACATTGGCTATGATGCCAATTGAGGAAAATAAGCTCAAAATAGAAAAAGAAATAGTCTTCTTTTAATTTCAAACTCATATACATACACTATATATATATATAATATGTATGTATGTATGTATGTATGTATGTCTTGTCTTTATTTACATCTGTAGGTCCTCTAGGATATCGATAAACCCTGATAATCTGATAGTAGTCATGGTTTGAAGCGATGTTCGCGACACAGAAGAGTCATAATCAGTGAGTAATTTGAATATATATACTGAATCATCGTATGAATTTGATTCCTTTAGATAATTAGGCATGTTTGAATTAAAAACGCTTATTAGACCAAATATTTTAACTCTTGAGCCATACAGATGTGCCAGAGATGATTTCAAGACCGGAATTTTACTTGACGCTAATGAAAATACCCATGGTCCAGCATTAAATAAAATATCAATTGAAGAGGAATCTTTAGAATTGAACAGATATCCTGACCCGCATCAAATTGATTTGAAGAATCAAATTGCTGACTACCGTAATAGTAAACCTAATGTAAATTTGAAGAATTTGAATCAAGATAAGTTGAAGCCTGAGAATTTATGTTTAGGGGTTGGATCGGATGAGAGCATTGACTTGCTTTTGCGGTGTATTTGCACTCCAGGGAAAGATAAGTTATTAGTCTGTCCACCTACTTATGGCATGTACTCCATTTGTGCTACGATTAACGACATTGAATTGACTGAAGTTCCCTTAAAATATCCTAGCTTCCAAGCTGATATAGATGGAATTTTACAAAAGGTTACCCAGGACAGTTCAATTAAGTTGGTCTATTTGACATCTCCAGGTAATCCAACTGGTAAATTATTAAATGTGTCACATATTATAAAATTACTCGAGCAAGTCTCTTCTAAGTGGAATGGGTTAGTGATTGTCGACGAGGCCTACATTGATTTTACCGATTCTAAATCCAGTACAAACAGTGAATCAGTATGCACCTTGGTTAATCAACATCCAAACTTAGTAGTTTTACAGACTTTGTCTAAGGCGTTCGGATTGGCAGGTATTAGATTGGGAATAACTTACAGTAACCTTGAGCTATCCAAATATTTAAATGCTATGAAATATCCATATAACATTTCCAGCTTAACATCTAATGTCGCCTTGAGGGCTACTTCGAGCGACAGCGGTTTGAAAACTATGGCCAAATATGTTGAAACTATGAATAAAGCACGTAACGATATGTTGGCCGAACTTCAAGAGATTAAAGGTGTTGGGAGAAACATTGGTGGATTAGATTCCAATTTTTTGCTAATTGAAATATTAGATAACGGTGGTCAAGCATCTAATGATGTGGCTTTGAAATTGTATAACATGTTAGCAATAGACAACGGGGTAATTGTTAGATACAGAGGAAAAGAGCTCAATTGTACTGGAGGATTAAGGATTTCAGTAGGTACTAAAGAAGAAAACTCCATTTTGGTTGAAAAACTTCAAAATTGTTTGAAATTGATTCTAGATGGTTCGGCATAATATAGCTAGTTAAAGGTTTGAATATATGAATTCCATACACTATAAAAACGTAAGAGTAGTTGATAGTATAAATTATTTTTCACATCCGGGTAACATGAGTTTTTGATACAAGATTTTTTTTCATCGACTTATTCAATCTTCAACTAATCTAAATTCTTACCACCAATATAAGGATAAAATAGCACAATAAGAGAATGGCTAAACAGAACTTTGTTGGACTTGTTGTATCACAAGGGAAAATGCTTAAAACCGTTAAGGTTAGGGTACAAACGAAAGCATATGACACGAAAGTGCATAAAGAGATTATTAAAAGAAAAGACTATTTAGTCCATGATGAAGGGAACCTTTGTAAAGAAGGGGATATTGTTAGAATAGAAGCTATTCCAAAGATTTCTGCCAGAAAATATTTTGCTATTGCGGAGATCAAGGTTAACAAAGGTCAACAATTTGCATTATATGAATCATTAGCTAGAGAAAAGGTTACAAAAGAAGAAACTGATAAAATTAGACAATTTTTGGAAAGGAGAAAAGAATTCGAAACCACAATTACTCAAGTAGAAGATTTGAAAATATTAGAAAAGCTATCAAATACGTTCCAAAGTGACCCAAAGGCAGACAGAGAATTTCTCTTGGATGAAATCAATACAATTAAAGAGAAATACAATATAAAATCATGGCCATCTACAGAGCCTGTCTTGAAGTTAGAAATTAATGAGTCTGCGAAGGACTTATCCATACTCCAAAACAGACTTGATAATATTAAGACTATATTGGAAAAGTTAATGAGCGTAGAATATAGTTCCCACCGTGAGCAAATATTGTCCAGTATATCAAAGACCCCAGTGGATGAACTTAAGCCTTATACCCAGAAAAACATTTTAAGAAAATTCATTTTGGATCCTAGAAACGACTGTCCTGTCAGTTTATAAACATTTCAAAACATGTCCATAGATTTGCGACGTTACCTATCTTCGTATATTATGTATATAGCCTACAACTAATTGACGTCATTAGAACTTAGTTTGTTATTAAAGGTGGGAAAAGTAAATTGCTTTCTAGTAGCAGCTATTGAAACTCTCAAGTTGCACCCTCTACACTGTAATCATCAAATGATTTTACAGATTAATAATATGTAACAGCTGCGAATACTTCTCTAAACAATTTAAAGTATCAGTAGAAGTCTTGCAGTAAAAGTAGAAGTCTTGAAGTAACAATAGAAGTCTTGAAGAAACAGTAGAAGTCAACTCCTATCTCTTCAACTGATATGGGGTTTCAAACGATCAGAAAACGTTTTCTGAATACCAAAAACTTTTTTCATGTTAATGAGATTGATAGGCAACATACAAACAGATTATTAAAGTATGAAGAGAGACTACTACCGTTAATATTTGAAGGCTATAGAACGCAAAATCCAGATCCCCAATCTTGTCCAGAAGTCCCTATGTATGTGAAGCATTCACTTACAGTACCAATTGAAACTATAAAAAATATAACATTAAATCCGGGGTCGCCAAATTTTTTAATATGGTATTTTATTTCCTCCTACTTCCCGCTTATATGCGCATGTTTAGGGCCACTTGCTAATCTGATTTCTATCATTGCTCTTATAGTTCATTGGCGAGTGGATAATGAGACCGATGAGTTAGTTAATGATGAAAGGTACTTATTCGCCCTAAATCTCTTGAGTTTATTACTAGGACTTACTGGTAATGTGTCTTTGTTAATGAATTTTTCGGAAACTGTCAGATACTTGATTACCCAAAGCATTTCCATTACTTGTTGGCTTGTTGCTACTGCATTATTATTAGTAGTTGTGATTCAAACAAATAAAGATTGCATCGGCAACAATCCACCTTTTCGTAGGTCAGAGGGCTTTTGGTTTGGTGTGTTTACTACTTTTTTCTACTTTTGTTGTGCTTCTATTTTGATTATTAATTACGCTGGTTATAAGCTAGGAAAGTATCCGCCTAGCTTCAATTTGGATTATAAGCAAAGAACTTTGATGATATATACTATATGCTTTGGAACATGGTTGATCATTGGTGCAATTGTAATTAAACATTTAATATCCGAATTAAATTACGGATCGGCATTATATTACTGTACCGTATCTATTTTGACTATCGGATTAGGTGATATTTTACCTAAATCTCCTGGGGCAAAAGTTTTCGCTCTTGTTTTTTCTTTCGTTGGTGTTCTAATTATGGGGTTGATTATAACTATGATTAGACAAGTGGTTTTATCATCAGTTGGTCCAACTGTATTTTGGCATATGATTGAAAAGAATCGTATTAAACACCTCCAGCGGATAAAAGATAAAAGCTTGCCCATTACTTCGGAGAGTACTTTTCATGAGATGAGATTAATTAGGAGAAATGCTAAAATACGGCAAGTTAATACCTCTCTTTTCTTGACAATTGTTATTTACTTTGTTTTCTGGTGTGGTGGAGCAGGTGTCTTCTATGCTTGCGAAGGATGGAACTACTTTGATTCTTTCTATTTTTGTTTCTTATGTTTGATCACGATTGGATATGGTGATTTTGCGCCTAAATCACCTTTCGGAAGAGTATTTTTTGTTTCCTGGGGCATCGGGGCCATTCCTTTAATGACTATCTTAATTTCAAACGTTGGAGATAAGCTTTATGATTTTGCAGACCATCTTAGTTTCTTTATTTCCAAGTGGTTCGATAGTGAATACTATAGGTATTTGAAGAAGAAAAAGGAGCAAACTGACAGAGAGAGACACCATGATGCCACGGAGGACATCTCTGATGATGTTCAGGAGTTGGAGGAATATGAAAGTGTTACAGGTCGTCCTTCAAGCTATCGGAATTCGGTTGTTTCTGATAATTTATTTGACTACGAAATTAATAAAAAAGTTGCCCAATTTCATGAACGAGAAGCAAATGACAATCAAACTTTAAACGTTAATAACCAAGATTTAGAAAAGCTCTTTGAAAGACTGATTGTGCGCCTTGCTAAGCAGAAGGAAACCTTGACCGATATAAAGCAATTTTTGAATGAATTGAAACCACTTATATCTGATTCTATCGAGACCCCTTCGAAGGACTACGATCATGAAAAATGGTCAAGTTTGTTGGACCGTATCAGTGGAAAGGAAGCTTCTCCTATAGTTAATGGTTTTCCATCGGCCATACAAACTAATAATGCTTCTGACTTCTGGCTTGGTGACAATTCACCATTAAGATATCCATTAAAAGAACCTAACTATTTAATTGTGAAAGTCTTTTTTCAACTAGAATATCGGTTAAATGATTTACTTGATAATGAAAGTAACGACATAGAACAATTAAAGAATGTTTCCAAGCAATAGTCTAATATTTAATACAGATTAGATAAAAATCATTAGTTGTATATTATATTCCTGTACATAAAATTATGATAAGATTCAACGCGTATAATCGACAGTTGGCGTAGATAAGCCTAATCCAACTTACTTATGTATAATTAACTCTCATTTGCCGTTTTGAATATTATAGACACCATAGAATTAGATACCATGGCATCACATAGGTCTACGGATTCTGGAGAGTCTGAGCCAATAGAAGAGCCTCAAAAGTATGATCCTGTAGTAATGAAGTTCAACCAAAAGTACAAGTTAAAATTGACACAGCTAAAGTATCTAACATTCACGATAATAGGTATATCATTGTTATGGCCGTGGAATTGTTTTTTATCGGCATCGGCGTTTTATTCTGAGAGGTTTTCACATTCCCCATCTTTGATCAAGGTATACTCGTCGACAATGATGTCTGTTTCGACAATAACCTCTTCAATCTATAGTTACTACTTGTCGCAGGTACAGACTGGAGTTAATTATAATAATAGAGTCACTTTGGGTTTGTCTCTAACTATTGGAGTGTTCATTATCATGGCTTTCTCCTGTGTTTTAAGTTTCTTCACCACAATGAAAGACGTTTTGTTTTTTTCTGGTCTTATGGTAATGGTTTTCATATCTGCCGTAGCTACCTGCTTAGCACAAAATGGTACTATGGCTATAGTTAATGTGATGGGAAGTATATATGCTAATGGTGTGATGGTTGGTCAGGCAATTGCAGGGGTGCTTCCATCAATTGCAATGATTACATCGATATTAGTTATCGGTGAAAAGAGCAATGATCCTGAAGGTAAAGATAATGAAAAGAAAAATTTCGGAGTCTTTGTATATTATATCACGGCCAGCTTGATATCGGCTCTATCCATTTTACTTTTGCATCTATCTAATCACTATAAACTTGAAGCATCCTATAAAGCGTTGAATCAAATGGTGGAACAACAAAGTTTAACTTCCCCACAAGAGCCTGTTGATGAACCAGAAATATCACAGAAGACACATGTGCCATTCTCCGTATTGTGGACCAAGTTGAAATACATTGTAATGACGATTTTTTTAACCTTCGGGATTACACTAATCTTTCCTGTATTCGCTTCCACGATCGAATCAACTAATACAGACCTGAGTCATATTTTTTTCCAAAGAAAGATATTTATGCCCTTCATATATTTAATATGGAATTTTGGGGATCTATTAGGTAGAATATTTTGTGGAACCTCGAAGTCTGCTATTATTATCAAGTCTCCTAGAAAATTATTGATGTATGCGCTTTGCAGACTTGTTTTCATTCCGTTATTTTTAACTTGCAATGTACATCCCGCATCGAGGAAATCCAATGCTATTATCAACTCCGACTTGTGGTATATGCTTCTCCAATTTTTATTTGGGTTATCGAATGGTCAACTTTCTACATCTTGTTTTATGATTGTGGGTAATAACTGTGATAGCGATGAAGAAAAAGAGGCTGCAGGTGGTTTTACTACGGTATTTTTAAGCACAGGTTTAGCATTTGGTAGCTTGTTTAGTTATTTATTAGTATTAGCAATTAATTGATTCCATAATGCATGTACATATTTTAAGTATTAATACTTTTGTAGCCTCTTGAAACGGTTACAAACAATTGCGACATAAAATTTGATATACAAAAATTGAGAAAAAGTAGTTGTTAAACAACATTCTTCTTTAATTCTACTTACGTGATAATGTCATTTTGGGATAATAATAAAGAATCATTTAAGTCTGCAGGTCTAGCTACAGTTAAGGGTATTGGTAGTGGAACCAAAGCTCTTGGAAAGGCAGGAATGCAAACGTATAAAAATCAGGAGGCTAAGAGGAAAGGTATTCCAATTCAAGAACCACAACAACAGCAACAAGAACAACAACACCCACAATACCCACAGCAGCAACAACAGCAACCACATGGGACGCCAAGCTATAATAATATATCTGCCATTCCCAATAATAATGCAAATATAAATTCTTTTCCTGCGCCGCCAAAACGAACTGTTGGACCAAACGGGGTACCTAAATTTGGTGAATCATCTACCTACCCCCATATCGATTCCCAGTATCAACAATCACATATACAGCTGCATCAGCCGCAGCAGCAGCAATACCAGCCCCTACTTCCGAATGATAGACCTGTTCCGCAAACACCAACTCAAACTGAACCTCAACAATATATACAACAACCTCAGATTCCAAATCCTAGCAATGTTTCAAGTCAACAGACAGATATACCACATTATACCAATGCCCCTGCAAATTACTATGATACAAATCCACAACCAGTTCAGCCTATGCCATTGAATTCAACTTCTCAGCAAGGACCAATTCAAGAAGCTCCACCAAAAAAATCTCTCCCTGACCCAGCTTCATTTGCTCCACCACCAATTCATAGAGATAGGGGTATTTCCGGTTCCAAAACTTCGCAATCGATAAGCAATAGGGACAGTAAAGCTTCATCTACTACGGGTTCAATGAATACAACAATAAATAATTTCAATGTCTCAAACGCTGCCCCTGCTCCCAAGCCAAATGATTCAGAAGCAAATAAGTCACCAGTTCCAACTCGTGGTACACCGCCATTACCTAGCCGTCTTCCTTCTAACACGGTACCTAGTCTGGAAACAGTTTTACATAATGCTTCTTCCGCTACTTCACTTCCAGATAGAAAGACGTCTACACAATCACCAAATTCGACTAACAACGACAAAGATTCAAATTCTGCTCTACAGAAGAAGGTCGCTCCACCAAAACCAGCAAATAAGCCTGCCCATATTTCACTCGATAATGCAACCACTACTTCTTCGAAGACTGGCACTTTGAATTCCCAACCAACAATACCTAATTTTGCTGAGGAAATTGTACAGAATAAGAATAGAGACATTAAAATTGGTACAAAAAATATTGGAGCGCCAATTCCAGAATCTACAATGGATTTAAGAAGTAAATTAAAAAAAGTTAATTTAGATACTAAAAGCAGTACAGAAGAACAATCTACGAACCCCAGCCCTCCAACAAAGCCTAAGCCTACAGTAAAGCCTAAACCTACGGTAAAACCTAAGCCTAAAATAATGCCTAAACCAGTAGTTGGACCAAAACCTGAACTATATCCTAATACAAAAATTGGTGCTGAGTCTGAATCCACCGTTAGTAATACACACAAAGAAATACAACCACCTCCACCTCCTAGGTCGCGTAATTCTGTTTCTCCATCGCCTCCACCTCCACCTCCATCAAGGAATTATAAAAGGAGTAAGGCACCGTTACCACCAGTTGAAGTGGGACCTCCTAGCTTAGATTTGGAGCTATCCACCGGATGGTTTGCGAATTTTTCTGGCCCAATGAAATTACCCAAATGTTTGATTGGTCTTAACTACAACACTTCCTATCAATCCAGGTCACAGGGCTCCGTTACTTCAAATACCAGAAACATTAATGTAAGGTTACGTGATTTATCGATAATTTCATATGTGATAACTTGGGTCAACAATGATATTAATGACGCACAAGCAAAGATATCTAATTTTATTCCATCAGCTATTACTTCGAAAGTACCTACAATTGAAGATTTAAATAACTCCCACGAAAAGTTCGGTAATTATGTTGCATCTTGGTGTGAGCATAAATTTGGTCAAAAAGTTGGAACTGGTGAGTGCTGGGATCTTGCCCATGATGCCCTCTTAAAAGGATGTGGTAAACATGCATTTGTATCTACATACTATCACCATGGGTACCCAATTATTCAATTAAAAGGTTCAGAAAATAACGGCGTTTCTTTCATTGATGGTAAGCTTCCGTTGGATCAATTGAAACGAGGTGATATCTTACAATACACTTCGTGTATTTTCAAAGATAAGTCTAATGGCTCTAAACACACAGTTGGAAACCCAGATCATACTTCGGTAATACTAGACACCGTTGGCGAGAAATTAATCTTAGCTGAACAAAATATCAATAATGTGAAGCTAGTCAAGAAAACTGAAATTTGCTTGGATAACTTGACCGAAGGAACTGTAATTGGATATAGGCCTATGCCAGTCGAATGGGCTGGGAATTTATAGACTCTGTCGTATTTGTATAGTTTTTGATTTTCTACTTATATTGGAATAAACATATCTCATCAATTGACCAAAGAAAAAAATAAAAAAAAAAAAATTGTGCGACCTACATTGAGTGATGATTATGAAATTGAAGTTAATGATTTTATTATCATTAGGTCCGAGTGTTCATAAAATAAAATGACTGAAGACGGTATAGCGGCTCCTGCTCTATCTACTCATCAGGATAATACGACGTTTGAGTTCGAAAAGGTACTGTCTGGTAATAGTAATCGGAGCCATCTTGGGCTACCTAGTGATGCTTCAGAGGAACTGATTGTCAAGCGAATTAGAGAATATTACAGTATCGAAAATATTGTTGCTTTCTTGAAGGAAATAATTCAGGACGGTGATGGTAAAGTTTCTCCAAGGTTCAAGCATGTTACTCTTCAGTTCCCAGATTCTCTCATATGTGACTCCGCGAGAGTAGCCTATGAAATACAGAGAGAGTTGGATATTAAACCAAGAAAAGAAGATTGCGCTACTAGTGATACCTCGTGTGGTTCCGTCGGATGCTGCCAGGGTAAAACACCCGTCTTTTCAAAATCTCAATCAGTTTGGGTCTTAGCTGATACCTCATACTCACCATGTTGCATAGATGAAGTAGCTGCGGAACATGTGAATAGTGATCTAGTTATTCATTTTGGTGATGCATGCTTAAATATTGTCAATTCATTACCAGCTGCATATGTCTTTGGGAAACCAAGGTTAAATATCGATAATACAATGAGCCGTTTTAATGAAAGATTCTCTGACGATAAAGAACAGAATATAATGATTATGGCAGATTCTCCCCACACCCAATATTTGCGTGAATTATATGAATTAATGAAACCTGAATATCCAAATTTGACATACGCAGACTTGCATTTGGACCCAGTATCAAATGCAAGCATTTTAGATTACGAACCAACCTTATCTCAAAATTCAAAATTTAATATCCTCAATAGAACAATTATTGGATTAAGTCAAGAGCATGAAGAAGACGAAATTAATAGCATTTTGAGTAAGCACAATCTATTCCATATTACGATACCAGAAGTACCTCGTCTATTACAACTTACAACTACCTTCCAATCAATTACTACGTTTGATGCTGCGTCGGATGTTTTGTCTCAAGGTCCGTTCCCAAACTTAATGCGCCGCTACCGGTATATGCATATGGCAAGGTCGGCAGGAACTATTGGTCTTTTGGTGAACACGTTATCATTGGCAAATACTAAACAATTAATAAATAATATAGGAAAAAAGATCAAAGCAGCCGGTAAAAAACATTACATATTTGTGGTTGGGAAACCGAATGTTGCAAAGTTAGCCAATTTTGAAAATGTCGACATATGGTGCATCTTAGGTTGTGATCACCAAGGAATTATAGTTGATCAGAATAATGAGTATTTCAAGCCAATTGTAACACCATACGAATTATTGTTGGCATTGGGTGACGAATTTAGTTGGTCTGGTAAATGGGTGACTGATTTTAATGAAGTATTAAAGGATACGAGTTTAGAAGAAGAGCAAGATCAAAGCAAAAATGCTGGCAACGGAAATTGCGTTGCTGATGATTATGAAGATGAGGAACCCGAGTTTAATCCTGTTACAGGTCAATATGTTAGCACTTCTAAACCATTAAGAAAATTGCAGCATTTGCAAATATCGGCACAAGAACAACATCCTGAGCTTGACACGGACTCAAACGGTTTAGTGAAAAAGTTCTCTAGTGCTGTTTCCATTAAGAACACTGTCTCTACATCTGCTATTCATTTGCAAAACAGGCACTGGACCGGTTTAGGAAGTGATTTCAAAGATGATGATGGTGATGATGTTGAAGACAATGAAGTAAACGGTGCTGTTGTTGAAGATGGTAGATCCGGTATAGCTAGAGGATATGACTATGATAAAGCAAACAAAACCGATACTCCCAATAGTATACTATAAGTTTTAATAGATATATGTATATAGTATTTGAATGCAAAAATATTCGTAAGATTTAGTAAGCAAGTGCACCGTAAAAATTAAAAAATACAGTTGACGCGAGTTATCAGATCGAAGACCCAAGGTAATATTTTTCACCGGTGAAAACCATGTTATTATGAAGTATACTCTAGATACAATTGTAAACACAATAGTTTCTTTAGCACGATATGGACTTCTAGTTAATTTAATATTGGTGTATGTTTTTTTAGCCTTGTATCTGCGTCTAAATAAATACTAACTGGAAACAGTATTTCTAGTGGATTTGGTTGGAAGTACGTTATTCTGTCTACTATAATTCTATTTTCAATAGTCATAGAAAAGTTTAGCAAAAGTTACAAGCTACCATCAAAATCTGAATGGTCTACAATAAATGAAAAAGATATTGCATTAGTCACAGGTGGTTCCAGAGGATTAGGACTTGAAATTGTTAAAGAGTTAATACTCAAGAAAAGCATTGGTAAAATTATACTCCTAGACTTATTGGAACCAGAATTCCAATTCACAACTACGGATGAAAAGAAAATAGAGTTCTTTCAATGTGATGTGGGTAAAGAAAAGGAACTACTTGAAGTAATACAAGTCATCATCGACACTTTAAATAATGATGGAAAACATATCAGTATTTGTATTAACAATGCTGGGATAAGACATAATGAATCACTATTACATCTATCTCAAGAAAGGATCCAAAACATTTTCAATGTTAATACAATGTCTCAGATATGGATATTAAAGGCTCTACTAGATAACCATATTCTGAAAGTACTTCTGAAAGAGAAAAATAATAGACTTTTTATTGTATCTGTATCTTCCATCTTAGGTACATTAGCACCAAAAAACTTATCTGTTTACTCTGCCTCTAAGGCCGCTATCATTCAAATACATGAAGCATTGACACAAGAAGTTTCACATTTACCAATGATAAGACTACTATTAGTAGCCACAGGTCAATTAACCACTACTATGTTTCATGATGTAACTCCACCCAAAGAATTTTTGGCCCCTGTTGTAAATCACTACGACTTGGCGAGGAGTATAGTTAACAAGATAGAGAAGGGCGAAAAAGGAGTATTATGCAACCCGTTATACGCCAATTTCTTACCTATGATTAAATGCATGCCCATATTTGCCCAAGATTTTTGCAGGTGGTTTTCAGGCATGGATAACCAAATAAAGGATAGTCATATTAATGGAATCAAGGAATAATATATTAAGTAATATACACGGCAATCTTAATTATCTTTCTTATGTACTTTTTCAATCTCATTCTTGAGTAATCTAGTCATTTCATCTTGTTTATAGTATCCAAAAGCATCGAAGACTTTCATGAACTCAAAATCTGTTGTAATTGCTGATTCATCATTGTCGTTGAATCTAATCTTCAAATGATATATAGGGTCAAACTTTGTTGTCCAGGTAGCAACCAGAATCTTCTTATTAGATTTGTCGTACCCAGTGTACCTCACATCTTTATATTTTTTGTTTGATGTTAAATATAATAGGAAACCACTTATAATAAAGTAAACGATAACTGAAATAACTGTCACATTATATGTCTTCTCAAACCCATATTTTTTATCAGCAAGATACAATAATCCCGCTATGACTGACGTCAGGTAACCTAATGCTAACTTCGTATCTATTAAACTGAAGGATTGAGTATATCCTAATTCTGATAATGATGCATACAAATTATCATCACAAGTATTACGCAATTGAACAGTTGAGCTAAGAAATGGTTAGTAAATACAAATCTAATTATAAAATAAGCATATTACATACTTCAAGTTGGTCTTTTTGAGCGCTGACATGGTGTTGTTTAACGTAATGTGAAGAATGTTCTTTATGAGCCATCTACAATTCTTACGTGTTTAAAACCTCTACGACATTTTGAACTAAATTGCGACATTTTATTGTAATATATATTAATGCATTTTAGATACTAGCAGCAGTTACATTTGCCAGCTAGAGTTTGACGAAAGAAGGACAAGTTTCTTCTTTTTCTTCTGCTTTCCTTTTCCCTTGCCTTTTCCATTTTCTTGTTTTTCAATTTCCTCCTTCGCCCTTCTTATCATTTCTTCCGCGTCCCAATCACTTTCAGAATCATCATTTACAACTTCAGCTTTAGGGATCTTCGTTCCCCAAATAGTAGTCTGATACTCACCAGTCGATGAGTCGCTTGAGTTTTCATGGTTTGATGTAACAACTGCTTCCGAAGAGAGTGGTGGTAATTCACGATGATCCACAATACTCAAACTTCCGAAGTTACCATATTCAACCTGGGCTTCATACGGGTCATTTGGGTTACTTTGACCATTATTTTCTCTCTCAAAGAAATTCCTTGTCCGAGCCTCTTCTTCATTCATTGCCCTTCTTTTATCCTTTTCTTCCTTGCGAAATTTTTTAGTAGAATGCTTTGTCCTTTTAATTAAATCATGCTTGTACGTCTCCCATGTTTCACTACTAATATACTCATTTTGATACCAGTTACATTCTAAAAACCCAATCGATGTTCCAAACGGTAAATGTGATAAATATTTATACTTCGTAATAGATGATTCAGGAGTCAATTCCTCATATCTTATATTCTCAATTTTTGCAATTATTGAAGATGGCAAATCTGTATAACCATTATAAGTCGTTTTCAATATTTTTACATCCAAGGGAGATAATACATAGGTAGACGAAGCATTGAACCCAGTTTGATAGAAAAAGTAAGAATTTGAAGATCCTACTTCTTTGCTTTTAGAGTGGTGGACATCAGAAACTTTTGGACAAGAATCTTCACTTTCATAATACGACTTCCATTTCTCAATGTCTTTATTAATATTGTCGACCGCCATTTTAGCATATTTTCCATCATCATTATAAAGCAATTTTTCCTCATGATATGAATCCAAAATGCTTTTTTTCTCTGTTTCGTACATTTCTAGTATGTACTTCAAATCCCCTTTAAATATTCTCAGATATTGTCCGAAATCAGGATTATGTTGGTTGACCCAAGGAAAGTCATTTATTGCATCATGATATTCATTAAAACAATTAGGCAAGGCTAAAATTTTTTCTTGAGGGCGATTCATTAACGTCAATACCACCTCGTCATTAATTTTCGGAACTTCAAATCGTTCGTCTATATTATTTACCAATACTGGCTTAATCTCATTGTTACGGATTACAGAAAAACATAACGGACAATCACGATACTTTTCAACGATAGCCAGTGCCTCCCTTTTCTTGTACACTGGTACCTCACTTTCTAGTAACGACAATAGACAACTCAAACACAAGATATGACCGCATGAGGTTATCATTCTTGGAGCTACTGGCTCATCAGACAAACAAATAGGGCAAGAATTTCCCTTAGGCACAATAATCCTAAGAATGTCATTTGTGTCTATTGGCACATTCGGATCCATCTGTTGCGTCTTATAATACTTTCTATAATCAACCACAAATTTATAGTTCACATTTATGAACGACATCCCTTTAAGATGAACTTTAGAATAGTAGTAGTCTTTTGATCTACCGTTGCTATTATTCCCTGTGTATTTCGTCATATTATTACTATTTCTTCGTTTCGTTTTTGAATGGCGATTTTGATACTCTTCCAGATCTCTGTACGATTGAAATTCTAACAAATGATTAATCGAAATCTGGTTTTTCCGATTCGACCCATTGAATTTCTTTCCATGCTTTATTTGTGTTTCAATCTTCTGAGAAAAATCATCGTTCAAATTATTATATTCTTTATTGTATTTGGCTCTCTGTCTCGGCCTTGATTTCCCACTTTCTTTTTGCTTTTTAGTTGTTAAAGTTTCCTTGGGTGTATTATCCACACCATTTGAATGACTATTACTTGTTATAGTAGAATTATTATTCGCCATCGACGTTGTTGGCAGTGAATTTTTAATATTGGTGCTCATTTCTGATGAGCTGCTTCTCCATGTTCGGATTTAGGTATAGGACAGTAACCAAAAAAAAAAGACAGAACCTCCGAGTTATTGTTGCAGTAGAAATATTCTTCAGTTTCCCGTGTTATTCCACAAAACAAACCTATATATCTCTTTTCCACAACTAATCAGAATAATAAATAGTATATATTGTAGGACCTATTACTCTGTATTTGATTATAACTCAGCGCGGCACGTGTATTTTTACCAACTTGCAATTTGCCGCTTTACAGGTTAGTCCCGCTTGGCTTGATTGTACAAGAATAGATCAAATACTAGCGGTATCAAAGCACCTTAGTAATATTTATCATCTATAACTAATATGTCTAGTAACGAACACCTGTATCAGCAAGTTAGTACGAGTGATACAGAGTTACCTAGTCAACCACCAAACTACGATGATTTGGAATCAAATTTATTAGATAACGCGGGCGAAGGAATTGAACAATTTGAAATAGAGGACGAGGACTTTGAACAACCTATAGAAAGAGATGGATTTTTGTTACGAGCATCTTTTATGACGAAGAAATTTGCTACTAATTTCAATAGTAACGTATTACATCCGGTTACCAAGATAATCGACCCAATTTATGAAGGCTATAAACACTTTAGCCTTCAGTACGAAAGGTCGATACTAAAGCTAGGAAACCCATTAGTTGTTAAGAGATTGCTCTATGTTTTTTTCATAATGATTATTATTTTTCTTATCACTAAGTATAACATTAGTGACGGGGTAAATGGTGCTAGTGGGGGTGCATTTTCATCGGGAAAATTTTATGATATAGATATGTTAGGTGATTCTGTAAGTGGCTATATTGACAGGAAGGTTATGAAAGAGAATTTGGAATACTTATCTTCAATGCCACATATTGCTGGGTCTAAGGGAGACCTTGCTCTAAGCAAATATATCCATAGTTATATGAAAGGGAATGGAATAAAGATAATAGATTTTGATGAACTTCAAAGCTTCATGAACTACCCTGTCTATAATGAAAAAGAGACATACATTAAACAAGCAGACAATTCATATGAAGCTACTTTGTTTGAGTTTCATAATAAGGATATGGAGTACCTAGCATACAATCCGAATTCTTTGAACACTAACGAAGAATTAGAATCTTTCTACATATATGGTAATTTTGGTACCCCAGAAGACTTTGAAAAGTTGAAAGAACAAAAGGTTTTATTGACTGGTGCAATAATTTTGATTAAATACGGAGGATCGATACCAGAAGCAAATAAAGTTCAAATAGCTCAAAAACATGGAGCAAAAGCCGTTATATTCATTACTCCTAAATTTGACATAGGCTCACCAGAAAATAATGTAAATCATGATGACGTTATTCAAAAGGAAAATGTTGGTGTTAATAGGTTCAGTCCAGGAGATGTTTTAACACCAGGTTGGTCCTCCGAAGATGGATATGTAACAAGGTTACCATGGTTTAAATCAGAAAGTACACCTAAAATACCTACCATTCCCATATCATGGAAGGACGCTTCAAATTTTATGTCTCGATTGGAAAATCAGGGTGTTAAATTTGATGACTTTTACTCTGGAGCTAAATCTCAAGATCCTAAGCAAATGATTAAATTGAAAATCGGCCATGAGCAAAGGCAAACAAATCAAATTTGGAATATTGTAGGAACAATTCCAGGCAGGGAACAAACGGAAAAGGGAGTGATAATAGGAGCAAGTAGAGACTCCACTTGTTTTGGTACTTTGTCAACCAATACAGGTACGACCGTCTTACTAGAAATGATCAAGATCTTCACTGCATTACAAAGACAATATAATTGGTCTCCCGCAAGATCAATATACTTTATATCATTTGATGCATCGCAATATAATTTAGCAGGACTGGCGGAATGGATTGAAAATAGAAAAGAAAGATTAAAAAAGGAAGGTTATGCATATATAGATTTGAGTGATGCAGTAACTGGTAATGATTTACTGATTAAGTCACATCCTTTCTTACACTCCATTATTAAGAATGCGTTGCAAAAGGTTAAAAGTGATAAGGATAAGCCAAAGGATAATAAGGACAGTAAACTTAAGCAGAATGATAAAATGACTCTTGCGGACATTTTCAAACAGCGGAATGAGAGAGAAGATATTTCTAATAATTTAATAGAACAAAAGAATTATATTCCCTTTATTAATTTGGCTAACATTCCATCTTTGGAGATCAAGTTTACTGGTTATAATTACCCAGAGAATTCTTGTTTTGATAATTTCGAAAACTTTGAGAATTCTGATGTTGATACATCAATGCGTAAGCATGCGCAGCTCGTTGAATTATTAACAAGAATTGCCTTGAACCTAGCAGAATCTCCCCTTATACCTTACAGCTTTTCAAATTTGGCTACTAAATTAGCAGCCTATAAAGATGATTTGGAAAGATATACAAATGATGTTATTAGCAAATACAATAAACCTAATAAGCCTATCATGCATTTTGACGCGTTGAGTAAATCAATAGGATATTTAAAAACAAATGCTGGTAGGTTTGAAGAATGGTGCGATGCTTGGAGAAATTATGTCAAAGAGTCTGCAGACAGTGAGCCATCGTTGTTAGCTATGAATAGATGGAAATGGAATGATAATATGATCAGATTTAATGAAAAATTCATTAGCAAACATATCAAACCGTCAAGGCCGGGGTATGTGAATTTGTTATTTGGTGTCCCTTTTTCGGCCCCCGATAAAGCCAATAATGATTATGAATGGAATACATTTCCAAGTGTCAGAGACAATATTGACATGAATGATTTTGGTAGAGCACAACATGAAATTGATCAGTTGGCTACATTAATATCCTACGCTGCAGAACAATTTCTTTTGTTATGAGATCATCATAAATTTGTTATATAGGTAATTCTTTAGGGGTAATTTTAAACTTGTATATATTGATTTAAGATTTTGGACGGCTAGTTAGAGGGCATTCTTGTAAGCAGAAGTTGAACGGACTAGTATGCCCACAAGAAATTGTCTCATATTATACTGTATATTATTCTACAAAATAAAAAGTCCGAAATAACTCTTGGTGGCCAAGCTGGCTAAGGCGCGAGACTGTAATGAGTACCTCAAAGTAATCTTGAGATCGGGTGTTCGACTCACCCCCAGGAGATATTTTTTTTTAACTTATTGATCTTTATACATTATCTATCTTTTATCTACAATTTGTACCAAATCTTCCAAATAGTAGTCTCGAGATCTTCCGGCACCGTCTAAATCACGAACTGCTTTACACAACTCAATTAAGTATTCGGAGTTTTCACCACTTGGACCTTTGCTCGATTTGATTTTGTTCCCAGTTTTTTCTATGTCTTCCGGGCCAACAAATGATTCATTATCAATAGTTCCAATATAGATTAATGATTCTATTATATAATCCCCATTCTTATTTTTGGGTACCTTCAGAAGCACGGCGTTTGATTCGGGTGTCTCTAGAGGTACATTCAAAATGTGGAAAGGAACTTTATGGGTCGTATACCCATCCTGCTCACGAATATCCAAATACTCTTTGACTTTTACAACGTCTTCGCCCGCAACATAGTAAGCACAACCCCATACCTTCAATTCATCATCGCTGAGATTACTTATCCTATGCGTGATATCGTGGATGTTCTGTTGACTAATATCTATTGCCGAACTGGACTTCGTTAAAAGATCAGTTTCTCCACGGTTTTCGTTAACCTCATACATATGCAAATCGTTGTGAAACTCTGGGTTATTCTTTAAATCTTCCAATGACACAAGAGTGGCCACTCGTCCAGGTGCTTCGGGGGTTCCTCGGTGATCCGAAGAGCTCTGCCAAAATCTTCTTATAAACCCTTTCAAATACCCATTTACTTTAAACAGATAGTAAGGTAACGGCTTAAAAATGAGTGATCCATATCCTATCACCCACATACCTTCGTTTACTTCATTATGGGGCAATTCTTTCTTATTAGCCATTCTGCATCTACTATCCTAATACTTCAATATTTCAGTAAGAAACGGTATTATTTATTCTACATATCGCGCGCACCTAACCGCTATAGAAACATTGAAAACATAAAACTTGCCTACAGAATATCTACCAAGAAAAACGGCATTTTCATATCTCTTCTGGTCTGCTCTAGATGCCCAACCCTGTCAAACTAAATTTCACAGTTCGGAATTCCCTTTGAGTTTCATTATTAAAAAAAAAATAAAAAAAAAATTAGTACAGTATCTTGGCAAAACCGTTTTGTGTCAATTTCAGAAATTGTTATCATTATTCTATCAAAAAGTTACATAAATTTGCTTTTCTTACCGAAGAATAACATATATTCTCTAAGTTTTGGAGGTTATAAAGAGATAAAGCAATATAATGGTGTGGTCTAAGTTAGAGGTATGTTTGTTGTCTTTTCTTTGTCATTCTACTTTTTTTTGGCGACTAATGAGCGATAATGAGATGGTTCACAATAAGATTTGGTACTAACAAAATATATTATAGTTAGAGAATGCACATATTGCATATGCTTGTATTGGTATATTCAGTACTATATTCTCTCTTGTATCCTTATTTGTTAAGGAACGATTGTATATCGGGGAAGCAACAGTGGCTACGATTGCAGGATTAATTTTGGGGCCCCACTGTCTAGGATGGTTCGACCCAGTATCTTGGGGTAACAGCGATTACTTGACATTGGAATTGTCAAGGATAGTTTTATGTATTCAAATTGTTGCAGTGGCGGTAGAATTACCTAGAAAGTATATGAAAAAGCATTGGGTGTCTGTTGCAATTTTCTTGGTGCCAGTGATGACTTGCGGATGGTTAACAGTCGGATTATTTATTTGGGCCTTAATCCCACATTTTAACTTCAGTGATGGCTTATTGGTCAGTGCATGTGTTACAGCTACAGATCCTGTTTTAGCAGCTGCAGTAGTAGGTAAAGGTAAATTTGCTGAAAGGGTTCCTGGTCATTTGAGAAATATTTTAAGTGCAGAGTCTGGTTGTAATGATGGTATGGCTTTTCCATTTATCTACTTAGCCTTGAGTATTATCCTATATTCTGGTAAGGCAGGTGAGATCGTAAAAGAATGGATTTTGCTTACTATTTTATGGGAGTGTGTGTTTGGTATTGTATTAGGCATCGTAATCGGATTGCTCTTAAGACATGCAGTTTCATTTGCTGAGAGAAAAAGCCTAATCGATAGAGAATCATTTTTAGCAATCTTTATATTCATTGCATTCATTTCTGCCGGACTTGGTTCTATGTTAGGAGCTGATGATTTGTTAACTTCATTTGCTGCAGGTACTGCTTTCGGATGGAATGGTCATTTTGCAAAGAAAACAGAAGAATCCCATGTTTCCACGGTTATTGACTTATTGCTTAATTTGTCATTTTTTGTATATTTTGGCGCAATCGTCCCGTGGCCCCAATTTAATAATGCTGATATTGGCTTAAATAGTTGGAGATTAGTCATTTTGGCATTCGTTATTATTTTCTTGAGACGTTTGCCCGCAGTTGTTGCATTAAAGCCATTTACTCCTGATGTTAAATCTTGGAGAGAAGCAATATTTTGCGGACATTTTGGTCCAATAGGTGTCGGTGCTATATTTGCAGCAATTTTAGCGCGCAAAGGGTTAGAGGAGCATTACACTAAGGAAGAAACCCCGTTATACCATTTACCATCGAAGGATTTTCCGCATTATCAATTACTTGCTTCAATTTGGCCAATTGTTTCTTTCATTGTTATCGTATCTATTATTGTACATGGTTCATCTGTTGCTGTATTAACGTTAGGAAAACGTCTTAATAGAATGGCTATCACTATGACATTTACTACCACGAATACCCAAGAACAAGGACCCTCATGGATGTCACGTCTTCAAAAGTTGGATAAAGCATCTACTTCATTTTCTTTACATAGAATTGATACAGAAGCTCCTCACACTAATGACGAAAAGCCTAAGTTATCGCAATCCAATACAATAGAGACAAGTGGTGTCAAGGTAAGACCAGCTGGTGGTGCAAAGAGGAGAAGAAATATGAAAAAGAAAAGAGATCCAAAGTCAAGAATTAAGAAAACTCTATCTAAAGTTGCTTCTCAGGATAATGACGATCAAAGTTATACTACTGAAAGACAAAGGCCTCAAACAGAATTCTTACAGCTAGGTAGAACTCCATCAACAGCAGTAAACTCGCCCTCTGACGATGAAGATCTTGGCACATCGCCAAATAATACAAATTTCAATGGGACAGAAAAAGAAGATTACTTGCCACCAGGTCCTAATGAAAATGAAAGCACTAGCTCATCGCCAGCTGAAGAAGAAATTAAGGCAAAGCAAAATTCAGAAGCTCGTGAAGCACGTAAAAGTGTCCCATCAACTGCATTCCAAGAAGGTAAGAAAATTATTATTGAAGATCAAGCGGGTGAAGTTATAGAAACTATCCCGGTTAAAAATATGAATACTGGTACGAATGCTGAAAATACGAGTATACATTCGATGGAGTCGTTGCGTCGTAATATGTCGCAATACTCAAGGGCCTCCAGTGACAAAATTTCAATAGCATCCACATCAAACAACAGTTCATCATCTCCAGATACTGTTCTTGGAAGTTCTAGTAGCAAGGGTAAGAAAAAGAAGGCATTTTATAAAAAAGATGATCCTAAACATCGGAAAGTTTATGCTCATCAAATTGATAACTTTATTGTAATAGAGAATGAGGATGGTGATATCATAAGAAGATATAAACTCAATCGCCATACCAGCACCAGAAAAAGATCTAGTTCTGTTGTTGGTAAAATGATGTCATTTGTTGGTTTGAAAAATAAAAAGACTGAAAACAAGGCTGATATGACCACAAATGCTAATCCTGAAGATTTAGAAATGAATGAGAAACAAGATGTTTTAATCCCACAACATGATAGTATCAACAATCCTAATGATCCGATGAAGGATCCGAAGTTTGAGAATGCAATTGAGAATAAATTAACAAATATGTTGACCAACAAAGGTAATACAAACAAAGATTCTGAAAGAGATCTATCTTCTGTTAATTCCAATGACGGAGATGAGTATTATAGTGATTCTGAAATTAGTGATGAGGAAGACGAAGAGATTTTGCAGGAAACAGAAATAGAGAAAAGAAGAAGATTAGCGGCGTTGGGACAAATGCCGACTGCCAGACGTGAAGAAGACGAAGAAGATTGAGCATTTGGTCAAGCATAGTCTTTTGCATTACAAAACATTTTATCTTTATAAGTACGTTAATTATTGTATTCTATTCGTGAGACATTGTATAATTAAATTTTTAAATTACATAGATATTTATCCAAAGTTCGAATACCTGTACAACAATTCACCTAACAAGATAAGTATTTCTTTAATGAGCGGCCTTTGGAGCATCCTTAAGATTAACTAATGATTTTTCAATAGATTCAACACCCTTCAATAAATCCTCTTCGGAAATGATCAATGGCGGTGCTAATCTAATGATATTATCGTGTGTTGGCTTTGCTAAGACACCGTGATCTTTCATCAACAAGCAAAGATCCCATGCGGTTCTGCCATTTGTTTTGCTATCGTCGATGACAATGGCGCATAACAAACCTTTACCTCTGACTTCAGATATGACACCGTTGGACTTATCTTTCAATTCTCCCAATTTAGCGCGTAACAATTCACCTAACTTGTCTGCCCTTTCGACCAAGTTTTCATCCTTTACAACTTGTAAAGCAGCAGTGGCCACTCTACAGGCCAACGGATTACCACCGTAAGTAGAACCGTGAGAACCTGGCTCTAAGCACAACATGACTTCTTTTGATGATAAGACAGCAGAAACTGGATATACACCACCAGAAATAGCCTTACCTAATAAAACAACATCAGGCTTGACGTTAGCGGAGTGCTCGTAGCACAACATTTTACCGGTTCTTGCAACACCAGTTTGGATCTCATCACAGATTAATAAGACGTTATGCTTTTTACACAATTCTTGAACTCTGGTCAAGTAGTCGTGTGGAGGAACTACAATTCCGGCTTCACCTTGGATTGGTTCCAACAAGATGGCTGCAATCTTATCGCCCGCGTTGTTGAATGCCTTCTCGACATCTTCGATGACTCCATATCTCAATAAGGTGCCCTTTGGTTCACCTGGAATTTGAGGACCAACCCCGCTTAAGTATGGACCGAACTTATCTGTAGCTTCTGGATCAGTGGACATGGAAATGACCCCCAAGGTTCTACCGTGGAAATTGTTCACGGCGGACAAAATCACCGCCTGGTCTTCAGGAATGCCCTTCTTAACGTAACCCCACTTTCTGGCCAACTTCAACCCAGTTTCAACCGCTTCAGCCCCGGTGTTCATTGGCAAAACCATCTCGTAGTCGAAAAATTCGGTGATGTACTTGGCAAACACCCCGAACACGTCCGACGAAAATGCTCTGGAACACAACGTCAACTTTTTAGCCTGGTCAACCAATGCTTCCACAATCTTTGGGTGGCAATGCCCTTGGTTCACAGCTGAGTATGCCGACAAGAAATCAAGGTATTCTTTTCCTTCTGGGTCCCAAACATGTGCTCCCTCTGCCTTTTGGAAAACAACTGGTAATGGGTGGTAATTGTGTGCCGAGTAATCGGTCTCGTACTTGGTAGCAACTTCAGATGACACGTTGAAATTTGGTCCTGTCATTATTAGCTTATTTTTTGTATTAGTTACTGTACTAAGCTAATTTTTCACCGTCTGCTGCTAATCCACCACTTTATATACTTTTGTTCACTTCGGCTTCTATTTCCAAATCAATCCGGTCCCTTCACTTTTCGGTTTGTCCTAACGATGGCGCTGGAGATTGGGTTCCAGTCGCTAAAAACTTTCCATTCGAAAATGGTATTCTACCGCGAGCTAATCCCAGACGCTCGCAAGTTCCCAATTGGGAATTAGCGATAATAGTGAGAAAGTAGTGTGGAAACCGGGTCATAAAGGTACGATTATAGAACGAAAAGTCTACAGGGCCTAAGATTAAGGTAATAAGGTAGCAATATCAGCTTATTTAGTCTATATATAGGTCAGAAAGGTACACACTGGTATATTTAGGATGGACACAACACAGGTGAAAAGAATGACGAGTCAGGCTATCGAGCCACAGCACAATAATTCCGATATAGCATCGCTTTCTACGATAGGGATGAGAATCAGAAAAGCCGTTGCAGACGGGTACAACGTTCCAGGAAACGGTTATGAAGGATACAACGCATACGACAGGATGGGTTACGCCCATAACGAGGATGTGCGGCCACAGGCGGTTGGAATATTTGGTGCAGACCAACAGGACAGCAGAGGAGGCCAGGCTGGAGGCCGGGTTCCGCTCCCAGCACATATGGACCAGCCACCGGCATTGGTGAATGGGGGCTCTACTATTGGAACATGTTCTAATTTGTCGGAGTGGGAGAACAATTACGGGCGTGGTCCGCAAATCACGACCATTGGCAACGTGAATAATGGGGGAAAAGGCAAGAGGAAATTTGATGATATCGAGGAGCAGGAGAGCAGCTACTCCGCGGTAAGTGCACCAGATGTGGGCATGGAGTACTACCAGGCCAAGTACGGCGAGTTGAGCTTCAACGAGGAATTTTGATGATTACATTTTCGATTATTTATATACGAGTCTGGGTTACTTCCATTTCAGTCGACGCTGTTCGGTATCTAAGAGCTTTCTGTTGGAGCGACCGTTCTTGTACGACAGCCTTACGTCACATATGTAAACTATAAACCAAAAATTATACTAGCCATTCTGCTGTAGTTGCAATCATCCGTAGCTTTAGGTAGTATCATAGTGATTCAGAGCCAATCATTTATATGCAGTCCGGAATCCCATCGGGTGATCTTTTAAATTTCAAGCACATAATCCATAGTTCAAATAAACCTTTAATAATAGTTTTGCTACGTGGTTTGTTTTTGATTTATATATATACATATATATATATTGGTTTTTCATAAAGGAGTATGATATACGGCTTTGACCATATATAAAAATGTTAATAAAAAGCGTATGGTACAATGTTCTACTACCTTTCAGGAATCTATCGACGCAAGCAAGAATATTGCAGATATTACGATTAGTTACATGCTGTGCTACGATCGCCTTTATAGTGGCAACATTGGTAAGCTCATTATTTTCCAATAGCGTCTATATGGCTAGGGTTAACTGTGCACATTTGGATGTTTCCAGTGGCTTATATAAATCCTTGAGAAATTCGGTTTCAATGTCTCCGTCGATCTTGGAAAACTCAGATTCTGGATTTCCTATAGATTCTTCCTTAACAAACTCGGAAATATCTATATTAACGGAGTATGCTGAATCACAAGTTGCTAATGCGCCGCAATATATTTTAACATCGCTCTGGAGCTGGTGCTATGGTAATTATAACGTAACGAAGTACACTGACAATCACGGTGAGGTGCACATTAGCAAGCACAACGATGTCATAACGTGTACAAAAAAGCATAACGGGTACGTCTTTGACTATAGAAATGAATTGGAAACGGTCGGATTGCAGAGTATTTTGGCATATGCGTACCAAACAACCAAATATGAAAGCAAAAAATATGACAAAACCGTTTCTAAAAGAAATGCTAGGTATAAACTAGTCCCTTCTGGTTTGATCTTTACCGGCTGTTCACAGGTTGTTATATTGATTTTTGGCTATATTTTATACAGTAACAGGGGTCCTGAAAAGGACCTAAGCAAAATTCCAATATTCCTTCTAAATATTATAGCATTACTTTCGGTGGCATCGTTCGTGGCTGTTTGCATTTCTTGTGGTATTTTAGTTGGGCTTCTAACTGATATTAAGAATGAGATCAAGCTGACATTGGCGGAATATGGTATCTCATTAAGTCTTGGCGGTGTTTGGTTTCTGCTTTTATGGCTATCCTTTGTATTTGCACTCATTTCAATGCTTGCTTGGACATTTCCATTATGGTGTGCTAATCCTCCTGATGAATTTTACGATGATGAATTTGAAGATACTGGCTATAGATCAGATGCATCCTTTAATAACGAAAGCGGTATAACAGGATCGCAGAAAAACAAAGCAGGTGAAAAGAGAATAAAGAATATAGGCAAATTCATGCGTAATCGATCAAGTGGTGTGCGGTTTAATAATCCATCGAATGACATTCACGAAAATGATAGCTTTGAAGGAAAAGAAATCTCTGATGATGATGATGATGATGATGATGATGATGATGATGACTTGTATTTTGCACCCGCAAATGCTAAAGATTTTAATCACTATGAAAGAGATGAAGATGAGTTGAGGAAACTAGGAGAAACTTTGTCAAGAAAGACTTCCGTTCGTCGTATTAATAGAAAGTTCTCAAAAAAATCTACATCAAGCAGAAAACTTCATCCACTTGATGAAAGATACTCAATTCCAGAAGAATCCAGGGATTTATTATACCACGATGTAAATATGCATAACTCACAATATCCAATGACAGATTCGATGGCTCATCATTACAGAGAACAAACTTACGATGGATACATTAATAGCCATGAGCCGAATACAAGTTCCAGGGCAGCATCCTTAGGAACTTCTAAAGATTTGACTAACTCCATTAAAAACAAACGAAAAGACAATAATATGGCTAATCATCATAATAAGTCAAATATGAATAATAATGAACAAAAGCATTATAGAAATCGATCAGAAGTTAACTTCAGAACCAACTTATTAGAAGCAAGGCAGTTTCAACATGATACTAATAACAACCCTTTTTTGCAAGCTGATACTTACGAATCGTTGCAAAGAAAGAGGGATTCTGGTGATGAATCAATTTTAAATAATGACGAAATGGAAATTTTAGATAGTAATGACTACGTTAATAGATTTTAAGCAGCATACCACGTTTATATACTCATTCATAGGAACTAGTATTTACCTGGGCTAACTTAATAAACATTTTTAATTCTTATATTAATTGTTCTATTTTTTTTGAAGCATAATATTTCTAAAATATTACGCATAATTTTTTTGCAATCATTTGTTTGTGGCCATTTTTATTTTCTCTTCACCAGTATTAATGACTAAGAGTTGATTATTGGAATTCATAGTTAATCATTCGGGTACATTATGGAATCAATAAGAATTGATAATCCATCACGGAACGCCACTAAGCTTGGTAATTCAGATTTGGAGAGGAGTATTCTTGACGTACCTTACCAGCTATGCGAAAAAACTGGGAACCCTTTCCTGAATCCCCCATCCCCACACGAAGACTACGTGAAAAGGCCATTAATTAATGAATATCCAGAACTTGAACAAGAAGTATCTTTGAATAATTTAGCGGCGAGAAAGGGTGTATATTCAAAAAACTTTTTGCAATTGTTTTCCATCACCACAATACTACAAGCTCTTTTAATTTGCTCATATCTAATTTTTATACCACAATTCACACTTCAATTTAGAAATGATTCACCTCAGGCTAGGAATTTCCTTTCTAGTATTTCTGAAGGACTAAAGATGGTTTCGTACCTTGCTAAAGATTTCAGTGTGACTTTGAACGACAATAAAATCTTAACGGATGTAAACTACTTTGATACAATTGATACATTTTCTGATCATTATTTATACAAATTTGATCCTTTCATGTATTGTCGTTACAATACCATGGACAAAACGAGTAAATGCATCAAGTCAAATGGATTAGATATATTCACTAGTCTTGCAACGGACGTAAGTTTACAACTAGGGAATATTTCAAAAGCAGAAAATCCCGAGGAATTAGCAAAGTCTTTAGTGACAACATATTCTGAAATAGTTTCGGCATTGAATGACATGTATAAAGGCCTGAAAAAAATATCCTTCACCATGCAAGATGTTGATTTAGAAACTATCAAAATGGCACACAAGCTCAAATCCTCACAAAATTACGGCAAGTTAATACCTTCTTTAATGTTCTACATTAATGTAACACATCCCATTCTATGGTTAATCATTGGTGTTTTCTGCTTACTAGCCTTCGGTATAGGTAAATTTTCAAGCTTCAAACAAAATCATATGCGTGTTTTCTTAGTCATAATCTCACTGATTTTGTTATTAAACTTTCTGTTTATTCTCTATAATTGGATTGGTGACATTTGGTGTTATCACCTGCTCAACCGCCTCCTTTCAAAGGTAAATGTTGCTCATTTTCAATTGAGCACTGGTTTCCTAATGATAACGCTATGTTTGATATTATATTGTTTATCAATTATATTGACTGGCCAAATATTGTTATATAATGAAAATAAATAGCACCAGTTCAATAAATTATTTTACTAAAATTGAGGGTTTCAATTTGAAGAATTTTTTTGCACCCATAATTTTGATTGAACTTAACTATCGACTTTAAATGTTCTTGTTTTTGTTTAATTCACTTGATATTGTCTCTTGTGTTGTTTAGTATGTATTATTTCAAAATATAGGTTTTTCACATTTTTTAAGTTATTTTTACAAAAATTATAAATTGTTAATGTTGATCTAGAAGTACTAAATAACTACAAAATATTCAATAAAATTGTAATATATATATGAGACTAACAAAAACTCTAAACATAGACACTCGAAAAGGAAATATGCTGGTTTTATCTGGAGAATTAAATATCGAAGAAACATTAAATATTTATAATCTAACTATGAGGATTCGTATACAGTTTTGAATGCTTGTTGGAAATCCTCAATAATATCATCAATGAATTCAGTTCCAACAGAAACTCTGATTAAATCTTTTGTAACACCAGATGAGAGTTTTTCTTCTTCGTTCAATTGTTGATGGGTAGTATAATAAGGTGCGATGATCAAAGTCTTAGAATCACCTACATTAGCTAAATTCGAAGCAACCTTCAAGTTATCAACAAACCTAGGGCTTGCTTCCTGAAATGGATCCTCCTTGTTCTCACCCAAATCTTTTACCCCAAAAGACAATACACCACCGAAATTCTCTTTATTGTTTAAGTATTTTTTACTCTTTTCATGATCTTCATGGGAAGCTAAACCTAAGTACGAGACCCATTCAACAAACGGCGATTTCTCAAGGAACTTAGCTAATTTCAAGGCATTATATGATTGTCTATCGACACGCAAGGATAATGTTTCTAAACCTTGCAACAATAAGAAAGCACCAAATGGGTTCAATGCTGGGCCTAAGTCTCTCAACAATTCAATTCTCACATGACCAATAAAAGCGCTCTTCCCTAATGCTTCGTTTAAAACCAAACCATGGTAACCTTCGGAAGGCTGAGAAAACTGGGGAAATCTCTCTGGGTAGTCTGCCCATGGGAAGTTACCAGAATCAACAATTACACCGGCAATGGTGGTCCCGTGTCCTCCAATCCATTTTGTTGCCGAATGAACAACAATATCTGCACCATGGTCTATTGGATTAATTAAGTAGCCACCGGCACCAAACGTATTATCAGTGACAACTGGGATCCCGTTTTCGTGTGCAAGTTTCGCAATTTTCTCGAAATCTGGAACATTATACTTAGGATTACCTATTGACTCAATGTATATGGCTTTAGTTTTATCATCAATTAATTTGGCAAAGTCTTCTGCCTTATCACCGTTGACGAACCTGGCCTCAATTCCAAATCTCTTGAATGCAACCTTGAATTGATTGTAAGTTCCTCCATACAAAAAGGAAGTACAGACAAAATTATCTCCACTATGAGCGAGACCGGCAATGGCCAAAAGCTGTGCCGATTGACCAGAAGAAGTAGCAACTGCACCGATTCCGTGCTCTAAAGCTGCAATTCTTTGTTCGAAAACATCATTTGTAGGGTTCATAATTCTCGAATAAATATAACCAGGAGTTTCCAAGCCAAACAATTGAGCACCATGCTTGGAATCATCGAAAACGTATGATGTGGTTGCATAGATAGGTGGTGCTCTTGGCTTGTGAGGAGTGTCAATTGGTTGACCTGCGTGTAACTGAAGAGTATCAAAATGGGATGGCATTTTCTATAATGTTGATATTAAGGAGTGTTCCTTGGATAGACTATAATTTCAAGCTATCGATTTGAAAATTTCCATTCTATTTATACTAAGTCACCTAATTCGTTTAATTATATAATCTTAATGTTGCAATATTAGCAATTCGCACATGATTTGACTCTTCGGAGTTTAATGGCCCACTTATTCTTGTTATTATCTGGTTTCGATTCTTCATGTTGACTTTGAAATCAATGGGGTGTAAATAGGAATGTCAGTTGGTACATGGTTGATAATTGTAAAAATTTTTTGGTTTTAGACAAATGGAACTCATTTTTGTTTGTTTCTCACTAAAATGTAAATAGAATCATTTTCTCTTATCGATCTCTTATGACCAAGGAGTATAACCAGTGTAAAGGAGTCACTTCCAAGGGAGCAAGATGCAAAATAAATGCATCTGATGGATATTGCCATTACCATATAGGACAACTGAAGTATAAGGGTAAGCCTGTAAATCCCAATCCAAAAACTATAAGTTCACCGACAAGATCATCAAATGTGGCGATACCTACTAATAAATGTGGATACATCTATGTTTACACGCTAACTAAACTCTTGAATAATAATGACGAACGATTTCTAAAGGTTCGAAACTTACCCAATGTTTCAAGCAGACAGAAAGATAAGTGGGTTTCGTTCAAATCAGGTAAATCACCGTATATGCTCATCAAAGTTGGGATGACTACTCAGACCGTTCAAAAACGACTAAAACAATGGCAAGATAAATGCCATCATGAATTGACATGTTTATATCCTCGTATGAACCAAGAAGACACTTCCAAAGATCTGAGGCTGTTGATCTCCAAATTAAAGAACCTCACCTTAAAACGAGAACCACTTTCATATCACACTTTTCAAGAGAAAAATTTTGGATTTTATTGTTCTAAAGGCGTTAATCTTGCAGAGACTGAGGTACATGCTATACTACATAACAAATATGGAAGTGGAGATGTATTCTGTACTGGGTGTACGAGTAATACAATGGCAGCACAGGATAAAGAAAAACAGAAGTTCAGCATTTTTAGAAATAAAATACAACAGAAGGTCCCTTTTCAAAATGGATATAATATCCACGTAGAATGGTTCTTAATACCCAAAAAGGACATTAGTTCCGTTTACAGCCTAATTGATGGAGTATGTGCCAAATACAAATAATCATATAAAAAACTTTTATTTTTTATAACTATAGAATAATACATTAACAAAGTAAATAGTTCAAAGAAAGAAACAGAACTCTCAAAGAGTATAATATAACAGATCTAAGTGTTCATATAAGTTGATGGATCAACACCTTCTTCTGGGAAGTCAGTAATCTTGACATCGAATCTAGATTGAATCTTTTCTAAAACTTCTTCATCATCCTTAGTTGAAACTAAGGAGATAGCCAAACCTTTAGTACCGAATCTACCAGCTCTACCAACTCTGTGTAAGTATTGATCTGCTTCATTTGGCAAGTCATAGTTGATAGCCAAGTTAATTCTTTCAATATCAATACCTCTACCGAAAACATCAGTAGAAACACAAATACGTTTGTTAAATTCTTTGAAAGATCTGTATCTTTCAATTCTTTCTTCTTGAGGTAAACCAGAGTGAACTGCAATGGAAGGGAAATTACATGAACACAATAATTTGTTTAATTCATTAGCTCTTTGAGTAGATCTAACAAAAATAATAACTTGGTTGAATTCTAAGGAATCCAATAAATCAGACAACTTTCTATTCTTTTCTTTTTCATCTAATTTAATGTAATATTGTTGCAAACCATGTAAAGTTAATTTAGCTTCATCGTCAACGTAAATTTCCAATGGATTTTGCATAAATTTCTTACAAACTGGACGAATCTCTTGAGATAAAGTAGCTGAAAACATCATAACTTGCTTTTGATGAGGAGTATTACGGAAAATATCTTGGACATCTCTTCTCATGTCTACTGCTTCTAAAACTTTGTCACATTCATCAATGACGAACGATTTAATGTTATTTAAACGAATAGACTTTTCAGTGACCAAAGCATGTAATCTACCTGGAGTGGCGACAACAATATGTGGACAAGTATCTTTATTCTTTAACTTTTCCAAGTCTCTGGCAATTGGGGTACCACCGTAGAAAACTTCAGTCTTAACATCTGGCATATACTTGGAGAAACGGGAGTACTCATTACGAATTTGGTAAGCCAATTCTCTAGTATGACAGATAACTAACGTTGAAATTTCACCTGGAACAGGGTCTAACTGCTGTAAGGTAGACAAAACGAAGACAGCAGTCTTACCTAAACCAGACTTGGCTTGACACAAGACATCGGTACCCAAAATCGATTGTGGGATACAAACTTGTTGGACTATAATAAAAGTTGTTAGTTTCAATTCATATATCATGGGTTCAAAAGGACTGATGATGGTAAATATGTAACGGTAGATTTGCTTCTTCTTTGTAATGATCCTAAAATATAATCTACGAAAAGTGCAATTATTCCTTGATACTCCTATGCAATATTGTGAATCTTAGATCTTCACTGGTACTTAGTACCTACTAAGTCATAGACAAATTCATAAATTCATAATTCTCGATCTTTTTGCCGATCTGTTTAATTAAACACAGAAAATCCAATTAGCATTGCTTTGAATTATTATAATAATTCGAATCATTCTATCGACAGCAAAGAAGAATGCAATATCACTCATCAACATATCTCGCCATCTTATATCCTTTCTTGTCGAAATAATTTACAAACCTTCAGAAGGATGTTCAAAACCACAGTCACCAATGGCTCTCAATAACTCTGGCTTTAATAAGAAATCTCTAAAACCAGTAGCATGGATACCAACATAAGAACCCTTTTTATCAGCTTCTTTATCGTTGGCACCTTCATTAGCAGCCGCATTTGGAGCTGAGGTGGTTGGGACTGCGATTTCTTCAGAATCAGAGTAGTCTAATAACTCTTCTTGGCCTTCGTTTGACATTCTTAAGATTGATTTATTGATATATTTAATCAATTAGTGATTAATATTAACGATGTAATTGATTTCTTCAATTGTTGTTGAATTTGCTGGCAATTTTAAGTGTGTCATTACCAATATTGTTTTGAACTTGACACGCTTCTGAAAAATCACTATCATATACTCTTCGGTTGGAGATACTTGATTGTCATTCTGGTCATAGAATTCCTACAAATAAGACAAGACTACTATATGATGTTGAGAACGACTTTTGGTTCATTCCGTAACATCTCTAGGAAAGCTGTACCTTTACCTAGGGTATTCGTTTCAAGACCAATAGCTGCTAAATCGCAGGTCCCTTTCCAAAGAACCTATGCCTCTTCATCGAAACCAGATGGGGAAATTGTCGAGGAAGAAAGAGTCAAGAAGATAATCTCAGTATTTAGAGAAAATCCAGAAATCAGGTCACTGTTGGATGATTTTCAAAAGTTGCTCGCAGAAAAAGGATTACAACCGGACGGGAAACAACCAACGATGATGCAAATGATGAAAATATTAGCAGACAAAGATGTAAAAGGTGCTTTGATGAAACTCAAGGAGGCATTGGATAGTGCCGATATTCAACTTACACCTGAAGACCTCAATGCATTTATGAATCTTTACGGATTGAAAAAATAAGCTACATAGTATTTAAATACATATTCAATAAGGCTACTATGTACGAAATCTAAGAGTGAGGAACAGATCCAGGATCTACTTCTTTTTGGCGAAGGAAGCAGAAATGTTAGCAGCCTCTTCAACGGCTCTGGCAATACCGCTTCTAACTCCAGCATCTTCCATTTTCAATAAACCGCCAATTGTAGTTCCGCCTGGAGTACAAATTTTACTCTTCAAAGCAGCAGGATGGTCACCAGTTTCCAAAACCATTTTGGCTGTACCTTCCATAACTTTTGCTGCCGATTCTTTGGCAACTGCGAAGGGAAGACCCATTCTAACCCCACCATCAATTAAAGCTTCCATTACCATCAAGCAGAATGCTGGACCCGACCCGACCAAAGCAGTAGCGGCATCCATATTCTTCTCAGGCAATTTCATAGCTTTACCAACAGGATCAATCAATTTCATTACCAAATCTGAATATTTCTTTTCAGCCTGGGGTGAAAGCGAGACCACTGCAGTCCCACATCCAAATTGTGCAGGTGTATTTGTCATAACCTTGGCAACATAGCTGGACATAATACTCAATTCTTCAATCGTAGTACCAGCTAATAAGGAAATAACTAATTGCTCGCCGGTGAACGAATCTTTCATTTGTTCATAAATATCCTGGAACATATAAGGCTTGCATCCCAAGAGCACAATTTGTGCACTGGCAACCGCTTTCTTGTTCGACTCAACTCCGAATGAAGTTTCTACAATGTCATTGTCAAGCTTTGAAGATAAAGCCTTAGCCAGCTGTTCTGAATTGGTACAGCATATGATCTTGGAAGGAAATGGCTCAAATTTAGCTTTAAGTATGGCAGAAGTAACCGCTGTTCCCATAACACCACATCCCAATACAGTAATAGTATAATCTTTCATCTCTGACATTTCGATTCCTAAAAACGTTTATAATACAGAAAAAGAAAGATACTATATATTTAGCTGGGGCGATTTTTCAGTTCTCATATTCGATAATCGCTTGAGAATTCCGTTTACGTTACATAAAAATTTGCTACATTTCAATTTGCCGAAGCCAGTATATATACATGCATCCCCCCACCTTGATAACTATTATAAAGTTAGTCTCTATTCACTAGCATTGAACAATCGTAACTAATAGATACCTTTTAGTAGGCATATTGTAGTTGTTCCTTACAAAATTGGATTCATCAGGGCATGTAACCGGATAATACGCACAGACTTTAATTCGAAAACTTGAGCAGCCTCTGATGTTCTAATTTCTTTATTAGAGTAAAACTGTTCTTGAGATATACCAGGTGGTTGATAAGAATCTAAAGAAGGCATATTTGCTGTCGTAAACATACTATATTTTTGCTGTTGAATATTTAACGAAATTGAATTTTGTTCATTGCTTTATCGGAACAAGTGCGATTACCAGACAACTCTAAGTCTTCACCTATTTTTCAGTATTAACGGAAATAGTGGGAATAGGTTAGAAATCCAACAGTCAGTGCTATTTGAGACTAACTATTGACAGACCATTATTGAATTCCAATATCTCATTTTTTGTATAAACTTTTTGCTTTAAAAATGCCCTTCGATAAGGATTTACTTGTTCCTTGCCCGGTGGTTACTCCGTCTATGGAGGAATTTGCTAATCCTATTGAGTACTTGTCAAATGAAAAGAATTCCCGTTTAGGATCGGAATATGGGATTATAAAAGTGGTTCCACCAAAAGGCTGGCAGCCAACATTTCTGATATCTCCAGAATTCAAATTCCACACTCGGCTTCAAAAGTTGAGTGACCTTGGGTTAACTACTAGAAGTAGAAAGTTCTTCATCGATAATATCAATCGTTTTTTGAGAATGCGTTCGAAGAGACCCTTGAGGCTATACTTTAGAGTTGGCCACAACGATATGAAAGAAAACGGTAACAAAAGGTTGAAGGTCTATTATTACGACCTTCATGTATTAATAGAAAAGCTCGGAGGGTTTGATAATATGGATGAAAATAAATGGATGAAAGTAAATGAACATTTTGGAGTTAAAAGTAATTCGATCAATATTGAACATGAATATATAACAAACCTCAGATCGTACGCTAATTTTCTTACTCAGAATAAAAAGTGCATCGACTTTCCAGAAAGCGACTCAGAAGATGATTTTGATAATTGCTTGGTTTGTGGGAAACATGACAAACCTTCACTAACTCTATTATGCGACAATTGTGACAATCCGTTTCACATAACGTGCCTTGACCCTCCGTTACCCTCAGTTCCTGCTGGTAGTTGGTACTGCGATAAATGCCTCATAGGAACTGGTGAGTATGGCTTTGAGGAACAAGTGGATTTGAAATACTCGATACCCGAGTTTTACAAATTATGCAATGACTTTGAAAAACAGTTTAAGCATGAATATAATGATGATCAACCGTTGACAGTGGATATAATAGAGAGAAAGTTTTGGGAATTTGTCGATGTGGAAAAGTCGGATTTGGAGGTAAGATATGGGGCAGATATACATAATTTAAAACCTGGTGAAATTAGTGGATTTCCCATGGTTAACACCCCTGGAATAGACAAAAATGATCCAAGTACAAAATACTATATAAATCATCCCTGGAATTTAACTAAATTACCGTTTGCCGAGGGATCATTATTGAACTACATAAATACATCAATTTCTGGAATGACGGTACCGTGGATTTATATAGGATCATTACTTTCTACCTTTTGTTGGCACGTTGAAGACCATTATACATTATCCGCCAATTACTGCCATTTCGGAGCTACGAAGAAATGGTATGGGATTCCCTCGAGGGATGCCGACAAATTTGAAAAATTGATGAAAGATTCGGCTCCAGACTTGTTTCAAAAACAACCCGACTTATTGCATCAACTTGTCACACTATTGTCACCAATGGCATTAGTAAAGAATGGAATCAAATGTGTGTATGCCGATCAAGGACCGAACGAATTTGTTATCACTTACCCTCGCGTGTATCACGCTGGATTCAATTGCGGGTTCAATTTCAATGAAGCCGTTAACTTCACAATGAACTCATGGTTACAATTCGGAGAAAAATCAATCCATGACTACAAATTGATCAAAAAGGAAAACGTGTTTAACCACTACCAGCTCGTGGAAAATATCTTGAAAAGTGCATGCGGGACAGACCGATTGAGCTCGTCGCAGCTCAAGCTCGTCGAGGCAGGTTTGAAATGTTTGGAGAATTTCGTCTACGAGCAGTCCAAGCACTTGCGCAAAATCGGCGGCACCAATTTTGTTGTAAAACACTCTCCAAAGGTGTTCAAACAAAGGAAGTTCGAGGATGAGCAAATCGGATCCTTCGATAGCGATTCCGATTCCGAGGAGGACGAAGACTTGTGCGATATCTGCAGAACCCACATATCATTCCAGTACTGCATTGTCAACAACGAAGCAGGCGACTACTTTTCGCCCCTACCCCCGTCTCCCTCACCACAAGTAAAACAGGAACCGCAGCCGTTCACAAAGATCCCCATCCACCAACTCCTTACCCCAGAATCGTCCCCCTACGAGTCCGCCAAGTCCCAGAACCAAAAACCGTTGGACCACATCACCGACTCCGAATCATCCCGCAGGCTCTCGTCCCTCCACGTCGACCCCAAGAAAGTAAGCGAGGAGGAAGAGTTCCAGCTCGTCGTTCGCACCGCCAAACGCGAGGCCGACGATTCCCACGACGCCGTCAAGAGACGCAAGTCCTCCAGACTCGAATCCTGGTCGAAGAAAATAGACACCGACCCCATGCCCTCGTCCCGCCCCGGTAACATGACCGCTGTACAAATCAAGTCCCATTTGAAGCACCTCAACCAGAAGTCCCAAATCCGCTTGTGTCTCCCCTGTCTTCTTGATTCCTGTCATAACAATCCCTCCGCTGTACCCAATGGCTCGCTTTTGTTATACGAAGTTTCTCCGTCTTCGATGGCGCAGTTCTTATCCGATACAAAGCAGAAATTGGCCTCCATATCCATAAATCTATAGTTCTTGTATAACCCCATATATACATATTTTGCAGTAAAAAAAATGCTACCACCTGTATATAACACAGGAACCACTATAAACCGGGTAATCTTGTTGTTTGCCCAATAAAATTATTGATTCCCAGCCGGAGAGCGAATCTAGAGCAATAGCGCGATTTGATTGGACATTGGGGTCGTCGAGGCAAAATGTGTATGAACCGCTTGAACTACCATATTAATTTGATTTCAATCCATTGAATATTTGTTTCTTATACTTGAAGAATATTTGAATACGTTTAGTCTTTAAATTACCAAAGTTATTAACGATGGTTTTTCCAAGATTGTTTAACTCTGCTTCACGCAATGCTTTCACTGCTGCTAAGCGTAACTTTGTTTTCAACAGAGGTTTAGCTTCAGCTGCTCCAGTCGCCGGTAAGGTTAGGTATGTAAAATTTTTAGGAGGAAAGTAACCAATCAATCTAGTGGAAACGAAGTATTAGGCCAATTGCAAGGGAAGGGAACGATATGAAGAGAGAAGGAGAGTAATTGGGGGTGGCGGGAAAATTAAGGCGCCGGGCACGGAAAAAAAGAAGGAGGAGTGAAAAGACGGGGGAATAGGCGTAGGAGGACGCCAGGGTGTATCGGAACAGAAGCACCAGAGCGGTTGATACCCAATTATGCATATAGGATAGCATGAGGGTGTTAATTGTTGGAACGTGGAGGTGGTTCTGTCGTAAGGGCACTAGGCGATTTCGACCAATGAAATTTTTCACTTTTCGCGATCCGGGCCAATAGCATTTTGTACCGTCACTAGAAGGAGGATTGGGAAACACTAAATTTATTGATAATATATACTAACTTATTGAATTATAGAGCCGTTATTGGTGCCGTTGTTGATGTCCAATTCGACGAAGGTAACTTACCTGCCATTTTCAACGCCTTGACCCTTAAGAATGGTGAAAACAGCTTAGTCTTAGAAGTTGCTCAACATTTAGGTGAAAACACTGTCAGAGCTATTGCTATGGATGCCACTGACGGTTTAGTTAGAGGTGCCCCTGTCAATGACACTGGTGCTCCAATTTCCGTTCCAGTTGGTCGTGAAACCTTAGGTCGTATTATCAACGTCATTGGTGAACCAATTGATGAACAAGGTCCTATCAATACCAAGCAAAGGAACCCAATTCACACCGACCCACCATCATTCGTCGAACAATCCACCTCTGCCGAAGTTTTAGAAACCGGTATTAAGGTTGTCGATTTATTAGCCCCTTACGCCAGAGGTGGTAAGATTGGTTTATTCGGTGGTGCCGGTGTCGGTAAAACCGTTTTCATTCAAGAATTGATTAACAACATTGCTAAGGCTCACGGTGGTTTCTCTGTCTTCACTGGTGTCGGTGAACGTACCAGAGAAGGTAACGATTTATACCGTGAAATGAAGGAAACTGGTGTTATCAACCTTGAAGGTGAATCTAAGGTCGCCTTAGTTTTCGGTCAAATGAACGAACCACCTGGTGCTAGAGCTAGAGTTGCTTTAACCGGTTTAACCATTGCTGAATACTTCAGAGATGAAGAAGGTCAAGATGTCTTGTTATTCGTCGATAACATTTTCAGATTCACCCAAGCCGGTTCAGAAGTGTCTGCCTTGTTAGGTCGTATTCCTTCTGCCGTCGGTTACCAACCAACCTTGGCCACTGATATGGGTTTGTTACAAGAACGTATTACCACCACCAAGAAGGGTTCCGTCACTTCTGTTCAAGCTGTCTATGTCCCAGCCGATGATTTAACCGATCCTGCCCCAGCTACCACTTTCGCCCATTTGGATGCCACTACTGTCTTGTCTAGAGGTATTTCCGAATTAGGTATTTACCCAGCTGTCGATCCATTAGATTCTAAGTCTAGATTATTAGATGTTGCTGTCATCGGTAAGGAACATTACGATGTTGCTACTGGTGTTCAACAAACTTTACAAGCTTACAAATCCTTGCAAGATATTATTGCTATTTTAGGTATGGATGAATTATCCGAATCTGATAAGTTAACTGTCGAAAGAGCCCGTAAACTTCAAAGATTCTTATCTCAACCATTCGCCGTCGCCGAAGTTTTCACTGGTATTGCTGGTAAGTTGGTTAGATTACAAGAAACCGTTAAATCTTTCAAAGAAGTCTTAGATGGTAAGCACGATCATTTACCAGAAAATGCTTTCTATATGGTTGGTGGTATTGAAGATGCCACTGCTAAAGCCGAAAAAATGGCTTCTGAATCTAAATAAGTTTAATTTGTTCTTATGAAAGAAAATGATCTATGATTTCAAGTTTAATTTATTTTGACATATTATTCAGTTTAGTTTTGATAAAATCTTACGTTTATTTAGAATTGTAAATGCAAAAATCTATTATAGTTTTCGATGTAGCCGTATGTTTGAACTGGTTGAACTTCATTTTTTGTAAACAACACGTCGCACTCAGATTTATAAAGCGGCAAAAGTGAAAGTTCATACTTATTTCATTAGCTATAATTTGAAGAATAATATGTTTTCATTAGCAAATGTACGTATAATTGGACTAAACCTTGAGACACATGGGTTAATTACTAACAATTTAGACTTTTTCTTTTCTTGATAATCCTAGTTTGGATTGGAAGTCCATTATCATTGGCTTTACTGTCGGGCAATTTTTATTTGAAAATTACTTAGATTACCGTCAGTACCAAGTGTTAAAGAGAACTACTCCACCTGACACCTTAAGAGCAGAAATTTCCCAAGAGACTTTCGACAAGTCTCAAGATTATTCTCGTGCTAAAGCCAAGTTTGGTTTCTTGTCCGATGCAGTTGGTTTACTCCAAAACTTAGCTATTGTAAAGTATGATTTGTTACCTAAGTTTTGGAATATCGCTGGCTGTCTTATGAACAGAAGCTCAGCAATTTTGCCAAAATTCATGGGTGGTGTTATAACCCAATCGTTATTTTTCTTGTTTACCACTCAAATTATCAGTTCAGTTATTTCCTTGCCATTGTCGTACTATTCTAATTTTGTATTAGAGGAAAAGTATGGATTCAATAAGTTGACCATTAAATTATGGATTACGGATAAAGTTAAAGGTATTGCTTTAGGTATTGCTCTTGGATCCCCTGTTGTTTCTGCGTTCTTGAAAATCATTGATTATTTTGGAGATTCATTTATTTTATACACTTGTGGATTCTTTTTAGTTGTTCAATTAGTTGGGATGACTATTTTCCCAACCTTGATTCAACCTTTGTTTAACAAATTCACTGCTTTAGAAGATGGTGAATTGAAGAGTGCAATTGAAAAGTTAGCTTCTGAACAGAATTTTCCATTAACAAAATTGTATGTTATTGATGGCTCCAAGAGATCATCGCATTCAAATGCTTACTTTACTGGTTTACCTTGGAGTAAGCAAATTGTCTTGTATGATACTTTGATCAAGCATTCTTCGGTTGAAGAAACTGTTGCGGTTTTAGCCCATGAAATCGGTCACTGGAAGTTATCTCATTTACCCCAAATGTTAGTATTCTCACAAGCTCATTTATTCTTATGTTTTTCAATGTTCTCAGCATTTATCCATAATAAGTCTTTGTACTCTTCATTCGGTTTCAACTCGATCCAACCAACTATGATCGGATTCATGTTGTTCAATGATATTTTCCAACCAGTTGAATGTGCAGCTCAATTCGGTATGAATTTATTATCAAGAAAGAATGAATACGAAGCTGATGCGTATGCTAAGAAATGTGGATACTCAGATGATTTATCAAAGGCTTTGATTAAATTATTAAGTGAGAACTTATCTACCATGGATGCTGACTGGTTGTACTCGTCTTATCACCATTCTCATCCAATCTTATCTGAAAGGTTGCGTGCTATCGGCTATGTTTCCAAAGAAAAAGTTGGTAAGAAAGATAATTAATTTGCAATATTATTAGGTCTTAGTGACCTGTCTATTATACATATATAAATTAAAAATATATATCCTTTGCGCCAATAAACCCATTAGTAAGTGGCTCCTTTAAATTTGTTATGCAATTCATAATAGGCGGCTCTCATTTGAACATAGCCTAAGTGTATTTTACCAATTAAATGATCAGCCAACCTTCGATCACTGTCTAATCTTGATAAATATGCTCCACATTCTTCACAAACTTGTAATTTTTGTTGAGCAGACTGACCGACATTCTCTGCTATGTTTCTAGCAGACTCAGCTAATTGTTCTCTTTCTTTACATAGATCGTTCAATTTTACACTTTCGAATAAGGATTTCAAGGTCTCGTTTTCTTTAACTAGACAATCTATTTCTTGAGTCATGAGTCCTATCTTTGTATTCAAGCTGTCCAATTCTTTCGTCACATTAGCAATCTTTGCCTTTTCTTCGGGAGTATGCTCGAGTCTCTTCAAGGCTATCTCTATAGTCCTGTCAATTGCATTAATATATTTTTGAAGGTGTTTATAGTATTCGTATTCAAATTCAGGAAATTTTTCACCCTTTTTTCTCGTTCGATATTCGTATTCAAGTTTATGCTTCTCTAGATGTAGCTGCGGACATTTCCCTAAATCCTGTTTCGTACCTATGAATAAATCGTGTGGGCATGTCCCTACGAGAAAACTTTTACATACTTTATGGTTCGTCATTTCGGGCTCTCTCCTTCTCATCATGGGTGATATCAAAGCATCCTTTCCCATTAACTGCTCTACGAGCTTTCTTTGTTCTTCGGCCATGTGTTGCTAAATAATATCAACCTTCAGACTGATTTGTTAGCAAAATATATTATTTTCATATTAACCTACTTACATGTCGTGCGACACACACATATGAATACAGCTCTTTTTATTTGCCTTGTCATTCCTTATATAGTCCTTCTAGGCTATTAGGTAGATAATTCTCAGTGGCATCGTAGGAATAGTAGTGTTTGTGTTATGCCAATGCACTATTTAACGAATTGATGTGTATTAGGTTTTTTTTTATATGTATTCATATATCAATTCATATATCAATGGGGATGAATATAATTATTATCCTTTCAAGTAAAACAATTGCATTTACTGGTAATGATATCAATCCAGGAGACTAATTCATCTACTTTGATGTAGGAGAATGGCAATATTGCCATAGTGGCTTTATTTCCTCTTTGGATGTTAAATTGGCTGCGCTAGACTCTTCGCATTTTGTCACGAAAAATGACTGATGAATCGAAAGATAACCATTTATTTGAGATAGATAAAAGATTTCTTTCATAGTTTTAAATAAAGTAATGATATAAAGATAAATAAGAATGAAAAAATACCAGCTTATTGGACGTAAGAAAATATTTACGAAACCAAAACCCACTACGAAATATCCTGCTGCCCATATTTGTTCCTTACCATATGAAATACTCCTAGAAATATTTAGCAATTTTGAAAATGACTTGAAGACGCTTTTAAAATTATCATTGGTTTGTTGTAAATTCAATCTAATTATCAACAAAAATATCATATACAATGATATATTGATACCAACACCAAGAACCTTTTATAAATTTAGTCAGAGCCATTTACCCAGTCATTCTCATTCACTTACCAAAAAGTTTGCACGCAATGAACCAAGCAACAATATAAATTTGGTTAAATCGGTACACTTTATGAACCCACCGACAAGAAATTCATCCAACCATAAGACAAAAATCGCAGGCACTTATGATGTAGAAAGCATTCAAAGCGATAATGAAATAAGCTTTGATGATTATATTGATTTTTTCGTTATTCTACTAAAAGAGGCGTACGGTTTGAAAACTATAACTGTAAGTGAAATATCTCCTCAATTTGAATTCCCGTCTGAGATGCCATTAGATGTTTCGAGTGTTTTTTCGCCGTTCAGAACTAAAAAACCATCTAGAAGTCTTGATAAATTAATCTTAAAGGCACAGAGTGGATGGTCTATACCTTTCAGGCCTACACATGTTTCTTTATTATTTAATGTTTATGACACGATAAAAGAATTAGTTTTGAATAATTTTGTCATTGATGACTTTAAGTTGTCGTCATGTTCTTTATCTAAAAAGTTTAGGATAACTAAACTTACTTTAAATTCTTGCAGATATTCAAATTCATCATCAAAGAAAGCACAACTTCATCAGAAGAAGAAGTATGCGGATATATTTGCTGAAGTTACTGAATTGAAACTATTGAACATTCTATCTGGTAGTGACTTGTCAATAATAGATTTCTTAAAAGCCAATAACACTTTATCGAAACTCACGTTGGATCTTGATTCACAAATATTCTATCAAATCTCTAAGAATTCAAGCATGGAGAAAAAGTTTAATTTCGGTAGATACAACCTTTTCTTTAAATTAGTATGTTCTGGTCAGGGAGCGTATGCGAATTTGACTGAATTACAACTTATAAATTTTGATCTTTTCGATTCTTTTGCCCATAGACATAATACAGAAGAGCGGAATGAATGGATAGAGCCACTGACTGATACACTCGAAACTTTATTAACATACTTATCTGCTATAAAAAACCTTACTATAGTTTTAAAGGAAAAGCCTAAGAGGGTACGTACGTGTATAAAATGTGGATTCACGAAAGACGAACAACCAGATAAGAAAATCCTTGCATTAGACAAGATGGAATGGTCGATTCTATTGCATCCATTACTATCAGAAAATGAAAATTGCAATGTAAGAATCTATGATCACAAGGGGAGTACGATTTTTGCAAGAACCAAGTACATTTGAATTGTGCTTAAAAAACGAAGGTAGTTCCAAAAATAATAAAACCAAATAAGATTTGGCGATATGATATTATTCCACTTGTCAGTATTGATGCAGCTAATTTAGAAGTTAGTAACTTATTTGTACATTACCTGAACCGGTTCAACATTGTTTTCCGGTACTGGATTGACGTTGAAATGTTTCATTCTCTTAATTAGAAATATACGTACAATTTCGAAGGATACCAGATATATAGTGCTTTTGTAGTCTGGAACCAGACATATGGTTAAATATTCTTTCAATTGAATTGCTGATATCATAGTGATTTCCTTTGCTACGGAAAATCCTGTATGGAGAAACTAAGTCACTATCCGATAGTTCAATGTATTTACCTACCTCTACCTCGACACCAGCTTCAATAAGTTCGGCTGCTTTTGTAGGAGGAACTCCTTTCGAAATGTCCAAATTTTGGTATGAAGCCTTACACTTTGGCAATTCTGATTTTTGGTTTTTAAGTTTGTTTTGAGATTCTCTGACATCTACCATATTTCTAATGTACTGATGGTTATCTGGTATGGATTCAAATTGAGATTTCAAAGCAATATAATCAGGTAATAATCTGGCATCCCCATTGCTCTGTATTTCAACTAATCCGTAATTATTTGGTCCCTGGGAAAATTCGTAAACTAGACCACCACTAAATATCCCAGTCATATATGTGGAATATAAAGCTTGGACTTCTTCAAAGCGTCTAGGGATTACTTCATTACATCCATATCTAAATACATTTCGTTAATATCAGAATGGAAATAACCTAATACTTTTTTTATACGTACTCAGAAAAGAAAATAGGCCGAGAATAGGTACTATAATCATCTGTAAGGATATTATAACCACTGCTGTAAAAAGTCTGTTCTCCACACCATTGGTAGGAATTGACACCATAGAAATCGACAGAATCTTCAGGGCTTTTATCAATACACTCTAGGTACTGAGAAAATGAAATTCTATAATCTAAGTCATCTGCAGCGGAGTATCCGACAGGAATAAATCTAGGTGAATTATAATTAATGTACATTTTAAGGTCTCTTATTATAGCCTTAACATAAACCGGGGAGGTCTATTTAATAAATTAGTATAATACCTTCATGGCTGTTATTTCATCATAAAAAAGAACATACCTTAGCTGATATCTTATCGTTAACAATTTCATTACCAGCAAAAAAACCAAGGGTATTATTATAGTTTGAGAATTGCTCTACCACTCTGAAGATATTTTCCAAGTAGTCGGTATTGTACGTGTTCCAGGGTTGAGCTCTATCTAAATGGCGATTAGGTTGAGGCGAGTTGACATCAAGAACTAAGTAAATGCCCGCTGTTGCTAACATCGACATGCAAGCATCATGATTAAGATCTGTATTGATAGAATAAACTCGAATGGTCTATGCTGTTAGTATCTAATAACCTTATTCAAGTGATGATAAAAAAAAACTCACATTAATACCCAAATCTTGGAATAATATTATATCCCTTGCACACACCTTGGGATCGGACAACGGATCTTTTGTTTCTGTAACACCGGATGAACCTCCCGGTTGGTAATCAACCCCCTTAATATAGAACTATATATCTCAGGTTAGTTTCAGCTTGATTCCTCGATTCTCGAATAAACGTACGGGCTCATTTGTAACACTATCTATGAAATGATTTTTTTGAATTGTAATGGGATGTATAAATGCTTCGACTATTACTAATGTTAAGCAGATAATTAAGAGCGGTTTATGTATCATTTTGGGTTATTAGTATACAACAAGATTAAGCTTTATTGACTACTGTAACTTCGCAAAATGCTGCGAATTATTTTAGGTGAATTTTAATTGTTGCAAAACGAAGTACACAGAATCAAACAAATACTTTTAGTTTTTAATTAAATCAATGCTAGATTATATATATACATACGGCAGATGTATTTTATCAAGAGCTTATAAATTAATGATTTAATATGTAATAATTATTACAAAATTTACGGAACAAAATTATATATATAAATTCAAGGAAATTTGAACTTTGGATAGCTGCCTGCGTAGCGTAATGGTTAACGCGTTTGACTTCTAATCAAAAGATTGCGGGTTCGACTCCCGCCGTGGGTTCCATAAATTTATGCGGATTTAGCTCAGTTGGGAGAGCGTCAGACTGAAGTCAACTTCAGTCCAGTTAATCTGAAGGTCCTGTGTTCGATCCACAGAATTCGCATACTTTTTTTTTTATGATTCTTGGAATTAAATAATTATTGTATATTAATAAGTACTAATTAAAAACAGTATCATAACTTGACATGGCTTATTATCAGATTTCAATGTATTTTGAAACGGAAACTAGCCCGCTCTCTTTGTTTGACCAACTTATATAATTTGGACTGTAATGTAATACTTCATCATAAGCAGGTATTTGTTTTTGACCGTTATCATTGGATAAATCTGCCCAGAAACACTCAAGGTTTATACCCAAATTGTTAAGATTATCATATTTGCTTTCCATATTATCGGTCAGCATTAGGTCAACGAATTTGGGCATCCATTGGAACCCAATATGATATGGTTTATCCCACGATAACTTGTTCAATTCTAGTTGATCGATACCACTCAAATTCTTGTAGATGTAATTGCCATTTTTGTCCTTTGAGAACCCTTCAGGAATACTATACGAATCAAATCTTGTATCAGATAACGAGTAGTCAGAAGTATTATCCTTGTTACTTTTATCGTCATACACAAATACTGTGGTAAGTGGACTCTGCTTTAACGAGTGCGTTGAAGATTTTGTTTGCGTGTTGTTAAATCCTAATCGACACATTCTATTCTTAGGAGCATGGATTTTGATTTCTCCAGATAATAACCCATAAGGACGATTAATATCAGAAGAAGAGTTCTTCAATACTTGAACATGCACTAAGTCATTGAAGTTCGTTACATTTGGAGTTATTATTGGCGTCAAAATACTTGTATATGAACAAACCTGCATGCCATCTGAAAGAGAAGTACAATTTACTGTTTCTCCAGATTCTTTGATCGACGGCAAGTCAACCAAAACATCTTTCAAGCCCGATTTCTCCCTTCCAAACGCATTGACAACACACCTATTTAAAGGAGAATCTAGATCGATAGACTGAATAAATCTCAACTTAAGCGGATTGAGTTGATCAAAGGCATTAGTGACAAAAATACTTAAAAATCCTTGAATAAATAGTAAAAACAACACTAGAACCATAATTCTGTTAAGTTTAAATACAAATGGTAAGATGGGTAACACTAATCCAATGGCCATTGCTTGCATAAAGTTAAAAATTAATTTTTCTGCCTTTAGGGACTCCTGGATAGACTTGTTCAAACCACTCAATAATAATGATCCAGAATTATATATAATTAATGATGATACCGGAACTATTATGAGATATTGTATCGACCAATCGTAACTGAATGTTTTGCGTAAACGTTTCGAAAATTTACCAGAAGATTCAGCCGAATTCAATGATTCTGAAGATAACAGGGGTTGATCTTCGCTAGTATCTACTGCTTCATTATCATTTGAGCCGTAATTATTATCACTACTTTGAGAAAGTAAGGGTCGGGAGGCTTCATCTTCAGTCGTCCCATCTAATTTATCATTAGACGTACTAAAGGACCAACCGACTAAGCCAAATAAAGCGCCAAAGGATTGCAATAAAAATATGATAACTATCAGGAACTCACCGGTGTGATCAGCTCCAATTTTGTTATTGGAAAGTTTGACAGTTGAAGCAATCAATATAACCCAATAAAGGAACGCAGTTTGAATTATTACTATTAATTTTTCGTCATGGTTTAAACCTTTGAATCCACTGAAAATCAAATTGATCCCATTCAAAATTACGTAGTTGAAAAATAGAAACAATGCACATAAAGTAGTTACAATCTTTCCATAAGAAGAATTTGGCAAAAACTCATTGACAGGGATAATTATGCTATCAGTGACGAAATTCAAAGTGTAGTATGATAAACCCAATGATAAGGGGTATTTGATGGCATTTACGAAACCTATGTTCCAATTTTTTTTGTAATTGAAAATAATAAACAAGAATGGTATGCTTATTAAAGGTACAACAACTAATGCCACAATATTGAAAACAACCAATTGAGATACAGGGAGAACAAAAAACCAATTGAAAAAGCTCGCAAAGACAGCAAAGTCTTTGCTGATCTGAGAAGGAGATGACTCCAAATCGGTAAATTCCTTATCTAAATCGATTTTTTGGGAGGAAATAATTCCAACAAAGTCCAATGAATTGGATAACATATGCCATAACGACTTGATATTGATATTTTTAATATTGTCTCCAGCTGTATGGTAGAGATCCCTAGGTTTATAAAACGCTAAGTCAAGACCACGTAAACCACCCTTTTCCTTGTATATTTTATAGTCTGTTTCGCTGTGTATCAAGCGATTATTGAATCCTTGCTGGAAAAGGGATGTTCCAAAAGGATATCTAACACCCTTAAAGTATTTAACAATACCATAATCAGTACCTCTGAACAAAACGGCCTTTCCTCCAGCTCCAGTACCTTCCAAATTGAGAAAGTATTTCACTTGCTCAAACCATGGATGAGATAAAAATGAGGTTGCACCTAATAAGCCAAATTCTTCGTTATTATTGAAATTCAAAATAATGGTACGCATGGGTTGTTTGGCGTTCTTTGTACTGTAATAATTAAGAACACCCAATAATGATGCAATCCCCATGCCATCATCGGTAATACCGTAGCTTGAAGGAACAGAATCATAATGTGCACTCACTAACAATGCGGGCAAGTCTTTGTTGGTCCCATTGATTCTAACTATTAGATTATTACTCTCGTAATAGGTGACAGTACTATAACCTCGGGATTCATCATCAAATAGTACGTTATTAGTATAATTCATATCATTATCGTAGTCTATGAACATAGCACTTCTATCAATAAGACTTTTAATCTTATCTTCGAGATAATCATGGACATAATCATTCCCCTTAGATCCATATGGGTGTTCATATAGGCCAATCTTTTGCAAGTCTAACCATGACTCTTGCAAAATACTTTGCTCCACTTTATCACTAGGCAAATGAACACTATAACCAAGACTATTATCCAAAGCTGATATCGAAAAAATAGCCACAATAGTTGCAAGCACAAACCATGTAAGCGTTGTTTTTCTATAACCAAAGACTGCTCTGATACTTGCAACAAATATGTTAGTGTTTTTCGCAGATGTATGTTTGGATTTATGTTGGCTCTTATTACTCGATGTCCTCGATCGAACTGACGTCCTAAGCAATTGCTCACCGTGAGTATCCAGGTCGCCCTCTGCCATTTATATAGATGTTTAATAAAGCTATGGGAATGTATTTAGCGTTATCTATTATGATAAACATTAAAAATGCATGATATGTTTACGGGATGAGGATTTGAAATTGATATCAGATGCAGTCTCAGCAAAATGAATTTTGTCGATTTTTCATTTAATACCGATAGGCCTGAAATACGATATAGTTGTTCAATAATCAGCATAAAGCTTATAAGAAACAATTATGCCAGAATTTCCTCCATTAAAGAATGATTTGATACTTAGGGCCGCGAAAGGTGAAAAGGTCGAAAGACCTCCTATTTGGATCATGGTATGTGTGGAACGAATAGAGACACCAGAAGCGATAATGATTGAATTCTACTAACTTAATACTAGAGACAAGCGGGTCGCTACTTGCCAGAATACCATGAAGTTAAAGGAAAGCGTGATTTTTTTGAAACTTGTAGAGATGCTGAAATAGCGTCAGAAATCACTATCCAGCCTATCGACCATTTCAACGGTTTGATTGATGCGGCTATTATCTTTAGTGATATTCTTGTTATTCCCCAAGTCATGGGATTTGAAATCGAGATGATCGAAGGAAAAGGTCCTGTGTTTGTTGATCCGTTAAGATCGCCAAAGGATTTATCCAGGGTTAACTTCAAGCCCGACATTTTGAACGGCTTGGACTGGGCTTTCAAGGCCATAACTCTTACTAGAACTAAATTGAATGGTCGTGTGCCATTATTGGGATTCTGTGGTGCGCCATGGACGTTATTGGTATATATGACAGAGGGACAGGGTTCGAAGATGTTTAGATTTGCCAAGGAATGGTTGTATGAGCACACCAAAGAATCACACCAATTATTACAAGCTATAACTGATGCTTGTATTGAATTTTTAGCACAGCAGGTAGTTGCAGGGGCTCAAATGTTACAAGTTTTTGAATCCTGGGCTGGTGAACTTGGACCTTTCGAATTTGATGAATTTTGTTTACCTTACTTGCGTCAAATAAGCGAAAAGTTACCAAAGAGGTTACAGGAGTTAGGAGTTACTGACAAGATACCTATCACTGTCTTCGCAAAAGGTGCATGGTATGCTGTAGATGCTCTTTGTGAGTCTGGTTACGATACTATTTCCTTAGACTGGTTATATAAACCCGAAGATGCCGTTAAGACCGTGAATGGAAGAAGAATCACATTGCAAGGCAATTTAGATCCTGGAATTATGTACGGATCTAAAGAAGTCATTACTAAAAAAGTTGAACAGATGATTAAAGGTTTTGGTGGAGGAAAACAAAATTATATTGTAAATTTTGGCCATGGTACTCATCCATTTATGAAGCCAGAAAAAGTTGAACATTTCTTGAAAGAATGTCATAGATTCGGTCTGCAAAACTAATCTCTTAGTTTCAATATCCTGCTTTTGATCTTGTTAATTACTCCTAAATTATATAATGTTTATAGAGCATGATTAACAAAATGTATTTATCTTTAGTGTAATGATAATGATGCGAAAAATTTCATTCTATCTACGATTTTTTTTTAAATTGCCATCAAGAAGTTAAAATTACCACAAGTATTATGGCAATTAAGGACAATATTGATATAAGTGTCGAGGAAACTTATTTATTCAACTTGCCGGATAAGGTTCTAGAGTCATTGGAGCTAATTTATTTTGATTCAACAACGACGGAGATCCAAGCGCAACCACCAATAGAAGCACATAAAGAACCCAAAGAAAATACAGAGGAAGATATAGATAACAAAAAAGTATCAAAAAGTAATGAATGCTCTGTTTGTCAATATAGTTTTCATGAAAGGGCTACTCAAAATGAGAAAAGAGATCACTACAGATCTGATTATCATAGGTTGAACTTGAAGAGATCAGTGAGTAACGTCACACCTCTTACAGAGACAGAATTTGACAAGCTTATTGAGGAAGAGAGTATTGAAAGTCTTTCTGGATCTGAGGATAGTGAAAGTGATTCTGAAGATGATGCTTCACCGTCAAGAAAATTAGATACCATTTTTGAGAAATTTGATAATTTATCGGTAGATAAACAGGATGCCAATGAAGAGGAAAGTGTGGTGAGCTTCTTGAATACGAAGTCACCATTCATTTATTTTAGATCTTCTCTTATACCGGAGAATAAAGTATTTGGGGTCTATAAATCATTATTTAAAGAAAGGCAATTGTTAGATAGCAATCCAAAGGAGATTATTCGCTCTTTGTCCAAGTCACCCATTAAAACAAACAAATCTGCTCTTTTTATGATTGGAGGTGGTCATTTTGCAGGAGCTATCATTTCGCACGTACCTAAGAATATTAAAGGGAATGCTAATAACCACAATGAGTCAAAGCAGGAGCAACTAGTAAACATCTTAGAGTCCAAAACATACCATAGGTATACAACGAGAAAGAAGCAAGGTGGTTCTCAAAGTGCCAGTGATAATGCTAGAGGAAAGGCGAATTCAGCGGGCTCAAGTATTCGTAGGTATAATGAACAAGCCCTCATCAAAGAGGTTAGGGAATTATTGTCATCGTGGAAGAGTCATTTAGACGATTGTACTTCTATTTTCATAAGAGCAAATGGTGCATCTAATAGAAGAATTCTAATAGGATATGAAGGTTGTGTATTGAAAAATGGGGACGACAGGATCAGGAGCTTTCCCTTCACAACAAAGAGAGCTACTACTTCGGAATTGAAGAAAGCTTGGTCGAATTTATTGTATTTAAGTGTTCATGATACTCCAAAGGCCAATGAGAAATTGAAAAAGAAATTGCAGAAGAAGAAGGAGAGTTTGAAAATTTCCCAACAACAACAAGTCAAGAAAGTAGAAGAGGCTGCAAGCGAAGAAGATGTACATTCGAATGAATTAGTTAACTTCTTGAAAAAATCAAAAGCACCTATGTTGATTAATTATATTCGTAAACATGATTTGTCACCTAATTATGAACTTACTCCTAAGGAACAATACGTTCATTACCCAACATTGTTACATTATGCATCATCTCATGCCTTATCACATATGGTGCATGTACTAATGGTAAATTTGAAGGCTGACCCCACAACTATTAATAAGTTTGGAAAAACTTCTTTCGAATTAGCCGGAAATACCGCAACTCGGAGAGCATTCCAAGTAGCGAGACATTCATTAGGAGAGAATTATTGTGATTGGACTACTGCCAAGGTCAGTAGTGCCAAATCTAAAGAAGAAGTTGCGAAAGAGCAACAAGATGAACAAGATAAATTAGATGAAGAGAAGAGGAGAATTATTGAAGAAGAATTAACTAAGCGAACAGAAATGGAGATGAAAAAGCCAGCCTTCTCATCGGGCGGTACCTTAGGAAGTAATAGGTTGTCAAATAGTACAACAGAAACAAGTGGCCTTTCTGAACAACAAAAGATGAGAATAATGAGAGAGCAAAGAGCTAGAGCAGCTGAGGCAAGAATGAAGAAGACATAAAGCACTTAGTTTAGATTGTATATATACAAGTATTTATAAAGAGCTATTTGTAAATTTAGTAAGCATATAGGTTACGGGAAGCGGAATAGAGTTTTGCTTTGAATAATTTACTATACTATCAGTAACCATATCCCCACAATCCATGTCAATCGATGAGTTTTTCGGATCAAAATGCCTATAATCAAGCAATGCATTTCTAATGCTAGCTCTTTGCTTTTTAGGTTTTTGGTCCTCTTGTTTATAGTCTAATGCAGTAATCCATCCAGTCGGCATATCCGTTTTAACGTCAACATCGTCAACAGGGTCGTCATCAATGGGATCAACTACTATTTCATCACCTAAACCGGGACATTCACATTGTAATAAATCATGTGTATTGCACAATGTTTCATCGTTTATTGTAAAGATATCCTTCAATTCACTGGCATCAAACAAGTTCAGTTTCGAGTCTTGCTTATTATCTAAAAATTTATCGCTTAGGTTATTCTTCATTAATTGACGTTGAAATATTTTTTCATCAATGCAACCTGTCGTGATGATTCTATAAATATAAACAGGATTCTTTTGACCATCCCTATAGATTCTTGCCATGGCTTGCAAATCAACCGAGGGATTCCAGTCATTATCAAAAAGTATTAATCTCGATGCTCCAATGAGATTTAACCCCATGCCTCCCGATTTTGCAGATAAGAGGAAAACAGAATTAGACTGAACCAGCTGCTTATTGAAATTATTTACCAAACTGTCTCTTAATTTGTTTGGTGTTGATCCATCAAGTCTCAGAAATGTAATATTCAATTTCTTTAAAACGTTTTCAAGCAAATCGAGAGTTTGAGTATAGTTTGAAACAAGAACAGTCTTTTCACCGATACTATTGATTTCAATAAGCAAAGGAATTACCATATTAATCTTACTACTTGCAGTCTTTTGAGGTAACGCGTTGATATCAATACCTGAATTTGGTTCATTCTCCATTAATGTACTGAATAACTTATCCAGTGATAACAAGCTGGGTGAATTGCAAATCTTTTTAAACAATGTAATTAGAGCTAATGAGTTGTTGAAATTATCGGATCCTAATAATGACTTGAATTTAGCCGACTTCTTAATAACCTTGAACAATAATTTTTGATATTCGGTCGGGGGGCAGAATAAAATTATATCTGTTTTCCTTGTTAAGTATTCCGAGAGTATGTCATTGGTTCGGCGTAACGTAAATTCTTTAGTCAATTCAATTAACTCTATTGATTTGGATTCACCTCTTCTAATTGTGTCTTTGTTAATACAATTAACTTCTCTTGATCGCAAAATGGGTTTAATAAAATTCTTCTGAAAAGATTGTAAAGATCCTAAAACTCCTGGATTGATGAAATTGATAATACTATAGAATTCCACTAGATCATTTTGAATTGGAGTACCTGTAAGCAAAATTGTTTTCGCAATATTTAATTCAGTAAGTATTTTTAATACCTTATTTGAACTATTTTTAAGTCTATGGCCTTCATCACAAACTAGCATATCGAAATTAATAGTAGATAATTCTTCTTGACATGTCAATACTTTTTCGTAACTCATTATTAGAACCTGATAAATTCTTGTTTTCCCGAAGCTTTTGATATCTTGCTTATCCGTCATGGCAGATTGCTTATTATTTATTGCTAGGACACCGATTCTATTCATATCTAGCCATTTTTTGAACTCCTTTTTCCAATTACCAATTAAGGTTACAGGACAAGTAATAAGAATCTTTTTACATATAGGAGATTTATCTCCTAGATAAGGCGTCTGCTTTAACAACGTCCATATTAGAGTTATTGTGGTTAGAGTTTTACCCAAGCCCATTTCGTCTGCTAGCAAGGCTCCATTTCCTTTAAAATTTCTGAATCCCATCAAGCACTCGTATAAGAAGGAAACCCCTTCTCTTTGATGTGGTCTTAATTCTCTTGATAGAACAGGATCTACCACAACATCAATATATTTGTCAGCACCATCATTTGGCGGCTTTTTCATGACGAGAGAATTTTCAACCCCTGGATCATGAAGTGGATTTCTCTTACTTGTTGATGTCATCCTAGTTTGACCATTTGATACCCCTAATGGAACCACTTTTTTAAATTGACTATGGGCTAGGGTTGGTTTAGGAGCTGCATTTACTTTATTTTCTTGATCTGTCTCAGTGTCCTTGGCTAACGATGATTCGTCTGTAATTTCATAATCTATCTCTAATTCGTACGATCCAACGGAAATAATTCCATCCGTCTTACATTTTGACGTCTTACCCATTTGCTTATACTTTCCGCCTCCTTTCACATCACACATGAAAGTTATTCCTGAATCATTTACAACTATCATCCCATCACCATCCCATGTCTTATTTTTCTTGGTTGTATATTTTCTCCATTGGACCACATATTTCGTCTCTCTAGGATTAGTAACATTCAGCGGTAACGCGTCTTTTGTGGGTAATGGGTTATGCTTCGGTCTCTTAACAAATTCTGGGGTCTTTTCTCGAGAAATTGGCCTACTTAAAGTCTTCACAGCTTTATATGATTCGGTTGGTGATTTATCAAGTTGTTGATTTGAGCTCAGGGAATTTGAAATCCCACCCGACGAGGGCGGTGAAGTCGTCACACGTCTTGGGGGTTTAAATGGTGCTCTAGGTCCTGATTTATACATTCCAACAGCCATTCATTACCTGTGGCATTTATGTATATAAAAAGATAACCCTATCGTTTGCTTTGTTTACATTGATTTAGATGCGATGCGATTAAATTCGTAAATTCTATTTAATGTCAAACAACTAAACCAGTAGACTGTAAAGCCGAATGCAATACTATACAAATACAATAACCGAGCCACTGTAACCACATGTAACAACCAATAAACAAAACTGTGAGGCGATTATTAAAGCAATGATATTTCGTAGAACCTTTCTGGGCGTAATATAATGTCAAACGAGAAAGGGTCAGTAGTTACAAGAATCTTCATCATATACATGTCAAATTAAGTTCCTTAGATAGAGATTGGCGTAGTTTCTGTGCCGAATAAATAATAGTACCCTCTAGACAAAAGGAACATGATGTTGGTTGGAAAGTAACTAACTATACCGTATCCAACAAACATTATGAATGAAATAAGGAAAAGGTCTGCAGTTTGTTAATAATGGGTCCGCTAGGGGGTTCCTATAGTTCCGAAGGATACATACGTAGTAAAAGGCTCTCCGTTGACGTCAACATAACGTGTGGGAACGAATGATAGTACCTTTTGTAAACTTTTTGGATTGAGTTGGTCATTGAAATTTATTTCTCGAGGTTTAATTTTTATTTAGTATAATGCTAGCCTATGAGGTGTTAATGGATATGAAGCTAAATAGTCAATATAACTTGGTGAATCAAGTCTTAGGTAACTCCTATGTATTCTTTGAACGCATTTTTGGGTTGAATCATTTGAACAGGCACGACATCTCGAATTTTTCACAGTAGATATTTATTTTAGTGAAGATCATCGCTAGTACTAAAATACTTGGATCAGGGTAATTGAAGTATAGGAGAGGGCAAGAAGAGTCGTTGAAAATGAATTCAATTGAAGGAGCAACTGAAAAGAAGGGGAACGAAGGGCCGGATATGAACAATGTGGACGGTATTCGACATTACCTTATCTCCCATAGAGATATATGTCCAAGTTTGTTGCGACAGATGTATCCGTCCATATACTCGAAATTAATAAAAGCAAATACAGTAGACAACATGCGTGTGTTATATAGCGATACCTTATGCATATGGTTGTTAAGAGCAGTGAAAGGGTTGAAGGTGCAGCACCTGGAAGAGCGGTTGGAAGATAATTTCGAGGAGCAACAGGAGCTCATGAATGCGGCATCCAGAGACGCTATTTTTCAATTTATCATGGATTTTTTGGAAAGTGGTACAGGTCCGCTAGTGAATTCATTGGTAAATTTGCTCCACAAGTTAATACTATTTACCAAAATGCTGCAAAAGTCACACACAACAATATTTCATGGATGGATAGATCAAGTAATGAGATTGCCAAACACGTCTAAGAATCTTTATTTTTTGGTGGAAATACTATCGAAAGAGGCAGAAAAGAGATACATTTTAATGGCCCACCCTAATTTCCAAGAGAAATGCATAGCGATTATGTGGTCAAATTCATTGGCAAATTCTGCGAGCAAAGCTTTTGCATCTATATACCAAAGAATATACTCGAAGGATGAAGACTTAGAGTGGTTAGAGGAGTGGCAGGATTTAGTATTGCGGGGGATGAAGAATTCTGAACTTGGCGGCAATATCCAGGTATACTTATTACCATTACTTTTCAGTATATCTCCTAAATCTTATAGCATATTCATTGAAAATAATTTATCATATCATTTGAAAGACTTATCAAGCTCCGAAATTAATATACTTCTTGGATTATTAAAAGTTGGCCAAGATTTGGCGTTAATACCAGATCTCTTTGATAAATATAATTCTGTTGTTCCTGTGGACTACTTAACAAGTCTTTTGAGCAGTGAAGTAGCAAAATTTCGCATTAACTCTTTTGCATTATTGGTAGGTTCTGCTAAAGGTTCTCAGCCTATTCCCAGATCTGTCTATGATATTTTGATGAATCAGAATGTCTTGCAAATACTTTTCATGGATTGTGACAGTATAGAATTTAGAAATGACTTTGCCTCGCTATTGCGACAGTTCTTGATTCGTGTAAGAGATTCCACTTATTCCTTGTCAAGGGATTTGAATAAATTACGCAAGAAAAATTATGATTTACAGAAACAATCAGAATTAGAGGGCTTGATGACACACGGCCGTGACTTTTTGATTTGGTTTATTAAGTTTTTGAAAAGAAATTTTATTCCAGGATCTACGTATGGTCAACTTTCATTGACAATAAAGCTGCTTCAAGTGCTAGTTGACTTGAACTTAGACAATGTGAACCGTACTCAACATTATAAAAATCAATCTACCAAGTCTAAAATTAAGTTCAGCAATAATAAGATGTTTTTTCCTTTCTTCGTTGAAATATATGATGTGAAACTACTTAGGTTGATTATTGATAATATTACGAACAATTATGAAGATGTTCGAGAGGCAAGCGTTAACTTATTATTAGGTTGTCCCGAAAGTATGCTTAAGGAAAATATTATATTGAATGGCCTGGAAATTATTAATAAATCGATAGACATCCTTTCGGAATTGAAAGGAAAGAAGAGTGAAGGTGGTGCAAAAGTTTTACAAGTTCTCGCTCAATTATATGATAAATTGGGTTATACTTCGAAATTGACTGAATTGATTAACAACCTCCGTAAAAGATTAGATAAAGGCTTACAGATAAAAGTAGCCGGGGAAAAACTAGTGAAGGAGCAAAGAGTTCACGGTGTATTTACCGCCCTAAAATTAATATTTCAAAATATTGATAAGCAAATTTATCTTGAAGATTCAGAGTTTTGGAAGCCATTTCTTTCCCATATATGCGATCAAATCAAAAATATTTGGATTCAGGTTAAACCTTTGTTGTCAAATGCAACTGAAGGTATTGATGATAACGAGTATGAAGATAAATTAGTGTTAAACTATAGTTGGAAAGCAATTAAAGAATCAACTTCATTGCTTAGTACTATTCTAGATATATGCAACCCTTCAAAAACCCCAATTGTGAATCAAATCACATTTCTTTCAAGTGCAGATTTGATCATGGAGCAGTTAGCTTCGGTGAAGCATCGAGGGGCGTTTTCATCAGTTTATCCATCATTTATCTCTGTGTGCGAGATCTGTTTCAATAATCCCAACGAAGAATTCTCTAGTAAGCCAAAATTATGGTTAGAGCAGAATATCAGATTGATCAAATCAAAATCTCAGTACATAAGTAGAAGGTCTGGAGGATTGCCATATCTCATTACGGGAATATTGACGGCTGCCAAATCGTGTAATGGAATTAGCAAATCGCAATTGCTTATTGATTATACATTCAAAGAATTAATCACTATTGCGAAGGAAGAATACAAACCTAATGCTGATGAGAAAATGGATATTCCCCAGGTTCATGCATTTAATTGTATTAAGCATGTGTTTATCGATTCTAATTTATCATCAGCATGTGTTCCATACGTCAACGACGTGCTCGTATTATCTTTATTAAATTTTTATAATGATACTTGGGCCATAAGAAATTGTGCCGTAATGCTATTCACTGCATTGCAAAATAGACTATTCGGCACGGCTAAGTTAGGCGAATTATTACCGAGTATTTCTTCGAGGTTGTTCTTCGCCAAATATAATGGAATTCAGGAAATATTGTTTCAAAATTTGTCGGAAGCTTCTCAAACTTCTGACCATAATAAGAAGTTTGATGTTATATTTCCAATATTGACAATACTTTCCCGTTTGGAAACTACCTCTACGAATGATCCCAAATTACAAGAATTTGAATCCTTACTCATAGAATGCCTGCATCACAGGTATTGGAAGGTCCGCGAAATGGCTGCAAGATCATTTGCAGCCATTCTATTACCAAATAATCTAATCGACAATATTCACACGTTGCTTTATGAGTGTCACAACCATCCTTTTAATTTTAACTTGATTCACGGTAATTTGATGTCAATTCTTGAAATAATCAAGAGAATACAAACGAAATTAACTGATGTTGTATTAACTGATAATGATATACAATCTATATATCTGCATACAGGCTCATTTTTGGTCGATTTTAAGATGTTTTCATGGGCAAGTGCTAAGAGCTTTGTTAATATATTGAAATGTATAATGGATAATGATAGTATGGTCATATTTCCTGAGGCCATAGTAAATACGATGGCCAACTTTCTTATTCTGAATTTAACAACAGATATTTTTGAGAACGAATTAAACGGAACAAGACAGTTGCTCCTTTCTACTATTGTGGATATACTATTCAATCAGTATCTTAGAATGAGAAAGAAAAATGAAGTGATAGACTTGATAAGAATATGCTTATTATCTAAGGATGTATTTAAAGTTCAAATAACAGCAATTCGCTTCCTTGATAGCGAAATACATAATACGAGATTGGAAATTGGTACGAATCAATACATTTTACTTCAAGATTTATGGGATTTGGTAAAGGACGATTCATGTTGGAGTTTTGTTAGATCTAATGCGTTAGAGTTGTTACAAAAATTCGGTCAGCTCCGTCAAGAAATAGAAGCAGATGACCTTCATTTAAAGATTGAGGTATTATTCTCATTTACGCTGGACAAATATAGCGAAGATTCCAATTCTAAAGCATTGGAGGCACTAGGTCCATTGATAGCCCAGGTTATATATTGTGATAAAAACAAAAATAGCAAACCCATAGACGGTTTCTTGAGTTTATGCAAGGAATTTTCCAACGAATGCAGGCCTACCACGGTAAGATTATCCTCTATTTGTGCGATTATATCATTCATAGAAGCATCTATGAAGAATAGTTACCAAGATTATTTCACGGCGATCGGGGTATTCATGCTTTATTGCGCTTTGAGCGATGACGAAGAAATAATTAGGAAGAGATCAGCCCAATCCTTATCAAAATTCTTTTGTATTGGTTATGGTAAAGTACCTATATCTTTATCAAATGGTTTTTGCCAAAGATTCTTAGCGACTTTTGGAGCTGAAATTGCCGAGCCAATTATAATTGATAACTATCTCAATTATAAACCGCTGCTCATAAATAAATTATCAGAAGCTGAAAGACAATTGGACGATATTCTATTTGACGTTGAAAGTATGAACTTGTACCGAAACGACGTTGAAAAATGTCAAGAGGCAAATCATATGCTTGTTGCATGTCATCATTTGAAGGGTTTCCAAGAAAAAGAATTGCAAAAGATTTACAAGAAGGTTTCCAATGAGCTAAAATACGTCATTGCATTTGTTAAGCGGAAGGGTGTTGATGGGTATATTGGATGGTGTAAAGAACCTTTCGTCTTTACATCAATTTTAGAATGTATTTTGAATGCAAAAACTACTTGCGCACTAAATGGTAATTCAGGTTTAGAAGACGACTTAGAAGAGCTTATCGAACTTACATACCTGTCTAATATTAACAACATGGTTAGAGATAGTGCTAATTTCTTTATATGTAAATAGAACCAAAATTGCAAAATTTCTAACCCTATAATAAATATCGTGTGTTTACTAAAATGAAACTTGCGGGTAACTAAAAATTTTCTGCTAAAAAATTCTTATATAAATATGCCTTCGGTATACTATTTGTCTAATACTTTTTGCATGAAATGAAAGATATTGGACCTGAACTTAAGGTATGTTTTAAGATTCCATGAATTGGGAGAGAATCATATAGATTTAATTTACTGATGAATTATTTATACAACTACAATGAATTTCTTCACCTGAAATACCATGTGGAATAAACAAAATATCAGAGCTTTTTAACACTGAATTTTAAACCTATGCAAAATGATACTCTTTCTACAACGAGTAGTATAATGAATCACAACTAACAACTAACTAGGATCAACTTTAGTTACAGATATGTATCAATAAATAAAATGAAAAACTAATTTCTTCGACGCTAATGTAGAGTATTTAACTTTTGTTCGTTTCTTTCTTTCTACTGCTGGTGTGAAGCTATTTTCTTCACACCATTGACCCTTTCAAATATGACCTTTACAAATATACCCTTTAGATATATACTAGGTGTATCAAATCGACAAGAATATATCTCATTGCAAACCATATAAGTCACGTGATGAAGAGAAGAGCAGTATTGCATGAATTTATATTTATAATGATTTCTGGAGTATTCCTTTAGTCAGTAATGTCTAATAAGTACATCATTAAATAGCTTGAGAGATAAGTAATGTCACCGAAAGAATCAAGCGATGAGTTCCCAGCAATCTGTGATAATTGTTGTGGTTCCAACAAGCATCTAAAAATGATGAGACAAGTCAATGGGGAAGAATGCAAAGTTTGTACAAGACCATTTACGATATTTAGGTGGAATCCAAATAATGCTTCGAATAAATCCAAAAAAACCATAATATGTATGACATGTGCAAGGGCCAGGAACTGTTGCCAGTCATGTATGTTGGATATTACTTATGGCATACCTCTAGAGATTCGGGACACAGCGTTGAAAATGGCAGGCATTGACAATGCCTTAGGTGAAAAGCTGTCTGGCAATTCCAAGAATCGAGAAGTCAAGGCCATTATGGCTGATAAACAAGAAGCGAATTTTAACTATCAAGACAATAATACAAACGATTCGCAGGACCGTAATGAACTAGCACGAAATATTCTTGCTAAGTTAGCGGAAAGGTTGAATGAAAGCAATACAATATTGAAGAAAGCCTCGAAGAGTGACAAGGGGAATAAGAACAGCGAGATTGTCAACATAAAGGGAACAGATATATCTAAGGTTTTGAGTAAATTACCTCTTGGTGGGCTGATAATCGCACCGGATTCAGACCCTAGTCTTACTTCGTTTTTCCTTTTTGGGTTTAGTGATGATTTACCCCAATACATAATATCAGACTTTTGCAACACGTTTGGTAAGATAAAATCGCTAACAATTCTTCATCGTGCACAGTGTGGTTATGTTTCTTTCACAACCAGAAAAGCAGCAGAGAGTTTTGCATCTGCTATATCGGACAACGGACTAAATAAAAATAAAGCGACTCCTGGATTGCTCATCCTCGATAACAAATATCCACTTAGAGTAAGTTGGGGTAAACAGAGGCCATTGGGTAACACTAATGAAGAACATAATAAATTGAGTCTAGTAATAACCAAAGTAATGAAGCAATTGGCTGAAAAAGATAAAACCGCTGTAGATGGAAACACGAAAAGTGGAAAGACAAATGCAAAACAACCAGTTAAAAAGAAGCAGGACGTAAAAAATCCAACGATGCTGAAATATAGAGCTTCAAGAACTGATTTTGAAATATAATTAGGTAGATAACTTTAATAGAATTGCAACTTTTCATTTTGCAACACACGCTCATAACGAAATTTGATTTTACAAAATTCATTCGTTTGTATTGAAATACTAGTTATATATATTAAAGAATCATTGTAAATCACTTGAAATGGATTATGAAACGGAGCTATGTATTAAAATAGGAATGATATTACTTCCTTTGTTTATAGTGGGAATACGATTGCTTATAGTATTGCCTTGTATCAGTTCGCCGGAATTGAAATCAGAATCCAAAAGTTTGGCAGACATCCCCTTGGCTATTAAAGGATCCAATATAATGATTCTTTTAGGATCAGGCGGACACACGGGTGAAATGATGAGTATTATTTCTAACATAGATTTGGCTAGCTTTAACAGGACTTGGGTATCCTCGTCAGGCGATAATACGTCCATACTGAAATGTAAATTGTATGAAGACAAGCTTCAGGGCAGTGAATATCCTGCTAGATTTATTGTTTTGCATAGAGCTAGAAAGGTTGGAGAGTCCTTGATTCCGTCTGTTATCAATACTTTGAGATCGTGTATTTCTACGACAAGGAATTTATACAGCCTTCCTCAATTCCCCTCCGTTCTTTTGTTGAATGGACCAGGAACTGCGGTTCCTCTTGCATATATAATTTTTGTTATGAAGTTCTTTGGGATTTGTAGAACTAGAATCATTTACATTGAAAGTTTTGCCAGAGTTAAACATTTAAGCATTAGTGGGTTGCTTATTCTTCCTATTGCCGATAGATTCATTGTTCAATGGGAACAATTATACTGGAGGTACAAGCGTGCTGAATACTATGGTATTTTAATCTAATATATATATATAGATTGTACATAATCAAAAGAATAAAAAATTATTCTGTTCAAGTTGATCTACTACATACCGCGTTATTTGTGTTTTCTAGAAAATAGATTTAAAAAAGAAGAGGCTTCCTTTCATTCCGAAAGACCATTGGATTTGAGGGCCCATGGGTTTGCGACATATCAAGAATACTGGCAATACATTCGATGGTCTAATAAGAGAATTTCCGAGTTTAGGAATAGACAAATTTAATATCCCTGCTAAAATATTCTTACTTACGCATTGTCATAGTGATCATTTGGTTGGGTTGAAAAACAAATCTTTCAATAGTATAGTCTACTGTTCTGAAACAACAAAGAGATTATTGCTGCTAGACTCGTCCTTGAAGCATGTTTTACCGTTTATTAAGACAGTTGGATTTAACGAACCATTAACGTTAACGTTGAATGAGGAAGATTTAACTATAACGTTAATATCAGCATATCACTGCCCCGGAGCATGTATGTTCTTAATTGAAGGGAACTACAAGAGTATCCTATATACTGGGGACATAAGAGCCGAGTCATGGTGGGTTAATTCCTTAACTAAAAATCCATACTTATACCCATATACAACAGGAATAAAGATGTTGGATAATATTTACTTGGATACAACTTTTGGCTATAGAGGAGAACCATTCATTGAAATCTTGCCAAATAATGAAGGAATAAACGTAACTACCCTGTTAATAAATTCATATCCCCAGGATGATCCTGATATCCAATTTTACTTCGTAGATAGTGTGTCAGGTTTCGAAGAAAGTTGGGCACAGGTTACAAATTTCTTCGATGGATGTTTACATTCAAGTGAACTAAATAGGAAAAGAATAGAACTATTGAATTCTGATACTTTGTATCCAGTATTCGGGACTTTATTGAACAAATTAATTTCAAAAGTTTCTTCACAGCCTAAGGGCCTCTTGTTTCATGCATGCGGAAAATCCATTGAAGCATGTGGATTGAGGACGCCAAAGTTTCCTATTAGCATCAAACAATGTATTGATTTTAATATTCTTGACTATACGGGTGTATTTTGTCCAATTCTGCTAAGCAATGTATCAGAATATGAACGTACCAACGAATTGAAACTTATAGGACAATCGGAGAAAGGGAATAAAATTTTTGAATTTCGTAAGAGGAGATGGATATGTCCCAAAAATAGTAACGAATTATTACCCTCAGAAATCAAATTGTTATTTTCTAGGCATTCTTCATATTCAGAATGTAGACACTTTGTTTCTGTTTTTAAAACTAAAGATGTCTACCCTTGCACGGTCTCCGAAAATTCTTGGAGAAATGGCTTTATAATTTCAAGGCTATTTGGAGATTTGTGCCAAAAGATTCAAGATTCTACTATCCAATTTGCATATGACCGAGAAAAAATAAAGCAATATGGATTACCAGCACCATTGGTTTTGTTCAGACCAGTCAGGGTTATTAATAGATGGGACTTTGATCAATGCAACAAGGAAATCGGTTTAATAAGTGAATTTTTAAGTGACAACAAATTTAATTTCAAAGAGCTTTTAAGCATGAAGAAAGATAGTAAAGAGTTCAAAAGATTTCAATTCTCAAGTCGAAGGTTTATTTCAAAGTTCAACTTATCGGATTATTCCCAAGATGAAAAAGAGTTGCATATTGCAAGATCTAAAGATTTGCAATTACAGAAAGTTATTGCCGGAAGACAAGAGTTATGTTATAAAAGAATGATAGAGAATCAACAAAGATTATATTACATGCATCATAATATTGGACCGGAATTATGCAATCAACATAAACATGATTCAGAATCAAGAGATATAGTGAAATTAGGTGGGATAGATGCTTATGATCATGATCCAGATAGTAATCTGGATGATGATTCAAGCAATGTCTCAGAAGAGGATAAGAGCAATCTTTCTAATAGATCTTTTGAATACACAGCTCTGAGATATGAAGCTGGACACTCAACAGAGGGCTTGGGCGTCCGTGATGAGGAAAGCACTGATATAGAAGACGAGGAATCAGATAATCTATGTCATCAAAGTATGAAACATCAACCACGTTTGAAAAGAACTAATAAATGCATTTACCTGGACCCTGAATGCCGAATAAATTCCTTCATAGGATCCACATTCAGCTCCTTCGAAGTTTCACTTCAGAAACTGTTTACCCAGATCAGCTCAACTGATCACGAACACAAGAAATCGAAGAAATCGGTTCTGTTTTCCGTTACGAGTTGCAACATTAGCACTGACAAGATTTACTTGAAATCATGCTCCGAAATCAACCAGTATAATGTCCGAAACATATCAAGGGACTTGAAAGAAGATCCTTCACTTTGGTTGGGCATAAATCTTAAGTCAGTAAACACACCGGGAAAATCTAGCTTTCTGGCTGATTAAATCTACGATATATAGCATATTTATAGCACAATTTACATGAAGATACAATAAATATATTTATTAGACAAGGGTTGCTTTTTCAGCTATTTTACAATTTATGACTATGCATATGCCTATACGTTGTCGTAGCCATCTCAAATTCTTCTATCGGACCTCCTTTCAAATGCAATCGTTTTATTTTCGTACTTTTATACCATCTTACTCTCAGCACACAAGATATCTTTGCAATCAGTTTTCTCTCCATTGGTGAGAACATTTTACACATTTATAAAATGTGGTCATAGGCTCATCAGCAGATCTGATTTGCAATTGAAAGAAATATGCTTTATCTCCTCCGCAAGAATCCACAGGACATTGTGCAAGGGTCTGATCCACATTATCCCAAGCACCTTCACCACCTAGCACATCATCAACTTCCTTTCTGGATAGCTTCTTACGGTCGTACATTTGGAACCCGTCGATTTTAAAATCATATGGACAAGTAGAACAATAGAATCGGTTGCACCCGTCATCTTTCTGGGACATCATCAACATATTAGCACAATACGGACAAAATGACAACATTTCTGCTTGATTTAGTTAACTTATGGTACCCTTATACTAAAATCAAGCTTTCTGATATTATTCAAGAGCGAAGAGATGTTATTTTTTTTGTACAGGAAATGAGTTGTCGAGCATTTACAGCTATCAACAGAATTACAACCATATCAGATTACGAAAATATCAAGACAATCCAGGCTTGATTAGATGTACACGTCTATATGACTACAGAAAAGCATATTTCTCCAAAGAAGGAGATGTCAGACTCATCAGACATTTTTTTAACGCCATCAAAGAAGCATGCTAGCATATCTGGAACACCTTTGCATCATCAATCACCACTTGATTTAACAACGTCCCCTAATAAATCACCTAGCAAACGAGGTATAATTAAATTGGAAAATATAACAGATGATTCAATTGGACTTTCTCCAGTGAAAACACCTAATGGTAGAGCGGGCTTGCCATCACCAAAGAAGAGATCATTATTTGAGCTAGATAAGTCTGCTAGAAAAAGGGCCATCAATACGAGTGGCATTTATTCCAGATTGATGGATGATGAGACGGAAGATGTTAATAACGATTTTCTCGATAAACAAGATATTTCATTGGCGGAAACCATCATAAGGGAATCACGCGGGGTCGATAGGAATGATGAAGACTATTTCAGAGCATACGGTAGCGATGTAGAATTGGAAGAAGATTTAACTGTGGAAACCACACCACGACTTAAAAGGGGAAGAAAACCAAAGAGACAAGTTCTTGAAGAGGAGAGAGAGGAACTGGACAGCGTTGATGATATAGATGATATAGATGACATAGTGGACGATGCTGCTATAGATTATGATGACGAAGAAGAATATAACCCTCCGAAGAAAAGTAGAAAAACGAGAACTAGGAAGAAGCAAAATGAGGAAAAATCTGATTTGGATGAAGAGTCAGATAATAACGAGTCAGATGTTTTACCCAAACGGCGAAAGTCAACTACGGCTGATTTTCTTGAAGAAGGAGATGACTCTGCATCTCCTGGGAAAAGAAGAGTAGGTAGACCTAGTAAAGCGGACAAAGTCATTGGAAAAATCAAATCTATCTTTCAGATGGATGATGAAGCATTCTTCAAAGAGAACAAGCATTCTAATAGTCCCAGTGTAGCAAAACAAGAGAGTAAAGATGTAACAAAGGATTCAGACTCATTTTTCTCGAACTTTGATAATGCTACTGAAAGTACTGCCTTCTCAATTCCTATTGTAAGTGGGATTCCCGATGATAAAATTGACGAGAAAGAGAAAGTACAAACCGACCGCACAAATACATTTACGCCTTTACCAATGCCGGATACCAATGAAGAGGGAGAAATCGAAGATGAAGAGTTCATGAAGAAGTACTTACCAAATGTAACTATTGAAGAAAAATACGCTGGGAGATTAATAGATGAAAGGGCCTTCTTTTTGGATGGTACAGAGGGTTATTTTGAACAGCATATGGGGAGACCTAAAGCAAGTGCGAATTCTTTATCACAATTGGCTCCACCATTAGAGTATGATGAATTCATTCCATTTTCCGAATTGAGTAAGTGTATACTGGCCAAGGAAAAAATAGAGTTATCGAATTTACACAGAACTTTATACCACCAATGGTGTTTTGAGTTAACATGTGGATATAATTTAAGCTTTTATGGTATTGGATCTAAAATAAAAATGATTACGGATTTTGTTCAAAATTACCTAATTGGCTGGTATGAACAGAAAATGCAAAAAAATGATGAGTATCCAGATATCCTTGTCGTGAATGGTTATAACCCAGCAGTTAAGTTCAAGAAAGTAGTGCATGATATATTATCCGTATTTATTACGCAAGAGAAAAAGAAGCAAGATAATGTGAGGTTTCCAAAACATATATCTGAAACAGTTCCATTCCTCATGAAATACATTGAAGAGCGTCGAATTGAAATGCCTGACCAAATGCACAAGCCGAGATTGGTATTGGTAATACATAACATAGATGGTCAGGCATTCCGTAGTGAAAGGACACAAAGTTTGCTTTCCCAGTTGTGTTCTATCCCAGAAATCTGGGTATTATCATCGACCGATAACATCAATGTTACCTTACTCTGGGACCTGTTCAAATTGAAAAATTTCAATTTTTTATGGCATGATTTGACCACATACGAACCATATGATGTCGAGATGTCATTTAAGGATGTATTGAGCATGGGTAAATCTAAGAAGTTCATTGGAAATAAGGGTGCAAAATATGTCTTGAGTTCTCTTACCACCAACGCCAGAAACTTGTATAGAATTTTGCTCATTAAGCAAATCGAAATAATAAAGGGCGCCGCTATCACCAAGAGTGGTCGTAACAGTCTCAAAGGCTCTATTAAACTTGGCATTGAGTTCAAACTGCTCTACGAAAAGTGTTTGGAAGAATTCGTCACCTCTAATGAAATAAGTTTCAGAACTATGCTAGGCGAGTTTATTGAACATAAAATGTGCAATTGCACCAAGGATGAAGCTGGTGTTGAAATGGTCTTTGTTCCCTTCAATTATGACGAAATGGAGAAGCTCTTAGCTGAAGAATTTGCATCAAATAATGTATAGATGGGCGTATATAAGATTTAATATACTCACGTGACACAAAAATTGTAGGTGCGTATCCACCAAAATAAGGCACACATTGAACCGGGCTAAGCATTGATCAGATATATTTAATTGATTACTGAGAGTTCAATTAAGATCAAAGTAGATACTATGGGTAACTTACTGAAACTTCCAGAAGGAACAGAGCTTCAGGTCGGGACCCATAAGGTAACAATAGTTAAGTATCTTTCGGAAGGAGGATTTGCTCATATATATAAAGTAACGATCGACCCAAAGGAAAAGGACAGCGAAATAGCATGTTTGAAGAGGGTTTTGGTTCCAGATAAGAACGGGTTGAATCAATTGAGAAAAGAAGTTGATGTTATGAAGAATTTACGTCATGGACGAAACATTGTGAAGTATTACGATTCTCACGCAGAACGTCTAGAAGACGGTACGTATCAAGTATTGGTACTCATGGAATTATGCCCTAATAAATCGCTCTTAGACTACATGAATGCTAAGATCAAAACCAAGTTGACGGAAGAAGAGATTTTGAAGATTATGATGGATATTTCTATTGGGGTGTATGAAATGCACAAATTGAAAATGATACATCGGGATATTAAGATTGAAAACGTTCTCATTGATGCTCAACATGATTTCAAACTATGTGATTTTGGATCAACTTCATTGCCAATAATGCCACCTAGAGATCAACAGCAATTTCAGCTTCTTAGCCATGATATCATGTATCAGACTACTCCGCAATACAGGGCCCCTGAAATGATAGACTTATATAGGGGCTTTCCAATAGACGAGAAGGCTGATATCTGGGCTTTGGGGTGTTTCTTATACAAATTATGCTATTATACTACGCCATTTGAGGCGAACGGTGACATAGCCATTCTTCATGCAACTTTTCAATTTATGCCAACACCTGCTTTTTCAGGCGATTTAAAGAACTTGATCATAATTATGCTTCAAGAAAACCCCCTTTTAAGACCAAATATTGTACAAGTGTTAATGTTATTAAGTAAAATGCAGAAGATAGAGTTTAAGGATATTGACATCGAAGATATTTATTCTACAGGAGGGTATAATTTTCACGCATTACATGAGTATCAACGTCAGAAACAAGCTGAGCTTATCAAACAGCAACAATTATACTACCAGCAACAAGGTTTTACTAATGGATCAAAGAATCCATCTGAAGTAAATTTGGCCGGTAGTTCCCATGATAATCAATTAAGACTGCAAACCCAGTCACCATACATTCAAAATCAAATGGGACCACAAGCACATCCACAAGCACAAGCACAAGCACAAGCACAATCGCAAGTCCAACAACCACCAACTCAAGCACCTCAGCCTCAGAGACCGCAGCAACATGCCGATTCCCAAGTTCAATCTCAAACTCACACCTTAGTTCCTCAACAAAACGAACAAGAATCAATGGCGGACAAAAAGGAAACTGAATTTAAAGATATCGAGGGTGATGATAGTTTTGGTGATTTAGAAATCGGGAGCTTAGATAATGTAGAAGAAAGATATCCCTCTCTAGATGATCTATTAGAAGATACGACCAAAAGTAAGAGATTGGTTGAACCTGATCACGTTAGCCAAAAAGATAAAGAAACCCCCCCTAATTATCAAAAGAACGTAAATCATGGGTTGCCTCAATATACTCCAGTCCCAGTTCAACCAGTCATTTTGAGTAATAGTGAGTTACAGAAATTGACTCCTGAGCAAGTTCAACAATACCATTACCAACATCATACATATCAATACAAGCTTAGCCAATACCAAAACGAATATTATAAACAGCAACAACAGCAACAACATCCATCTGCATCATCACATCATCAAACAAGTCATCGTGATAACGCCAATGTATTTAATACCGGCAATAACGTGGATCAGAGTCAACTTCCTAGAAAACCAAATGGGCCATCCGAATTTGAGAAAAAAGAAGCCTGGGAACGACAACATTCAAAGATTGAGAGGAATGCAGAAATGTTAGCGGATGATATTTTTGCAGCCGGTACAAAATCTCCAGGTTTGAAAACACAAAAATCCAATCAAAGTATACAATCTGAAATCGAACCATTGCCTAACTTGGATAAGAGTATTTCTGCAAAGTCTGAGACCCATTCTGAAGAGAGGCGCAACGAAATTGAACAGGAGCTGTTTGGCAATGAAAATGAATCTTATAAACCTTCCTATGAGACTGATAAGGAGCATGAAAAGAAAGGCACTTATATGATGGAAGAAGATACTAAGAGAAATGATTCCCAGCCAGGAAACTACGATTTTGATGCAAATGATTCTAATGACCAGGACAATATTGTACCAGGTAATTATAAAATGCAACAGAGCAGTCCACCTCAAATCGATCAAAATTATATAAAACACCAGTCGCAACCAAATAATGAAGCTAATTCAATCATGAATTCCAATATAGGAGATAAAAATCCATTCCCATTTGACCAACAGCAACATGTTGAATATGCAAGCCCTCGGTCAGAAATGAAGCTTCCTTCAAGTGGGGAATCAAGCAAAAATGCAAACCCATGGGGAAATTACACCAAAAGTGGTAATCTAGTTCCAATGAGAAGAGTATCTTCTCATACCGGAATGGTCAATCTTGTTCCAATTCCAAATAACCAAGGATCGCCAACACTACCCGTCCATGAGCAATTTGGTTCTTTATCTTTAAATGATGATGGTATTAATATACCAAAGAGAGGAAAGAGTCTTAACGAAAAATCGACAGATCCTAATTTAATTGATTTAGAAGTCGGACTAGAATCTTCTAACTCATCCACGAATACGCCTATTCTTCAACCTAATACAAAAGAATTACATAGAATGAATAAAGAGACATCCTTATTAGATTTTGATTTTGATGAAGAGAAGAGAACAGGGGAATCCAAGCCACAATTCAAGAAGAGAGGATCGTCCCTTCAAAATCCTTCAAGCTTTGTTGTTCAAGAAGAAGTTATTGACTTTGCTTCTGATGATGAAAACCCGGAAAACAGTTCTGAAATGAATAGAGTATCGATTAGAAATTCTTTGTCGAAAAAGCCGAAATCCCGAAAGTCAAGTGAACATAGAAAGTCTAGTGAACATAAAAGATCTGGCGAATATAAGAGATCCACTGAACACAGGAAATCGAATGAACACAAGAGATCAGATAGCTCCAACAGCGAAGGCAAGAAAAGGCTCTCCCTCTTTGGGAATACAGCAAGCAATTGATATCTATGGATTCATCTATTCGTATAATGTATATAATTATATAGACGTTTATGTTCTCGGAAATAGATTTGATTCGTATAGTAAATTTTTGTAAATAATTTAAATCGCATCGGTTAAAAAAAATTTGGCGATAACTCATCTAAATGTCAAATAGAATACTTTGATTCAAATAAGATAAAAGAATAGGTTTAATGTCTTCAAAGCAACCCATAAGGTTGGCATTAGCCCAATTAATCTTATCCATTTCGGTGGATAAGTTTCAACTTCCATCTACGTTGTCACCTAATATGCAATTTAGTGGTCCAATAACGAATATACTTCAAGGAAACTCCGGGAAGCTTATTAGCAGCTCAGACTATTCGTCATTGATTTTCACTGAGAGTTCGAAGGATATCTTGAATAGATATCCTAGCGATGATTTACACACAGTTTTGAATACATTTGTCGATAATCTTATTAAAACTTTTCATCAGTCATTCCATGATGAAGAAATAGCCTTGCTTCATTTACAGCTTGTCGCTATTGCATTTTTACAAACATTCATACAACTAAATTTTACAGGACCAGGAGTTGAATTCACGTCACACGAATTGTTCTTCCCTAAAATAGATGAGAAATTATTGCAATTAGACACAGTTAGTCTACTTAACATCGAGGGCCAGCAAGCTTACGACTTAATGTCAGAGCCTTTATTATTTGTTACATCTTGTTTATTATTTGAAAAATTGATGAACATTGAAACAAAGTTTTCGTTGGTCAATAAGAAGGCATCTGTAACTCATGAAGAAATTATCGAAGTTACGACCGAAATTGTAAAGTCTACCGAAGATGACCCTATAAGAGCTTCTGTTCAATGGTGGAGAGCAAGGGCATTACAAGTACATTTGTCAATAATTTCAGAACCTGCTGGAGTATTATCTACTGTTTCGTCCCTATTATTAAATCCATCAGTGGTGAATGCTTTAGCGCCAGCTGTTGATAATAATCCGGAACTACAAAAGCATGTTCAATTGTTCTACTTCTTAGAAAGTGCTAGAAATGGGATTCATAGTCAAACTGAACATCTATCAATTCCTTTGTTAGGTAAGGCTCGTAAACTTTCAGGGTTGAGTTTTATCTTATCTGGTGCTAAAGCAAAGAGAACCAAGTTCCAAACTTTTCATACCTCTACTTTACTTGTTTTAGCGAAAAGTAAAGACTCTAAATTATTTGAAAATACGGATGGGAATCCTGAAACCTTTGATTTGAACTCGGACTTATTATTAGAGAAGCCTCAATTCGAATCGTTGGATGATTTAGAAATGCCGGATGAAAGAAACTCTAAAAGAATTAAATTTGATACCTTACTCGATAATGCAGAAGACCATGAAGAAAAGTTATTACCTGTTTGCATGAGACAGGATGACATTCCCGAAGAACTAAAATCTTTGGATCCTAATAATCAACCGGCTTTAAACGACTTGGATAATGCCCAATTGTTATTAAGATTGACTACTTTAAGACAAACGTCGCCGTCGAATAATCCTCTAGTTGATGAAGAACTCTTGGCGCTTGCTAGCAGAGTTTTGTATACTTCATCAAAGAACGTTAATTGGTCTATTTTTTCAAGGGCTTTGTGGGAAAGATCTGTCTTGGAAACGAATAAGGCGAGAACAATCGAGAGAGGTATATTACAAATGACCTCCTTAGTTGAAGAAATTGGTATTAAAGTTAAAAGTAGAATTATTCCTCTGGCAATGGATGAAGAAAATAAAACAGATATTTCCCCTGCGTCTTCTAGATTAAGATTTATTCATCAATTACCATTAATGCCACAATGGTCTATGGATGTGAGGCTTGCAGAAAAGTATATGTCTCTCGGTGTGCTTAGATCTGCTGTTGAAATTTATGATAGATTACAACTATCTTGTGAAGCTGCCTTGTGCTATGCTGCGGTGGACGATGAAAAAGAAGCAGAAAGAATTTTAATAAGCAGAATCAACTCTCACCCACATGATGCCAGAGCCATATCCATTTTAGGAGATATTAGACAGGATCCTAGTTTGTGGGAGAAAGCATGGGAAACCGGTAAATACTCTAAAGCTAAAGCTTCTTTATCTCGTTATTATTATAACCCACCAGCAAGCTCTGGTCTTACCAAAAGTATTGAGTTAGCTATTAAGCATATGAATGAATGTTTGACTGCAAATCCTTTAAACTATGAGCATTGGTTTTTCTATGGTTGTTGCGGTTTGGAATCTGCTCAATATAACTTGGCGGCAGAAGCATTCACCAGGTGCGTTGCTTTGGACGATTCAAATTCTCATGCATGGTCGAACTTGGCAACATCACTCCTAAGATTAGATAAAACAAGGCCTGCTTTCAATGCATTGAAGAAGGCAATAAGATGTGCTGGTGAATCGAATAAATCCTGGAGAATCTACGAGAATTATTTAATTGTTGCTGCTAAATTGAACGAATGGAACGATGTGTTAATCGCTACGAGAGAATTAATAGATATTAAAGGCAAATCCGACGGTGAAGCATCCATCGATATTCCAATCATAGAAAAGTTGGTGGAGATTTTGGTGTCGACAGAATACCCATCGGGTGAAGGCTCCAGAATGACACATTACCAATCATCTTGTATTGATCTCACTTGCAACATATTGCCTTCTGTTATTACCAAGTCCGCCAGATGTTGGAGAATTGTTGCCAGAGTTGAATTATGGAGACAGAAGCCTTGGGCCTCTCTTGAATGTCATGAAAAAGCCTACAGAGCATTGTCCCAAAGAACGGAATTGGAAACGGACGAAACTGCCTGGAACGAAGCAATTGATGCCTGCTCAGATTTAGTTGCTGCTTATGAGTCCTTAGGTGAATTGCCTGGGAAGCACGATGCTGATGACGTCGTCTGTAAAGACTGGAAATACAAGGCCAAGACCACTGTTAGATCTTTAATATCAAAGGGAAAGGCCATGTGGGAGGATTCTGAAGGTTGGTATAGATTACAAGAAATGAAGGAAGAGTTAGCTAATAATTAAGTAATGATATAGACTATAGATCAATATAATGCCATAGAATTGTTCCAAATCGTATAGACTAGTTGCAATTATTGTTTAGTATGGGAACACTGCCGCGCACGAAAATTTTTTGTTGATCGAACAAATCACCTTCTTCTACACTTACGCGCAATTCAGTCCATAATATAGTATAGTTAAGACCACATTCATACTCCAAACGGAAGACGTCAGTATAAAGTAAAGGGTTCAAAGATATACACAAATTTGGAGATAATTAAATCAAGTATATTCGTTTACTATTCATAACCATATTGCATGATAAAATATAAAACTACAAAATGGTTGATGATAAATATATTGGATTGGCATTAGCTATGTCGTCCTCTTTAGCTATTGGGACATCCTTCATTATTACGAAGAAGGGTTTGATCGACGCTTCTTCGAGAAATGGAAGTTCCCAAGTTCAGGGCCACGAATACTTACAAAACCCAATTTGGTGGGCAGGCATGTTGACTATGGCTGTTGGAGAAATCGCCAATTTTGCTGCGTATACATTTGCACCAGCTATTTTGGTTACACCATTGGGAGCATTGTCGGTTATTATTGGAGCTGTGTTGGCCGCTATCTTCTTGAAGGAAGAACTTGGAACGTTAGGTAAAATGGGGTGTGCGATCTGTTTAATGGGATCTGTTATCATAGTTCTTCATGCTCCTCCAGACAAGGAAATTGAGACGGTAGATGAGATTTTGGGTTATGCTACGAGACCGGGCTTTTTGTTTTACTGTTTCTTGGTTACGGCGTATTCGTTGTTTATGATCTATAAGATTGTTCCTCAATATGGCCACACCAACCCTATGATTTATATTTCAATTTGTTCGTCCGTTGGTTCGATTTCCGTTATGTCTATCAAGGCCTTTGGAATTGCGCTCAAGCTAACTCTAGGTGGTAGTAACCAATTTACTTATGTGTCGACATACTTATTTATTGCCATTGTTGTGCTTTGCATCTTGACGCAAATGAATTATTTTAACAAGGCTTTGGATCAATTCGATACCTCCATTGTGAATCCATTATATTACGTGACATTTACTACGTTTACATTATTAGCATCTTTTATTTTATTCAGAGGGTTCAATACTGCTTCGGCTATTAATGTAATCTCGTTGTTAATTGGATTTTTGATTATTTTTAGCGGAGTCTACTTATTAAATATTTCAAGAAAAAATAATGACGGAAAGGATAGAGAGATTTTTGGAGTTCACAATGGTAAGGATATGGCGCCATTAGATAATGGTGTTGGTGGCTTTTCGTCCATGAGGAGATCGTTGCAAGTAAATAGACTGGAGTATAATGAAGAAGAGACGGTAGGATTGAGAAGATTTGATAGCTTTGAACTCGGGAGCGACGAAGAAACACAGGACAACCATCAGAGAAATTAAATAGAGCTATTGTTTTCTGCCATTTCATGAAACGCTTCAATGAAATTGAGTCAACTTTGATAGAATGACTTAAAAGGACTAAGTAATCGCATAGGGCCACGCCTGTGTCTGTAGTATACGGTTAGATATTATCAATATATATTATTGGCGAATAAATAAAGCTAAAACTTTATACTATAAAATACAACTGTATAAGAACCATGAATGCGTCACTTTGTCTAGATATCGTCAATATCCAATTCTTCACCTTCCTCTTCATCATCTTCGTCATCCTCTGCACCGAATTCGAAGTTGACGTCTTCATCTTCATCAGCACCAAATGTATCGGTTTCGTTAATCTTAGCGTTTTCTGGTAATTCACCAACATTCTTCAAGGTTCTAGCTTCGTCAGAATTGTACTTGTGGATAACATCACATTGTTCATCCTGGAAATCTCTCAAAGAAACTAAAATAATATCACCTTGACCCATCCAGACCTTCTTTCTCAATTTACCTCTAATGTGACCCATTCTTTTGTTGCCATCGAAACAACTAACTTCAATTCTACCGTTACCCAACATCTTGGTGATTTGGGCGTATTCTTGACCTTCGTCCTTGTAAATTAATTCTCTCTTTTGTCCACCGTTAACATTCTTCCCTCTTCTTCTATTCTTACCACCTTTTCCTTTACCAGTTTTACCCATTTTGAATCGTTGATGGTATTTTATTAATGAAAAAAGAAGAAGAAAAACCTTTATCACTGTTACTCAGAACTTGAAAATTTTAATGTCCAGCCAAAAAAATTATGTAATCATTTATATAATCTTAATATTTAAGTCTACAATTAAACTAATATTCAATATAGAATAGATAGATTTAGAAAACTATAGAGGCAATGGATTCATTCGAAGCTAGCACGCAGTTTTCCCAGATTCTTAAGACGTTAACACCGTCAATACAAAATTTGACACGGGCAGCGCATTTTGCATTGAAAAATTATGAAAGTGAAGACTATTTATTTCATTCAATAATAGACACCTTAGATGACCCAAGTATAGAATTGAATACCAAATCGACAATATTCCAATTCATAGAAGTGTTGATGCATGAGTCTTTTTTTATATCACAACAAGCAAAATCACATTATACGTATCCGTACGTTCATAATTTAAAGAATGCATTACCGAAAATTTTGTTAAAAGTATTGCCAGGATCAAATAACTCGAGTTTGCATAATGCCTATAATAGTTTGAGGAATATATCGAACACATGCAAGGTGAATTTCGACGAATACGAAGAGAAGTACAATTCGGTTTCTGCTTTGTTTAATGCGGAGGACCTAGAGAATGTGGAAGCGGACTTGCCATTTCCTGACATCAAGGTAGAAGATGAGATTGAAGCGTCGGACCCCTTAATTACGACTTGGGATTTGTTGATTAAGAAGAAGAAACAAAGTCAATACGAAAGATTGAGACTCTTAAAGCATCAAAAAGTGGTAGAAGAGTCGGTGGAGGAAGAAGATATGTTTCAATACAAGGGAAGTAATTCACAAAAAGAAGGCAACCCGAATGAACTCTTATTGTCTAAAAAGCAAATATTACTAAGAATGGAAGATGATCGTGAAACCCATAAAAGATCCAAGGAGAATCTGTGGGTGGTTAATAGACCCAAGGATGCAACTGTTTTGACAGAAGACGAATTTTTAGTGCATTATTGGAATAAGTATGGTATCATGGCAGAAGAAGAAGAGAAAACATTCATGGATAGTCTCGATGAGTTGAATGGGTTAGTTGCTGAAAGCTATAAAGATAAGCAGTTTTAATTGCATCTGTATCATTTTTGTAAAATATGTATTTGTAAATAAAGGCTTTTTTAACAATAATCTATATACGATAAATATTATTTACAAATTACGTCCCCCTAGGCTGTGTAGCTTTTGTGCTTATGGTTTTCAGGGTTAGATAAAATGCCCAACAATTCATTCTTACCAGCAACACTATATGTTGCCGATGTTCGTGAATCAGCTCCCAAAACTGCGACAGTTAAGACTTCAGGGATTTCGCCGTTTTGTTTTAAGCTATCTGCATATTCAAAACTAGGCTCATCAATAGGAGTTGAGCCACCACTTAAGAATAATGCACTTACAATATTCAGTTGCACTTTCGATCCAGGACTGGCAATAGGTGGGAGACTAGCTGTCTCAGAAACAGGGGTAGAGGGAGTAGACCCAGGAACTTGCTTTACTTGAAACTCTTCAATTAAAGATTCAGATTTAATTCCTTGTTTCTTTTGATTATAGTAAGAAATAATGAACTTCAAAGCTTTCAAGGACAATTGATTTTGTTGTACTATAACCACATTCCTAATCAAAGTCGCATGAACCCCATCCTGTTCTTGGAATAACTCATTGATATGTTGAATGCAATCACCCATAACATCCAAGCTCCTCCCATGATCGTCTTCAAAAGACTTTCCTGGATGAAATCTAATTGTACAATCTTCAATTTCAATATAAGAGCCTGGTAATCTCTCTACTTTGGATTTTATCAATTGAGAAACTTGGGGCATCCACGTTTTCAAGTCCAACTCATCAACAATTGAGATCCATTTTTTAGATTGGGTTAATTTTATATAACCTCCATTTTCAGCAATTAGACCCAAATTCGGACTCCTTCTATACAAAGTATCCAAATCTGATCTCTTCATATAACTTGTTAAGTATACATGGTTCAAAGGATCAGCTAGTAATTCATTCAATAATGATGCAAACCTAGAAGGATCAGATATGGTTGCACTTTTTCCAACAGCCACCGCCGATGTTGACGTAAGTTTAGGAAATTTTGAGTTTGGATCATTTATTGCCGTTATCACCGACGGAGTTTCCAAATTTAAGAAAAATAATCTCTTACCACCATCATTTTGATTATAGAAATCATCAAAAATGTGCCTGGTAAAAGGAATCAAATTATTTAAGCTTCTACGCTGATCATAATCCCAAGCTTCGTTTATACCGCTTAGACAACTTACAACCCAATGCCTAGAATCGTGATTAAAAATAGTTTCATGACAATTAGACCAACGCTTTAACTTTTCCTCACTACTCATATTCAACAGTGTCTTGAATAATTCAGCAAACTTTTTAAGATCCCATGGGTTAATCAAGATTGCACCTTGTCCATTACAATTCAATAATGGTGATGATCCTGTAAACTCCGACAACATTAATGGCGATTTCTTTTCAGCAGTGGCAATAATATATTCATGGCATGTCAAATTCAACCCCTCTCTCATAGATGAAACAACAAACACATCGGCCTCACATTGCAATGCTAAATATTGTTCAAAGCCGATATCTTGTTGCAATAAGACTACAGGCTGCGCAAATGATATATCACTCGTCAATGAATTAATTCTCCCAACAATAGCCATGATTTCACTCTCATAGCTTGAGTCTTGGGTTGATCCAGGACAAATTTGAATTAAAACTGTAGTATCAACATATTCAGGGTTACTGAGTAAAAACTTCTCATATGCCAATAATTTTTGCTTAATACCACGTAATTTATCTAATTTGTCTCTACTAACAATTAAATATTGGTCAGCCCATCTTTCTCGAATCATCTGTCTCCAACTATTCACTTCAGTAGAAGTTAACAAATCCTGTAAAGATTTTGCATCTACACCAACAGGTATAGTATTAATCATAGTAAATTTGCCTTCATATGTGATACCAAACTCATTAGCATCAGCTAATAATAACCTATTACATGTTTGCCAGAAATGTCTAACATATTCGTTCGTTTGGAAAGTAATACAATTAGCTCCTAGCATACCACGCAACAATGCTTTTCTTTGGGCAAAGCAACGGAATACTTCTGAAGAAGGAAATGAAACATGCAAAAACAATCCTATTTTAGCATCGGGTAATTTTTCTCTGACCATTCTAGGCACCAATAATAAATGGTAATCATGAATCCAGATCATGTTTTCTGGATCATCTGGATTATTAGTTCCGTTTTCCTTTTTATAAACTTCAACAAGCTTATCTGCTACTAATTGGTTTAACAACTTATAATGACCCCATGAGTGGTCTTCAAATGCTTTCGAATTTGGGTCATCTGGGATTTGATAATGTAACGTAGGCCATAAAATCTGTTTACAAAAAGATTTATAATGACCTTGGAAAGTTATATCATTAGGAAAAACAGCTTCGCTGTTATAGTCTTCACTCAATGTGTTCGAAATCTTTTGAATAACTGAATCTGGAACAGCATCGCTTGGCATAGCTATGGTTCCGACCCATTTTCTTTTCTTAATTACTCCAGCTTCTGCTGCAATTTTAATTGCCTTTGTCAACGACACATTACCTTTGCCTGCAAACACCACTTTCCATGGGGCATCTTCGAAAATATTTTCTTGGTTCCATATACCATCTTCCAAATCTGGTTTTGAAAATCCACCAAATGGGGCAAGCTTAGTTTCCGATCTTCCATGGAGCATATCATTGAAATTCTCAGTAAATTCCTCATCGCTGCTATTGTCGCTGTCTCCCTCGTGTTCCTCATTAATGGCTTGAGGAATTGAAGTCGAACTAGTATTTGGGTTCAAAGTAAAGCTGGGCCTGGATACTGGTTGTCTTTGTCTAGGTGGCACGGCTATCGATGCCGAAGAAGAGTTGTGCGCTGAGTTCAAACCAATCAAATTAGTGTACGAACTGAAAGATGAGTTATTCAACATCGATAAATTATTTGAGGATCTATTGATCTTCAAAGAAGGTAATCCAACATCTTCATTCTCCTTCTTCGGATCCACAACCAGGCTTTGAAATGATACGTTACTATACCTAGATCTAGGTTGAATGTATTGAGACCCCAATTTGTCATTTAAATTGTCAGTCAATGCGGAACGCAGGCTATCACCTGTTCCTCTCGCCCTATGACCATAAAAAAATTCTTCTGCAGAATGAGCTTTATCGACATCTCCGCTGGATTTTCCATGTGCAGTGTCATTAGTCGTAGGAGACCCTGATCTTGGGGTATGTTGATTTGAACTACTCAATGATGGTAAAATAGAGTTCTGTGACATACCCATCTGCTTGCTTGACGATACGCTATTTCTCTGTTTCACCCTCGCCAGGTTCTGTATGCTAGGTACCGTAGCATCTTTCTGAGTTATATCAATATCGAATCCTGCTTGAGCTCCTACCTCAAACTTTACCGTGTAAGGCAAGAATCTATTATCTGGTTAGTACATCTGGGCGTCTAGCATTAAGTTGATCATACCAACTCTAAGTTATTTACGTACAATGATCCTATAATTACAGTCATATCTATGCTAATTCAATGCCAATAATCCAAAATTCAATGCTTCTAGTTTCTCTAACAAGAACAGCAGGTTAAGAATCTAAATAGTTACTTGATTCCTTAATAGAATGTTGCTATGATCACGTGCCTCAATATATATTTGATGGAATTCAGATCACAGCCTATATTCAACCAACTAGAGTTAAGAATGTATGACGACGTACTGTTCTTAGCGGATAGTCATTGCCATTTGGACGTAGAATGTACTTCCAAAACAGCCGAAGAGTTGGCGGAGGCATTGAACGATTATGAATTAATAAAGCATAGGAGTGATTTCTTTCATATCATGTCCTCAAACCACATCGATATTCAACACTTGGAAATATTACTAACCAGGCTTCAAAACACAAGTATTATTCCTTATTTTGGTGTGCACCCTTGGTATAGTCATTTATTTACCGATCTAAAAGTAGAGGATTTTGAAAATGAACAAGAATTTAAGCAAAAGCACTACGAAAGTCTGCTTCAACCGCAACCCTCTACTGAGCTCCTCGATATCCTACCAGTTCCAATAGATATAGATGACCACATTGAAAATATGGATAGGCTTGTAGTCAAATATACGACAGCTGGATTTCGGGTTGGAGTTGGAGAAATCGGTTTAGATAAACTCTTCCGAATCCCAGCGAATGGCTTTTTTGGAAACCAAAACATTTCCCTCAACGAAACTCCCAACAAACTTACGCCATGCAGGGTTAGCATGAACCACCAGGTAATGGTGTTTACCAAGCAATTGAAGATGGCAAGTAGGTTGAATAAACCTGTTTCTATACACTGTGTAAAGGCGCACGGACTACTTTTTGAGAAGGTAACCGGTGACTTAGAGGCTCAGAATATCCCGTCCATCATTTTGCATTCCTACAGTGGGTCGCCTGATCAAGCTGGTCTTTGGATACGGCACTATGCTAAGTCAAAGCAAAATTTGTATTTCTCGCTTTCTAATATCATTAACGGTACTCAGAATAAAAAAGAAACCCTAGAAAAGCTTGTCAATTTAATGAATACTAGTCAAATATTGCTTGAAACTGACGTTGGGATAGATAAATATCTACTTCTGCTGCTGAAAAAGGTGGTATATTTCGATCAATTGGTGGAAATCTTCAACAAAATATGTTCCATCAAGAAATTGGATCATACCTCGGCAAGAGAGTTAATCTACAACAATTGGAAGAACTCGGTATATGTCTAGGACGAGAAGCTATTATAAAAATGAATCAAGAAAGAGGTGATATCATAATGGCTGTTAAATTATGCAATAGGAACGAATGCTCGGGATAGAATTGCTCGCAACCCAAAGAGTTGATTTCCATTTGGCCGAGGAATAAAAAATCTGGGGTTCCAGCTGAAAAATTCACTACACTTAAATAGACATAGACAAGTAGAATAAATAAAAGATTTTATTCAAAAGACGTAATCATAACTGAACTATAAATGAGATAATTATAATCTGGACTTGATGATGTCAACAAATTCAGGCTTTAAGGAAGCACCACCGACTAAGAAACCATCAACATCGGCCTTGTCCTTAAATTCTGGAGCGTTCTTACCGTTGACGGAACCACCGTATAAAATTCTAATCTTCTTAGCAGCATCTTCGCCAATAGTCTTAGCCAAATGTTTTCTGATATCCTTGTGGGTTTCTTGAGCATCTTCTGGGGTGGCAGCTAAACCGGTACCAATAGCCCAGACTGGTTCGTAAGCAACAACGATGTTAGACCAGTCAGAGACAATCTTGGAAACAGCATCCAATTGTCTGGCACAAACATCTAAGGTAACGTTGGCCTTACGTTCTTCTAAGGTTTCACCAATACACAAAATGACGGACAAACCTTGTTCCAAAGCAAACTTGGTCTTGGCAGCAATGAAGTCATCAGATTCCTTGATGATGGTTCTTCTTTCGGAGTGTCCAGTCAAAGTCCAAGTGGCACCCAAGTCCTTGATTTGTTCTGGGGAAATTTCACCAGTGTAAGCACCAGAAGCCTTGTCGAAACAGTTTTGAGCAGAAACTTCAACGGTTTTTTGCTTGTTTTGCGAAACTGCTAATTCGATGTATGGGGAAGGTGGGGCAATGACAACTTCAACATTTGATGGCAATTCAGCCTTGTTCAAGCCGTCGACGATCTTTTTGACGGACTCTTTGGTACCGTTCATTTTAAAGTTACCACCAACGAAGAATTGACGAGACATTGTATTTTGTTTTGTTTTATGTATTTATCTGTTATATTATAATCGATTGAAATACCAATTGATAAGATGAATGAAAAAAATTAAGGACAACTCAAGCAATTGTCCTTCCTTTTATACAGCTAAGACCGGTTCTACCAACTCTAAGGACGACCTCGTTCCGAGGTTGCACTCTCGTGGTCCCGGAATAAATCGAAACCCATCGCACATAACCGAGCACTGTGAATATGAAAAATAGTCGATTCTATGACGTTTTATTTAAATACAAACTTATGTAACTATGTATGGGTACGTACATACGTATGGGAAATGCATAATCGGGTCTCTACCTATTATTTAGATTCTCTGCACTGTTAACAACACTCTGGTTGTCAAGTTTAAATCTCGAAATCAAGTCTTGCGCAGAGCCGGACTCATCGTTATTAGCAGCTATATCTTTCTCAGTTGCCTTCTTAAACGCTTCTTTCACTCTACGATCATTGCTTCTAGTCGACTTTATGGCGTCTCTCTGGGCTCTTATGATACTGGTAATGTCTAAGTCCGCAGGATTGGCGAGCTTATTTTTTGAATTGAAGCAGACTTCGTCTCCAAATTCCTTCTTTACCTCCTCCTCGTCTATGTCGTCTTCAGGAAGATCGTCCCAGGTCTTCAACGGCGTTTTCAAGGAAAATTTGCCCGTGTCATCCTCTCGTTTCATGATAAGATATTGGCAGTGAGGGATGTTTCTGAGCGACTCGAATTCCTCATAACTCCATCTGAACCACTTCATCAAGAACACTCTGGCCCAGATTCCGTGCGTCACCAAGATTAAAATATGGGGGAAGCTGTCCTGCTGAAATTGCCGAAAAAGCGTCTCATTGAAACTTGCAATTCTATCGTAAACATCGGCTGCACTCTCGCCGTGGGGTATCCTGTAGAAAAAGTGGCCGTAGTGTGCTCTTTCTTCCCATATCTTCTCCATTTCTTCGGGGGTACTCTGGAAATTTCCAAAATCCTGTTCTCTCATCCTTGGTTCCTCGTGCTTCTTATACGTGACATTTGGGACGTCCTTAATCCCATCTATGATGTTATTGCATGTTTGTCTTGCCCGCACGTACGGCGATGTATAAAATAGTATAGATCTAGGATTGTTTTTGTCCTCAATATTGTCCTCAAAGCACTCCTGTTCTAGAAACTCTTTCAATACTAGTCCCGCAGAAGCAGCTTGTGCATGTCCCTCGGATGTGAGAGCAATCTTGTGGTTAGGTGTAAACCTATTGACAGACTTATCACAGTTTCCTTCCGATTCCCCATGTCTCACTAACAAGATATACTATGTTTTGTTAGTTTCATATATTCTCGATCTGTGGATAAGAATTTGCACCGCAAACTTAAAGAGGCTACTTACCTTTGGTTTTCCCATATTTTCTGGTTACTGTTGTTGGGGTTTTCTATACTACTTTGTATTTGATCGCAATATAGTAATCTACTCTTGCTTACTTCAAAAAACTTGTGATAGGATGCAATATATACAGTCATGTGACCAAGTAGATCTACATTAGATTTCTGATATATTAATGTCTAATTCACAAGAATTATAGAGAAAGTCTATAGAATATATAGAATAGTATGTATGATAATCGCTAATAATAAGGACAAAAACAATATCATTAGTTGTCGTTGGTTAATTTTCTTTCAATAGCGAAACTTTTGGTTAATTCTTCGTCACACTTCTTCAAGATGTCATCAGCTAAGACGTCTATAGAATGGGAGTGTAACATATTGTTGTATCTTGAAGGTTCGGTAGGTAATTTAAATAATGAATGCCATTCTTCGGTATCCAATTCTTTTTCACCGGACTTTGCTCTTTCCAAATTCTCTAATTTTCTTTGCTGCTTCCATTGGGTAATCTTACTTTGCTCTTTTTGATGTTGTCTTTGGTAGTAATTATAATTCGTTTGGTCGTAGTTATAGGAATCGATTTGGCCGTATAATGATTCCAATAATTGGGCAGTGACGTTTTGGTTGGAAGATAAGTTTAAGATTTCGAACTCGTTTTCGGCCTTCGATGCACTCACAGATGACGCCAAGTACAAGTTAACTAAATGCTGGTTCTTGATGATCATAGGAATCTCATCGAAAATATTCAAAAACGATAATTTGTGGCTTTCTAAGTCCTTCGATTTCCATTTGCCATCCAAATAGTTTCTAATGAAGCTCTCCGACAATCTCAATGCCTTTAAATCCAACTCCTTACCAATAGATGCCATGTTGTGAATTAAGATGAACGAATTTTTGTTGGCTAATTGTTGCAGGACTAAAGCATCCACTAATTGCGTGGTGACAAAATTTCCCGAAACCGTAGACTGGAACCAACCCTGGAACCCGATCCCATATCCGAGTTTCCTCAACGATTCCAAAACATCTTGCTGGTACTTGGCTCCACTTCTGGAACGCAATGAACCTCCTTCGTATTGATCTGGGTATGGGTATGGGTAAGCATGTGTGATATCTATAGATCCGCTTTCGGATTCAGCTCCTAATAAAGCCCCCGAATATAATGATGGGTAGTTTTCCGATGTGTGTCTAACCAATGACAAAACAACACTGGATTCAACATCAATAGTTGTGGCTGTAGGTGCTTGATATGTTTTTCTATAAAATTCCGTTAGTATTTCCTTCTAGAGTTTCCCATTTATACCTTTAATCACTCTACTACATACCCTTGTTTAGTAGCCATATTCAATAATTATTAATGTTAATTATATGTCCTTCAACAGTTTCTACTTCCCATTATGCAATTTTTTCAATTTGATGAACGAAAAATTTGACTTATGTAATGATCATCCTGTGCTTAAGTAATCCATGACTCTTCGAAATTTTTTTCAGTGCTATCAAAATTTGTGTTTAGGAAAGTAATAACTACCGCAAAACCCGCTATAAATACTTCTAGTATACGAGTAGGCTATATCCCGAAGATTAAGTAGAACCCAATATGTCTGAAGAAGTTTCACAAGCTGCAGAGCAATTGCAAAAAACCTATTTGGATGATGTCACCGGTGAACAAGTTTCAAAAACCGAGTTGAAGAAGAGACAAAAGCAAAGAGCTAATGAAGCCAAAAAGGCCGAAAAGGCCGCTAGGGGCGCTGCTACAGCACCAAAGGTCGCTAAAAACAGGGACCAATTGGCCGACTTGAACCCTAATCAGTATTTTGAGATTAGATCCCGTCAAATCGACGAGTTAAGACAAGCCAACATTGCTGATGGATCTGCCTTCAACCCATACCCACACAAGTTCCATGTGTCTGTCAAATTACCGGAATTTGCTGAAAAGTATAAGGATTTGAAGAAGGGGGAAACCTTAAAGGATGTCGAAGTCAAGGTTTCCGGTAGAATCATGGGTAAGAGAGAATCTGGATCCAAATTAAAATTCTATGTATTGAAAGGCGATGGTATCCAAGTGCAAATCATGGCGCAAGCTCAAGATGTTGCTAATTCTGAAGAATATGAAAAGATGCACGAATATTTAAGAAGAGGTGATATTATTGGTGTTACTGGTTACCCAGGTAGAACCAGCCCTGCCAAAGGAGGTGAAGGTGAAGTCTCCGTGTTCGCTACTTCAGTTCAATTGTTGACTCCATGTTTACACATGTTGCCAACTGAACATTATGGTTTCAAAGATCAAGAAGCTAGATACAGAAAACGTTACTTAGATTTGATTATGAACGAATCCACAAGAGATCGTTTCAAGGTAAGATCGAAGATTATTTCTTACATCCGTAAATTCTTGGATACTAGAGACTTTACTGAAGTTGAAACCCCAATGATGAATGTCATTGCCGGTGGTGCTACTGCTAAGCCATTCATCACTCATCACAATGACTTGAACATGGATATGTTTATGAGAATTGCTCCTGAATTATTCTTGAAAGAATTAGTCGTTGGTGGTATGGACAGAGTCTATGAAATTGGTCGTCAATTTAGAAATGAAGGTATTGACATGACCCACAACCCAGAATTCACTACTTGTGAATTTTATCAAGCTTATGCGGATGTGTATGACTTAATGGATATGACTGAGTTGTTATTCTCCGAGATGGTCAAAGAAATTACTGGTGATTACAAAGTCACTTATCACCCAGATGGCCCTGAAGGTAAAGAATTGACTTTAAATTTCGCCAGACCATGGAAGAGAGTTAATATGATCGAAGAATTGGAAAAGGTTTATAATGTCACATTCCCAGCCGGTGATCAATTACACACCGAAGAAACCGGAAAATTCTTAAAGCAAATCTTAATTGATCATAAGTTAGATTGCCCACCACCTTTGACTAACGCTAGAATGTTAGACAAGTTAGTCGGGGAATTAGAAGATGCATCCATCAACCCTACTTTCATTTTTGGTCACCCACAAATGATGTCTCCATTGGCTAAGAAAGACAGAAAGCACGTTGGTTTGTGTGAAAGATTTGAAGTCTTCGTCGCTACTAAAGAAATTTGTAACGCTTACACAGAATTAAATGATCCATTCGACCAAAGACAAAGATTCGAAGAACAAGCTAGGCAAAAGGATCAAGGTGATGATGAAGCTCAAATGGTTGATGAAACTTTCTGTAACGCTTTAGAATATGGTTTACCTCCTACCGCTGGTTGGGGTTGTGGAATTGATAGATTAGCTATGTTCTTAACCAACTCCAACACTATTAGAGAAGTTTTGTTATTCCCAACTTTAAAGCCTGATGCATTGGTCAAAGGTGAAGATACTTCTGAAAACTAGATGAGCTTAATCGAGAAGTACATGCGGCTGGTTTATTTTGAAGTACATGCGGCAATGTTAATACTATCTAATTAATATATATTATAAATATTAGATTGATGAGAAATATATATCTTACACATAAAATCTATTATACAAGGAGAAACATAGGAGGAACATAGTAGGAACGTGAAGCTATTATTATCTTCTTACTAAATCTCCTCTTCTCTTCATTTCAAGGGCTTTTTTATAAGGAGGTGCTGTAGGCATTTGAACAGGGTCTAATGCTAGTTTTTTAAAGTTCGTATCCAATGTATATGTTGCATCCGAATCAACATCATTCAAGTCTCCACATGCAACAAATTTTGCAATTAATCTTTCCTCATTATCCGGAAGGTCTAAATATTCTAGATTTTCGCTCTTTCCGATATTGGCCCCTTCAAAGAATTCTTCTGTAGATTTGTTCAATTCAAGAGTCGGGTTCCAGCCTTCTCTCGGCGTGTATCCCAAACAAACTATAAACGCTTCCAATGAGGTACCTCTCGAGGATCTTGGCTTCGCACAGATAACCTTTTCAAATAAGTAACTTAGTTGACTGTACAATAAATCAATATCTCTTCCCCTGAAAATTTTTGCAACAAATGAACCACCTGGTTTCAAGATACACGTAGTTAATTGCAATGCTGATAATATCAATTGTGCCTGAATGTATTCGTCCAAATCGTGCAACCCGGTAACATCAGGTGCCCCATCACTGCAAACAAAATCTGCTGGTTCTCCTCCAAAAATATCGAGGATTTTTTGTAATGTCTTGGGATGAGTTATGTCTGCCTGCAATGTAGTAACACCGTCTATAGGTGACATTGGCTGTAAGTCAACGGAAACAATTTTGGCATCTTCTTGCTTCTGTTTCTCGAATAATTCACGAGATAATACCTGGGACCATGATCCTGGGGCAGCACATAAATCAACTACCCGTTTGACACCTTTGAACAACTGAAATTGATCGTTCAACTGAAGTAGCTTGAAAGCAGACCTAGCTCTCCATCCTTCTTCCTTCGCTCTTCTATAATAAAGATCTCTTTTGTCCTTACTCGATTTACCCATTACTGGCCTTATAAATTACTTATTATGAAGAAAAAAGATATCTTTAGTCTGCCTTCAACTTAGCATCCGGTATATTGAAAAAAAAAAATTTGGTCGTGTGAAAAATTATCAAAAGATTTCGTCCAATCTCAATAGATGAAAAATCAAGAAATTGTATAAGAACTTGATTGAAAGTCATACTCTACCCAAAATATTATGTTGAGCCGTATATTAGGAGTAAGAACTTACTCTGTTCGTGCTTTCTCAACGTTTGGAGCTTGTTACAACAAGTCAAATGAAGCAAAGAAATTTTTATCACCAAGTGAATTCGCTTCTCAGAGGAAAGTTGATGAGATAGAAGAACACGCATATCAACAAAATTTGTTAACTGAAGAATACAAATACGACCCTAAATATTTATCTGAAAATGAGACTAATACAGTTACAAAAAGACCTATTCCATTGAATGTTGAATTGTTGAAATATAAGCCATTGCGAGTACCCCAAACCCACGGACATGAAGTAGCGGAAATTGAATTCAAAGGATATGACAAAGAAGATTTACTCAGAGCATCTGACTTTGCTGCCAGAGCAGCATTTTATTTAGGCATCCCATGTTCAAAAGTTCAGTCTCTCAAAACAGAGAAAAGATTATATACCGTTATTAAGTCTCCGTTTGCACAGGCTAAATCAAAGGAAAATTTCAAGCGAACCACATACGGAAGAAAAATAAATGCTTACGATGCAACATCGGAAGTTATCGACTTATGGCTTTCGTTCGTCAACAAGCATGCGATTGAAGGAGTTAAATATACTGCATCCATTCACAGCAGGGAATCATTAGATTTTAGTGAAAAATTGGACTCTTTAACAACCGATGATTTACATATGCCTGAAGCTTATAATGGCAATGATGATCCTATTGCTCATAAGGTTGAAGAATTATTAAGATCTGAGACATTTAAGAAATATGTAAGTAGTGAAGCTTCTGAAGAAATTTCCGAAGCGGGACCAGATACAAAAGCTACAAAAGATACGAACTAAACTTGAACTTCCATTCACTCTGTATATATATCATTAATTAAATAAGTTCTGTATCGATTCGTCTAATTTATCCGTAAACATCCCAGTCCTCCTCCTCATCATCATCCTCGTCTTCTTCTTTCGCTTGTCTAAGCTCTTCTTCCAATCTTTCTTTCCGTTTCCTATTAACTTCAAGAATATCAAACCGACACAATGGGCACGTTGAGTTTACTTTTAACCAAGGGCCAATACATTCTAAATCGAAAATATGGCCTTTTGACTTTTTACCACTAACATGCTGAACATTGCATGGTAACCTAACTAACAACGGATATTCGTCCTCTACGAATTTATTGGTACATATTGGACAGTCTGCAGTTTCTTTGTTAGGTAAATCGTTAATGGAAACTCGTTCCAAAGAGTCTAAAAACTCTTGCGAAACACCTTTTGATTTGCCTTCATCCAAATTCAAGTCTCCATTATCCAATGAATTGATGAGATCTAAAGCTAATGTCGACCCTTCTTCTGTATTCATAATTCTTAATGCATTGGTGAATGTTTCTCGAGAATTCTGGGCAGCAGAATTCTCGGTATCTTGGGTTAAAAAAGAATCAATTATGGAAGATAATGTTTGATGCTGTCTTGTTCCATGTGTGTGTTCATCTGTAGCAGCCCGTGTACTTATATTATGATCATCTAGTTAATTGCGGTTAGTAGCTTGGCACGCATTATCGTAATCATATATACTTACCTTCGTAGGTAGACATTGTTTGTTTCCAAATCAATTGAACTTGTCAATATTAATATTTTTACTATTTGCTCGATTTAAATTTAAGTGTCGCTACGGTTCGAAAAAAAAAGTAAATATTTGATATAGCAGTTAATTAAATTAGAGGTCTAATAGATGCTAATAAACAGGTATAAATAAATAATAAATATTAAATATTAAAAGGACTAAGTGAACAAATAAACGCTGATATGATAACAATCAATATATTTCAGCATGAATTTAATGTCCTAAACTCCTTTCCAGTTAAATTCTCTTGCATGAGTACGACTAGTGTAATGTTTTACCGATTGTATGGTTCATTCATACATGCTATCGAAATATCCAACGTCATTTTGATTCATAGCACTTGAATTCAAGTATAGGGGTGTCATGGGGGGATCTTCTGATGGTGTCAGTACAGGATGCAATATTGGTGATGCGTTACCATCTATCTTCAGATAATTTATCGACGACGTAGTGTAGTTATTTACATTACTTGTGCTATGCATTAATTGGGTTGTGGAATGGCCAGACTGATTCGGATGGCTGTAATGCTGCTGGGTTTGCAGCATATGTAATAGATGACAACGAGAGCTCCTATTTGAGGAATTGCCCGATATTGGAGGAGTTTGATTTGAGAGCCAAAACCTTGAGGGCGAGCCCCCAATCGATGTTGGATCCAAGTTGGGCGAATCTGGTACCATCATGGACGATCTATTCTCTATTGGAATGCTCTGGCTTGTAGACGATAATGCGAAATCCTGCTGCGGAGTTAACTGCTGCGGAGGGGGCGAGGTGAATCTCTGGTATGGCTGCAATCGTATCTGATTCAAATGAGTCCGTGAATTCCTGCTGGGTAACGGATTATGCGTGGTCTTTCTATCCATGAATGCAACCAGTTGATTCATATTTGTCGGCAAGTGAGAATAGTTTTGAAACGTGCTGTTGGAAAGCGTCTTGGGTGACGCTAAAATCTGATTGACACTCGACACATCATAGCCTTCGCCGCTGTTGCTGCTTCCTGCATTATTTGGCCCATTCAACGATAATAAAGAAATTGTCGACGATGATGGAATTATCCTCCCGTCGATTTCCTTGCCCACCGAGGTCGCCAACAATGTCGGCTCTGGATGATCGTCTGTCATATTCGTAGGCATGTCCATGTTCTCATCTATGTTGAACACTGCATTTCGACCGTAATTTTCACTCTCTGTCATCATCTGGTCTATCTTTCCGTCGCTGGAAAGTTGTCGTTCCCCCGCAAGTGACGAAGAAAGTAGAGAAGCTTTTGGCATTCGTTCAATCCCTACTACCGGCTTACTCGTTTTCTCCCCTAATGTCTCCATACTATGACTCCCACTATCACTAGTATTCCTATTATTAATTTCATGTTGGTATTTATGTTCATCCCCGAGTGTCAACCTATCTAATTCCAAGTTCAACTGCTCGTTATTGAAGGTCATTTTTACTCGTTGTGGATCTTAACTTTTGTATTCGATCGTTTTATACTATTTCATAGATATTCAAATGGATCGACTGTTCTCTTAGGCTTTATCCCCACGATTAATATATGTATCGGAGAAAATTTTTCTGTTTTTCTTTATCTTGGGACTTTTTTGTCGAGCATAGATTTTGATCTTATTTTTTTTAATCGATTTTTCACCGATAAGCCGTAGTCATTCGGAGTAAACGCGATTATATAATATGCCTTTGATAAAGATTTGAAATTAATCTATAAGTCTATACACAATTATTAATACTCTCCGTCATCTTTGGGATCGATCTTGAAGATCTTATCGGGATTTAAGAGTCTCTTTGGATCTAGAGAAAATTTCAATCTTCTCATGAGATTGACAGCTTCTGGACCTAATTCGAGTTCAAGATACTTTCTTTTCCCGTTCCCGATACCGTGTTCACCGCTAGAGGTACCCTCATTTTGTAAACCCAAGAGCATCATCTCGTTTATGAGGGACTCGCACTTTTCCTTTTCGTCAGGCTTGTAGAAAACATCGGCGTGGAAGTTGGCATCACCAACATGACCAAGAATGATGCTCTGGAGGCCCGATTTTTGGATAAGCTGGTGGACCTGGTCTAAAACGGGCGATAGCCTGGAGAGCGGTACAGCGATGTCGGTGACCCAGAGACGCACGTCCTCGTGGATTTCGTTTCTGCCGTAGTTTAGAATGGCGTAGAAAGCGTTTTTGCGGGCCGAAAAGAGCTCCTCTTGCTCTTCTTCGTTGGCGGCGAAAATGAAGTCCTGACAGTTGTTGTTCACGGAGATCTCCTTCAATCTGTGCACGTATTCGTCTACCACGGTCTGGTTGATTCCTCCCACCTTGAAAAAGAGGGTTGGGCATTCGAGCCAATGACGGGTGAAATAGCCACTGTAGTTGATGCAATGCATCATGTCCTTATCTAGTAACTCAATTGCATTTGGCTGGATCCCAGCCCGGTATAGCTGGGCCACTGTCTTGGTAGAGTCTGAGATGGTTGGAAATTGGCCCACTACCACCGTTTCGTACTGGGGTTTTACATGGAGCTTAACAGTGGCCTCTGTTACTATTCCTAGCGTTCCTTCGCTTCCGATAAAGAGGCCTGTCAAATTATAGCCGGCACTCGATTTACGCGGACGTTGTTTGGTCTTTACAATAGTTCCATCCGCGAGCACAACTGTAACAGAAATAACATTGCTTATCATAGCACCATAACGGGAAGCATTAATTCCAGAGGCATTAGTGTTTATCATCCCGGAAATTAGTCCATTAGGTCCGCAGTCGGTGCCTAACATCAAGTTGGATGGTGCTAACTCTTCGTTTAATCGTTGCCAATTAACGCCGGCTTGTACCACTGCATCCAAATCATCGTCGTGAACCTCCAAAATCTGATCCATCTTAGATGTATTCATAACGATACCGGGTCTAGTGGAGAAAAAATGACCTTCTAATGAAGTTCCAGCACTGAAAGGAACGACCGGGACGTTATAATTCCAGATAATTTTCATTGATTCCGAGACTTGTTCGGTTGATCTAGGATAAATGACATATTTAGGCTTTTCATGCTCCCTAGGAAGATGGGGCGTGAATTCGTTTTTAGTATGGTGTTCAAGTTCAACCGCAGAATTAAATACATTCTCTTCTCCCAACAACTCCTTTAGCTCTTGCACTGCCAGTGTCAATTCTTCATCAGTACAGTATTTAGGAGGTGAGATGTTTTCTAACTTCGTAGTGGATTCTAATGGAAAGATATCTGATGGAATGGGGGTGTTAGTGGAAGTTTGTCCAAATTTATATGCGATTCCACTGCTAACTAATAATACAGAAAGCCCCAAGAGCCCATTAAGCGACGCTGATCTTTTATTGCTGTGTCTTTGAGAATATGATCTTTTGAAACTCAATTGCAGAATACTGCTAGGAGCCACCCTCTTCAACACACTTGATAAACTGTTGACCCTATACATTTGCAATCATTTAATCGACTACATTAATAGGATTTAAATTTCATAAAAAATGAAGATCTATAAAATCACGTGTTTATGTCAAATTTAATGGCCTTGTTTAACAACATTCTATATTTATTACATATAATATAGAACTTCAGAGCGAGCTTCGGAAAGGACTACTTCACTTGCATGCCTTCTTTTTTTTTAATGAACTTCTTTGGCTCTCAATTATCCTGATTTTTTATTTTTTTTAAAAGAATTTTACTCCTTTTTTGATATATTTCGTTTATTTTCCAAAATCCTTTTTAATACTCATTAATTCTCATCTATATATATTGTTTATGCGTGAAATACATAAATGTCTGACTATGTATAAACTGTCTTATAAAAACTAAGAACTTAAATTGAAGTGAAAATGCTGCTTTGACTAGCATATGTTTGTTGTCGAATCTTAAACTGAAAATTGATTGGCCTGCGTAGCGTAATGGTTAACGCGTTTGACTTCTAATCAAAAGATTGCGGGTTCGACTCCCGCCGTGGGTTCCATAAATTTATGCGGATTTAGCTCAGTTGGGAGAGCGTCAGACTGAAGTCAACTTCAGTCCAGTTAATCTGAAGGTCCTGTGTTCGATCCACAGAATTCGCATGCTTTTTTTTTGGTTCTAATGACCAAAGATATGGAGAAGATGATTATAGTAAGAAGATATTCTTTGAATCCAAATTCTGTACGGAAGATTTGAAAAAAAGGGTATACATTTGGCTATAGACAATTATATTAAAGTTTCATGTAGTATTCGTCACGCTCTTCGTCATAAGGTTCATTTCTAATTGAATAGATGTAGTCATTATCCTCCATCGACTTCATGAACTCGTTCTCCAGTTCTTGAAATTTTTCAATACTCAAAAACATGGCATTTTCCACAAGTTTTAAGTTTGATATAAAGTTAGTTGATGACTCTTTATCCAAGTTATCTTGTAATGATTTTCTTATCTTATTTCTTTCGAAACTCTCAAATTCCAAAGACTTGCGGTTATTTATTGGTAAGAATTTTGATGATTCATATTGGTCTGCATCATCCACGAGCTTCATAAACTCGTTGATATTAGTCAAGTTTGTGGTTCTGCGCAACTTCCTTGCTTGCAAATCGTCGTCGCTGAACTCATCGTCTATTAATTCAAGGTGTATTGGCGATGCATATATGGTGTCGCAGGTGTCGGATACGGTCTCGGGAGAAACGAACAGGGAACTTTCAATCGGACTTTCTTCAATTTTACTTGCTTTTGCATCTTGAAATATATTAATATTGGAATTGGATGGTTGTGACACGGATAACATAGAATTCCTCTTACTTTTATTCAAGTTTGGTGCACTCGATCTTGTTTTTAATGTTTTGCTCTCCAAGCTTGCTGTTCCAGTTCTGTTCGTCTTATATTTGGGCACATTGTATATATTTTCTTTGTCCTCTATGGACCCCAGACGTTGCTTCGTCACGTTTGATTTATATGAGCCATCTGATGAGTCACGAAACTTTTGATTCAAATTTATTGATGATACTGACAGGGATAATGGTCTGGGTTTATTCTTTTGGAAGTTGGAGGGCTCGGATATTAACTTTGAGTGCAAATCATTCGATGACGATTTTCGCGACCTTAATGAACTTAGAAACCCAGTTTTTGATTTCCTTTGTTCGTTAAGATTCGATATGCTTTGACTTCTAAGCATTCTTTGTAGTAGTAATTAGTTAAGGAGAAAAAAGGATTAAAAAAATTTATCTTAAATTTACATTCAAATATGTGTAGAAGGTTTTTTTGTTTATATTCGCGAATAAATAAATACTCCTTCGAACAACCGCGCATCGCGGACTATATATAAAATTAGATAAACTGAGACTTATACCCAACAGTCATACTTATTAGACTCATCAATAGTAGAATCTTCATCGTACGATATCGTAGAACCCTTCACCTTAGACACGAAATTTGATATAGACTCGAAATCGTTTGAGGTTGTAGACGGAATTAAAGCACTAGTAAATGGATTTACACCATTATACCTTTTTAAATGGGTAACACTTTTTGATTTCCAAAGCTCTTTTTTTAATGGGTTACCATTCTTATCTCTGCCTGCTAGAGTTCTCGTGATGTATCTTGTCAAGGGCTGTCTTACAATAGCTTCCACGCCTTCAGGTAGATATATTACCATTGGACAGGCATTAGTTCTCTTACCCGTGGGGGTTATATTTACATGACCCAAGTCCTTAATCACCAAATCAATGCTGCCGTGAAAGGGTGGTATTATGAATCTTTGCAATTTGTCTAATGTCAGCTTATTTACAAGGAAAACGTGTTGCAACGAGTCGAAAGATTCGATATTCTGTAGCACAGACTTAGCCTTTTCCATGTCACGGAAGACGTGAAATTTATGGTTGATGCAATTTCTGACTTGGTAGATTGAGTCTTGGGGGGTTGAGAGATAGAACAAGCCACCAACGGTTAGGACCTGGCCATTTTTGATTGAGTCGTAATGGGAATCATAGTTTCCTCGTTTGTGTAGTTTAACACCTTTGGACAACGTCTTAATTGTTGAAGGGGATAAATATTTATAAATGCCATGGCTATCATCATTTGTAGTAAAACCAGGAACATCTATAATTGTCTTGTCATTTATATCGTAAAGGATGTGACCTCTGGTAAATCCGGGCATGTGTGATGTACCCGGACCATGCTTCATCTTGAAGGCTTTCTGGATCTTGTTATGTGATTTGGCTAGTTGGAATTTGTTCATGCCATTGGAATTGATAAGTATATCCTGCTCCTTTTGCAAAAGGGTCTGCTGTTTCGAATTACGGTAAGCAGGCTTCAATTTTTCCTTGGTGTATAAGAGCGATTTCAAAAATGTAGATTTCCCACTATTTACTTGTCCGACCACGTAGCTATTGTCGTGGACGTCATTGATGATATCCTTCATATTCCAGTCGTTCAAGCCACTGGTGACAAATACCTTGGCGGGGTCAATACCGTGATTCCTCGACAAGTAGTCCTTGAAGAAAATGGAGCCATATCTTGCGCTAAGCTGCGCCGAAGAAAAGAGCAAGTCACACTTTGTCACCACGAAGGTAATGTCTGCTGGGTTCCGATACTTAAATATGGAGCGGTTCAACGAAAACGGAAAGTCCACTGCATTTATTATGTAGACTAGATTTCCGTCTGGAGGGATCGTAGCCATGACATTATCCAACGATTCAACCGGCAATTCGTCCCAGTCGAAGTCCGATTTATACATCGCATTACGACACCGGATACATTTGATGTCTTCCTCGCTCTTAGCTTGCGGAATCGGCGGCGAGGTCTTGGGGATTTTGCCATCTTCCGAGTTCATCAATAATCGCTGGTCCTCCACCGATAAGTCGTTCATATGCTGATTGAAGACCTCATCCTCAGGCTTAACAAGCTTCGGCGTATCTTTCGGTTGACGATAGAATCCCGGTTTGTCTGGGTGTTCGTTTTGCAATTTTATGCCACATGAGTTGCACGTAGCAAATAGATTGTAGATCAACGACACCAGTTGTCGCACCGCAGAAGAATAAAACGGCCGATGGACTCCTCCGCCGAACACACCGGATCGCATGGGTGGTTTGAGCGTCCGAAGCACGCCCGCACATTGCGCGTATTTGTAGAGTAGACTCATGAATGCCAGTGTTTAGTCCTATGCCATGTATTAAGCACCGTCTCTTTACAAATGCTCATCGCTGCGACTGGAGCAAACCATCACGTGACCACAGAAAAAAAATGCCACTAGTGTCTCGCTTGCTGAAAGAAAGGGTTGCGCTGTCAAGAAAAAAGGGCCCACTGAACTGGACGGGATGTCCATGACGCGAGACCCCAGTGGGCGTTCAACAGAAAACACCTAAACCACCCAAACAACCCAAACCACTCCTTCGGCTTTTTTGTTGGCCCCAAACAATGCATCCAGTTGTCGCGAGCCAAATAACATGCACACATAGGCCCATAGTTGTATACACTACGGAGAATCTCGGTTCTATCTTCCATGACGTAACTGTACATAGATTGCCTGGACGCACCTCTTGCAGGTTCTCCTTGGCCGTCTGTGATCCGTCTCCTGCCCGTCTCCTGCCCGTCTACAAGCCTGCCTCACATCTGTCCGCGGTCCGTAACCTACACTCTGTGCGTACCAATCCACATTGATCGCAAGACTTGTGAGCATCGCGCTAATTGAATTTCATTTGTATTTCATCTCGTATCCTTTACTCACGGCTGCAAGTCTATTCCTCACCGTCCCGGCCGTCTTATTTATGCCCTCCATTCCATACTCGGCACCATATATATATATAGACTCGCACGACGCATGTTTCACTAGCAACCATACGCGGATCTCAATCCGCACTCAACCACTTCAAATTTTTCCTACGGCTTACCCAGCCCCACACGCCGATACACATGAAAATCACTGCCAAGTTGCACCCCTGAGTGCTTCTTCTTGTCAAGACATCGTCTCCTGTTGTTATTTTGTCTCTCAGCTCTCAGCCCGCAGCGCTTATCGCGTATCGGCATAAGACAGCATTCTGGCATTCTGGATTACCTCTTCTGTCCTTCCATGCACAACAAAACATTCCAGGCGCATGTGTCTGCCTTCAAAACCTAGATAGCATGCAACCCAGAAACAACTCGTACTCGACTATGCGGCGGCGCGCCGCCGCAATGTCCTGCTACCGCTTTCTTGATGAAGATCACTTGCATATTCCCGATTTTTATGCACGACAATATCCGCATCATGCACACGCAGGGAACAACATTTGCACCTTGCATTATGGGTTGCTACGTAATGTTGCTATGCGCAAACAGTTGCAGAAAACTTTATGCCAGCAGGTAATACCTTCCCCCCAGGGCCAAGAATGATTCATATCTCCAACAGTATTGACCCAACAGCGTGCCCCCTAATTTTGTTGTAGTAAATAGGCGATTTATTAGTAGCTAATTCTTACGGGTTTTAGTGAGAGCAAATCTTCTGGCGCGGTTTCCGCTTGTGAAGGCTGCCAAAGTTGCGAGGCTTATTTCACGCATAATGCGATCGCCCCGGTACAAATTGTATTTATTTTGCAGACGCCTAACACAACAAAGGGCCTTATGTATGGTCCAGGTTTTAATAGTCTATAGTGTGTATATAAGGATTTGAAGAAGCATTCTCGTTACATTCGGATTATTTGCCAGGTCATATAGGTTAGCAGTGAATGTGAGAGAATTTTTTTTACACATTTGTTTTCTTTCTGGTAATCCCGACAGAAATATAGAAGGGCGGCTAAATTTTATGGGAGAACAGACTACGAAGAGAAGTACCAGTGGTGGCTCGCCGGTCAAGCGACAGCGGGTAGAAAGCTATGAAGAAACTGCAGTCGAAACATGGATTGCGGTGGGAAATTGTGCGCTCACGTTGGGGCTAATGGCAGCAGCGGTGAAATCGTTTGAATATGCCATCAATCACGAGGCACTGAACGCAAAGGCGCTTGTGGGATGGGTGCATGCATTGAGACTTAACGATGTGGAGATCAACCAGGTCTATGGGTGCCAGATAGCGGCCGAGACTTTGCACGCGGGAGTGGAAAAATATCCATATTTGAGTAAAGATAAGGCCATATTCCGCGAGATGGCCGAGTGCTATTTGGTGATGGGGAACTTGGGAGGAGCGCAGCAGGCGACACAGACGGCGATCCAGTTGGACACAGACGACGCTTCGTTGTGGATGTTGAACGGCCGCACCATGGCCAAGATGGGGGAGTTGAAGGAGGCCACCAAGTCGTTGACACACTGCTTGTCGTTGTTGCCGGGGTCGTTGACCCAGTTTACCGGCGACCAGGTTGAGATTGCGAGGACTGCGCACACGCAGTTGGCGGCCATTGCAGCCATCGAGGGCAACATAGAATTCTCCATTGCAGAATTGATTGCCACTTTGTCGTTGCCAGCACCTCCGTTGGCACGCATAGACGAGAGCATTATCTTGTGGTGTGCGTTGGCAGTGGCCAAGGAAAAGGCAAACGATATACTGGGCGCCTTACAAGTTTGCGACGGAGCGGAATCGCTTCTTGGAAGATCACTACGTATTTCCATGACACGGGTATACTTGTTACTTGCCTATACGGGCAGTGATCGCGTTGGCATGACACAGAATGCCCAACGAGCTATTGAACTTCTACAGGAAATCATAGCGACCGAGCCAGGTGCAGGCGCCAATGAAGCCAGCGACGACGGTGATTTCTTGTCGTGGTATCTCTTAGGTAAGGCGTATACAATATTGAGTTCTTACAGATTGGCATACGATGCGTATCAAGTGGCATTAAGACGTGCGTCCAACCATCCTGTTGCCTGGTTAGCAGTAGGTCAATTATATTTACTCTTGAATCAACTTCCGGATGCATTGGCAGCCTATTCACAAGCATTAAGGTTGCAAGTCGACGAGAAATCGCCCGGAACAGCAACAGCATGGGATGGCCTCAGTTGTGTCTATGAACGTTCCGGCGATCAATTGACGGATGCAGCCGACGCGTGCATCAGAGCGGCTGTATCATTTAAATTGACTGGAGATACCACTAGTGCTGCGTTCTTTGAAAATAGATCTAGCCAATTGAAGTTGGCCTCGAAGGAGGAAGCACCCGTACCTAGTTTGCGGGATGCACCAGATGTTCCATCATCTTTATTACAAGACCTCGTTTCGTTATTACCAGGGGAGAGGGTCGCTATAGTTCAAGGCGCTTCCCATTCGAGTCCGCATGCTGCTCACCCTACTAAGCAGCGCTATGATAAATCCCCCCATGCTCCACAGCAGATGGCCGCTTCTCCTGGTCATCATCAAAAACACACGAGTCCTATTAATAGACCCCCAACTTTCACAATTGCGCAGGAGACTCCACAACCTTCAGCACAACCTCCAGCACAACACACAGCACATCACCCAGCACAACACCCAGCACATCACCCAGGACAACACCCAGGACAACACCCAGCACAAAACACAGCACAACACCCAGCACAGCACCCAGCACAACCTCCAGCACAACCTCCAGCACAACCTCCAGCACAACCTCCAGCACAACAGCATTATCTGTTGCAACACCATATGGAACCTATGCATGATGAATCACCACGGAAAAGTTTACCCCCACGAATGTGGTCACCAAATCAACAACCATCTCAAAGGCCGCATACTCCTCAACATTTACAACCACAAATTCCTTACCAACCAATGCATCCACCACCTCAATATTATTATCAACCTTCCCCTGCAAATCCTATTCCTAATGCCCCCCCAATGATGCCAAATCAACATGTTCTACAAAGATCCCCATTAGGCCATCCTCAAATGATGAGAAATGGTCCACAATATCAAATGGGCCCTAACCCAGGACCGAGGCCTAGTCCAGGTCCTGCTAATTTAGGCCCACCACCACCTGGGTATGCTTACGGGCAGTATGTTCCTATGCATGGCCCTGTACAGCATTCGCAACCCAACAGCTGGGGGAAATAATGGATAGTTTAGTGACTAACTTTATTGTACAATGCATTACCTGTATTGATAGTAATATATTCAATTTTCTTGTATTAGTAGAGTGAGAACATAGACTATAGAAATCTGGCAAGACTTGCATTTAATCGAAGTATTAGCCTGAATATCTGGTTACTTAACTAATAGGCTGGTGATTTCTGACCAGTTACCAATGTAGACTTCCTCTTTATGTAACTCGTGTGACTCAAGTAGCTTTTTCATTGGAATATTCAAATTCTTCACAGATTTAATAACTGAACTATCTTCCATGGCTATTCCGATATCACTTTTGACAAGCGATAACAAATCAGTAGAACTGTCCCCTATATAACATGTTTCTCCATACTGCTTAATTAGACCCTCTACAATGTTCATTTTGTCTACGCCTGTTCTAATTGAAACCAAATCGCTGAAATTTCCCGTGGTTAATCCATTTTTAAATTCCAATTCATTAACTAAGAACTTCAAGTTGTCACCTTCTTGGAATCCAAGAGAATTAAATACCGCTTCCATGATTATTTTCGTCCAGTTGACACTTAGTATGATTACAGGTATTTTTGATTCGTGACATCTGTTCATGAATTCAGAAAAGCTCTCTTTTATAGTAACCAGTCCTGCTTGGCGTTGAAAATCTTGGTGGGTTAATCCTTCAAATAATTTCAACCTATTTAGCTCATTGATGGAACTCATTTCAACATGCAGCATCCCGGCTTGGTAGTTGAATTCTTTTTCAATAGAATCTCTTACACCATATTTTTCTTTGAATTCAGCAGCATACTTTGTATATGCATTCATATATATATTGGTAAAGTGATCAAATGGTGGTTGATATCCTGGTTTAGCTGAATATGCAGCGTCCGCTACTAATTTTATTGTATCATCGTTTGTTATGGTCTCATCCCAGTCTATAACAAATAATTTAGGATTAAATTTCAATTTCTGTTTGGAGACTGTTTTAATCGAGCCAGGAAGTTTTTTCATAACTAATGAATCACCTTCGATGGCTACTTCTTATTCACTATAGTTTAGAAACTTTTGAACTTTAGGTACTATATCACGTGAGCAACATAGACCCTTGATGATCATAATGAAATGGATTTTATATTTACTGCTACAGCTCTACGTTTAGTTTATAGTAATTACTAGGCTTGGCTAGCGGAAAACTGATAGTTATTTAGCAATTGTACAATGGGTAGTGAACAGCAGAGACATAACGTTCCAGAATTGGGCGAGTTAGGTCAAATATCGAAGTCTCCTGAAGACAACGGTCGCTCAAACGAAGACATTGAACTGGGAAAATACGCTCACAATAAATCCAATGTAGGCAAGTTTGAAGATAAAGGATCCAATACTAAGTTCGAAGACTCGAGCAAGGGGAAATTCGAAGGTACCACCCAACCAGATGGAGGAAAGGGAAAATTCGAAGGTAAAACTGAAACAGCAGACGCTAATAGTTTAGGCAAATTCGAAGGCAAAACAGAATCTACTGGCAGGGAGGGATTAGGAAAGTTTGAAGGTGACTCCGTAGGTAAATTTGAATCGAAAGATAAGAGTAGTTTAGGCAAATTTGAAGGCAAGTTCGAAGGCAATCAACCTCATTTAGGAAAATTCCAAAGCAATGCTAAGGAATAACTGCTAGAGCATTAACGTACGGCGTATATGGCGATTTAAGGCAGAGAACGACCAAGAGTTTTGAGGTAAGCTCGACATACATACATATATATTTGTATATAGGTATAGTTTGTTGCATATGATTTTTCTCATTCAGGAAATTTGCTTTGCTAAATTCATTTATTATTTGCTTTATTTCTTCTCTTTTATCTACAATACTCAAAATGTCCTCCAATAACTCTAAACCAGAAACAAACACCCAAGAAATAAAGCCAGGAACATCTGGTCAAACTTCAGGTGGTGACGATTTGCCACTGCCTGAACAACAGCAATCCATTATGGCTGTTATCAGAAATGCCATTAATCCTAACGGTGAGAACCCGAAGATTGACGAATATATTACAAGTACCTTTGGCTACGTTCAAAATGTGTTCCATAAGATGCAAACAACCAATGATAAGGATGCCACCGCCAAGGAAATCGCTGAAGACTTAAGCAGCAAGTTTGACAAATGGCTTTCTGACCAAAAAAAGGAGACAGCTGAAAACGCTGATAAACAAGAGAAGCCAGGAGTGGTAGAAGACCTTGATTAGAGTGATGTTGATTAGTTAAATATGCAATTGGTTCCAACTGTAATTTAGTGTAGTCGCATAATATTCGATGACTATGTCTTATCGCGGTGGGTATAAATAGTTTTTTTAGTTTAAATATGATAAAATGAAAATAAATGATGTTACTTGTCAAATTATTTACTATTCTTACTTGTCTTAATCAATTCGTATTGGCATTGCTTGACGAAGCAAATATGTCTAATGAGAAACAAATTTTCTTTAGTAGTGGTAATTCGTTTAAGGGTTTAGAAGACTTTAAGGTGGGTGAATTCTCCTTGTTATCTTTGCACAAATCACTTGTGGATACACCCTCGGTAAGCGATCATGAATTGATAATAGCCAATTTGTTACATAACTACTTGGAAAGAGTTGGATTGACTGTTGAATTACAAAAGGTGAAGTCCGTAGGAGAGAGATATAATGTGTATGCCTATGTTGGCAAGACTAGAGATACCAAACTTTTGGTTACTTCCCACATTGATACGGTTCCACCTTTTTTCCCGTATAAAATTGAGGGAACCAAGATCTATGGTAGGGGATCATGCGATGCAAAGGGGTCCGTTGCGACACAGGTGTTAGCATATATTTCACTCTTGAAAGCAGGTGAGTTAAAAGAAGGTGATGCAGCATTGTTATTTGTCGTTGGAGAAGAAGTTGATGGATCAGGAATGAAGCAAGCAAGCAATTCATTGAATGCTTCTTGGGGATGTGGGATATTTGGAGAGCCAACTGAATTGAAGCTAACAAAAGGTCACAAGGGTATGTACAGTTTGGACCTTCAAGTTGAAGGTAAAGCGTCTCATAGTGGCTATCCTGAGTTAGGATTATCGGCCACAGAGATATTGGTTCCAGTATTAGAGAAGCTTCTTAAGCTAGACCTTCCAAAATCAGATCTTTTAGGGCCTTCAACTTTAAATATTGGACGAATTGATGCCGGAGTAGCAGGCAATGTATTACCAGCCAAGGCTTTTGCAAGAGTTACAATTAGAGTTGCAGAAGATTTAGAAAGGGTTGAAAAACTTGTCCGTGAAGTTATTGATAATGTAGAACATCTTACTAGTTCACTGATGCAAGTTGCACCTCAGTACTTAGATTATAAAGTACCTGGCTTCGATTCGATCATTGCAGCCTATTCAACCGATATTCCAAACTTATCAATCAAGCTAAAGAAACGTTACTTATACGGTCCTGGAAGCATTCTTGTTGCTCACGGGGATAATGAACATGTTGAGAATTCAGATCTAATTAGCGCTGTAGCTGGCTACAAGAAGTTGATTAAATATGCCTTACAAAACTAAATAAATAGCAATTTTTAAATGTATACAATCTCTATATCCACCATAAGTAAGTTTATTTATGACGGACTCAAACCATGTATTTATCAATATAGCTAGATGTATTTTTGTCAATTAATCATTTGATTTAGATTAACTGATTTATGAAGTTTTCGTTAAGAAAACATCACATCTGCATCAAATATTATTATATTAAGAGAGATTAGGATTCAATTAACGTTTATTAGACGATATACAACTATATACTGTTGTGTAATTCAAGTATATGATAAACATTATATCAAAATTAATTTGAAAATTTAAAAATTTTCCCTACGCATTCTAGTGAGATGGCCTCAGCTTTATTTTTTTTCACTGTTATCAGAAGTAAAATTCTTTTACTAACAGAATACCCATAATCGAAGAATGAGTGAGAATATTCCTGCCTGGAAGAAGATCGGATTGAAGGTCAAGGATGATCAACAGGATGATCCAATAGCCATTACTACCCATATTGAAGATGTGGCCTTAACTAAGAAACAAGCCCAAAAGATTAATAAACAGAAGAGAAAGCTAGAGGAGTCGTCAAATAACAGCGACAATAAGCCACCTAAGAGAGTTAAGGTACCTAAATCTGAAAGAGCAGCACCACCTGAAAAGGATCAATTGGTTTACTTGCGCCAATACCAGAACGATAAAGCTAACTGGAAATTCAGTAAGCAGAAACAAAATTGGATATTGAAGAATATTAAAGACATACCGAAAGAGTATGAAGGTGCATTACAGGCATATCTTGAAGGATTACAAGGCGGTTCAAGATCAAGGGTGATAAACGATTTGATTGAAGTGATTAAAAAGTGGAATGAGGCGGCAGCAGAAGCAGAAGCTAAGGTTGAACGAGAAATTCAAAGGCAATTGAGTGGTAAGACAGAAGACGAAGCATCTGAAGAAGATAACATTAATGATGAAGCTAGTGGGAAAAAAACAGCTAAAGCTGAATCAAAGAATAAATCCCAACCAGTTAAAGATGAAGTACCAGACTATGACTACGCCAAAAGATGTGGCGTACTTGTCAAATTGCTTCACGATGAGGATGTCCCAGTGAAAGGTATAGAAATATCTGAAGAAGACATAATGATAAATAATGTTGAACCCCAAATAAAATCAGACCAATCGGACCTGTCAGAACAAAATGACATCCAGGAAAACCAGGAAGACAATCTCATCATCGACGAGGTTGAAGTTGCAGGTTTATCTAATAGTGACAATCACCTTGCACATATTGATAGCAACACAATTGAGTCAAGCATGTCTGATGAGAAAACTGCATCGAACGCGCTGGAGTCCAACGAAGAGAATGTGAGGCAAGATAAAACCAAAAAGAAAAAGAAGCTTAAATCCAGTAAGAAGTCATCGGAGAAGGAAACTGATGAGGGTGTAAATGAAAATAAGAAGAAAGAAAAGAAAAAGGATAAGAAAAAGGAGAAGCAAACAGATAAGAAAAAGGACAAAAAGAAGGCTGATAAGTCTGAATAGAGATGTTATAATCAAGTGGTATCATATAAGCAACCTTTGTTAATGAATTTATGATTCTTATAGATTTAAATAAATAATTTATTAATATTTTATTTTGTGTGCGTAAATTTAGTGGCCAAAATTAACCGCTCTAACGTAGTATAATATATTATACTTGAATTTCACGTTTATTCAATTGATTGATAAATAGAGATAGCAAAGTCAAAGATGCCAGAAATAAACTTCAATTCTTTGAAGGACAAAGCGCTAGATGTGGATCCAGACTTGAGATTTATGGCACTAGAGGATTTTAAGAAACATTTAAATGAGCCTACAACGGTGGCATCTAGCAAGAGCATAGAGAGCTTCATACCAATATTATTTAGGCTATTAAAAGATACCAATGCTAACGTTCAGAGTCAAGCAGTGAAATCTTTTGCTCCGATCATTAAGTATATTTCATCAGAAAGCGTCTTGAAAGTATTGGACCAGTTATATGACGAGATATTGAAGGAAAATGAAACCAATAACAAGGATTATAAGAAGATTACTACATCAATCCCTAATATGACGTTAAGATCTATATTTAATTCAAATTTCAAGTTTTCCAACCGACTTTCAAGGAGTATTGTGGATTCATTAATTCCAAAATTAATAAACTCCACTATAACTATCGATTCTATAGAGCTCTTAATTGACCTCATTAAGAACATGGGATCAGTTCTAGATGAGGTAGAGGTGATGAGCTTATTGAAGACTACAATGATCATTGCATTTGATGAAGAAAGCATTATTGGTAAAAGATCAATTATTTCATTTGATTTATTGATACAATGTCTTAGCAGCTGTGAAACATCCATCAATATATTAAATGAATTGGTACTACAAATTAATATGAAATTTGATTCCATGCCCGTTAACTCACATTCCATTGGTGTTAGGTTATCATTATTTTCAGTATTGTTAAATTCGGTAAAAAGCTTTGAAGATTATGATGGTCCAATCTTAAGTGACACATCCATCAACCAAATTTATTCAATTGCAATGACATATATGAAAGTAAATGATTTAGATACAGAATTGGATGTTGAAGATTATGATTACGATTTAATGATACAGGAGAATTTGATTAGAGAAGACGCAATGAATACTATCAATGATTTGATAAACTCGCTTCCGCTTAAATCATTTGAGCCTTATTTGGAAGAGACTGTTAAGCTTGTCCAAACATTTATTAACTACGATCCACTTAATTTTGAGAACCATGACAATGATGACATTGAATCGGATGATGACTCAGAAATCGAATTCTCAGATGATGAGGATGACATTAACAACAATGATGATTACGAAAATGACTGCTCTTGGAAATTGAGAGGTAAGTCTGCAATATTGACAAGATCTTTAGTCAATAGATATCCACCCATACTATCTATTGTTTACAAAGAATTATTTCCTTGCATAGCAGATGCAATGAACGATAGAAATGATTTGGTTTCAAATGATAGCATTAGAACCTTAATTTCTATAATTAATAGTACCTGTGCAAATCAAGATGACAGTTTTTCACATAGGGAGAATGGAAAACATGGGTCAGATGTTGATATGAACGTTGATAATAGTGCTATAAATGACTTATTCACGGAAGCATCACCAGTTTTAGAATCTGAAATTTTCAATAATTTGTTGATAAGTAAGAAAGTAGGAAGATTTCCAATTTTCCTCAAGTTAATAGAGAGCTTGATTGTTACGAATTACAACTTATCTACTGAATTCTTGAATAAGATTTTCCGTGCTTTGCAAGAGTTGAACTTAAAAACAAGCGGCAATACGGAATATTTAAACTTATACAAAACGATCTTTCTCCATAATAAATTGACAGATGTAGGAGAAAAGTTTGTTAATTATATATTGAATGATTTGTCCACTTCCATAAACAACACGTCATCCTATCATAATGTTATCATGGAAAGTCTTAATATCTCAATAATAATTTTTAAAAATTTTGACAAGGTTGAAAACATGAAGGGATTTGAAAAAAATATTAATGAATTGTTCAATTCAATCATTAAAATCTGCCATAATAAACAATACTCGAGTGAATTAAGACAAAAATCTATATCTGCTTTAACTGAATTGAATATTAATATTAAGATCAATGAAGAAAATTTCAATAAGACAATTTCTATTTTGAAAGAAAGCTTAAACTATGAGGTTACCGTCAAAGTAACAATTGAAAATTTGATTAATATTTTGAATAAGGAGTGCAAAAATTTTTGGAGATTCTTGAAAGAGATTGACTTTATTAATTTCTTAATTAATAAGTTAATTTCATTTGTGTCGTCGAACGACGAATCCTTGTTTTACATATCGTTAAAGCTATTAGACATCATCACATATATCCAACACATTGATAATATGGAGCACGATCAAGTCAATAGGATGCTAAACGTCTTAATGTCGTTTGGTGAAAAGACAAATGATTATACGCAACTTTACTTGTTTTTCAATATTGTTGGTAAAATACTACCAAATTGTCAAATTGACAATCTGTTCTTCCAAGATTTAATCAGCAAAATCATTAATGCGAAGCTAACTGATGTTGATGACTTTGATATCGACAGTTTTGAATTCTTGATTAAACAGTTATCCAGGAAGTTTCACAATGAAGATTTAAGTCAAATTTTCTTTAATAATTTGAACTTAAAGTTGTTCATTAGTGCCAAGACCCTATCGATCATTGCGATTGAGAATAACTTGCATACCAAAATCAATGAATCAGAGATAGAGTTGAACAATTACATCAACAATGAAATATCGATATCCCACGATAAGCTTTTATTTGACATTCAATTTTTAGGTAACATTGGATCACAGCAGGAACTCAAATTGATTAGATTGGCAAGTTTCTTGAAGTTGTTGGAAAATCGAAACGAATCAATTAGATTGGCCTCTTCCAGGTCGATCGGATTGCTTATATTCAAGGACTTGCACAAAGATCTACCTTTGTTATTGAAAAATTACGAAACCAACGAGAGCGAAAGAGACTTGAACTTGATATCGTTGAAACAATTGCTAAAGAACGACAAGCTCGACGGATCCACCTTGTCGGAGATTTGGCAAAAAATCTGGGAGATCATCAGCACATATGATGATCACAAGATCAGCAACACTTCGGAGCTAAGACTTTCCGGTGACGTCTTGTCAAGAATATGCCTTATGGACAATAAATACATAACAATGATTGTCGAGTTGACCGATACGGTAACCAATAAGTCTATTATCTACACGATTATTGTCATCTTGAAGCAATTGATCTACAAGTTAAACAACAACAATAGGATGTTGCTTTCTCTTCTCCTCGAAAATTTACGCTTCCTAACCCTTTCCAATATCGACATCAAGCAGGCCCTAATTGGCACGATCCTTACAGGCCTCCACAACAAACCCGATCTCCTATTGCCGATCCTTTCTTCGCGCGTGCTCCCCCTCATCTACGACGAGCTCAGCGCAAAGGACCACTTCAAGAAAATCATCCCCATGGGTCCCTACAAGTACGTCATGGACGAGGGGTTGGAGATCAGAAAACTCTGTTACGAGCTCTTGTACTCCATTATCTTGATCGACGACTCGCTAGTCCGTGCCCACGACATCGACCTCCACGAAATCGGCCGCAACATCGTCAACAAGGGCCTCACCGACAACGAGCCCGACATTGTCATCTTGTCCTCCATCAACTTGATCAACTTGATCAACAAGGACTTCTCCTTCTTGCTCCACGCCGACGACGTGCTTCTCAACCTCATCGACGTGCTCAACCGCAACCTCTCCAAGAAGTTGAAGTCCAAGGCCAGCACCCAAGAGACTGAAAACTTTGAGGAGAGCTTGAAGTCCATTATCCGCTTATCGAAAGCAATCAACTCCTGTCTCCTTATTAACAACTACAATAATAACGATTGGTCTACTTATTATGGTGAAATGAAAACAAACTTTATTTTAACTTTCAATGCGGTGGAGTATTGATCCAAATAGCTAGCCGAGAGAACAAGTCATTGCATGACTTATTCTATATAGAAACTTTATTAAATGCAGTGAATAATTATTAAAGTTGTTCTCCATCTTTTCTTTTAGTGGTGCGCATTGCTTAATGAGGCATAGAATTTACTTTTTGCAATAATAGCCATCCTGCACACAACCTGCTTCTGGAGGGGAGTCTAGAACAAGTCATCTTTTTCGCAGTTAGGCGTAAAATTTTTGGTTGCACACCGGAGACCAGTTCTGCCACGAATTTCAAACAAAAGGGTTACCAACTGGTTACGAACACGCGCTTTGGTTCATGTCATGGATTTTGCAACAACCGGTTCATCTATAAATTTGGAACATTTTCTCTCAAACCTGGATTCTTATGTAAACAATGCATATATAGATAAATATATATATATATATATATATCTATTTATCCATCTGTCTCAATTTTCCACAGTTATTTTGCCTATTATTCTATTCATACAACTTCATTTTATACTAGTTCATTTCATACAAATTCAATTCTAGATAATGTCAGCACACAAATCAGTGACCGCGCAAGCAGAGGCCACCGGCGGCATAGTGGACCAGATGTACTTGATGCTCGACACAATCATATACTACATCATAAACATGGTGGTGCTCATATTGAACTTGACGGAGAACGTGGGAGAGTTTTCGGAGAAGGTGGCGTTCAATTACCAGATCGTCTACACATCGTTCAAGCACAAGATATACAACAACATAAATTAAGCGGCCAGCATGGCAGGCAAATGAACACGAACGGGATTGGAACTGGGGAGAATGCCCACCAAAGGTTCAGGTTGGCGCTGCGACAGCGCATGGCGTGTTCCGACCGTTACACTTAATTAGATACGACTAGAATAGATTACAAATATACTATATTTATTGTTACGAGAGTACCGTTGCGTAGGAAGAAACTGGGCGATAACGAGATGTACGCGTGTTCGCTAGTAGTAGGCCCGTAGTAGGCCCGTAGTAGGCCTTAGGCCTTTAGTTAGGCCGTAGTTAAGCCGTAGTTAGGCGGCCGGCTATGGCCGCTGGCGCCGCCCCCCAGTACGAGAACGACCTGGGTTCAATTCCCGGACAGGTCTCCTGCGGCAACCGGCACCACCTGCATCGGCTGCCCCAGGGAAGGGATTGAGTGCAGGAGCACAGATTAAACGGCCGGCCGTCTCTTCGGCTACATTTGAATACATTCGTACTTACACCAGGGGCCTCGGATAAAACAGATAATATATATGGATGATTATATAATATAAACGGCTAGACCTAGTTCTTCAACTGCGACTTGACCCATCCTTCCAAACCACCTTTTACGATGATTTCCTGTAAGTTGGTGCCCAACTCGCCCACTTTTTGCGACAAGATGACTGCGCCGTCCTTGTCGGTGACAAGGACCTGGGCTTTGGTGACATCCCACTTCAAGAACCAGCCGGTTCTGACGGTCAACTCTTTGGAGTCAGGGTACTTTTCACGCAACTTGTTGATCAATGCAGGAATTTCCAACGTTAATAACGCATTGTTGATGGAGTTTCTGGAAAAAATATTTCCAAACGAGCCGGCTACGACCAATTTCATGCCCTTTGCGAGGATGGCTGTGGCGGCCTGTTCTCTGGAAGAACCGGTCCCGAAATTGTAGCCGGAGATGATGATGTCGCTGGACTTGGCCTTTTGGTTGAACTCGGAATCGTAATTTTCCATGCACACTTCGGCCATTTTGGAGCGAGGAATGTCGTCCTGGTAGGTGTACTTACCCGGGTAGATCCCGTCGGTGTTAATGTTGTCGGCATCACACAAGATCAACTCGCCCTCGATGGATTGGGGGAACCCGTCGAGCACTTCCACTGCACCACCAGTAGCTGCCTCTGCCACCTCCGACGCGTCGGGAATGGTCAACGACTTGACGATTTGCGAGTTGCGTTCCACTGGCTTGCCTTGCAATTCCTCGGGTCCGCCGATTTTACCTAACACTGCCGACGCAGCAACTATTTCAGGCGACGAGAGGTACGCTAACGCATCCTTAGATCCCATTCTTCCCTTGAAGTTACGGTTCGTGGCCGAAATACCCACTTCTCCGTCCTTCAATAACCCGGTTCCTAAACCAATACATGGGCCACAGCCAGCAGGCAATGGTTTAGCGCCTGCCTCAATAATATCTTGCCATGCACCGATAGCCTCGGCGTCCTTCTGGACATTAGAGGATGCGGCAGCGACGTAGAATTCAACCCCTTCTGCGACCTTGTGGCCCCTTATGACATCAGCAGCAGCTTTGATGTCACTCAACCTAGAATTCGTACACGAGACCAAGTATGCCTTGTTGATCTTGAGGTTCTGGTTGGATAATTCATGTAAGGAGGTCGAAACTTTAACTGAGTTTGGACCCGAGATATATGGTGATAACGAGCTCAAATCAACCACCAAGTGCTTTGCGTAGACTGCATCTTGGTCCGAATTGACCTTGTTGTCGCGTAATTCTTGAATAGTTTGTTCGTTAACTCTTGGGTGTGGTTGTGGTAATTTCTTAATTCTTCCGTTATAAAATTCGATCAAAGTATCGTCAATTGGGAATAATCCCGATAACGCACCCCATTCAGTAGTCATATTAGCGATGGTTAATCTATAATCCACCGATAATTTACTGATACCGTCACCGGTAAACTCAATAGCATGGTTCAATACCTCATCATTATTAAATACACCACATAATGCAACAATAATATCTTTTCCTGTTACACCCTTTGGTAATTCACCAACCAACTCAACCTTGGCAACAGGAGGGATTTGCCACCACGTCTGGCCGGTGGCCCAGATGGACGCAGCATCAGTTCTAACAATCGGAGTACCTAAGGAGCCGACACCACCGTAGGTATTCGAATGCGAGTCGGACGCAACGGTCAAGTTCAAAGGAAACGCATATCCCTCTTCGATCATGATTTGATGCCCGATACCTCTACCTGCCGGGTAGAAGTCAATACCCTGTTCCTTCGCAAAATTCTCAATGTTCCTATACTTCTCCAAGTTCTTCTCTGACTTATTCTGAACGTCATGATCCAAAGTACACACAATCTGCTTGCGATCGTGCACATCCTTAGCCCCCAACCCCAAAAACTTGGTAGCAACAGGCCACGAGTTGTCATGCGACATACAATGTGCTGGTTTAATCGTAACGTAGTCACCACTGAACACTTTCTTATCTCCTGCTAATCCAACTGCATATTTCTGGACTATTTTCTCTGTTAAATTCTGTCCTCTATAAAGTACATTAGACGTTGATAACCATCTAAGGCTCACCTTATTTAGGTTACCTCTAGTGGTTGATGAAAGCAAGACCATTTTTCACTAGTTGTTTGAATATTACTAAACCCTATCGAAAATTTTCAAACTTTGTTTTCTAATGTCCCAAATAATCACCAAATCTGGAGAGCCTATATGTACACCCAATCCATCAAAAATGAGTCAGAAATATAAACAGTTTTTGTATTGGTGTAAAATTTTCAGTTTCTGCATATAGCGGAAATCACCAAAATTTCAGGTTTTCTCCAGATAACACTGATGGAGAGTTTATAGTGTCAGTTTGGTAACAATGTACACCAGAGTACAAGCAATTGGCCTATGTATCATTGTTGCATGCTCTTATGTTGGTGCCATTTACTTAGGTACCCCTGATATCATTCGACGCAAAGAAAGAAATGATCCAGACGTAATTCATTATCGTATGCGAAGGATTGGTATACTCTGTGGTGGAATAATTGTACTTGTGCCAGTAGTGTTGAAATACTTGGAAGCATACAACAGCTATAGCACAATCATACGGACACTCGGATTGGTGCCGGGGTATACTAAACTGGAAGGCGTCGGCGTTGATATAGTAAACATCTGTCGCAGTCTTACTTTGATATCGATATTGTATGTGGGACCCATAGTGGAATACTTTGTGGAAATCGAGTTTGACGTGGCCACATGGACAAATGACTGCCTGGACGCATTTCTTCTGATCTGGGGATTCAGAGACCATATTTTTGCGCCGGTGACTGAAGAATTGATCTACCGATCGGTCCTTCTAGCATTTTTACAGCCAATTGAGAGTATTTCTAAGACCCAGAAGATTGTCCTCTCGCCGTTGTTTTTTGGTATTGCCCATATACACCATGGTTACTACCTGTACAAGAACCACAAGGCCGACCTATTGACAGTAGTTTTCACGGTTGTCTTCCAGACAACATATACTGCCATATTTGGCGTATTATGCAACTATATATTTTTTGACACCGCTAACAACCTCTGGTGTCCTATAGTCGTTCATAGTGTGTGCAATTTGATGGGATTTCCTACAGTTTTTGTCGAGGGATCAATATCGTGGAAGCTCACATACTACCTGCTTCTTATCATTGGTATATACGGGTTCATTGCCCTATTATAATGACTATTCTATCTATTATGTTACATAGGAGTTTACACGAATTTTGCAAAAACGAGTTTTGTGTAATTTAAAAATTTAACGTGTAGATCACCATGCCAAAAACTCCAGAAAGGCACAAATTCCTTAAGCATTGGCTAGTTATATAATCTTGAAGGTAAATACATTCATTAGCTATATAAACAGAATCCTTAACAAGCTTCTACGATTAACTGCAGTTAATAGGAATTTTCAATTCAAGACCACATTTTTTTAGGGTTTTTTAATAACCCTTTGAAGTACATCCAGTTACCAAAAACAATTTGCATAGACTTTCATAGGATTAGTATCCAAAGAATTATTCATTTACATTATTTTAAACAGCTAAGAAGTTACATGTACTCATCATTTATTATTTGATGCATATTGAGTAGGGATTTATCAAAACATTGAATTTACCAAATAGTTGATTAGTTTGTAAGAGAATTAATAATGAGTTTGGATGAGAAAGTAGGGCAAACAAACAGCTATGCATCCGCAGCCAAGGACATAGAACAGGAGAAGAAGATGGTGGCCGCTTTAAAGCGATTATCGATTGGTAATATGATGACATACGACCCGGATTTACCTATGGAGGACATGGACTATCAATTCCAGTATCAACAGCATAATGATGAATCAGGAGGCAAGAGCCCACCAGGATCTCCTCCATTGCGCAGAAGTCCTTCGGTGACGCGCCGGCCATCGCTCAGAAGTCAGTCTCTGTCCGCAGATACACCGATTGATGAGCATGAAACCCTTTCTGGACAGGAGAGTCCACAAACCCCGGAAACTGAAGCCCCATTAGATGCAGACTCTTTATTGTGGGTACCAGCAAATTTGCATCCAGAAGTTGACCCCGAGCAGTTTAAGATACACGTTAAGATAGCAGTAGGAGAGATTATGGAAAGAAAACTGAGTAGACAAAACTCCTTATCCAGACGTTCATCTCTCTCTTCCTCTTACGTACCTAGTGACAAGCCGGAGACATCAGTACCTGAAACTGAAAAAGAAAAGGATGGTAAGGAAGTTGACGACGAAGATCAAAATTATGACAAAAGATATAGTAATCCCTCGTTACGCGATTTAACGCATGAATTGGAAAATATGTCTCGAAGGGCGGGTATGGATTCAAGCGATGCAGTAACCATTGCCCGGACGTTATCGAGTTCATCATTGGGATACACTGATGTTGAAAAACAAGCATTTGACGACTTAACTTCTCCGCCGCATACTTCACCAAATAATTCAACACGTAGAAACGAGACGGATGTATCGCAAAATAGAGCATTTGTTGATCCTGAATCTCCCACATCTCACAAGACTGTTAATAAATTACCACATGAATATGTTCAATCGAATTCAAGACAACCAAATCAGAATCAGCAAATGCCTTTTAATGCAAGCGATTTTTCATTGAAGAGGAGTAGACGGTTGGACTATAGAAAGCCTTCTGGTGCCGTTTTGACATCAGGTTCAAGTTTACAGAATAATAAAGCTGGAAAATTGGCTGAGCTCCGTAGCTCTTTGAACTCTCAAGGATCACCACCAGTAACTCATAATTTGCATACAAATAATCAACCACCGCATCCTAAGCAAAGGGCGAAGCATCGTAATGCACGGGATTCGCAACTTCTTTTCAGTTATCGAAACCCGAATGTACCACCACCTTCTAGCCAGCTGTCTAATGATTCGCCATATCCAACATCAGCATCATCCAGTTCTCCGATTGAACAACAATTTAACACACATAAGTTCAGTCAACACAATGTAACTGCGAAACGGATTTCACATATTAAGACACATAAAGATTCGTATGGCTTACCACAAAAACAGCAAGCATATCCGAAAGCACCTTCTTCGAGATCTTCGTCAGGAGGTTCTGCTACGTATTCGAAACACTCTAGCGAAATAGATAATCATCGTCCTCGTCAAGCACCACCTAATCAGCCATACCCAACTAACCACACCCAAGTTCGCAAGCTGAAGCCATATCCTAACGCTCATGGCAAGCACCATCATAGATCTCATGGCACTAAAAATAACCAGCCGCATCAGTTATTCCAAACTCATAATAATCCGCATGCAATTCAAGCCAAACCTCAGTCTAATCGAGATGATATACCAACTGTGAAGGAACTCTATGATAAGCAAATTCAAGATCCAGCGCCTCAAAGTGCACCTCAAATTAAAATATTTAAAGATCAACCTGATAAGACGGAGGTAAAATCGAAACAACTCAATCAAAATCTCGATTTGCTAAGAACTGAGATTAATGAATTTAAGGAAAGCTTGACTAAAATGGATTCACCTATATCCAGTAAAGCGTCTTCCGTATCTGACGGAGACCATCCTGAGAGTAGTGATAATAATGAATCTGACTTCAGTTTTGAGGCTTCTTATCAAAACATAAGCTATGAGGATAGTATTGGAATTGAAAAGGATGTGTTATCCGAGCTCAATCTGTCTGATAGTAATTTCCAAGATGCGGTTACTGATTTTGAGGATAAACAAGAAAACCCATTTGTAGCGGATTCTAAACAGACACGAAGGCAAGCTATCCTTTCTACCCCCCAGAGTGAAGTACTCAATACCGACGGATATCCTCAAATGGAAAAAGAAGCTAAGACAGTGCAAAGAAGTCCAATAAAAACTTCCAATATTGGACCAATTACAAGTGCACATACACCAACAATAAAGGAAGTTGATACCCATGAATCCAATTTTTATGAGCCAATGTCCAATTCTTTGGCACAAGAAGAACACGAAAAGAAGCCTCTTGGTACTTTACCTAATAATTCAGCAAGTTCATTAAGTTCGGATTCATCATCTTCGAAGAAAGGCTTGAAGAAGAAAAAATCATGGCCATGGCTTAAAGAGAGATCAGCTAGTCTTTCATCTGTTGACGGAAATAAATTACCAACTTTACCTGAATCATCAGGAAAAGGTCCGATTAGATCATTCTCTACGCCTGAAATGTCGCCCAAGGAAATGCATGAACAAGAACTTGCACATGAACAAGGTCGTATGCATTATCATAAGCAGGAAGAATTACAACCGGAGAGCCAAAACCAAGAGCAGGCGACCCCAAGCAAATCAAAAGGGCAAGATTCGAAGGCATCCGGGACGATTGGAAAGGAAAATATGATCACTAAATTGTTCAAGAAAAAACGTTCTAATTCTGCATCTGCAGCATCCTTATCTGATGTAACGAGCATGGAATCTAAACTGTCCATACAAGAGTCGGGCGTAACAGTGGACTATGAATCGGACTCTGAGGCAAAAAAGAATTTGCAAGGTAAATTAAAACACGGCATATTCAAGAAAAAGAATAAGGGTAAGGTGCATGGAAGAGATAAGGTGAGGGAGAAGGAAATAGAGAGAGAAAATCTTGAATCCTTTAAGTCGGCATCTACGAGCTCTCTTATTTCGCTGAATGAGGGCAAGGATAATGCCATTGAAATTGATGAAATTGCATTACCGAACGATACGGTTGAAGATGCGATACTACAAGATAAGACGACAATTAAGTCAAGAGACAACAAAGATATTGACGACCATGCATCGAAAATGACCGACCTGCCGATGGAAGCTGGTTTTGCTAATGACAACGAGAAGAACAAAGTCCACGAAACGGAAAAGGAGTCATTGAAATCAAAGACAAAGGCCAAGCTAATTGGGAAAGATAGAGCCACTCGTAAGAATGAAAAGGCAAGAGCGGAAAAAAATAAGGCCAGAACGAACGACGGAGCAGCACACACAACGGTGGATAAGGACGAATCCAAGTCTAAGCAGCACACGGAAAAAGACGCGTTGGCGATGACCCATGATGTCCAGGAGAAGTTGAAAAAATCCATCAAAAGGTCGTCAAAGGCAAACCAACCAATCGAATTCACCGACTCTGCCTTCGGTTTCCCCTTGCCGCCTCCCTCCCAATCCACCTTGGTTATGTTGGACTACAGGTTCCCTGTTCATGTGGAACGGGCCATTTATCGTTTGTCGCATCTTAAGTTGGCCAATCCTAAGAGATCTTTACGGGAGCAAGTTCTTTTGTCAAACTTTATGTACGCCTATCTTAACCTTGTCGACCATACTTTGCATCTCGAACAGCAGTTAAACAGTACAGAGAATACACCGGATGTTACTGAGTCGAATGACATGGATTTCGCAACCACCTCCATAGATGATGGTAATAAGCTTGAAGAGGAAGAAGAAATTAAAAGTGATCTTTTAAACGATGAGATCAGCATAGACTTAGACATGGCTGATGTAAACAGTGTAGCTTCTACTAAAGTCGAAGCTTAGTATTTAGGATAGGGGTATTGAATATCGATATAGCCACTTACATACGTGAATTTTACATCCATACATCATTAATTTCTTTTTTACAATTTTTTTTTCCGGAATTTTTTATGTTTAGTAAATAAAGTCAGGCCACGATATTTGTAAGTGATTCAATATAATTAAACATACTTTCGTTCTAATAAGATACTTGAACTATAGCTGATTATACGTTATTCACTGTTACAATGTCAAGAAGTTTACCATTGATATCAGTTAGCGAGCTATCTACTCATAATAAAGCTACAGACTGCTGGGTTACTTTGTACCAGAGAAAGGTGTACAATGTTACAGAATTTCTTGAAGAACACCCTGGTGGAGGAGATATAATTTTGCCGTACGCAGGGAAAGATGTTACGGCCATTATGGCGGATATGGATTCCCATGAACATTCGGAAAGTGCTTACGAGATGTTGGACGAAGATATGCTAGTGGGATATCTTGCCACTGCGATAGAAGAAAAGGAATTATTGAACAACAAGAACAAGACTCCGGTTGAAATGAAATTGGTACAAGAAAACAGCAAGGATGACCTCTCTGAATTCCATGATGAATTGCCAGCGCTTGAGAAATTATCAGTTCAAACTGACTATGAACAGGATGTCAAGAAGCACAAATTTTTAGATTTGAGCAAGCCTTTGATTCCGCAAGTGTTGTTCGGTAACTTCAGCAAAGAATTTTACCTTGACCAGGTGCACAGACCAAGACATTATGGTAAGAAATCGGCTCCATTGTTCGGAAACTTTTTGGAACCGCTTTCTTTGACTCCATGGTGGGTTGTTCCATTGGTCTGGCTTCCACCAAATTTTTACATCTTTTATGTTGGCTTTGTTAACCAAAGTAAAATCAGTGCTTTGAGTTTCTGGGCGTTAGGTTTGTTTGTCTGGACTTTAGTTGAATACTGTTTGCACAGGTTCTTGTTTCATTTAGATGCCTATTTGCCTGATAATTCGGTATTCCTTACCCTCCATTTCACTTTACATGGCGTTCATCATTACTTACCTATGGATGGATATAGATTGGTTTTGCCTCCAACCTTGTTTGTCTTGTTAGCCTATCCATTTTACAGATTGGTCTTCAAAATTTTCCCCTTCTACATGGCCTGTTCCGGTTTTGCTGGTGGTACTTTAGGTTACATCATGTATGATGTTACGCATTATTTTTTGCACCACACTAAATTACCAAAGTTTTTACAAGACGTAAAGACATATCACTTAGAGCATCACTACAAGAACTATGAAATGGGTTTCGGTGTAACTAGTAGATTTTGGGATGTCATTTTTGACACTGAGATTACTAGTACATATGGAAAGAGAAAATAAGCTTTAATGAATCATGATTTACTTAAAAATCCAAATTTATTTATTCTTCAGTAATAGTATGGCTGTGATCATACTTCTTTAATAATTAATAATTACATAGTTTCTATATGCATAAACAAATAATTTTAAATGTTCGCTGTAAAATCATCTGCTGTTAGATGTAATCCACCGTGTAGCAAAGCATCTCTTCTTTCAGATTCTTTGTCGCCATTCTGAATCCTGTATTTCCGTTGTACCCTACCTATTTTACTCCTGGATCTTGTATTTCTGTTCCAGGATAGATCATTATATTTGTATTGTAGATGTAACTTTCTCATAAAGATAAGTCTCTTCAAATCCTTAAGCTTGGCCTCTTGCTCGCGGTTCTTGAGCATTCGTTCCTTGAAATTACGGTAGTTTATAATTCCAGAATGAGTGTTTTCTATACGTGAAAGATAATTAAAATAGTTAAATTTCCATGTGCTGGTTTCTTGCTGTGTATTTGTATTTTCATCTGCAGAATCAGATCCAATATCAGTATCATCTTCATTTTCGTACTCCCCTTCTTCGTATTCATAGTTGTATTTCACATTCATAAATAATTTCTCACATTTTTTGTACAAGTTGGCATAGCTGTTTGTATCCATTATTCTATCGTGTGATTCTTCCGAATCAAGGCCCGCTAATAGTATATCTTGCCAGTTCAATAGACGAGGATACGGACGTGACGAAGACATCCTTACTTGTCCTTGTTTTTGAAAACTGATTATATTATCTAAAAGATGATCTACCTTGTTTGCAATCTTCTTGCAGACTTCGTTCGTTAGTTTTGACGAGATATCGGGTGACATACTCAACTTGCGCCCGTCTTTCAATTTCTTCAATCGCGAATGTATCTTGCTTTCCAATAGGGCCTGCAATTCGATCATTATATCCACTTTGCTATTTGATAATGTCTCTTGTGTTGCAATCGATCGTATTCTCATGTATTGATTTTCAGTCTTCTTCTCGTCATCGATTGATTCCTCGTCCGTCTCTCCAGAGTTTTCAATATTGTTTTCTTGGCCTGCAATATCATCTTCTGGTGCACTAGGCAAATTACTCATGCTTGCATTGACTTCTTCACCCTCGCTTTCATTTTTATCGTCTATATCCTTGAATGCAATCTTTGGCACGTAGCCATCCACAAATGTTTTACTGGTTCGTGGGTCAGGAACTTGATCAACTGGCAATGGCCAACTTGACCAATTTCTCCTGGGAAAAAGTGGATTAATCTGGTGGTATAAGAAGGTAGAGTACAAATGTATTGAAAGATCATGTCTGTATTCATCCTCTATCGAATCGAGAATTGTTTCTCTTTCTTTTTTCGTGGACATCTTTGTTAACTGTATTCAATACCACACATCGAATTATATTTGAAATCTATCTCTTACTCGAAACTCTTCTCGTTTGCTTATCATAACAATTCTGATCTAAACTTTTTTGGTATAGCGATGTGCGGCTTTGAAAATTTCGTAACATTATTTAAAGCGCATCGATTGGCAAGTATTCGAAGATACTGATGGTTTCTTCTCTTCTCTTTCTCTCTTTCCTCTTTTAAAAAAGGTTGAATATTTTCCTGTGAGTATATTTAACAGTTTTCAAAAGAGGAAAATAAATTAGAACGTTGTAGTATAACAAAACTGAGATATTGTAACCATGGAAAGCTATCAAACAGAATTTTTGGATCTTGCTTTAGAATCCCAGGCCTTGAAGTTTGGCACTTTCACCTTAAAGTCAGGTCGTCAATCACCATACTTCTTCAATTTAGGATTTTTCAATACCGGAAAATTATTATCGGCATTAGCAACTTCGTATGCTAATGCTATCATCAAGTCAGGATTGAAGTTTGATATTCTTTTCGGACCAGCTTACAAAGGTATCCCATTAACTGCAATTACTGTATCTAAGTTAGCAGAGTTGGATCCGGAAAATTATGGAAATGTTGGATATTCTTTTAATAGAAAAGAAAAGAAAGACCACGGAGAAGGTGGTTCAATTGTTGGATGCCAGTTAGCAGGCAAAAAGGTCTTGATTATTGATGATGTTATGACTGCTGGTACTGCAATCAATGAAGCATTTCAAATTATTGGCGGTGAAAAGGGTGAAGTTGTAGGATGCATTATTGCATTAGATAGACAGGAAACTACTGCAGATTCCGAAATGTCTGCTACGCAAGCTGTCCTGAAGAGGTACAATATCCCCGTTGTTTCGATTGTATCATTAACTGATATCATAAAGCACTTGAAGGATAAGATTAGCCCAGAAGAGTTGAATTCTGTCGAAGGCTACAGGAAGCAATATGCACCTAAAGACTGCTAAATTATTTGACTTGTATTACACTAATATTGTACATACGGTCTTGTATTAATACTATTATTTAAATTTAAATATGTAAGGAAATTTGTAAAGAAGGATAACTATGCTGCTCAACCTCTGATCTTCATAACCTTTTTCTTTGGTTGTTTTGGAGCTTGAGGTGCTTTGACTTGCGATTGTTCAGGAATAGGGTCATATATGCTCTTGGTCATTGGATGCTTGATAGTCAAGTTGGAATGGACTGGAACGATTGTATTCATTTTGAATCCCTTAACCTTTGGTACTTCACACGGTTCGAAACCCGATTCGTATTCTTGAGGTAAAGGAATACCACTACTTGGACCGATACTTTTCAATGTGGTCGGGTGTGTCTTCATATAATCAGCTATAGTATTTAATACTGCTCGTTTACTCTTGAACCTGCTATCCGTTAATTCTCCCCCCTTAGCTGTATCTTTAATCAATACTCTCACTCTTCCTGGGTTACCAAAATCTTGTGGGTGCGTCTTATCCAATTCTAACATCACAGGTAAATTATAATGACGACAAGCATCGGATATAGTTTTGGCTATTGGGTTTAAAACAGCTTTGGATTCCGAGACCCGTCTCCCTTCTTTATGAGAGCGAGCCTTGTCAAAGTAGCATGGGTAAATAAGTTGAAATTTCCTTAATTCTTCACGCTCTTCAGCTGTGAACTTGTTTGGATCCACCACATCTTGATGTACTTGTCTTTTTTCAGTCTTTTCTGGAGGAAAGTTTGGAAATAATGGTGGTTCTTGATCTTGCGATCTTGTTATTTGAGGTCCCTGAGGTAATGGAGCAAATGGTGTTTTGAGTGAGGGATCGAACTGTGCGATATCTAAATCCATGTTATCAATCTCATCATCATCCACTTCTTCTAACACTGGTTTCTTTGCCATCTTTGCTTTATTAAATCTTCTATGTTTGAATGTCCGATATCTTTTTGTAGTTTAAACCTTGTCCACCAATTTTTCAACAGCATTTGGATTTTGGGGTCACGTGATTTATAATAGTACTATATCCCATTAATCTATTCCAGGGTTTTTCAAGAATCTGGCATCCTTTAGTCATAACATGAATGAAGTTACTTCAGGCACTCCTAAGGTACTAAAAGATTGTCTTGAACTATTTTCGTCACCGTCCCATGAAACATTTACTGAACTAGGTGAAGGCAGACCACTTGATAGATATGTGAATCATCCAGACATTCAGTATTTTAAAAGAATTAAGAGCAAAAACCATTATAATTATCACAAGATCAAGAATAATAGTAGGAAAATTCCCCAGAAAGTCACGGTGAAGGCAAAAATGTTTGATCCCTACAATAGAAATAACTTATTGGAACGATTATCTACCTTTACGGCTTTGAATTGGAGTCTCCCATTTACTGGCGAGGAATGTGAGATAAATGAACTAATGTGTGCAAGGAATGGATGGAGGTGTGTGTCCATCTCGTCGAATAACAATACAAAGAACCATCTAATATGTAGTTCTTGCAGCCAACAGCTCGTGCTTAGATTTAACGATATGGCTACTGCAAGTTCGTTTGTGCCATTCGACTTTGATATTGAAGACTACCACGAGCTCAACATGTCCTTGATTAGTCTGTATACTCAACAGATTTCAACCAGTGGTCATGACGTAAGTTGTCCCTGGATTAATTTTGAAACTCCACTTGAGGGCATCTACTACCCAAGACCATGTATAAGTAGTACCAACGAGTTACTCACTAAGGAATATTTATCCAACTTAAAGAACTTGACGGATAATGCTTCGGTGTTGAAGAATAATTCTGCAAATTTCAAGGAGTCGTTTATAATAGAAGATCAAGATGCAAAATTTTCAGAGTTTATCAAAATTTCCAATAGCTGGCTATTAAATCGCTACTACAAAGATAACAAGGAAAATTTTTATAACTTACTAGAAAGCATACCAAGATGGGTTTATAAAATAGCAGTGCTTGGATGGACTTTAAATATCCAATCTTTTTCAAATCAATTGGTTTTGCTATTGATCTGCAACAAATGTAACAAGAGAGTATTCTTAAATGCCGCACATCATGTGCCAGTGAATAAGCATAGCACTGATGAATCATTATCCGCAGGTATGAATCTTTCATCTTCGAAGATCTTGACTCCATGCAAATTTCCTCCTGTGATGTCTGGCATGCAAGACCAACATGATTCGTTATATTCGACATCAGGGCCCGATGATTCTGAATTTGATGAAATCGAAAAAGATAAAGTCGATTTAATTGAAGAACATAAATATTGGTGTTGTAATGTCAAATTAGTTGATGGAAAAAATTCTTTGTATCAATACTTTATAGAAATGGTGATATCGAACGGAAATATCAATAGCGAGGGAGAGTTGTACAATGATTCGGATATCGATGTTAATAATATACTTTCTTCCACAAAGAAGAGAAAGCAAAACTTTGATATTGATGATGGTTTGGATAAATTTCATAAGTTGAGAAAATTGTATTTGGTAGATAATAGTTCTAAATGAGTATGATTTGACGCTTTCTAATTAAAAGATTAAAAGATAGACAATGCTAAAAACAACCAGTAATTATGGAAATTTAATGGTACATACATACGCTTACCATTTCTAATCAACAAACAGGCAACACGTTATTATTAAGTCTAATATACTGCTTGCTGCGGGAAACATTTCCAGTATGTTAAATGGATATATTATCTATTAGAAATAATCTAAACTAATTAACACATAATTCATATATATAGCATCAAATATCATGCTTGCTACTACCGGAGGCTTCTGAAGGTGGTGTGCTAAAATCTAAGATTTCAATAAAAGTTTCATCGATATCATTTTTGCTTCTTTGCACTGCTGCAACACAACGATTATAATCAAACCGAAGCTGCCATATACCTCCTGTAATATCAGCAAGTAAATCTCTTACAAATTTCCCTGTTCTGATATCCCACAATTTCAACATCTTCTCACTACCACTAACAATCCGAAGGCTATCATGTTGAAAACACGTAATTGCCCCACTATGCCCCTCTAATTTGCTAATATTATTACCTGAATCAGGATTCCATACTCTCAAAGTAGAATCAGCTGCAGCGGAAACTAAGAATTCGTCCGACAATTCTAAAAGTCCGACTAAAGAACTATGACCCTCTAATGTATGTAATAATTTTCCTGCTTCTATATCCCATACATTTATCGACGAATCCATAGAACCAGAATAACATCGTTTCTTCTCAAAGTTTAATGCAGTTGAATATATTCTATCGCCATGACCCGTTAATATATGCTTACACGCACCATTCTCAAGAAGGTCCCAAACTCTAACCGTGGTATCATAAGAACCTGATACAATAATATTACCATATCCTGAAACTGACCTCACGGATTGCGTATGGCCTAGCAAAACAGCTATCAAAAAAGGATTTCCTGTTTCATTGCTGTCATATGTTTTCTGCTCAATAATATTATCCTCCGAGCCTTCTTCTTCATTGACTAACGGCAACTTCCAGACATGCAAATTATGATCTCTAGATCCAGTCACTAACAATGGAACTTCTGGAAATATTATGTCTTCACCATTATCATTCTTTCCTATTTTCACAGGATGCAAAATATCCAAACATCTCACTGTTGAAGTATGTCCTCTGAAAACGTGTGTACATTGGCCACTCTTTATATTCCATACTCTAACAGTCCTATCTGTAGAACCACTGACTAAAGTATTACCAGTATATTTTAATGCCCATACACCCCCATCATGACCTTTCAATACTTTAAGCAACTCACCTGTCTTTGTGCTGTAAATATTAATTAGCTTATCGTCAACACCAGTTATAATCTTTTCATCATCATGTTGCAAGCAGGTAACAACATTACTACCGTGGCCTGGAACACTTATTCTTTTGGGTTCGTATTTTGGATCCATCCACCGATTTAATATAGTACAACGTTTCTTGTATAGAGTTTGAATAACATTTGCATCATCTTTATTATTTTTCAGCGACCATTCAGCCAATAACTGATCCGGGTTTCCTATTTCCCTTTCTATTGCTTCATCACCAGCGACAAGCCTATCCTTTTTAAGTAACTGCGTCCAAATTCCCGAATTGTTTATAATCTTGTACCAATTTGAACAAACACATGCAAGTGAACATAAGGTTTTATAATCCAAGTGGGATAGTATATTGTATGTAATTTCTAGTGGTAGGTTACTTATCATATCACGTCTTAAGCTGTTGACTATTATCCCACTAAGGGAACTTAAGGACGATCTGTTGATATTCTGCAATAATTTGAAAATAAGATGGTTCTGGTTATTATCATTTAAAAACCCAGACAAATTAGACATCATTTCCACTAGGTCCAACTGGGTAGCAGGAATATTAGAAAGTTGATGTTCTATGGGGTCGAAGTTTGAAATTTTGTCTGCTGTTGGTTGTACGGGTGACGCGCTTGGCGAGGGCAACGGTAACTGTTGGGGCTGTTCCTCCATATCAGAAATCGGAGTGTTTGTAGGTGAGTTTATCACTGTAGGTGTGCGTGGGTGTGTTACCGCATGCTCTTGCACGTTCGACGTGTGTTGCGATAACGTCTCATTGCTGTTGTTCGTATCAGTTACTGTGGGTGTCACGGTGTTGGTAGGCGAAAGCACACTCATTAACCTTCTTTTGGGTGGATGAACCAACCCGTTCTCCCGCAACGATGACAAGCTCGATATTATGGCACTCTGTCCCGATATCTGGCTATTGCAGTCTGTGTCGGAAATTATCATATCATCACAGGACTCGGTACTCTCCCGGTCGTAAGTATCCTCTTCGTTCCCCCGGTCTTCCACATTCCTTATTCTCTTTCTGTTTTCACGCACCAGTTGGTCCGACATTATTGATAACTTCTCATATTCCTTATCAAACCAAATATCCGACAACTTCCCATTTGGGTTATCTAACTTACAGTCAAATTTAGGCACCGCTCCTCGTAACGGAAACAAGGGTGGTTGGCTATTAGGACTCATGTGTTGTTATTATCTTCAAAGTTACCTGTTTTTTATCTCTTAAGTATTTCTACCTTCTTGTTTTTTTTTTGGGTATCTGTAATCCGTCTCTATGAAGTTTACGTGTGTATGTATTTTATGTAATTTTTTTTTGGTATGAAAGAACCTTACAAACCAAGCTTATTTTTATCCAAATACTTCAGTAACTGTAACCACACAAGATCCACAGATTTTAGTAAGTCTAGAGTCAAATATAACTATTTCTTCTTATGCTTTTGTTGATAATGTGTCTAAATTTACTTAATCTCCTGGCGTTCTTTATTACTATTACACTATACAGGAATTGTTCTTTTGGAAAAAAAAACCACAATAGAATAAATTTTGTGTTTCGTACCGGAACTACTAGCAGTGAATAAACAAGGTCTAAACACCTTTATGAAAGTCGAAAAACATCATGTATTATGAATCTATGTAGGAAAAATAAACAGGTCAAAACAAACAGTCTTTGGTTGGCAAATATCGTACAAGAACAAGTAGAAAATTGTAAAAGGTAGTATAGACTATACAACTTAAAGGTTCTTGATCATGATACCCGGTTCACCAGGGACTGCACTGTCGGTAATTTTACCGGTGATAGTGATTTCTGTTTCCTCGCCAGTCAAGACGTTTGTTCCGACCTTGGAGCCGTTGTCGAATGCAATGACCTCGACTTCGTGGACATCGACGGAGATAGGCGACTTCTGGATATTGGCCAAGACGGATTTAACGACATCGATTTCGACGAAGGTCAATTTTCTGTTGAAAACGGTTTGGGGGTTTTCGCTGGCAAGTCTTTGCTTCAACATGGAGATGAAGGGCATGGCACGCTTCATGTCCTTGCCGACCTTTTCCTTGATAATCTTGTTATCGTCCAAGGATTGGGATTCGAACAATTCTCTGACGATTTCAATGTAGTTATCCTGCCATTCCGGGAATGACTTGGAGACAAACACGGTTAATCTGGCAGGTTTGGAAGGATCTACTTCCGATGGCTTACCCTTCTTCTTCTTCAAGACGTTACCTTCGGCCTCACGGATAGATCTGGACAAGTCTCTAACGTAGTCCAACGCGTCAGAGATGGACTTGGAAACTGGCTTCGTGGCCTTAGGGAATTGGGTGTTTTGGACTGTACCTTCTTTACCTAAGACTTCACGATAGATGTACTCACTGAAATGTGGTGCAACTGGGGCCAACATTAATGCTTGAGTTTCGATGTATCTAAACACCAAGTCCCTGTGCATACCTATATTTGAAGCCACAGAATCTCTGTAGTAATCTCTGGCGGTCTGGTAGTCGAACAACCCATATTTCAAACCTGCTTTGAAGTTAGTGAATTCAAATTGCTCGTATGCCTTTCCAATCAAATCATTCATTTCGTTTTCAAATGCGACATCGAAGAATGCATCAGTTGGACCTGTTCTCATAGAATCCTTGGTCTTAACAATCTCCTCACACCATTCCTTCAAAGTAGTCAAACGCAAAATTGCGGCATTCGCATTTGCCTCATCGAAGTTAGCATCTTCGACAGAGTCACCAGCATCAGCTAATGCAATCCTAGAAGCATCGGCTCCGAATTTTTCAACAATCTGCTGCAATGTCATGAAGTTACCAGTTGATTTAGACATCTTTGCGTTATTCAACATCAAATGACCATTACTTCTCACACCCTTTGGCCATAATTTCTTTGGAAATAAGGCAACGTGTGTATAAATGAAGAAAGTTAAATGGTTTGGAATTAAATCTTTACCAGAAACCCTCACATCTAATGGATAGAAGTATTCGAATTCTCTTCTCATTTCCTTTAATTGAGCTAATGGAATTGTGGTATTGATGTTTTCACGACGGTTGAAGATGAAATCGAAAACTTCGTCTGTCATTAATTCTGGCTTGATATCGAATTTACCAGCCTTGGAGCCATAATAATCAGAATGTAAGAAACGAGCAATGGTGTAATAAGCCATATAAATAGTAGAATCTGATAATGACTCAACTAAGTATTGCTCATCCCATGGCAATTTGGTACCCAAGCCGAACTTTCTGGTAACAGCCCAGTTTTTCAACCAGTCTAAAACACCTTCAAAACCATGTCTAGTTTCCTTGGTAAATGTTTGCATGTGTTCCAAACAGTCCAAAGCCTGTGCTTTCCAAGAATCTTCACCATAATCAATATACCATTGATCTTCTAACGAAACGATACATTCATCACCTGATCTCGAAATAACGACACCTTCTGGTTCATTGTAAACAAAAGCATCATTAGTAGAGATTAAGTCTTCTCTAGCCATTTTCTTGGCATCTTCAACTTTTTTACCAGCAAATTTACCATAAATCATGGTACCATTGTAGAAACCTTCCTTATAAGCCAATTCTTTAGCAGTTGCTAATTGGACAGAATCCTTTGGAGATTGGATCTTTAATTCATTGACTAAAAATTCAGCACACTTATCACCATACTTCTTAGTTTTGATGATTGGAACAATATCAGTACAAACCCATTCCTTTTTAATATTGTAATATTCAGGCTTATTGCTTAATTCTTTAGTATTGATGAAATCATCTGGAGAATCAGATGGGACACATGTAACAACACCAGTACCCTTGGAAGCCACGACAGTTTCCATAGGCAAGACGCGTAATTCCTTGTGAGCCGCCATTGGTGCATGAATCTTAGAACCAATTAACTTCTTACCATTAATACTAATAATTGAAGAATGTTCACCTCTCTTTGGAGTTAAATTTTGATATGACATATTCTTAAAAGAACGGTGGGAGCAGATATAGTAGTTACCATTACCGGCATCAAAGATACCATAATCAATTTTTGGAGAAACGAAACAACAGGTTTGACCGTACATAGTTTCAGGTCTTAAAGTTGCGGCAATTAAATAAACCTTCTTACCATCAGTATTGAAATTGTTCTCTTTGAGGTATTCTTGGGCCTCAGAGGCGAATTCAGTTACTTCAATTTTAATACCAGTGTATTCTTGAGGATTAACACCTTCACCCGATTGTCTGTCATGATCTAAACAAGCTTGGCCGTCCTTTTCGGAGTATATAGTGTATCTTTCACCAAACTTGATCTTACCACAATCCCTTAATCTATTGATTTGCCATCTGACAAATGCATCATAATATGGGTTAGCGTCAGTAGTAACGAAAGAACGTCTCCAGTCAACTCTACCACCAAAAGCAGTAACGTCTCTTTCAACTAAATTTGGGAAGAACTTAAGCCAATAATCAGGATTAGCAAACTTGGCCACTTCTTCCTTCGAAATACCTAATTGTAACATGATTTCAAACTGGTATTTGCCTCTGCCTTGTTTGGCAACAGCCTTAGACTTCTTCGCAGAGAATTTAGTGACATCTTCTCTCTTGGCCTGTTCAGGTTTTGGATCCTCTTCAACATCATCTGTTGGTGCACCGGAAAAATCTTCTCCAAAATCTTCAATTTCTCTTTTGATTTTATCGGCCGATGATTTAATTGGCATACCAGTACAATGGAAACCCAAAGGGAATAAAGCTCTCTTACCATTCATTCTTTCAAAACCGGTAGAAAATTCAACCTTCGATAAAGTGAAACTGTGGCCAGCATGTAAGACACCATTCATATAAGGATAAGCCATAGTGGCAAAATACTTTGGGTGTTTCTTTCTTAATTCTTCTGCATCTTCGATCGATGGTTCTTCCTCGATTGTTGGGGCATTTACTTCAAACAACTTATCTTCCGCCCATATTTTTTGATACTTCTTTTCGATTTCAATCAAAGCATCTCTACGAGCAGTGTTTTCTAACTTGATAGGAGCACTCATTTTGGATAACTAACTTCTTGAAGGCTTCATAAAGCTACTCAAAATTATTGAAAAAAGTTCAACCGTTCATCAAAAAAGTCGCGCGATACACAAACTGAAAATTTCACTCAAATGACTCAGTTGAACTGCTATATCTAAGAGTTTGGTGTTCTATGATATATTGAATAAATAAATGGCTATTTAGTTACGACGGCGCTGCAAAGATGGTGGAACCATTAATTTCAGCTTTTTAGGAACCACATTAGTACCTTGAAGTTTCCTTGTAAGATCGCTTTTCAGGCCGACTTGAAGGACATTACCCTCAAAACTCTCAGAGTTAAGAAGCATCGAAGCCTTTCCGGCATCAGAAGCAAGTTCGAACTCAACCAAGGCGGCTCCATGATCAGGAATTAATTCAATTTTATCCACAGTGCCGAATCTCTTTTTGAGGAATGCAAGGATCTGCTGTTGATTAACAGTATCACTGAGATTAAAAATGCTAATTGTGTTTAAATCCCTAAACAGCGCAAGAGGAACTGTGTTGGTTTCTTTCTTATTGCTTTTTCCTTTGGATGGCGAAACTTGTATTTTTCTGTTCTCTAGATCAGACTCATTCAACAGTAACGCATTTTTCGCAGCCACTTCTGACTTGAAAACTATAAAGCCATATCCATTATTAACATTACCCAGGCCTTTCATCTTTTCGCTCAACGGGACCTTTATTTGTTCTATAGTTCCAAATGACTTGAATGTCTCCTCCAATACATTTTCTGTTACTTTTTTGAAGTTTAGATTTTGGATAAAAATTTCCCTTTCTGTTAACAGTGTATCTGATCTATTCTTTCTGGTCTCCGGCCTAGAAATTTCTACCACAAGAGAGTATTTCTTCCCTGTTATATCATCTTCTATCTCTTTTCCACCGAGAGTCTCGACAGCTTTTCTTGCGAGTTCTGAGTTCGCATATTCAACATAACAGAAACGACGGCTTTGATTCAGCCTGAGAGAAGGGAAACGAATGCTTGCAACTTTACCTATATTTTCAAACATTCCCTTTATCTGGTCATGACTATTGCTTGGTGGAAAGTTACAGACCCAAATGGTGGTTTCCAACAGTCTTATTACTCTTACTTCATTCCCCCCAATCTTCTTCATATCCTTGGTCAATGCCGAAAATACCTCTTGATCGTCGGACCACTCAATGATAGATTGGGGCATCTTCCCATCCTCTTGGAAAATATTTATATCTCTTGGTGTACCACAATCCAGAAAGAAGCTGCTTAATTTATCTTCAGTTATATCTTGAGGTAAATTGGTGATTTTAATGGAATATTTTTCTCTATTTCTTGAGGTGTCGTTAGATTCTCTAGTCTTCATTCTCTTACTTGACTTATTTTCCTCATCGTCATTTTCTATACTCCTCTTCGAACTTTCCAGATTCTCAGTTTCAGCAGCAGCTTGCATATTGAAACGATTCAAACTCACTTCTCTTACATGTTTATCAATTTTTATTAAAGCCTTTTCGTAGGTATCCAAAGTTCCTTGCACTTGCTCGAAGTTCAACCATTCCTGGAATACTCTTTCTGGCCAGTCCAAGTATTTGGACTGGTCAGCTGCATTTTCAAGCAAGTCTGAAATTGCTTCGTAGCTGGAACCATTTCTCCTTTCAAATTCGTATGCATATAACCAAATTTCACATTGGTCTTTAAAATGATCTAATAATTGTTTTATCACAAGACGTGCTTGTTCGATATCATCTAACGCTTCATATATGGACACCACTAATTTTTCAACAGAATGGAATACATCGTTATTGTTATCTAAAGCAATATCCACAAAAAGCTTTGCGTCTTTATAAAGATCAGATACTAGGTCAATATTTTTTCCAGAATTAACTAGTGAAAATTCATATGATAAAATTGCTAGAGCGAGAACCTTCCAATTATCATATGTGTTAGAATTCGCTAAATCAAGTTCTATGATTCTCTGTTTTGTGGTGTAAAAGGTTTCAATCCCATCGTCGAAGATTTGGCAGTTCCGAATGTATTCTGCATAGCTTATGGCTGAAGTAGGGTAGCTTCGAATAAACTTTAACAACATTGGCTCAAGAACTGTATGCTTCACCTCAGAATTTTCCTGATATAATATATAGATAAATGATAACCATACGGATATCCAATTAGGATTATCTACTGTTATGTTTTCACCAGAAACTAAGGATCTGTGAAATAAGGTGATAACTTCAGGTAAATTGCTTTTCGAATATTTATTTACCAGCTCGATGTAATCGATCCATATCTTTGGGTCGTTGGGGTTTCTATTAATTTGGAACTCAAATACTTCATAATAGCGCTGAGATTTATTCGTTTTTGCAAACACCTTATTTGCAGCTACCATCTGCAGTTCGTAGTTTTCTGGATCATGCTCTGAAATTAGGGATGACAATTGGGACAAAGAATCTCTTAGCGTCTCGTGAGGATAGGACAAGCGTTTCAAATGTAATTTTAGTAAGGTATCAAAATCGGCCTCATCACCTGTAGAATCAAACACTTCGTTAAAGAAAGATAGGACAAGATCCCATACCTTTCCGCTACCTTTGAAATCATGTGTTGTATCATTCAATGCTTCTTTTGCTAATTCCGCTATAAATTTTTGATCAATGATACCTTGGAATTTAGCATGACTATCTAAAACAAACTCAATATACAGACTCCAGTAAAACGACGTTGGGTAGTCTAGTAAAATAGTTTTATAGAATTCGATAATAAGTAATGTTTTTTCTTTCATATTCGTTATCAATTGAAGATCTTCCAACCACTCGCCTATTTCTTTTGTTGAAAAGGCAAAGTGATGTATTTTATTCTGTCTAGCCTCTTGGAGTTCTCTTACATTTTCCATTCTGTCTACTCTTAACTTATTAATTAGCTTGTCATGTACTTCCATATTAAAAGGTCGAGCCTGAATTTCTGCCCTTAATTCTTCAATCTCAACGTCCATGCCTTTATTCATAGTAAGTTAGATTTAGCTTATTGGAATGTATTCCTTAGTTGTATAATAAATACATCTAAAGCATCTGATTGTTGTCCCAAATGTAGACCGGGCGCGCAACCAGATGAACAAAAAAAAATGTTTTAAGTTGTATGATAATATTTGATAGAAGATAAGCAACATGGATGCCAAAATATACCTACAATCGTACGGGTGGAAAGAAGGAGAAGCCTTGAAGCAAGGCGGATTGAGAAAGCCCATCCTTGTTAAACATAAAAAGGATAATAAAGGGTTGGGACATAATAGTAATGATGCGGAAGCATGGTGGGAAAAACTATTCGATGGTCAGTTGAAAAATTTAGAAGTTAAGAATGGAAGTGCAGGGGAGGTCAGCTTTGATCAAAACACAGAGACTGTTACCAATAATATTAGAAAAGAGACTTCACCGTTGTATAGAATGTTTGTGAAAGGACAAGGATTGGCAGGGACCGTTGGCCAAACTAAGCATATACAGTTGAAAAGCACAAAAGTAGATCCAATGACGGTATTCGAAGCTGCAAAATCCGATTTGAGCAAAGATATAGGGGTTGAAGTGAGTCTGAGAGTTGTGCAGAGAGATGGGAAAGAAAAGAAAAGTAAATCGAAGATAAAGAATCTGAAGATAGAAAAGAAAGACAAGAAGGAAAAGAAGGAAAAGAAGGAAAAGAAGGAAAAGAAGGACAAGAAGGACAAGAAGGACAAGAAGGACAAGAAGGACAAGAAGGACAAGAAAGAAACGAAAGAAAAGAAGATGGAGGATAAGTCGAAACACACAGTTTGTGATAAGAAATCAAAATCGGATAAGAAAATACGGTCAAATAAAGTAGACAAACCCCTGAAGAAAAGAAAACTGGAAGAGAGCGAGTCTCCTATTTCTGAGAAGAAGAAGAAGAAGAAGAAGAAGTCAAATAACGATAAATCTAAATAGAATTTTTTGCATTATAGATATATGAGTACAACCAACTTTGTGTCATCAAGCGTAGCTAATATGAATTTTAATGTGGAACGATTGTTTTGCAGTTGTAAGTTTAGCGTAAACTCTATGATAATAGAATGCCACTGAAGAATGATACGCTGGGTTCAATTCGAAGCTCAGCAGGCTGGAAAATTTCTAAAGTGCATTTGGTAATAGCTATATTTTTATTTCTAGCATATGCTTTAAGAAACACCTGTGTTTACTGGACCTACTTCACGTTGGGATTTTTGTCATGCAATGGTATTATTATATACTTTTCAATATTTTCCAAATCTTCCAGACCAGTGACAAATTATATTGGTCGTACTAAGCGGTTTAACTTTGTCAACCCGATAACTTGGGAGTCAGAAGTTGGGGAACTTTTTGTAAATCCAACAATCCTAGGTGAACCAATTGTTAAAGAATCATTTCTTATTTCCGAAACACTTGAAGAATTAATTACCCTAATTCTTAATGAATTTATAGATGGTTGGTTCTTACATATTTCGAAAGATAGCTTATTCCAAGATAGTGTACGTTTAGAATTGAAGTATGTTCTCAGAAATATAAAACAGAGGTTATCGAAGCTAGACATTGCCAAACTACTAGTCTTTGGTATCTTACCTCTTATCAATGAACATTTTCGACAATTTACTAAAGCGGAACTGATATTGAATTCAAAGGAAAGTCACACCAAGCTCCCCGTTGGGTCAATTGAATATAACATAGCCATTTCACGTCAATACGATAGAGGAAAGTTACATCCAGGTGTAACTGTATCGGTAAATGAAACTGATATAAATGAAAAAAAGTATTTACGAAAAAAGATTGCATCTATACTCCCGTATATTTTATCTCCCAATGAAACCAGGAATGAAACTAGTATGTGTTTAGTGAGGGAAATATTATCTTGCACTATCTTATCTGGTGTATTTCAAATGTTAGGTGATAGTGACTTCTATAATTTACTTATTGTGAAACTTATAGGAGATAACTTGAAGCACAGAGAGCAAGTAAAGCGATTAAGAGCAGCATTAGAGGAACACACAAGCGTTCTAAATCTGAAGTCTTCCATAAGGAATCTTTCTGTATCTAAACCTTCAAAGCAACTTGTGACCTTTAAAAAACTTATTAGAGATAGTATGACTCGTGGATATATGGACGGTCACACCTTTAAGAATGCGTTAAGAAATATATCAAAAATTGAAAAAGTTCCTGAGTTAAGACATCTTCATATGTATATAAAACCCCAATCGTCAAAGTCAGGTAATAATTCAATTTCTACAGAAGAGCGTACAATTTTATCAAAGAGGTTGGGCATATTAGATGTTAAAATTAACGACAAAATAACGAAATTGACAGACAATGTCAGAAAGAATTTGTCTACTGGAGAAAACGCTGGAACTTTATCACTACTGGATATTTTAGATAATAGTATGGCTTTTCGGTCATTCTCTGATTTTTTGAGTTTCAGAAGCAGGTCAGACATACTTCAATTATGGCTGGCTATAGATTCTATTAAGGCTCCCCTCGAAGATGCGGCGATTGAAGATGATGGTGCAAGTCGCTTATCTTTATCTTTGGAGTATTCTAATTTGGAAGATGTGAAGGTGATTTATGACGATTTTTTCAAAAAGGGAAATCATACTATTCACCAAGAAACAGTTGAAGTTATAGAAGAATATCTTAACAATACTGATATTAATTATAAATTTGAACTATATAAGAAAGCTAGAAGAGCTTTATTCAAATTACAGGGTAATATATTCCAGGAAATGAATGAAAATGATTTCCGACAATTCACTAAATCAGAATCATTTTCAAAATTACTTGAAGCTAATACTTTTTCTAAATCGAGCGAAATGAATAATTCCATGGGAATTCCAAATAATCAAATATATGCCACAAGCAATGATCAACTGGGGGGATTAAGTGAAAGTGACAATGATGATGTTAGTCCTATTGTTGTCAGGGCAGTTGAAGATGCATTTACTGAAATCATGAATAATTCTCATGACAAACATGAATTCGCAAGTGAGTCAAAAAGAAATAATATATCAGCATCTGCCCTTTATTTACCAGAAGTTGATTCAAGACGCCCGTTGCTGACCATCGATTTGAAAAAAGATTTGTTTGGTGATTCGTCTAATTTGTTCGGAGACGATATTTTTTCCTACTCCAATAATCGCTACCCTAAACTATTTGATGATATTGGCGATCAATCAGGATCTGATAGTGATTCAATGAATTTTGATTCTGATTCTCAAACGAAGTCCCTTGGGTTACAAAATGCAAATCATTCTGATCTGCAATTATTTTTGGCAGCTCCTGGCAACCTACGTCTTGCTGAAGAGATTGCAAAGCTAACTGAAGAAATAGATAAATTGTCAGAACAACAGGTTATCTTGAACCCGCTTTTAAAAAAGGCGGAGCTTACAAATAATGTAGGTGAATTAAAAATCTTGAAAAAATCAAAAATTAGTTTGGATAAGGAAATTAATGCCAAAGAGTTACAGAAGCAACAATTCATAGTACAAGAGAATGACAACAGTTTGTTTGGGAAGTCCCGGGTACGAATTCAATCATACATAAGCGGTAGTGAGAATGGAAAGGATTTTATTCTCTACATCGTTGAAGTTCAAAAAGTCTCGAATGATAATCCTGATATCGTAACTGCCGGTTGGATAGTAGCAAGGCGATTTAGTCAGTTTTTTAAATTGAATGAATACTTAAAGGGACGTTATCCGGAAGTTGCTAATATCAAATTCCCAAAGAGAGCAGTCCTGGTTCTAAAATTCCAACAAAAGCTAATTGTGGAACAGCGGAAGTCAGCCCTCGAAGAATATTTACAGGAGCTAATCAAGATACCCAAAGTATGTTCCAACAAAGCATTCAGATCATTTTTGTCGTCAGAAAACTTAACTCTGAGAGCTAACCAAGATTTTGATGATAACATGACCGTCGGCATGAGAAAATCAAGAACAAGTATCGAGTTGGTTGCCAATAAACTCTACAATGGCATTTCCAACAAATGGTCTCAGAATACTCCAATATCAGCCAACAATACCATCGGCTCGGACAATGATATGATGGAGCATTTGAAAGACATGCAGTACGAATTGAAGCAGTTTGACGAAGCCGGTTCGCCTACAAACGAAGCAAAACCAGTATTTGTCAAGTCGATCTGTGATTTATTGATCTCTGTCTTCCGACTCGACTCCTCCCAAAGTTGGTTAAGAGGCAGAGCATTATTGGTGATCCTACAACAAATACTAGGAAATACGCTAGAAAAAAAGGTCTATGAAATCGTAAACCTTTATTTGAGAACCGAAGAAAACGTCCTAGATTTATTGATTTGGCTCAAGAACACTGTATTTCCCATGGGGAAACTCATGCGTCCTCCAGAAGTAAGATCATCCTACCAAAGATCAACTACAAAGCAAGAAGCAAGAGTTCTACTAGACATATTTATGAACGAAACATGTTCCAAAATCTTCGGTTTAGCCAACACCACCTACGCTAATCACAAAATTTTCGAAATGCTTCAAAACGATTTCCTCAACAAGCATCTTATCATGAAAATTCTTGACGAAATTTTAGATAATGTGTTCCCAGAACTAGCTACAACTATTCCAGCATAATAATACATCATCATATGTATAGAAGAACCAGACATCGTAGATTGCGCTTCATCGTGACCCTTTCAGAAAGTCATAGAAAGGGGGTTACGAGCGCGAAAATCTCTATCAACGTCTAAGCCGATAATCGATATATTTAAGCCCATCTTATTCTCATGCTGCTTTACACCAAGTAAATTGCAATACAGACAAATATGAGTAAAAATGATCCAAAAAATCCGCCAATCGTTCCAGATGGTTGGTTAGCTAAGTACGATGACAAATATGAAACTTGGTTCTACGTTAATTTGAAAACCAAGAAGTCGCAGTGGGAACCTCCTGAGGGTACCAAGTTCGATGGCAAGCGTTCATCGGGCAGAGATGAATTACCACCTCCTTATAGCCCTCTGGCAGGAGCTTCACAATCACATACACCTGTTGGAGGTGGCAGACAGGGTCATTCTCCTGCTCCCCCAGCACAACAACATACTCCTCAGCCAAATTACCAGCAATATCCTCCACAACCAGTGCAACCAATGTATGCCCAGCAAGCATACGGGCAACCATACATGCAAAAACCAAGCAGATTTGGTGGCTTGGGTGGTTTAGGTGGTTTAGGTAGCGGCATGGGAGGCATGGGCGGTATGGGAAGCGGCTTGGGAGGCATGGGTAGAATGGGAGGTATGGGAGGCATGGGAGGCATGGGAGGCATGGGTATGGGTCTTGCCGGTGGTATGCTTGGTGGTGTCATGTTAGGAGAAGCCATGGACCACCATTCGGACATGGGTGCATACCAGGATGGTTATCAAGACGGTTCCATGGGTGGTGGTGACTATGGTGGTGGTGATTTCGGTGGTGGTGATTTTGGTGGTGGTGATATGGGAGGCGGTTTTTAATGCCCTGTCGTTTGACAAAAATAGAATATAACTACATTCTTTATCAAATATTATGACTTTGAATCCTAGATATTACGTAGGAGGTATCATTTACCCTGGAAGTAGTACCTTAAGTGAAGACTAAGTCTTAAGTACTGATTCCACGTGAAAAATCGAGCTTATGTAAGCAGGACATAATTGTTAAAAAAAATTCAGCCAACCAAATAATGAGAATTAAATATGACGATATATAGTGAATAGACATCTTAGGTGTACAAGAAAGCTAGTAATCTAGATAATATGAGATTTACAGGAGTATTAAGACAAGCGGAGAAAGTTTTAATTAAGGCTGCTTCCGGAAACCCAACAGGTATAACCGGTCTCTACCAACACCCAGACCCAAGACCAGCATTGATCGCTTTATATAAACATACATTGACCACATTAGACAAAAAATTTCCAAAGGACTCGATTTACAAGCAATCTGTTGAAGCTTTAACTAAGAACAGATTAAAAGCTGTCGAAGAAGAAGAAATCACTGAAAAAATCGAAAACAAGATCGGGGGAGGATTAATTGAAGAAATTATCATACAAGCACACGAAGAATTAAACTTGGCACACGAGATGGCCGAGTTGAAGTGTTGGGAAGAATTAGAAGAAAAGCCATTGGAAGATCAATGGGTTTATTTTGGAAAAAAGATCTAATACGTTTTAAAAGTTGTAGAGAAATTACGTTACCAGGGTAATAGTTCTCGACTTAGCATTATAGGTTAAATTTCACTAGCCTATTCTCCGTACCTAATCGGCAGTATTTCCAAGGTTATTTAAAAATAGCGGTAGAAATATATGGATAATATATATCAATAATATTCACTTAGAAATTTTTTATATATAATGTCATACATACTTGAGTAAATCTACATTGTAATTAATCGACTGCATTGGATTACCTGAGAAGCAAAGAACCAAAAAAGCCATGTTTACAAAAAAAACACTGAGAAAGAGACTCAGATAAATAAACATATTTTATGATTCTTGGAGCTATTTAACAGCAATTTGTTTTGAATGCGTTGGTACCTTGCGAAACATCAACGCCATTGTCAGCAGAACCTTGAGCGGTTTCAGTATTAACGTGCTTTTCTTGAATGATTCCAGCCAATTCGTAGAAAATTGGATCAACATTCTCATTACTCTTAGCACTGGCTTCCAAGAATGGAATGTTTAATCTACCAGCCAACTCTTGTCCTTCCTCCTTGCTGACTTGTCTGTTTTCTTCGTCGTCACATTTATTACCTACCAAGAAGATCTGGGCATCTTCGTTCGCGTGTTGTGTAACAGTTTGAAACCAGTTTTCAACATTTTCAAAAGTTCTGGAGTCTGTAACATCGTAAATTAAGACAATACCCATAGCACCTCTGTAGTAAGCAGTCGTGATGGTTCTGAATCTCTCTTGACCCGCGGTATCCCAAACTTGTAACTTGATCTTTTTGCCGTTACTTTCAATAGTCCTAATTTTAAAATCAATACCAATGGTTGTGATGAATGATGGGTTAAACTTATCTTCAACAAATCTTAACAACAAACACGATTTACCAACACCGGAGTCTCCAACTAATAATAATTTCATGATCATATCGTATGATCTAGAAGGGGCTGCTCTACCACTCATGATGTATCTTATATATTACAATTAATATCACTTTCACTATCAATTTGATAATGTAATAAAAATCAGTTATAGTCTATACAAGGTTGATATAGTTGGAAGTAAACTTTTAATCAACTATGCTGTTAACTATACTTAAACGACTTAGAATGGCAACTTACACATAAATTTTATTATCGAACTTAATTATAGTAGTGCGCGTCCAAATGCTAGTTGTTCATTACATCAAACGTAGGCTAATTACATTCATTAGACTTAACATTATATATACTCTAACATAATATTATACTATGGACTCTGTAGGGAATTATGAAGTATCCGCTAGATCTTATGCGGAGATTTACAAGAAGACTTCTGCGTTAATCTCAACAGAAGAGGCAGCATATGGAATCTCAAAGTTTTCCATAACTTCTGGATGTAAAACACCGATTGCACCGATTTGTTGGTCTTTACCGCCCTCTGTAGCTCTAAAGAAAATCTTTGCACCTCTTCCAGGGAAGAAGGTTGGGTTGGATTCATCTTGTTCGATCCAGTATCCTCTACCCTTATTTTCTTTTGGATTCTCTATCCATTGAGTTCTCATGGTTTGCATGATTTTACCAAGTAAACCTTGAACAAACTCGAAACCGGAGGTCTTACCTGCATAAATAGCAGACCAGTTACGTTGATTGAATGCACCTCTTTCCAACTTTGGGTTCTTTAAAACGATATCACCAGCTTCAAAGACCTTAATGGGCAACGAATGTTTTCTATTTTCTTTAATAGTCTTCAAGATACCTGGCAATAAAGTTGTTCTCACAACTTGATATTCAGCTGTTTTAGGGTTTTCTAATTTAACGGCAGTGGTATTTTCATCTTTGACTCTTAAGAATCTGAAGTTCTCATCATGAGAACATAAAGTCAATGGCAAAGTTTCCAAATAACCAGATTGAGCAGATGCAAGTCTCAATATGTCAGCAATTTTGTTAATTGGTAATGGTGCAGCAACCATGGACTCGCTCTTAGCTTTAGTCTTGGTAAGATTGTTGTAACCATAAGCAATAGCAGCATCTTCCATAATATCACATTGATGCAAAATATCAGGTCTAGTTATAGGGATATCCACGTCAATTATATCTTTATTGGATGACGAAGGCTTAGCATTTAGGGACATCCTTTTCAATAAATCAGCAATTTCTTTGCCGCTTAATTCTAATCCTAAACAAGAATTGATGTACGAAATTTCAGCTTGATAAGGTCTTGCAGTAATATCAGGAACAATACGATCTTGCTTATTATGCTCTGATTTAATCTGAACAGGCTCGATTTCAAATGGTACCTTACAGTAACCCGAAAACATGGCAACTAATTGGTTAATGACAATTTCAGTCTTAGTCTTATCCGTACCAGTAATATCGATGAAAATATTCTTAGTATTCACAGAAATCTTGGAGTGATCAGAATTGATGATTGGTGGCATGGAACAAACCGTTCTATTAGCATCCAAAATAACTGGATAAACTGGGGAATCTCTAATGATGTGCAAGTATTTACCCAAGTTTTTGTCCTTTTCGTAGAATTCCATTAATTGGTTACCATCCATTTCCTTTTGTTGATTTAATGGTTTAAACTTGATTTCTGATGGTGGCAATGCTTCATATGTAAATGGAGCAGTGAGCTTATCCAAATCATGCGTACCCATTGCAACTAGAGTTCTGTTACGGCATAAATTCGTATGCAATTTATCTTGCAAAGCGATAAACGACTCGTAACGTCTTTCATCAAACTGGACATTTCTCAAAATCGCAGAGGCTGCATAGGGACGAATTTGCTCAGTCGATTTATGAATAGTTAATGAAATTTCTGGCTTTGATGGGTTCAACTTGAATGCTGGTGCTTCTTTTTTACCTAAGAACTCATTCAAAGCTTGGGCAATACCCTCAATACATAACATGTCATATCTGTTTGCAGGAACTTCAATTTTGAATTGAGGTCTTTCGTCACCCTTACATTCTTCGGTAGTATCTTCATCCAACTCGATTCCGAACTCGAAACATAGCTCGTCGAATTCTTCAGTAGTATATGATCTACCTAAAAACTCAAAAAGATCGGCTTTATCAACTGGAATGGTAGGCATCTTTAATTATCCCTTCTATCTTTATTCTTATGCAGTTCTTAGCTAGTTATCCAATTTTCAAGGTTAAAATTTAATTTTCATTCTCGCCAAATCATTCTCAAAAGTACACGATTTATTAAGTTGTGCATAAATTACAGTACTAAATATACTATGACCTATACTCATATTGTGATATTAAGACATATATAGCTAGTGAATTCTTCACGAGTTATCTTTGTTTTGTAAAGGGGATACAAACTTGTTGGCCAAAGAGTTCATTAATTTAGGTGGCTCTCGATCTTCTTCTATATCCTCATTGAGTTTCGCCGTTTTGTCAGTTGAATCAACATCTTTCCTGATCTTCTCTAAAGTTGAAGGGTCTTCCTTTGCCAAATTTTCAATATCGTTAACTTCTTCTAATAATGCACCAACATCAAAAATTGCGCTGTTGTCGGGGTTCTCAGACTTGCTGTTGGATTCTTCATTTGTGCCTGGGTCACCGGTATTTTCATTTTCAGTATCGTTTTCCCTTGGTTTACCTTCGCTATATACATTCCACCAATCTTTTTGGTTGGGTCTAAAGAAGTTTTTCCAAGTCTTCTTCTTATCAGTTTCTGACTCAATTTCTTCCTTCATTTTCGCTCTTGCTTCATCAAACTCACTAATCAATTTACGTTGTCGTTCGCCTTGTTCTGGATCTGGTTCCTCGATTTCAGCGAATTCTTCACTCAATACTTCCCAATCGATAAGCTTCAATATCTTTGGAATAGCTTTTCTATAAGACATATGACCTTCAACAAGATCACTGCAATCGATATTTTCAATTCCATATGCACTTTCTATCGGTGACAATCCAGCGACAGTCAGAATCCCACCACCTGTTGCTCTAAACAAATATCCGAGAATCCAATCTCTCTTAGAATAACAATTAACAAAACGTCCACTCACTACCGATCTAGCTAAGCCCAATTGGTCATTCTTAACAGTAATCGGATTACCGAGAATGATCACATTTTCAATTAGTCCATATCCTCCACGTTTAGCCAATTCTATCAAACAAGAGTAAATTAAACGGGCACCTAATGAAAATCCTACTAAAGTTATTGGTCTGACACCCATATTACCAGAAATTAAGGTGTCGGCCAATATTTTTCCAGCCTTCCATGCTCTATCTAAAGATACGTTCCAAGGATTGTCAACCAAATAAGATAACTTTGACAAGGCCATTGGCAATTGAATCGCCGACATCAATGCTGTTAAAACGGTTGCTCCGAGGATTTGTTGAATAGAGGTACTCAAAGCTTCCGTAGCTAGAATACCGATAGTTTGACCCATGGATTGCAACATTTCCGGTTCCCAAAGTAAAGAAAACATATCACCCATCACAGGATCTACTGTCGAGAACGGCAATCTCACATCATCCGCTTTACCATTCATCCAGCCACTAACAGTAATTATCAAATTTGCTCTTTTTGTATTATGCAAAGGTTTAAGTTCGAAAGTATGTACATCGCCCATTCTTCTCGATCCGGCTTTTGATCCAACTTTGGCACCAGTAACAATACCACCTGTTGTGATAATAGCACTACCACCAACGCCTGCCAAAAACCCACCTGTCCCGGATATACCAACAGTCGTCAATCCTGCCGCGAGACCGGCTCCAATAACTGGTGCTAACAACCCGGCTGAAAGACCAATAGCAAGAGTGCCACCTAAGGTAGCTAACCCAACGTATGCCATTCGCTTTTTCTTGTTCTTTTTTATATACTTTTCAATGAACTGTCTATCGTTTAGCTTTTCATCCTTATTTTCGATCGATTTATTATTAGTATCAATTTCCAAACTTTCTATTAAACGCCTTTCAAATTGCAATATTTCTAACTCCAATACTCCTAAATTGTTTGCAAACTCAATCAATAATGACCGCGATCTACTATCGTAATAACCATCACTTAACAATAGTAATAACATATCACATATTATAGTCCACCTTAAATCTATAGTAGTTTCAGAGCCTTCCCTCTGTCCTGTTTCATTTTCATTTCCTTGAGTATTTTGTGGGCTTTCTTGAACTGCATCATCACTACGTTTAGGAGGATTTTTAAAGGTGTCTGTTTCTTTCAAACTGTTGCATAAATCAGCAATTTCTAAACCATGTAAACTTAAATTTTCAATCATCTGCTGCTCGTCTTTGGTTAGATTCATATGCTCATATAGCTTAGACATGATATACATAGTCCAATTTGCGAAGTTACGCTGGCCCAAACTTAATTCTTTGGCCACTTTATTCGATGTGGACAGTTTTATTTTAGCCAATTCCGTGGCCATGTTAACAGCAATTAACTTAGTTGTCCCCACATAAGCAAACTTTTGTGCATCTGTCAACATATTCCTCATTGATTGCAATGTTTCTTCGGAGTCTAAGTTATCATCCTCTTCGTACTCCGAATTCTCTTCATCCGACCCATAATCTAGATCCTCCTTTCTATATGCTGCTGTTTCACTATTCTTATTCATTTCTCTTCTTTTCTGGAACAAAAAGTCTGTTTTCTTATCGAGCTCTGCATATTTTGCCACTTGCTCTTCAGTATTGATCTTTGTATAACCGTGGGTGTCGATTCCAGTGGACTGAAAATTATTTGCTGACTCAAACTCCAACTCCCCCTTATCATTATAATAATCTAACTCACTGATTGTTTTCATTGATTTCCAATTCGATGCCTTCATGTCAAAGAAGTCATTTTCCTCCTCTTCCGGTTTCTTTTCTACTTCCTTGTCTTCATTTAATTCTTGTGTTATATTCGTATCTTCAACAGTAGATGCATTTGGGGATATGATCCTTTCAGATAAGAAGTTATCACTGTCAAAGCTCTTATTTTTTTTATCCATAGACCTTAAATCAAACTCCACATAGCTGTTCTCGGGAGTTGGCGCCTCCTCATGTTTATCATCCCTTGTGGATTTATTTCTCTCTTCTTGAATATTATCCGAGGAACTATTACCAGGTAAACTTGGTAATGCTGTTATGCTAGTTCTAGACCCAAAAGTAGGCCTTGATCTGAGTGTTGGTGTACCACTGTACGCCGAATTGGTAGTAGTGAGAGAATCTGCACTAGGCGTACGTTTAATCGAATCCATATCTTCTTTCAAGTGGATAATAATATACTATTCTCTCCAAGTTATTTCTGTTACCATTCGTTGAACTCAAATATATACCATAAAAGAATAAATACAGATTTATTCTGACTATTCTGGTTTACTAGCAAACCTGTAATCTACCTTATTTCTAATGATGTCACCTGACAAAATTATGGGATACTATGTACACCAGACCTGACGTGGAATATCAGTATACCAAATGTCAAGAGAGGTTGTAAACAAGCCATTCGATAATAATGGCTTGGATTTCTGCTACAGACAGTTTGAATGTTGAAACCTTCAGAAACCCGAACCATCAAACAATTTAGTGGGTTTTACTGCTACAAGTAGACGTGAAAAATACAATATTACCAAATGATTATTATAATCACCGGTAATCAGAAATAGATAATACAACAGCATTCTCACAAGGAAAAAGTATAATAGAGGTTATATGTTTGCAACATGGTTTTACTCAAAGCGTCCATTAGCCAAACGACCGTTCGCAGAGTCCAGGAATATGTTGCTACGAGCCAGGTGGCCGAGCTACAGTCATTGGTCCAGATATTCCACGAGGGAACACCCAGAGACAACGCGAGCTCAAGGCCGACTCGCCTGCTATACAACCCGTCGACGGAGCTACTCTGTTTCATAACTCATAAAGCTTCGCCAAACAGTAGCACTTCGAATCATTAATCCATTATTACCTAGTTCGCCAGAACTATCGCTCAACCCCCGAAGGAGGACCAACAGCCCCTTAAAACGTTAAAGCAGCAATAATGAACGTCAATCACAAGGACCAACAAAATGATGCAAAGGTACAATTTGAACTTTAAAACTTGCTTCTCGAGCGCCGAACTGCTACGGAAAACATCTACAGTTATACGAAGATAACCCGAAAGTTTAATCAACGCATTCGCTGAGAGTCCACCGTAACACAGGTTGATGGAAATTAGTTAAAGAAAGAGTCTAAAATGAAAAATCTTCAGATTCGCATCTCCATTTATACTCGCTTACTATTTTTTTTAAGGTAAGCCGCACTTGTAGATGGGCCTTACCCGCAAGTGAAATTTATATAGATACAGAATAGGGCTATTTGTATTAACTATTCTGAAGATTAGATCAAAGAAACGCAAGTATGAGTAGACGGATAGCCAGAGCTCAGGCTCGGAGAGCAGAATTGGTGGATGGTAGTGAAGAAGAAGCTGAAGCTGGGGCAATAACTGACATGTTGCCATTCAAATCGACGTATTCATTAGAACCCACCAGAATTATTGATTTATTTGAAGAAAAGTTTAAGAACATTCTTGATTCTCCGGATTTACAACAATATATACAGAGTGTGAAGGGAGACTTGTATAATAGAGACTATACGTCGGCCTTTGCTAGTGATGATAAGAGATTCGCATACGCATCGCGATGGACACCAGCAAGAGCATTATCATACTCATCACTATTTGCTAATTTAGAGCCAATCCGGAAAATGTTAGAAAGCCCAGAAGGAAAGAAACGAGTATTGTGTGTAGGAGGTGGTGCATCTTCTGAGTTAGTTGGTTTAGCAGCCGTGTTCTGTAGGCTAAAAGAATATTGTTCAACATCAGATTCTAGCTTAGAATTGGATATCATAGATATTGCAGATTGGTCCACAATTGTAAACACGCTCACAGATCATATCAAGCAAAATTGGATATATAATTCTTCAAAGTTTCTGACCAATTTCGTATTAGATGATATCTTGTCAGTTGATTCTGCTACGATCAACTATTCGAGCCTAAATTTGGTCACCTTGTTATTTACCACGAACGAGCTCTTCTGTGCTAAAAGAGCCGAGACAGTTAAGTTCTTGCAGACATTAAACTCAAATTGTAAGAAGGATAGTTATTTGTTAATCGCCGAAAGTGCCGGATCATACTCACACATAACCATTGGAACTAAAAAATTCCCTGTTCAATTTTTAGTTGATATGATACTAATTGGGAAACCTGGTGAAAATAACGGCGCCTGGGAAATTATACAACAGAGCGATAGCTGCTGGTATAGGGTTAATCCGAAAGAAATAAATTACAAAATGAAATTGGAAAACATGAGGTTCTTCTATCGGTTATATAAAAAGAAATAGGATTTTTAAAATTAGTAGACATCAGCCTACCTAACCTTCGAATATTTTCAAAGGAGAGACTAATAGATAAGTATATTCTTGAAATTCTATATTTCCTTTTTAGCATATTTTCAATTTCTTATCTATTTGGCAATTAATTCTAATAACCTACCTAAAACATTAAACTATTTTCAAGCTATGTGTAGCAGCTGATTAAATCAATTATATTTTTAATTTTGAAACGTCTTTCTCAAGGCTTTCAAGATTATCGTTAGAGTCTTTTTTCTCTTTATCTGCATGCTTGGTTGTGTCTTCTTCTTCCGCGTCCTTAATATCTTGGGCCAATTTAGCTGAAGTTTTGGCAGTATCAGCTTCATCGTGTTTTTCTTTTTTATCATTATTTTCAATGCTCTTATTCTCGAAAATGGGCTCACTTTTGGAAACTAATTCCTCCAATTCTTCGTCCCAGCCTAGCAAGTTCGCTAAAACTTCTGCAGCCTTATCGCAATCAGAAATAGCTAAAACATCTGATTTGCGCTTCGCCGTCTTGAAATCACCAACGACTTCTTTATTTATAAGTAGTCTGAGCGTGTCCCGGTTCACTTCAGAAGGTAAAGCTGCAAATGGATATACTGTTAAAGATGTGCCAGCCACTATAGCAATTTCAACCTCGTCTGCATCTTCATCCCATGTATCAAAAAACCGGCTAGGCAATGCCTCACCAAAGAAGACAATATCCGGCTTTACATATCCTTTACATTTTTTGCACGTAGGAATACCATCGTTGACTTGCTTGTTGAACATATGTGCCTTTAAATCATCAATAGACATATCCTCCGAACAATCGATGCAGTGGTTGTTTGCAAATGAACCATGTGCTTCAATTATATATTCATCCTTGATTCCGGCTACTCTTTCTAAGGTATCAATGTTCTGGGTGTAAACACGTTTTAATAGGTTTTTCTCTTGAAAAAGTCGAACAAAGTAATGGAATTTAGTCGGCATAAAGTTTCCTGGGTACAACTCATGTGCTAATGTATAGAAGGCTTTTGGGTTTTCTTTAAAGTAGTCAATATCAAATACTGCTTCGGCATACGGGAGATCCAATTTAGATAAATTAGAATATAATCCTGTTTCAGGACTTCTAAAGTCTGGAATACCTGCTCCAGTAGAAATACCTGCACCCTGAAAAAATGTAACTTTCTTGTCCCCTTTCTTAATAGCCTGGGCTATTGGCTCTAGTAATTTCTCTAAATCAGGCATCTATGAACTTGGTAAATCTTTCTTACTTCCTTGCCTTCAAATCTTGATAGTGGAACTTAATCTAGCAATCTCTCACGTGAATTTCATGAAAAAGCGGCAAACACAGAGTTGAAAAATTATCATACATTTAGCAAGTTCTTTATACTTATGTTCACCAGATAGAATATATAAATATGAAAGTAAGTATAGATCAATTAGAATGTCTCAGAGTAATCATTTTCTAACAAAATTTTATTAGCAAAGAATAACTGGTTTAGATCTTCAGATAATTACTGCAGAACTTTCCAAAGAAATCTTGAACTATCGTTTGCAAAATATCTACAATGTGTCGAATTCATCACGTCAGTTCTTACTTAAATTTTCTATTCCAGATTCAAAGAAAGTCGTTGTCTTAGACTGTGGTAATAAGCTCCATTTGACAGAATTTGATAGACCTACAACGCAGGTTCCATCCAACTTTGTAACCAAGTTAAGAAAACATTTAAAAACCAGGAGATTGTCTCAGATAAAGCAAATCGGTAATGACAGAGTATTGGTATTGGAATTCAGTGATGGTTTGTTCTACTTGGTATTGGAATTCTTTAGTGCCGGAAACATCTTGTTATTAGATCAAGACAGGAAGATTTTGTCATTGCAGAGAATGGTGAGTGACAAAGGAGGAAATGATAGATATGCCGTTAATGAAATTTACAAGATGTTCGACGAATCTCTATTCAAAACTGAATTTTCCTACAAAAGGAAGACTTATAAAAAAGAACAGATTCAAACATGGATACAGTCCCAGAGACAGAAATTAGAACAAAGAAGTCAAGATAATAATAGTAAAAAGAAAAATAAAGTATTCTCGATCCATAAACTATTGTTTGTTAACTCTAGTCATTTATCAAGTGATTTAGTGCAAATGAGTTTGACGAAATACGGTGTTCCATCTTCATCAAGTTGTTTTGATTTTGAGGAAGATGATGAAAAATTGGGTTCAATTGTACAATCTTTAGAAAATGCAGAAAGCGAATATATTAACCTATTAGCAAAAGCTCATGAAGGGGTTGCAGGATACATTGTTAGTAAGAAAAATCATTTGTACAATCCTGAAGATCAAGATTCTACTGAGGATTTAGAATACATTATGGATGAATTTTACCCATATAGGCCGCACAAGAAGGATGCCGATGACTTAAAGTTTACAAAGATTCATGGTTATAATAAAACTTTAGATTCATTTTTTTCAACTATTGAATCAACTAAATATGCGTTGAGGGTTGAACAGCAAAAGCAACAAGCTACTAAAAGGTTGGATTATGCTCGTCAAGAAAGAGATAAACAAATTGAATCTTTGGTTGCCCAACAAGAGGCTAATACGAAGAAGGGCGATGCAATTATGTACTATGCTGATTTGGTCGATGCGTGTAAAGAGTCAGTTGCAAAATTGCTCGACCAGCAAATGGATTGGACTAACATTGAGAGTTTGATCAAATTAGAGCAATCTAGAGGAAACGATATCGCAAAAACGATCAATTTACCGTTAAACTTGAAAGAAAACAAGATTAATTTACACCTCCCTGATATGGATGAGCAAGATGAAGACTCGTCTGATACAGAGTCTGATTCTGAAAGTGATGAATACAGTAGTGAATCTGATCTGGATTATGATTCGGATTATGATTCGGATTCTCAACCCAAACCGAAGGAGAAGAAGATTAAAGAGTCCAAGGGAAAAAGCAGGAAGCCAAAACTTTCAGTTTGGATTGATTTATCACTTTCTCCATTTGCAAATGCTAGACTGTACTTTGAAACGAAAAAATCTGCAGAGAGCAAGCAAGTGAAAGTTGAAAAAAGTACCGACATGGCACTTAAGAATGCAAAAAGAAAAATTGACCAGGACTTGAGTAATAAGCTTAAAAATGAACACGATAGTTTGAAGCAGATTAGACCAAAATATTGGTTTGAGAAATTCTTTTGGTTTGTTTCTAGTGAAGGCTATTTATGTTTGGCTGGTAGAGATAATTCACAAATTGATATGATATATTATAGGCATTTCAATGATAACGATTACTTTGTCTCCTCCGATATCGAAGGCTCATTAAAGGTTTTCATAAAGAATCCTTTCAAAGGGGAAGGAATTCCCCCTTCAACTTTAATGCAAGCAGGAATTTTTGCAATTTCTGCTTCAGCTGCATGGAATAGTAAAATAACCACTTCTGCATGGGTAATCCCAGGTATTGAATTGTCAAAGAAAGATTTTGATGGAAGTTTAATCCCGTCTGGAAATTTCAATTATAAATCTAAGAAGTCATATTTACCACCCTGTCAATTAGTTATGGGTTTTGGCTTCTATTGGCTAGGGGATGAAGAGACCACTAAGAGATATAAAGAGTCAAGGTTAGCAAAAGAACAAGAGCACGGCCTAAAGATCGTAATGGATAATAAGAAACAAGATCTTGAACAATCTGTAAAGGGGATAAATACCAATATATCTCAGAAAAATGAAGGGTCTGTCGATGAAATTTCACCAGAAACTAAAGAGGAAGAAGAAACCGTATCTAAGCCAGAATCCACACCTAAGCCTAAAGAAGGTAAGAAAAGATTAAGTGCCAAAGAAAGAAGGTTGATGCGTAAAGGAAAGGATACGAAATCTCCCGGTACCGAAGATGAAGATTCAGATGATGAGGTGTTCGATCCAATTCAACAAGAAATGGAAAACCTAAGGTTAGAAGAATCCAAGAAGAAGTCGAATGAACCTTCTTCTCAAAAGCCACCCAATGTGAGAGGTAAAAAGGCTAAAATGAAAAAAATTGCGGCCAAATACGGAGACCAGGATGAAGAGGAAAGAAGAATTAGAATGGAAGCATTGGGGACTTTGAAGCAGGTGGAGGCAGAAAAGCAAAGGCAAACTGAAGAGCTTGAGAAGGAAAACTCCACCCAGAATAAATACAGTAATGAAGCTGCAAATTCCGAAAGACGTAAAAAGCAAGAAGAACGAGAATACAGAAAGTATATCTTGGAGGAGACTAATGATGATGAATCAGGTATGGTCAACTACTTAGATATCCTCGATTCCTTTATTTCCAAACCGCAATCTGCCGACACCTTGGTTAATGCTGTGCCTGTTTTTGCTCCATGGTCGTCTTTAACCAAATTTAAGTACAAAGTAAAGATTCAACCTGGAGCCGGAAAAAAGGGTAAATGCATAAACGACACTCTAAATTACTTCTCAAACCGGAAAATGGACCTGACTGCTGCTGATCCAGACTTAGATTGGGAAAACGAAAGAGATATATTAAAGGGAGCAAAGCCAAATGATCTTATCGGTGCTTTCACAGTTAGTAAAGTCAAATTAGTTTTACCGGGTGGATCTGATAAACCGAATAAGAGTTCCTCTAAAAGAGGCAGGAGATAGATATATCGTGTGCCCGTTCTGCCTTATGATTATAGTCCTGAACCAGCCACTTTACTGTTTATATTTAATATAATGCATATCAATTTCACTCCATGCGTAGCTCGGATAACTTGCCGTAATACCTTTTCCTTGCAAGAAACAATACTGGCTTAGTTCTCGTGGGATCTAATGATCTCTTTTGAGGCAATCTAAGCCAATGGTACCTTTCGAAAACGAAGCTGTCTCTATTGTTATGCATGTTCGCCGGAAGATCTGCCTATTAATAGTAATCTCTTAATGCCATTTAGACTCATATTTCACTTTTTTTTATTACTAGATCTATTCGGAATATGAGCGCAACTATTAAGTGATTGTGTAAATTGCAAAAAAATGAGTATCAATGAACAGCCCCACATGGGTACACAGAATTTTTTTATAAACCAACAATATATATAGACAAGAACAAATACTATTCAGTCGCTGAAATACCAATAGTCATTCGAGTAAAATAATATGGTTTCAATAAGTAAGATTGTCTCGTCAAGTTTGATATTTGCGAGCAATGGACAATTCAGAGATGTGGGTGGTAGCGATTTGGCAGCTAAGGCACAGTATAATATAGTCAAGTACTTGTATGGTAATGGGCCATACATACAACATCCTGGGTATGGGATATCTACTGATATTCCAGATGATTGTAAGCTTGAACAAGTTCAAATAATAATGAGACATGGAGAAAGGTTCCCGGGGCTTGATGTGGGAAGAAAACACAAAAAGTTAGTCGACAAACTTCAGTCCTATAAGAAAAACCTCGTTGGACCATTGTCATTCTTGAATGACTATGAATATTACGTGAATAGTGAGGACTTGTATGAATTGGAAACAACACCTTCTAACTCCCCGGGTCCATTTACAGGATACGAGACATGCGAGAAGGCAGGAGTGGCATTCAGAGCCAAGTATAATGAGTTGTATAATGAAAAGGAAACTTTGCCCGTGTTTATAGCTGCGTCTAAAAGAGTCTATGATTCGGCAAACTTCTTTGTTAATGGGTTTCTCGGTGAAGACTATAATGAGGATAAGATAAAGAGAGTTGTTATATCTGAAGAAAAATCTTCTGGTTTCAATTCTTTAACACCACGTTGGGCATGCCCTCTGTATTACGATTCGAATGCCACTGTCCCTAAATTCCCGGACACTTATCAGGAGTCCATTGTCGATAGACTATCGAAAGATAACGATGATTTAAACCTCACCAAATCTGATGTCCCATTATTATTTGAATTGTGTGCCTACGAACTCAACTCTAGAGGCTATTCCCAATTCTGTGATCTCTTTACCCAGAATGATTATGTTATTAATAATTATGCCAAGGGGGTGAATTACTACTACACGTCTGGTCCTGGTGGCGATGGAAGTAAATTGGTTGGATCTGTTCAGATGAATGCAACACTTGCATTATTAAAAGAAGAAAATCGTAAAATCATTTTAACTTTCAGCCACGATACAGATATCGAATTATTTTATTCTAGTTTAGGAATTTTTGACACCCCTAATAAATTAGATGCAGAAAAGCTTGATCTTAGAAACAATTACGTCCATAGTTCTATCCTTCCAATGGGAGGTAGAATGATTATAGAGAAATATAGCTGCGGTGACAAGACTTATGTTAGATACATTGTTAATGATGCTGTTATTCCAATTGATGGATGCTCGGACGGTCCAGGTTTTTCTTGTGAGCTTGGTGAATTTGAAGAATTTATTAAAAAGAGACAAGAAGGTTTTGATTTAGTCAAAGATTGTAAAACCCCAGATGATATTCCTCACGAATTGACATTTTATTGGGATTACGAAGAGAAGAACTACAATGCCCCTGCTGATAGAATAACCGCTTGATTAGAAAAGTGTATCCAAGTTTAGATTTAGTTGTACGAAATCGTATTTTGAATGCCACTTTAGTAGAAAATAAATATTTGATACAATAGTCTATGTAATTCGACTTGTATAGTACTAGCCTGGAAAGAGTGATTTTTGTTCAAAAATATGAAAATTAAATTATTTCGCAGCTATTTGAAAAAACTACTATTTCACATCTTAATCTGACCATGTTATATATTCAGTAACACAGTAACCTGTAGACTAGGTTCTTATAGATTACAGTGATCATAAGATAATTTATTTTATTAGGTGTTATTGTATTCAAAAATGCAATAAAGCTTATGATGATTATAAAATCTAAATTACAGAACATGAAATCAAAAACAATATACCCATCGGAACTATATTTACACGTTAATGTTATTCGACGCCATCATTAATTCATTTATTCAATCTCGATAGTGAGAAGATTTTAAACTGATACCCTAGTCACCTCGTAATGCCCTAATAACGGCGGGTCTTCTCATCATGTATTTTGTCCACTTATAAACTTCTGGAAATTCAACTTTCAAATTGATACCAATTCTGTCAACGACATTATTCCAAGGCACAAATGATAAATCGGCAACAGTTGCTCTATCTCCAACTAGCCAAACAGGATAATCAAAGTACCTGGATTGAGATAATGGTGTTGTACCTGCACTGTACGCAGCAGCATTTTCTACATCTAAGTCCATAATCAACGCTTCCCTCCTTTCTGCTAATGCCATTTCAATAACTCCATATACTCTTCTTACTTCATCAGTGTATCTTTCAACGGCGCTGGGAACAGGACACGAATGGAAATATCTAAAATGTAAAGCTTGTCCAATCATTGGCGCATGTCCAGATGTTTGGAAAAATAACCACGACGATATTTGGGATTGTTCGATTAAATTGTCAGACCACAAGGGACACTCACCATTTTCTTTCAAGTACTTCGAAACCAAGTACAAAATTATGGCACCTGATTCCCAGATGGAGGTGTTTTCATTAAAATGATCAATTAAAGCTGGGACTCTTGCATTTGGATTAATAGTTACAAATTCTGGGGCTCTTTGTTCCCCATTATTAAAATCAAGGAAGATAGTATTAAAGGGTAAGTTCAACTCCGATAATATTATAGCAACTTTAAACCCGTTCGGCGCCGATCTATGTGAAAATAATGTGTATCCCTCTGCTGGTTGGTTTTGGAAAAATTGTGTAATTCTTGATTGTTGTTGCTGCGTCGTAGCTTCATTCTGTAACTGTTGTTGTAATAGATTTAAATTCACTTCATTCTGCTGTTGGTCAGCAAGTGATACTGACTTCAATCCCGCCGATAAGTGAGAAATTGTCTGATTATTATTACTATTATTATTGCTTGTCATTATTACTGTCCTTATTAAAAACGCACACACCAAATTATACCTCTAGTATCCTTTCTTTTAAATTTTATAACTGTTATTATTTGGTGCTTCACACTCAATCAATTCAATACCAAGTTGTTGGGAAATTATGTTAGTATCCTATGCTATAATTCTCCTTCTTAAAGGGTAACTGGGATTTTTCGATGCTTGAGAGTCAATTTGTTTTGTGTAACTATGGGATTTATTGTACAGTGTTTTATTAATATCATTTGCCTAAGTAATATTTTATATTATTCTGATATTAAAAGGTTGTTTAAAAAGTGGATACATGGGAGAAGAAGGTGGCAGTGAACACGTTGCAGTTATTGTATGTGATACTTCTATTGAAGGAATATCAGAGAGATTTGGCGATTTCTATGATAACATATCAGATTTATTGAAGGAAAGTGGTAAATGCGTTTATGACACGGTAAGATACCAAGTTGCCTTTGAAATGAATTCAGGAAACGTTGATGACAGTCTCGAGGAATTGGATATTGTATATAGTAAGCTAAAAGCTGGAATGCAAGACGGTTCTATCAAGGGAATTGTTATCACTGGGTCGAGAAGTGATTCGTTCGCACAAGATATTGCATGGATTACAAAGTTAGATGAATTTTTGAAAAGCTATGTATTGGAATTGAAAAACTTTCCAATCGTTGGCATTTGCTTTGGCCATCAAATAATTGCCAAAAACCTAGGTTGTAAAGTTGGTAGGAATCCACCAGATATTGGAAAAGAATATGGTACTACCACAATTAACCTCAATAAAGATATCATGAGTATAGGTAATTCTCCATTTAGCAGTGCATTAAAGTGCGACGTGGATGGAAAGGTTATTGATCATTTGAATTTGGTAGAATTCCATCAAGATATTGTTTATGGATTACCACCATCGTCAATTTTGGATAAGAAGAAGACCAGAATTTTATCCGTTGGCTCTACAAGCAAATGTTCAATTCAAGGATTAGTTACCGAAGCTGGACCATTGAAAATCTTGACCTTCCAAGGCCACCCAGAATTCAGCTCTAATGAAGCGATAGAACTTTTGAAAAGAGAATTTGAATCTGGCAAGATCAGCAAAGGCTTCTTTGAAAAATGTAATTACAATACAAGCATCTTAAATAACCAGGGAATCCTAGTTGGTAAAGTCATTGGCAATTTTTTATCTACACATTACGATAAATAGAATTTGATAGAAAGTATTGGTTAAATAATGCTAATATACAAAGATTAAATACATAAAAATACATATTAATGAGTTCTGGTTATGAAAATTAATCAAATAACTTTTTGGTTGGTGAAACAATTGCAAACCCTTGTAATTTTCCTCCTTTGCTACTTAGTAAATTTGATGACGCTGTGTCATTTATATTGTTATTACCAGTACGGTTAGACTCTAATCTCTTAGTTAATTTGTCATTGATTGAGTTCATATCATGCACTTTGAGTTCCAACTTTTTAATTTTCTCCTGGGCCGCTTTCAATTCATAATTATAACTTGACGTTAATTTAGTCACCACTTCTCTTAACTCTTCTCTTTGGTTTCTTAAAGTGTTAATTTCAATGTGATCGCGCGATTGGTCGTATTCTTCATCGTGGTAGTAATCATCAAGGTAATCTTCATCATTACTGGTATTCGCATTACTGCTATTGACCAAATTTAACAGCTTTTTTGGTTTAGTACGATTATTCATATTTTTCGACAGTTCTATACGCTTTTCTAAAGCAGGTATAATGTTTACTTTCAAATCAGTATTTTCATTAGATAAATCGTTATACTTATCTAACAAGTTTTGATGATCATCACTACCTTGTCTTTGATACTCATCAAGCTTATCCTGTAGTTGGTTGGCTAAGTCGTTTTTAATAAGTAATTGTTTATATAATTCACTTTTTTCGTAGTTCAACTTAAGCGGACTTGGCGATGCACCATTCTCTGCCAACAAGGCATGCTCTTCGCAAATAAATCTTAAGTTTCTTTCTTTGTTTAATTTTTCCTGTAAATCAGAAATAACCTTCAGCTTATTCAATAGTTCGCTTTGCAAATCATCACTTCCACCAGACGAATTTGGCTTGTTCTTCAACTTATTTTCAAAAGCTAATTCTCGCTTGATTGATGATGCTAACTCGGTAGTAACCAATTGCAATTCACTTAACAATTCATTATTACAATTCATTATACCTAACTCTTCTTTAGTAAACTTGAGAGGCTTTTCTGGCTTAGCTTGTCCAATGGAGTTAGTCGACAACTTACGATTCTGCATAGGGGCGATTGATGTAACTGAATTTCTATTCAGAACGAACGATGTATCATCATTATTGAAGCTGTCCTCATCATCAACGGATTTTTTTCCAGACTTGGATAATCTCCTGAAAATATTCTTAGATTTGTTCGTAAGAGAAAATGTTTTGGATGTTCTTCTCTCTTTTCTTGCAGATCCAGAATTAAAAGAATTATCGTCAGTTATAGGGGAATTTAACATATCCGACGTATTAGCATTCCTTATGCCTTCGACACGTCTCTCATTATCAGGTACGTCGCCTTGGGGTTTATAATTTTGATTTGAGATAGGATTGGCATAAGCATTCGCAGAAGTATTCAGATAAGCATTCATATTATTATTCATATCTTTTGACGCAACAGAATTCTTCGTTGTGGGAGGAGTAGCGTCAGCAAAGTTGTCTCTCGAAATATTCAGATTACTCTTCCCAGAAGAATCTTGTGAAACTAACGGTATTGACGGATTAGAAAAGTTTTCAGTTGAATTTGGGTTATTCGAATTCATTCTTTCAGATCCAGACGCACTGTAAATACTACTAGTATTATCTTTGATTTGTTGAGGTTCAACCAAATGCTCTAAATTAGCAACTTCTTTTGCGGTATCATTTTCTAAACTAAGGTTGGGAGATTGCGGTACATCAGGCAAACTCTTATTCATGGTCGGGGTTCTAAAGTTATCAAATGCTGTATTTGTCACTAATGATCTAATCGAAGGTTGCTTGGAAAGTGACTGTGTAGTAGTATCTTTACGTTGAGGCGTTTGAGGTTCGGGCGATCCTCTCCCTTTCAAATTCCTTTCGGCATATGACCTAGCATTTTCGTTAATTTCTTCCATGTCTTTGTCTATTGGTGCCTTTCTCGAAGGTGCTGATTTCTTTGTTTTCCCAGATCCATCTTTGGAAGGTGATAATAAATCACTCGCGGTAACAAAAACTTCATTATTTTGATTGATATTAGAATTCCCTGCAGTTGCAGAGACGCCCAAAGACTTAAGTTTATCATCATGTTCTTGGATTTGAGATATGTCTTCTTCATCACCCTTTTGAATGATGGATTCTCTCTTTGGATTTTCATTTCTCATTTCAAATGATTTCGCAGCACCATTGGAATCACCATTCATCATTTGCATCGATTCTGCTATGGATTTTGTATCGTTTGGAGACTCATCATTCAAATCCTCCTGGATGTCAGATTGATCGTAGTTATCATTATTAAACAAATTCAATTTCCGTAATCTCATGGAGTTTGTTTTCTTAATGGTTGACTTCCGAGAGAGCAGACCAGCATCGGAATCATGCTGATTATCAAATTTATAAACCACATCATCATCGTCTTTGTCTTCATTATTCTTATTTGGAGTCGAGGATTTTATATTTTGTTCTTTTGGAGAATGGCTCTCGTCTTCTTCTTCAAGAACATTCATCAATGAATCGTTAGAATTTTGTGAATACTGTTGAACAGGTGGTATAGGTAAATTAGAATTCCCATTATTATTAGGGAAATTATTTCTTTGAGGAGAATTAAAGTTATTATACTGCAGCGGTATTGGGTTGGCACCAGCAACAGGACCAGATCCTGGTGCCATTTGCGGGCCAGGGCCGGGACGATTAAATTTGGGATCATTATTTGGATTACCACCACCAAGCGACATCGCTCTTGCATTGGGATTCATTGTACCATATTGACCAGGATGTGGCTGTTGCATTGGTTGGGGCCCACGGAATTGTGGATTAACTGGATTTCCATTCGTAAGAGACATTGCACGAGGCCCATGAGGTCCAGGTGTTAATGACATAGTTCTTGGTCCACCCGGGGGAGGTCCTTGCATATATGGTCCATTGCCAACTTGTGGCCCATTATTCCTCATAGACATAGCTCTTGGACCATTTGGAGGGATCATTGCTCCATTTGCTTGCATTGGCATACGGTTATTCAATGACATTGCTCGCGGACCATTAGCGGGCATCGCCTGAGAATTTAATGACATAGTTCTAGGGCCACCTGCATTACCGAAAGAACTTAATGACATCGCTCTTGGGTCAGATGGCTGTTGTTGCATTGGATTGGAACCTGCTAACGACATGGCCCTAGCATTGGAAGCCAATGCCAATTTCTTCTGATGGTTCATTTGCCTTCTGTACTGGATATTGTTCATTGTTCTACCACCAGAGGCAGATCCTATTCCAGCTCCGAGTGTCGGTATAAATGGCGTGGTGTCCAAGCTTTGGTTCCCATTCATGCCGTACGGACCCCTGTCCCTAATATGCGAAATATCATCAAACGAAACATGAGATCCGTTGGTTATGTCCCCTATATCTGCTCCCATATCCTCATCGAAGCCTCCGGTACCTCCTTTACCTCTTTTGAAGAGCTTGTTCATCGACATGTTCGATTGCGAAGTGAGAGATGCCTTCCTGGACCCACTGCCAGCACCAGAGTTTTGGAGCGATTCGTAGCTACTGAGAAACGATGGCTGACTATAATTTTGTGGTGCCATCCCATATTGTTGTGGGTACTGCTGTGTGTACTGTTGCGGGTATCCTTGTGGTATTTGCTGCATTGGTGCCTGTGGTGCTGCCATTTGATGTTGTTGTTCGTTAAGTCCACTAATATCCTGCTCACTATTCAATAATTGCTGTCTTAGCCTACCATGTTGGGTAGCTGCACTATTCAATCCAGCATCCATTATCTATTCTATATTATTCAATAGTACTATTATGATTATTTATAGCAAATAGCCCTTGAATATAAAAATATAATAGATTTCTTCAGATTACCAGTTTCGTGTAATTATTTTCAATCCCGACCTTCTCTATTTTACAGATGGAAGGTTTTTTGGTGTACTGATGTTCTGGTGACAAGCGAACACCGCCCTATTATGCTGGAAATATATATACGACTACAGTATAGAGTTCCTATCATTGTAGCATTGATTTCTCTTGTTCGGAGATCAATCATTTACCCAAAAATCGGATGTTTAATCAGACACTGAATGCGAGAGGAACGGTTGTTGGGTGCTTTCATCGATGAAGTCGTATTGATTGCAGGGAAAAGGGTGCAATACACGTAGACGAATCGGGTGTGTCTCCTTGGATTATTAGATTGCCGATTTACAGAAATTTTACAGGAGACAGAAACCCTACAGGTGAGCCGAAAGATATTTTTTGAATTTTAAAACCGGTTGTGGTAGAAACAACCGGACATATGCACATATTAATATTTATTTACTGTAGTATATCTCGGCAAAAGAGCCGAAATTCGAGTGATGAATCATGAACGAATGTAGGACCGTCGAACATGTAGGCATCAGCTAACCTCATGGTCCACAATTAGGCCCACCGTTCTGTATCGTTTGCGAAAGAATAAAATCCATTTGTCGACGATCTGGTTCTGTTTTTCGGTAAAATCGTCGGTGTACCAGGTGTTATCCTTGGATATAGGGTACGGGTCATCTGATGTATGTTTCAATTGTAACTTATTCAATCCTAACAACCGGGCAATATCTTTTCCCGTCAACTTATGATAAGGCCTACCAGGGCCGTAATTCTTCAAGTTATTTGACACATCGTAAATATACCCTTTAATAGCCACGTAGGCTTCCGGCTTCTCGATTCCATCGTATAGAGACAACTGGGACCGCGTGAATATCGGCAACGTATTAATATCTATGGCGTCGTTATATTTTTCAAACTCATTAGGTGTTTGTTCTTTCGCTTCTTGTTGATGGGTAGCTTCAAGTGTCATAGCTAATAAATATCTACTCTATTATCAAATCCATTAAGTTATGTCGTTGAAGGTCGTTTAAGTATATTAGGGAAGTAGTTGTATAAAAGAATCAATTGACTTAGCCGTGATCTGAAAAATTCCAGTTCTCAGTTAGTTTTTATGAAACGTCACAAAATGAGAACTTCAGTTAAAGGGACCTCATCTCCATATAATTTATTCAACTGCTTAGGATACCATAATCTCATAGAAATGGTAAGTATTACTACATCTCCTGCTGAAGAGCTAATCGGCAAAAAAATTCTGTAGCAAACAGAAAATAACCAAGGACTTTATACTAACATTTAGGCGAATGAAACAGAGAAATATCCTCTCAACATACAGAAACTATTTGCTGTCAAACCACCGCTTGTGTACAAACCACCGCTCGATTATCCAATAGAAAACCGAAGCACAAGTAATATCACTCCTATAAGTACGTGGAAAGTACAATGGGATGAATATGTGGACGAAGTAAATCGTCAAGAAGAAAAAGAACCAGCAAAACAAGAAACAACACAGCAAGCGCAAATACGAGAAAAGAAGATGAAGAAACGAGTATTACAAAAATCAAATGAACGACAATTAAAGGAGTGGAATGATCCTGAGTTGTTACAAAAAAGTGAACGAGAATTTATGAAGGATCCATTCAGAACTGTATTCATTGCGAGACTAGACTACTCGTTAACAGAATTGGAGGTATCAAAGAACTTTAGCAAATACGGTGTCATTGAGTCTATAACAATAGTTAGAGACAAAGAGCAAGGGAAATCAAGAGGGTACGGTTTCGTCGTATTCGAACGAGAAGACGATGCAAAGACCTGCGTTAGAGAGCTCGCACCCACAGGTTTAAAAATTCCTATAAAGGATCGAAAGTTCACTAGAACGATCCTTGTTGACATTGAGAGAGGGCGTTTGGCTAGAAATTGGAAGCCCCGTAGATTAGGTGGTGGTTTGGGTGGTAGACACTACACTAGACCAAATCTGAGCTTTTCCAATAACTCGTCTGCTGCCGCATCTGGTAGAAGACTCCATTTGTCCAGCAATCCATATCAGAACAATTCCCAAGTAAATGCCCCCCAATCATCGGCTAGATATGCTCCTAGGCCCCCAGCTACAAGGACCCCCGTTGAAAGTAGACCAGCGCGTATGCCTGCTGCGTATGGTTCTTACTCCCTGGTAGATACAACTGATTCAGTTCGTGATAAATATGCAAAGTATTCGGGCAACCAGGACTCAAATGCATCAAATTATCGATCCCCTAGGCCCTCTGGCCAGAGTAGATCAATCAGAAGTATTCGGCAACGAGAATAGGCTTCATTTCGTACATAGTTGTATAATAGTAAATATAGTGCATTCGTAACCTGTAAAAATATGTTTACAGGTTTTTAATGGTTTAGTCCTTTATTAATGTTTTGTTGGCTCATCATATAAAACAACACTTCATCTAAATAACTGTAAAGATGTCTCATGATATCTCTAATAAAAGAAAGTTAGAGGATGAGGAATTGAATGAAAATAAGAAGTTAAGACAAGAGAGTCCAGACTCTGTAGTGGATGATTTGAACTACTTGAAAGAGAGTATTAAGCAAGAGATATTCAAGGTATTTGATGAAAGATTCTACAATCTAGAAAATGAAATCAGGCAATTAAAAAGGACTATTGAAGAGGGATCTGGTGATTCTTCAGAGAAAAAAGATGCTGGTCCGTACATTAAGACACCACCAGACATGTCAAACTCGACAGCATCCCATAGCACTAAATTGCATCCATCAAGTGCATTCAATAACAGTGCACCTAAACTCCAAGCCAATAATGTATCCGAAAACAACATCCTGTCTTCAATAGTGGATGATGCCCTGAAACAAAAACCGGCTATGCATACATTCGGAGGCAAAGCATTTCCGATCACAACTCCTACAAACTCCTTTGTAACAAGTACCAACCCAGCCGACACTCCAACAGCTCCAAATACAGCACAACCATCGCCAAAACATGTATTTGGCGCTACTAGCTCATTTGGTTCTTCAACTTTTGACATAAAAAAGAAGAATGTTTTCGAAGAGTTACCATCAAAGATTGCTCAACTGAACGAGCCAAAAAAGTCTAATGGTGATGCTGGCAAAAGTGGTTCCTCGTCATCTGCTGGTTCATCTTTTGGATCTACGGCTTTTGGAAATAATTCTAAGTTTGGTAACGCTTTTCAAAATTCATTAAAGAAAAAATCATTTTTAGATGACAAGGCAGATGATGATAAGGGAGGAGAATCATCCTCAAACAATACACCGGAAGCCAATGCGATCGAGAAGACCCCAACTACTCAACAATACAAGCAAGTTGATTTAAATCCCGTTCAGGAAATCAAAACGGGTGAGGAGGATGAGAAATCACATTTTATAGCTACCGCAAAAATATTCGAATTAAATTTATCAAAAATATCAGAAGGATGGAAGGAAAGAGGTTTAGGGCGATTACACCTAAATCAATCATTAACTGATATAAAACAAATAAGATTGGTAATGAGATCCCAGGGGTTATTGAGGGTTGTGTTGAATATGAAAGTGACAGGGGAGACAAAATTATTCAAGGGCTTGGAAGCAAGTTTAACGCCTGGTAAATTCGTTAGATTGAATTCAATTAACGATAAGGGTGAACCTGTTCAATACTTACTTAAATTTGGCAATGAGACTACAAGAGATGAACTAGTTGAAAAGGTTGAAAATTTGAAGGAGATGCTTGATGATCCAAAAAGGGGTGAAACTGCAAGAAATGGTGAAAGTAGTTCTACTGAACAAAAAGAGACCCAAACAGGAGTTAAATGGTTATAATTATACTTAATATTCTATAAATTTCGTTAGCTCATAAATGTATACAATCGTAAAGATTTATTATATTACATTCTATTTACTTTTGGTAAAAGCTATACTACAAATTGTAGATCCTTTTTGACCCCCGAATTGGAAACTTGGATATGAGATTTTATCCCATACGCATAAATCATTAGTCCCATTTTCAGATATTATGTTGATCAATTCAGATTCAGTAAAATTACAAGATGTTATTAACAAAATGGATTTTTCATGCATCAATTGAGAAACTTGGGAAGCATATACTTCCATACCTATTTTGTTGTCAAACTCAGGGATGGGATCTTGATTCAAAGCTATTGCGTCCAAAGTACCTTTATCTAATAGGACATCGTACTTCGAGTTATTAGATGTTAAGAACGAACTTGTCTTGCTTAACAAATCCACTTGTTCAAATTTAAATCCAACATCTGTAAATTTTTGACTAGCAATATTGGTTGCAAAGTCGACAGAATCTGGAGAATAATCAATACCTTTAAAGTGGAAATTGTACTGACCATAGTAATCACATTCTTCTTGTATGTCTTCATATAACTGAAATAACAAATGTCCATTCCCTGTACCTAGATCGATAAAGTTAATGTCATTTTTTACAAAAGGTAATTCTTTTGTATTTATTTTATCAATAAGAAATTGTATCATTTTCAGCTCAGCATCTGAATCATCAAACCAACATTCTCCAGTATCTTCTGAATTTTCTTCAAAGTTTTGTATTTCTTTCTTATAAAAGTTATCCCAACTAATTGTTAGTATAAAAAGATAATCGTTGATTGTAAAATAAAAAATTACAACATACTATTCTTTTGTACCTAGCTTAGACGAATTCAACTTGATATCATCCGTCATAGTAGTATATATGCTGTCTAAATTATATAAATATTTATATGTCTCCAGATTTACAGAGATCTCATCAACTCATCATCAAATTCGAAAAATTATGTTACACAATTTAACGAATGAACGCGTTATTTTCAATATTGAATATTGATCAGATAAAGATTAATTTTCAATAGTTAATAACATAATATTATGAATGACGAAGACATAGTCTCGATGAATAAAGGAGAACATATTTCTATATCGGACAATCCGTCGATTGATAATGGCGATCAAGAAATGATAGAGATGGAACAATCACCGATTGATCAGCAAACACAGACAAACTATAGAATCTGGAAAAAGAATACACCTTTCTTGTATGATTATATAACAACCCATTCTTTATTATGGCCGAGTTTGACAGTGCAATTCTTTCCAGATTTGGAGAAAACATTGCCAAAAGAAGAATCCATTGATCACTTTCAAGAATTAAAGAGAGATATGGAATCTTCTAATTCTAAAATAGAAAATGACATAGCACTCCAGCGTATAGTACTTGGTACATTTACACTTGGTCAATCCATTGATTCAATTTCTATTTTACAATTGCCTTATTATAGAAACCTCAATAAGAGTCTTACCATCGACAAACTAGACTATACACATGAGAAAGAGGAATTTGAATTAACTAAAGTTGCAAAGAAAAAGATCAATGTTTTACAGAAAATAAATCATTTGGGCGATGTTAATAAGTTAAGATACATGCCCCAGAATCCTGACATGATTGCCAGTAGTAATAACTTGGGTGATTTAGTTGTGTATGATAGGACTAAACATGCAAGTTTCAAAAACAGTTTAATTGGCGAAGATACCGATATTGATAGACCACAATTGCATTTAAGTAGTGAAAATAAACCATCTTCTACTGATATTTTTGCAATTGACTGGAATAAACAAAAAGAGGGTCAAATAATATCCGCTCATGTTGATGGAAATATTAATCTATTTGATATTAAGAGTAATTTTACATCAAAAGATATCCTGAATATAAAGGAAACTCAACATTTCGATAATATGAGTGTTGGCATAAATGATATAGAATGGATTCCAAACCATGATTCAATCTTCAGCTTTGTTGATGACCTGGGATTTATTAAGTTATATGACATACGATTACCACATTCTCAACTGATGATTCTTCATCACAAAGATTCCGATATCGGACTTAACAGTATTAGTATAAATCCTGCTAATTCTTCATGTCTAGCAACTGGTGATAGTGATGGAATAATAAATGTTTGGGATATAAGAATGTTTGGTTCAGGTAACGCAAGCAGTATATATAGCATTAAAAACCAGCATGAGGGATCATTAACTCAACTAAAATGGCATCCAAAATACCATAATATTCTAGCGTCTTCTTCCAGTGACAAGGTGGTGAAGGTTTTTGACTTGAGCGCACTGGAAAATGAAGGGGGGTTGGTTTTTACCCATGCTGGACATATGTTGGGTGTTAATGATTTCGATTGGTCTTTGCATGATGATTGGATGGTTGCCAGTGTTGCAGATGATAATTCATTGCACGTTTGGAAGCCATCAAGCAGTATTGTCAAGCGATATGAACACACTTAACAGTGACCAGGGACTACAATACTTTAATAGCTTTTTTATGTATTCTAACTCATGACAAACATTTAAGAAAAAACTAAATTTAAATAATGTGTTTCATATATATTTGATTAAATTTAAGCCTTAGCAAATAACTTTTCAATTTCAGCAACAGATTCTGCTAAAACTCTGTCTTGGAATTTAGGGTTTTCAACTTCCTTGTTGATCTTGTCTAAGACAGACTTGATCAATTGTTCTTGTTCTAATTGTCTTTGTTGTTGTTCAAATCTAACCCACGAATCTAACGTAGATTTAGCTTCAGTGGCGACAGCAAGTTTTTGTTTTAATTCGAAAGATTCAGCTTCTAATTGAGCGGTTTCCTTAGAGACAGCGAATAATTGCTTGGTGGTTTGAACAACATCCTTTAATTGAGAGACAGATTCAATTCTGGTCTTGACAGCATCAACGTGCTTAGTACGGGAAGAATTCAACAAATCGTTGACTTTCTTGATTTCACCATCAGCCCATTCAGTGTATAATGGAGCGACAAACTTAGCAGCTATAGCAGTGAATGCACCGAAAGCAAGAAGTAAGATGGTTTCATCGTGAATGATAAGTATTTCGTTAGAGATACCATAGATGGCAGCAGCCGCAGAGGTAGCTAAGAAACCAGTCTTGGATAAGTAGTTGTTACCTGGCATGGCATCGATAATGGAGTTAGCCTTTTGTTTTGGTTCAACTGGGGTAGACATATAACGTAAACCAATTCTAAAACTTGTTAGTACTTTGCTCTTATTTCATTTCGCTGGATTCACTGTCATTTCAGGATGGAAAGATATTGAAGGGTTATTCTAGGTCTTGCTATCTAATTCACGTATTCCATAATACGGTCCATACATTTACTTTCCTTTCCTCAATATTACAGTAATAGTTTATCTTCCTCTCATATCTAATACTTCACAATCTCCTACATAACCCAGTTGACAATTTCAATAAGATTTACTGCATTTCTCTTAAGATTCCAATTCCTGTATTAATTGACCAGTGTCTGCTTACTTTCTCATTGACGGAATCAAAATAAAACATACGGTACCGGACGAATAGCCATTCTGGCAGCTGGACGAGCAGCAGCTCTCAATGCAATTCTGTTAATCATAGACATAATTGAATATATTCCTTATTAAAGCTGTTCAAGAAAACAAAGGATTGATTTATTGAATTTTCAGTGTATGCTCTTTTCAAGACGGACGAGGATCGGGTTGAAAATTAATTTTGATTGGCGCAACGTAGATTTCCGATTTAGGAAATAACATATATTCGCACAACATTAGTTATCGTGAATATGCAATATATTAGAACTATATATATGAAATGATTAAATTAAACGTATTGTAATCTATGCTAATGAATCTTGGTACTTTTGTTGAATAATCTTATTGATAGCTATGTTTGTTTTTGCCTCTGCCCTAGCTACGTACTCCCCTATATCAGCCTTTAAATCTTGATTTTGGGACTTTGCTTTTTGTTTCTCGTTAGTGATATCGTCTATAGCGTCAACACTCGTAAATTTTTCCAAGTTATCGTTTATATTTTGCAAGATTTGCTTTTGAATTTGCGAAGCTAACACTTCTACTGTCTCATCGTTCGAGAGTTTCAAAGTGGGGGGTTCCTTGATTCCCGATATGGGCTCCTTTGATCCTTGATCAAAATTGCGGGACTTCAAAGTAAATCGAGCGGGTTCAGTATTTTCATTTGCAAGATGAGTACCTTGTTCGTCGATGGCGCCTTGCAGAGTTGAGATGCCTTCGGAGGAAGGCTCTCTCTCGAGTTTCCTTTTCTGTCGCAAGGACGCAATATATGCCTTTCTATCACTCACTTGATCACTTAATGATGACAGCATTATGTTTATTAGACCATACAAGAAGTATAAAGAGGTATTCTACTGTTTAGTATTAACATTTAGTTGTTTTGATATTAGTCATGGGCACGACCCCGATTGCAACCAAATTTAATCTTTACATGAATTAGAGCGGCTAACGATTAACAATGATCTTTCTTCTTCCTATAACTAGAAAGATTACTATTCTAAATTCATTATGAGTTCCATTATGGGTTTAGAGTCTCGTTATATGTTGATTGAAGAAAGGGGAGGTTCAAATGGTAAATATGACCCTTAGGATTGCAGTCGTGACAAGATATGTACTAACAGCGTTCAGAAGAAATTGAACGGCCTGGAGTCAGTAAGATATCACCCATTTCAAAGAAATTAATTGAAGAAGCGGAAAATTATCTTGAATATGAGCTTCATGGTTCTGAAAGCATTGGAAATAGAGAAAACCAGGTCCGACAAGCAACGCCGACTCCATCAAGATCTCGCCGGTTACTTGGCAGAGTTCGGAAGACCAATAAAGTTTTCAAGCCCTTCACACCTCCAAGGTTTGTATTAAATAAAGAGAATGAATCCTCGCAAGATTTTGCTAAAGCATTGAGTACGCCATTGCATAATTGTGAGAGTTTAAAGTGTACTATACCTGAAGGTCTAATTAGCTACCAGACGCCTTTCTCAGCTTCAAGAAATAGAGATTCAAGGCCTCCAGGATATGAACAGAGCGAAATTTCTTGTAATAAAGGCGTAGTTTTTTCGCCATATTCGAGGGAAGGTTCCATTTCCAACATCACGGAACACGGTTCAGACAAAGATAATTCGATTACTCCGACTAAGGTGGAAGAAATTTGGAGTTCGGAAAGATCCGTAAAAGAATTTAATATTGTGAATGAAGAGCCTACTAATCTACTTGTGGAATCTGTACTACCAAGTAGGTTTCGTAGGGTTTTCAACTTCGTTAATTTTAACAAAATGCAAACAGAATGTTTCAATAAAATCTACCATACAGACCAAAACTGTGTTATCAGTGCACCTACAGGTTCCGGAAAGACAGTTCTTTTTGAGTTGGCAATACTAAGACTCTTCAGCCTCCAGACAATACATGGAAATAAGAGCAAAACATTGTATTTGGCTCCAACCAAAGCCTTATGCACCGAAACACATAAGAATTGGACGAAAAAGTTTTCTTGTTTAAAAATTTCTATCGGGTTGTTAACTAATGATACTTCATTCTACGACTTGGGAAATATAAGGAATTGCAACATAATTATATCTACACCCGAGAAATTAGATTTGTTAACTAGGAAACAATCTAAATGTGAGAATATTCTTAGTTTGATGAAGTTATTATTAATTGATGAGGTCCATACATTAAATGATTCAAGAGGTTCAACATTAGAAGTAGTGGCAGCTAGGGTAAAAAAAAAGAGTTTAAATCTCAGGATTGTTGCGATTTCTGCCACTATTTCCAATGCATCAGATATTTCAGCATGGTTGAAAAAGAGGGGCAGTTCTGTTCCGGCTACAATATTTGAATTTGATGATACGTATAGATCTGTTCATTTAGTAAAAGAGGTGTTTGGATATAATTCATTCAAGAAAAATGATTTTCAATTTGACGTATTACTCAACTCAAAATTGTTTGAAATAATAAGTCAGAACAGTAATAAAAAACCAACTCTAATATTTTGTCCTACCAGGAATAGTTGTATCAGAACCGCAAGATACTTATCTGATAATTATCCAAATTCATTTTGCTGCGAAAAGATAAAAAATGCTTGTTTTGATGATAGGGATTTAAACCAATTTGTTTGTAATGGCATTGCATACCATCATGCTGGATTATCTTGGAAGGATAGATCGAATATTGAAGGTTTGTTTACGAATTCCAAATTGAGTGTCTTGTGTTCGACTTCTACCTTGTCACTGGGAGTTAATTTACCAACTTATCTTGTGATAATAAAGGGAACTAAGTGCTGGATAGATGGTGCGTTTAATGAATATTCAGAAACCGATATTTTGCAAATGATGGGGAGAGCAGGAAGACCACAATATGAGACCGAAGGTAAAACTATTATAATGACTACCTTGAATCAAAAGAAGAGATATGAAAGATTGGATAAAGGACGAGATATTATTGAAAGTAGCTTGCACATGAATTTTTCTGAAAATTTGGCGGCAGAAATAGCTCTAGGTACGATAAGAACAGTGGAAGATGCCATAAATTGGTTGAAAACAACATTTTTTTATATTCGAGTACTGTCAAACCCTTCATATTATAAAGAAATTTTCCAACAATTCAACTCTTTTCCTCTAAATGAAAAATTAATTCAATTTTGTGAAAAGCAGTTGAATCTATTAGTAAAGGAAGAATTGGCTTATATTAGAACTGATGGCTATTATGACACTACGTTTTATGGAGAACTAATGACAAAATATTATATTGTAGTACCTACAATGAGAAATATTATTAGCAGCGGATCAGGGAAGTCGCTATCCGATATATTACTACTATTTGCTAAATCAAACGAATCTAATATGATTCATTTGAGGTATCAAGAGAAAAGATTGTATCAAGAAATAAATCTGTCTCCTGATTTGAAATTTCCTTTGAAAAACAAAGAATTTCTGTCCAATGATAAGGTTAAACTATTGGTACAGTACGAATTAGGTGGGTTGGAGTTTCCTACTTTTTCTGGCTCTATGAAACAACTATCTAATTTTCTAAATGACAAACTGATAGTTTTTAAACTGGCAAATCGAATAATGCATTGTTTAATCGACTTCTTTGTATATAAGAAAGACCACATATCATTGCTCAGCACATTACAGCTTCTCAGATGTATTAATGGGAGATGCTGGGAAAACTCGCCCATAGAATTAAGGCAATTGGATGGAGTAGATTTGTCGAGTGTAAAAAAACTAGTACAGAATAATATCAGAAATCTATCACAAGCGAAAAATTTAGATCCTACACAACTTGAATGCTTTCTTGAGAAAGAACCTGGGTCAGTCGACAAAATTGCCCAAAGCCTTTGTTGCCTTCCTAAATTGGGGATCACTGCAGCAATAAAATCTGATAAATTAAGTTCGGATCTTGAAAAGATAGTCGTTGATCTATCAGTCTCTTTTGGGGTCCAGAATGCAAAGCATTCATATACATGGCAGCAAAAATATATCTCCTTATATATTGTCATTGGAATTTCTACGGGAGAATTACTAGAATTTAGAAAAATTTCTGTGTCAAAGTTCAATGAAATTGAATTGAAAACAATAAATTTGCTGGCAAATATTACTGATCGGCGGCAGAAGATAATTTGCAATATTTATGCAGAAGAAATTGCCGGTATTAACTCCAAGTGTATTCTTAATTTCAAGTCTATTGCACAATGGAAATTTGATACTCTTATAAACCAAGATCCAATATCTGAATTAGGAGTTATTTCTAGTTTGAGCAAGGGGAATGAAACCTTCAATTCTCAGGTTTTTGATTCTGGTTTATCATCAGAACTAGATTTTGATGAAATATTCTTGGACCCTGTCAAAAGTATTAGAAATAAGCCTAAAGTTCCCAAATCAAAAACCTTGAAGTCGGACAAAAATGAATGTATCCGAAAGCAAAATGTTAAGCGGGTGGTAAGACCCGATGGAAATTTTGAATGTAATCATTTTTGCAAGAATAAGACCCTGTGCCGTCATTTGTGCTGCAAAGAAGGAATACCTATTTCAAAAAAACCTAGAAGAATTACAACTTCTATTAAACAAAGCGATACTTCTATTGCATGCCTTTCAACATACGAGCAGCAACACAATGCCGATCTTTTGACTAGCCATAGATTACAAAACTCAGATGCAAAAAGTGACATAGATGGATCCATTACATTGGCACACGATCGTCAATCCTTTAAGAGGCAGAAGAGAAAGAAGCTAAAGCTTGGGCAAAATAGAGGTGTATTTAATATAGAAAATGAAAGCCTTTTCGATGAGGATGATGACGACTTAAATGGGGATTTTTTCAAATTGAAGAGAATGCCAATGGAACATAGGAATCAATCATTCCCGCTAAACCCAAGGTATGAAGGAATAACAAAACTTTTAAAACCAATGTTGGTAAAGTCACTTGAAACGAAGAATAAAATTAACAAAAACGAGTTATCTAAACAAAAAAGCATTTCTAAAAACTGTCCATCAATTAAAAAAGATTCATTTAAAAATAAGGATTCCCCTAATGAAGGTACTTTACTAGTACTGGAAGGTATTTTCGAAAGCAAACTGATTGAGGTTACAAATACTGAACCCAGAGATGACTTTGAGTTATTAAACGGCTTATTCGGGTCAGATGTAGAACTAGAGATTTAATATAGAAATATGTATTTGATATTAAATATGGAATGTAATCTATGCATCACTAAGTACTATATTAATCCTCCGAGGTACTCATCGGCAATATCTATCAAAAATGTATCAGGTATGACCATATGCCCTCCTTTTATGGTTAAGAATTGAACTTTTCCATCATCATTCAATGCCTTTAATCCCATTAAATCATTCTTATACAACGCTGTTTCATTAATGGGGATGGTCTTGTCAACCTCAGGATCCCAGTCATTGAACCCAGCACTTTCCTTAGGAACAATCGTAGTATCTTCCGAAAATAAAACCATGACAAACTTATTTAACTTATTAAGATTTTTGGCATATGACTTATCAACTTGGTCAACTACTTCGTTATTCACATATGCTAAGAAATGAGAATGGGAAACATAATTCTCGTAATCATATGGATCACGAAAGTACTGCGCTGGAATGATTGATTTTTGGATATTATCACGCCATACTTGTTTCTTTAATACTTCATTCTTCTTCTTGCATAGCCAATCTTGTGGATTCTCACATTTAGGAAGCTCCATGATGCCCATATGTGGTGATCCAAACGTAACAAGGTTATGCACCGTTATGTTTGTACATTTCTGCACCAATGCCCTCATAAACAATCCACCCTGCGAAAATCCAATGGCATCAAACCCGTTACTCAACTCAGGAATAATACTTAGCTGGTTGCAAGCATAATCAACCTCCTCATTCGCATTTCCTACTAAAGATTTTTCTTGATCTGTAACTTGATTCTTGTCCATATACACGGCGTGTACATACAAGTCCGGATATCTTTGGTTAAAAATCGATATCACGTCCTCCATCGCCGAAGAATTATAACTGTCACCAAGCCCATGCCATATAACCAAGGGTCTACGGTTCATGTTTTCCATTATTTGTTGCGTATTAACATTCGAGCCAGAGATAATATTTTGTGGAGAACCTCCTTCATTGATTTTAACTTGGGGTGAACCAGGCTGTTTGTTTTCCAAAAATAGTCCGGAAATTATCCCTCTTAATGAGAGAGTCTTTAATAGGATGCTGGTTAGTTGCATTGCACCTTAAAAGTAAGTAGTAATACATAATTATCCTATAAAGATTAGCATTTGATATATGTGCTCACGTGAATTCTGGTAATGAGCATCTCAAAACCACCAAAAAAATTCCAGTTAGTCTAATATGTAACTTATCAAGTGATAGTATACCATGTCATCTCCTTTCATCTTAGGTAACAATGCGTTATCAGATGGCAAAAAGTCGGTTAAATCTCTATCTAGTCATATCAACAAAGAAAAAGGTGAAAATCATCATGAAGCAATATACCTAATAATAAATACCAAGATCTATCTAGCGAAATCAAAGGATTATACACCTCGAATCATCCCACTAAGCAATGGATTAGACAAATTGGAGAACAAGTCGATATTGCTAATTACTAAAGATCCTTCTGTTCCATATAGAGAAGCTTTGACCAAGAAAGATTCACCTACAGAGGATGTTTTCAACCAAATATATACGCTAACCAAATTGAAACTGTTAAGCAAGGACCCTAAGAAGTTGTCTAGAATCTTTAAAGAATACGATATTATTGTAGCGGATAACAGGGTACACAAATTTTTGCCTACAATCTTGGGGGCCCGATTCTATGTGAAAAACAAGAAAATACCGTTCATGGTGCAAATGAGTAAGCCCGACAAGGATGCTAAGTTGGTTAAAGGTAAAAAATCAACCAAGCTAAAGGATGATAGATGTGAACCTGACTATGTGAGATACCAAATGAAATCTATTGTGAGGAATACCTCTTTTATTCCTCCTGCAAATGGTACTTGTATCTCTATCAAAATTGGTTATACCGACTGGAAGGCCGAACATGTATTAACAAATATAAATGATGCCTTGCGATACCTCATTGATTCGAAGTTCCAACCAGTTGGAGGTTTATTGAGAACATCCAAGAATTTAGTAAGTGTCCATGTCAAAACCAGCGAAAGTATAAGTTTGCCTATTTTCAAGCAAGAACAAGTTAAAGAGGATGAAGAGGAATACGACAGTGAATTGGACTTCTAACTCTGCGAATGTTGAGAAAGAAGATTTTCATTATATATATGTCAACTATGTAAAAATACAGTAAAAAGTATCATTCACATTATTTATTAGCAATGATATTAATTAAATAGCATCAATGTACGTTTAAAAGAATAGACTCTTCGTGTACTGTCGATGTTAGGTTCTCCTATAAAGGCTGCTGCAAAAATGAGCAAAAAATATCAATTCTCGGTCTCAACCCATATTCGGAACTGCCTGGTTTAAATTCGGATGATTCGTTTTTCCTTTTATTTTCAATTTTTCATACAGCTTGAATCCTGTCTGATTAGAAGTATACGGATACATTTCTGACATTCGTATTCTGTTTCTACTTTTTGTTGAGACATTGCAGAATATAAAAAATTTAATGACTAAGTTATGGTATTAGAACACGAGTCGTCGGGGTCTGGGTCTGGACAAAGCTATATTGCAGTCCCACAATCGTATATACCAACATCGATTAATCTAGGTAATCTGGCCCCTGCAAGGTTACTTAATTCTTTTATCCACGAGCTTGAAGATAATGAAATAGAACATGTGGAGCACTTCAAGTATAAGCAAGATTTGGAAAGAAAGTTGACTTTCACTTCGGTTATAGGCTTGGGATTTGGTGTCATGGGAGTTGTTTTTGGTATTTCTTCGACAATTTGGATTTCGTTAATAGACGGAGCTAACGCCACTATCCTTTACGGTTGGATCATCACGGCATTTTTCTCAACTTGTGTTGTTCTAAGCCTAAGCGAAATCATATCCAAATATCCTACGTCTGGTGGGGTTTATCATTTCAGTGCAATCTTGAGCAATGAAAAATACTCTTTGGTTAGCTCGTGGTTCACTGGATGGTTTCTTTTAATTGGGAATTGGACCTACGCTGTGAGTATCATGTTTGCTGGTTCTCAGTTTATTTTGTCAATATTTGGGCTTAAAGATGTTTACTACAAGGAGGATGCGTTTCTAGTACTAGGTGTCTTCTTTATTTTGTTATCCTTCTGTGGCCTTGTAAACTTCAAATTTTCAAAATACTTAGATAAGATTAATAACCTTTGTATTATATGGTCTGTTTCTACTGTTTTGACGATTGATATATTGTTGATATTCTTTGCAAAGAAAACAAACTCGATCAAAGATATTTTGACTAAATTTGACAATACTCGTTCTGGGTGGCCTGATCCCTTAGCATTTTTAATTGGCTTTCAAAGCCCTTCGTTTACGCTATCGGGATATGGAATGATATTTTCAATGACCGATGAAGTGAAAGATCCAGAGATAAATATGCCGAAAGGGACAATCAGTGCCATATTATTATCGAGTTTAACAGGTTTGATTTTTATTATTCCAATATTGACTATTTTACCAGAACTAACTTTGCTATTGGATGAGACGCCTGAAATCATGCCAATTGATTTGATATTCAAGTTTTCTACAGAATCATATATAATATCATTTTTATTGGCACTTCTTTTGATTGGTACTGTTTTATTTCAAGCTATTGCAGGTCTCACGACTGCCTCAAGATCTACCTATGCTTTTGCCCGTGATGGTGGGTTACCATTCAAGAATTACTGGGTTGAGGTTGACTCAGTTGAAGAATCATTAGTTCCCAAAAATGCATTATTCTTGTCCATGTTTGTATGTGGGGCTCTTTCTCTCTTGTCATTGTTCTCCGAGTCAGCTTTCAATGCATTTATGGGTTCTTCAGTGATTTCGTTAGCATTGGCAAATGGTGTTCCTATACTTTGCCTTATGATAAACAAGAGACAAAAGATCAAGGGCGCTGCATTTAGAATGCGAGGTATTGGCTGGGTTGTCAACGCTTTATCTATATTTTGGGTGGTTCTACTGTTTTTCATCTTATGTTTGCCTCCAGTTATAAAAAATATTACATGGTATTCCATGAATTACGCTATAATTGTTATTATCGGGTTTGTAACATTTGCTAGTATTGGGTATAGAAGCTGGGGCAAGTCATCTTTTGAAGGTCCCCAAATTGATAATGACTATTTTGAATTAGAGAACTACCGGTCGTCTCAAAGGAAAGGTTTGTCTGTTGATGGTTCCTTTGTTGTGGATGATGCTGATGATGAGACAAATATGCACAAGGATGACAATGAGCAAACGACATCCGCAGAAAATAAACCAATAACGGAGACCAACGCATCAAAAGAATCACATTCTCGGGAGGAATCGTCCTCTCAGGCCAAGGATTTGAAGTCATTATAATGATAACGGCCAACCTTTGCGCAAAGGTGATATTTTGCGGACATACAATTTTCAACCATAACTTGTATATAGATTTACAGAATACGTTATTTATTTAATACTTTATATTTATAGACTTCTATTGATTCAATATTCTACTCATATTGTTTGAATTATATCACCTACATGGCGATGCAATGCAACACCTGCGAATCTTGTGCAATTCTTTAAATTACATCAAACTAAAAATTTTCCAATAGAAATAGCCTAAATTATTCAAGTCGCTAACATCTAGCATCTGAGCCAGACTTCGTCCTTTCTTCGTCCACATATAGGGTTGTTTTACTGATTCTATACTTTCCGGACCCAGAAGTACCGCTTAAAAAAATTTGGTCGAGTGTAAATTGTGTACTGAAAATTTTTTGGAATGTATGAAAAATCTGAGTGATATTTCCAGAAGAACACTAGGTATTCAACAGGTAGTTTTTAACCAAAGATCATTCATACAACGTAATATAAATAATGTCTGCAGATCATACGAGAGATCCATGTCCTATTGTGATTTTAAACGATTTCGGTGGTGCCTTTGCCATGGGTGTCATTGGTGGTTGCGTCTGGCACGGTATTAAAGGGTTCCGTAACTCGCCATATGGTGAGAGAGGATACGGTTCGATATCTGCCATCAAGTCCAGAGCTCCTGTCGTGGGGGGTAATTTCGGTGTCTGGGGTGGATTATTCTCTACATTCGATTGTTCCGTCAAGGCTGTCAGAAAGAGAGAAGACGCATGGAACGCCGTCATCGCTGGTTTCTTCACTGGTGGTGCATTAGCCATCAGAGGTGGCTGGAGACACACCAGAAACTCGGCCATCACCTGTGCATGTTTGTTAGGTGTTTTCGAAGGTGTGGGTATGATGATGCAAAGATTTATGGCTCAACCAACCATAGCTCCAGCATATCCAGAGGATGCTGCTCCATTAGCTGCCTAAGCTTTGTTACTAAACGGCCAAAACCCTTCTTGCATCGAGAACCCTACCTATTTTCAGTTGCCACCATTCATACATTATTCGACGAGAGAAATGAGTCATTCAAATAACCAAATCTTGTACATATCTTCTGTATTTTCACATTCAATTTCTTCTACCACACAACTATACAATACACAATAGTTTACGTTATTAGCTGTAGATAATCCCATCTATATTGTAATCTCCAAACATCCCTAGCAGATCATAGAATGTTGGTAGATATGTTCACGTGATCACTATCAACACTTCCAACAAGTGAATAATTGACTTGAGGAGAAGTTGACTAACTTGATTAAAGGACTTCAATATTATCAAATAGTGAAAGTTGTAAATTATTCTCTATCAATTAGGTTAGCTGATTAGTGCGACATAGTTGGTAATTTCTTCCGGTACCAATGTCCTATAATTACAACTATAACAGACATAATTCATTAGGGGGAAATTGGCTGTTACCCCCGCCATACGGAATAAACAGTAATGAACAAGCACAATCCATGACCGATAACTTACAGCAAATCCAAGATCAACAGAGGGTTGTACAACAAAATCAGACACCTGGGTTCCGAAATCCATGGTTCACGTCAAATCAAACGTCGAGCGGACCTATGACATCTCCAAATATACCACAATCGCCCACGAAGGGACAATCTATACCTCTCTTGCAACAACAATCGAAGAGGATGTCTTTCGCTAACCAACTACCTACGACATACGAGTACAGCGATCAAAGGCAACAAAATATGCCACCTTTTATCCATCCACCGACCAGAGCAGATAATCCGTTCAACCAGTACTATACGAATCAAGAAGTTAATTTGAACCAGCCGGATAGGAGGATGTCAGCGGTAGCGGACGGAGCATACTACAATGCTAACAGCTATAATGCGTATCCGCCAGAGTCGTCGGAGACAGAGTTCCAACCACAATACGTGCAAAATGTTGCACAACTTGGAGGCCTACCGTTTAATAGGCGATCGTCTGTTGCCACAACTAATTATCAGACAGCACCTAGTACGCATGCAAACTATCACCATCAGCCAGCGCGTGTGGGAAAATCGGGCCTGATCGTCCAGTATCAGCAATACCAACAAGCATTACAAAGTCAAGCTCTCACGAACAAGCGGAAAAAGGCTCCGAAAGCTATCAAGATTTATAATAAATTGGATTTAAAGCCCAAAGTTCACCACCAACCAAAGTATCGTCGTTGTTCTGTTAATTCGATCCATATTTCACCCGTAAATGCTTTATCAGTTTACATTACGGAATCTTACCGCATATGCCAACCCAAGAAGTTTCAATATTGCAAATCCACAAACCCAAAGAGAGTTTTGACAAAACCGCTGGATCCTAAATTCAATAATGGCTTTGATAACGAAGACAGCGATTATATATTATATGTGAACGATATTTTGGGTACGGAAGAAGGAAGGAAATACATTGTTTTGGATTTGCTAGGTTCAGGGACATTTGGTCAGGTAGTCAAGTGTCAAAATTTAACCAATCAATCAGTTTGTGCTATCAAAGTTATCAAGTCTAAGCCAGCGTATATGAACCAATCATTAACAGAAGTGAGGCTACTTGAATATTTAAATTGTAACAGTAATGGTAAACGCTTCATAAGACTTCTAGATACTTTTATGCATAAAGAGCATTTATGTCTAGTATTTGAACTATTGGCGTCAAACTTGTACGAATTAATCAAACAAAACCAATTCCAGGGTCTTAATATGAAACTTGTTAAGTTGCTTACAAGACAATTACTCGAAGCAATGGCAGAATTGAAGGGATTTCAGATGATTCATTGCGATTTGAAGCCAGAGAATATATTGCTTCGTCAACCGGACAAACCTGATATTAAAGTCATCGATTTTGGATCGGCGTGTTTTACTAGGCTGACAGTATATTCTTATATTCAATCCAGATTCTACAGATCCCCTGAAGTTATTTTAGGTCTACCATATACCGAGTCTATTGATATGTGGTCATTAGGATGTATTGTTGGTGAATTGTTTTTAGGCTTACCTATGTTTCCTGGCACATCTGAATATAATCAAATTTGGAAGATCGTTGATATGCTCGGTCCTCCACCAAGACATATGATTGAAGTTGGGCGTAATTCGTTAAACTTTTTCCACAAATTACCACCGAGTACCTCAGAAGGTAAGCTGGTTTACCAAATGAAAACACTTGAAGAGTATGTCCATTTCTTAGCCACGACTAAAGGTAAGGAAGACAATCTGAAAAAGGAGCAAGCCAACAAAAACTATTTCAAACATCGCTTGTTGAAAGACATTATCCTAAATTATAAGTTGCCTTCGAAAAAGATGACGAATTCAATGATAGAGAAGGAATGTCAAGAGAGGCTCTTGCTTCATGATTTTTTAACGAAGGTATTAAATTTAAATCCTTTAGAAAGATTAACCCCACAGGAAGCTTTAAAGCACCCGTTTGTTAATGATAGCGCAACCCAAATCTTTTCTGCTGCATCGTCTACATCCTCCAGCGGTCCATATCGTTCCTCTAACTATCAAGATGACAGTACAAGAGACTACAGAAACCCCGCATCCGGTGAATATTCTAATAATACAAACTCTACACTCGCCGATTCTTCTAGCGTGGGGGGAAATGCATACAGTTGATGAATATATGATATTTAGTATCTATAGATTAATAATAAGACTAGTTGATTAATATTAAAAGTCGTGCGCGTGGTTAGAATGGGTCAATATGAACGTATGAATTAATCACTTTTATCACCAGAGACAACATAAATACTTCTTTATCTTTTTTATTAATCACAAGGTTATTCTCTCAGATTATAATCATTCAAATAAGGGCGTGTTATCATTATATTGGCATCGTCAGTTGTTCGTCATACATATATAGATATAAAGAAGACACAAAATGAATGTTAGTACCAGTGCATTAGGTGTTAGAAGAAGAAAACCAACGACACAAAATATAGATGATGAGGAGAATGCAGCTACTTTACTGTTGGGACCAGAATTCCAGCTTACGCAGGTTACAAATTCAGGGGATGAAGAACAATTAATTGCGTTAAACTTGTCAGAATCCAGGTTATTAATCAGAGCCGCATTAAAAGCACGTAAGAACAAGAACCAAGTTAAAAGAGAATATGAAGATGAAGATGAAGATAATGAAAAAGAAGATGAAATCTCCAACATGGATTTAGCAGGACCTAACTCAAATGAAATAATGCATAAAACATTAAATTATTTGTCCAATTTTTCAAGGTTCAAAAATTCTTCTTCGACTGAAACCGTCGAAAAGTTGTTAAATGATTTTAGTTTCTCAACTTCAGAACCTTTACACCCGTTCGAATTAGCTCAACTAGGCACTTTAGAATGTGAAGACGCAGAAGAAGCTAAATCGTTAATTCCTAGTTTATCCAATAAAGTTTCCGATGTTCAATTACAGACACTTTTGACTGAATTGAGGAAATACCAAACCTTAACCTGAATTGTTCTTGCGAAGAAGGACTGTCATATAGTTTATAAACTTAGAAAATGTATTATATTTAATTTATATATAATTGTAGAAGACGTTTATATGCAGTCGTTGATAAATCTGTTTTTCACGATGAATGCTATCTAAAGAATGCTTCATAAACACTTTCAAACCATAAATAACAGTACAGTCATAATGGACGATGATGACTTGTATGATGAATTTGGTAACCTAATTGGGGATCCTCTTGATTCAGACGCCGATTCTATAGACGTGGACTTTAATGAACAAGAGATATCAGAATCTGAACCTACGAAGAATGAAGACCATGAAATGGCTGTTGAAAAATATAATGGAAATTCCATAAAGCTCTCAGACACCTACGGTGAAAATGTCGAAACTATAATAGCCAAACCCTTTGAGCAGACTGTTGATGAACCTGTGATAAAGCCATTGAAAAAGAAAAAATTGAAGGTTGACTTTACAGAGGACGTAAGTCCCATCGATGAAGATGATAATAGAATTAAGAATCTTCCAGAAGTGATATACTCTCGTGACTATATGATTTCTACTATGAAGAAGCTTCCAGAAAGAGTCAGGAATGTAGCGTTATTAGGGAATTTACACTCCGGGAAAACTACATTCATAGATATGCTTGTTTTGCAAACACATTCTTCTTCAATCTCATTAAGTAATAGTTTGAAAAATTTCAAACCATTAAGATTTATGGACAATCATAAATTAGAGATTGATAGAGGAATTACTATAAAATCATCACCAATTACTTTATTGTTACCAGATTTGAACGATAAGTCATTCATATTTAATATTATCGACACGCCGGGTCACTACAACTTTTCAGATGAATGTTCTGCCGCAATACTGGCAGTCGATGGGATAATCTTGGTGATAGATGTGGTTGAAGGAATGACGCCTAGAGATAAAAGTATAATAACGGAAGTAATGAAAAACAACCTACCAATAACCATTGTTTTGAACAAAATCGATAGGCTAATCCTAGAATTAAAATTACCGGTAGCAGATTCATATTATAAATTAAAGTACACTCTAGATGATATCAATAATTTCATTTATGAAAATGAATATATAAACAGCTATGACCATGAAACTCATTTAACCCCAATAAGTGGAAACGTTATTTTTGCTTCATCAAATTTGGAATTTTGTTTCAATTTGAATAGCTATAGCAAACTCTATGCTGACAATAATCAAATGCAAGGTGTGGATTATCAAGAATTTAGTAAAATATTATGGGGTGATGTATTCTATGATTCTGAAAAGAATCAGTTCACTGGGAATTCGGATAATGGTAAATATCCAAGATCTTTTAATCATTTTATTTTGGAGCCTATTTACAAAATTATTACACACACACTTACAACTGATACTTCTGGAAAACAATTAGCAACGTTATTATGGAACAATTTTAAAGTATCCTTGCACAAATCTCATTACGGACAAGACTCGCAAATATTATTGAAAGAAGTATTTAAACTGATTTTTTCTCGTTCTATAGGATTTGTTGACCTGGTAATTACGGCTATCCCTTCTCCTGAGGCTGTAGTATCAGAAAAGCTTGCAAGAAACTTGGGGCCTGATACTTCGTCAAACAATACATTAATCGCACAGGCTAGTAAGTTGATCGAAACTGCAGATGGAGAAAGTTTTTATACTTTGGTTCGTATATATCAAGGCATAATGAAAGTTGGTTCAAGAATAAAAGTATTGGGAGAAAATTTCAACGAAGATGATGAAGACTATAGAATTGAAACCATCGATGAACTTTTTATTCCTGGTGGTAGATATAGAGTTCCTGTGAAGGAAGCGTTTCCTGGTTCACTTGTTCTAGTTAGCGGAATTGAATCATTGATATCTAAGGGTGCGACTATATACGATTCAAATGATAATACATTAAAAGCATTTGATCAAATACCCTACGATAAACAATCGATTTTTAAAGTCGCTATTGAACCGGCAAATCCTACGGAATTGCCTAAGTTATTAGAAGGTTTGCGTAAAATTAATAAGTCGTACCTTTCATGTATTATAAAGGTAGAAGAAAGTGGTGAACATGTAATATTCGGCCCTGGAGAATTATATCTCGATTGTATGTTACATGACTTACGAAACTTTTTTACTGATGACTTAGAGATTAAGATAAGTGATCCAATGACAAAGTTTAGTGAAACTTGCATAGATACATCGGTAACCAGAATTTCGTCAAAAACACAGTCAGGAAACAATTCGATCTCTATCATTGCAGAACCGGTGAACGATACAAGATTGAGTCATGCTATTGAGAAAGGTAGAATAAACTTATCACAACCAATAAAGACTACATCCAAAATATTAAAAAATGAGTTTGGTTGGGATGCATTATCTGCAAGATCTGTCTGGTGTTTTGGGCCAGATGACCTTCAAAACCCAAATCTTTTGATAGACGATACGTTAGAAACTGAAACAGATAAAAGATTATTATACTCCCTTAAGGATACAATAAGCCTTGGATTCAAATGGAGTGTAAATGAGGGTCCATTATGCGATGAGCCTATTAGAAATACCAAATTTAAGATATTAGATGCCGTGATAAGTGGATCTGAAATTCAAAGAAGTGGAACCCAAATTATTCCTATGACAAGAAAAGCTTGTTATACAGGATTCTTGACGGCATCCCCCCGTTTGATGGAACCAATATACGCAGTGCATGTAACTTGCACACTGCAAGCCATATCCGCTACGCATAGATTATTAGGTAAAAGAAGAGGTGCTGTGAGCAGCGAAAATCCAATTCCAGGAACAAAATTATTTCAAGTTGAAGGCTATGTTCCAGTCATTGAATCGGTTGGCTTAGAGTCTGATTTAAGACTTCAGACGCAAGGACAAGCGATGTGCTTCTTAGTATTTGATAAGTGGAAGTTAGTCCCTGGAAATCCATTGGATGGTGATTGTGAGTTACCACCATTAAGGCCAGTACCAATTGCATCGTTGGCCAGAGATTTTGTGATGAAGACTAGAAAGAGAAAAGGATTAACTGGTGAACCTAATTTGCAAAAGTATATTGATGGTGAATTGTATAGTAAGTTAAAAGAGAGTGGTATTATAGAATAAATAATTACTGTAATTAATAGCAATACATAAAAGTTAAGGATGTTAAGTTTGTATTAAACTACATAATTAATCTTTACTATATAGTTACTTACTAGCCTTAATGCGTTTGGATTGATGTTCAATAGCATCATCTAATAAATGACGTTTTTGGGCTTCGTTATAAGAAGTTACTTTGGAAAAAGAATCGAATCCATTTCCTGATCTAATGGTTTCTGTTATATTGTTGAAGTTGGTAATAAACCTTGCTTGACTTGTTAAAAGGAAACAGATGGAATTGATCTTTATATCTTGGCCAGAACTAATGGAGTTGGACTTCAAATTATCAAAAGACTTGATAAAATCCTCTATCGTAATATCCCGGGAGTATATATTATCCTCTGTAATTAATAAATCGTTCAATTCAGGAACAACAAGAACCAATTCTTCGTCAACAGTAAATTCATATATTTCATTCAAATCTTCGTTTGTTCTCACTAAACCAAAGAATTCTTCAATCGTGAATTTTAGCACTTCATAATCATCAAACAACGATACTAAATGGGAAACATCGATATTTGGGTTCTTGCTTTTACTAAAGGGTACCAAAAGAAAATCAGTCTCTGCTATATTTATAATAATTGGGAATGAATACTCGGAATCAGAATTTCCATCCTTATTTATCTGTATAGAGTAACTCTTATCTTGGATATTCGAATTAGATTCTTCAGGTTGACTATTATTTTCCTCTTCCAGCAGAATATCGGATGTCCCGTCTTCATTCACACTAACTATGTCTTCAATCTCCGTTGCAGCTTGCGGTTCAACTTCTACTTTGTGATCTTTTACATCATCGTCTATCAAGTAATTCTCATCTGGTTTTTTATCTAAGATATTCTCCTCCACATCATGAACTTCTGCAACATCCTTCTCCTCAAATTCGTCACTCAAATTATTTTTAATATCACCATTATATTGCACACCTTGCTTTATAATTGTATTATTTTCTACAGGTTGTGTTTCATTACCATCCAAAGAGATGATCTTATTACGAGACGGTATTTCTTGCACTTCATGATCATCACCCAGACTATCTTCTTCCTTCAATTCGGCTTTAGAATCTTTAAGTAAGCTCTCATTTTCATTACAGCCATTCACTTTACCACCTTCGATTTCAGACTGACTTGCGTATTCTTCTTCTTCAAGGTTTTCAATTTCATCTTCACTATTTAATTCAATCACGGTATTCTCATCGTTGTTTCCCAGTTCACTATCAGATTCGCTAACGTCTATAACTTCATTAATCTCCTCTTCCTCTTTATCCAATATTTCTTTATTGTCTGATGGTGAGTCTATTCTTGCGTTATGGGTATCAATCTCTACTCTATCAATATTCTGATTATCATCGCTCATGTTATAATCCGTATCATTCATTTCATTATTGTTTGAATCTTCAATCAAATTGACATCTTCTTCCATAACATTATCTCCTATTACCTGAGAATTGTTAGTGCTATCTTCTACTTCATACATACTTCAAAAATAGGTTGCTTGTTATATAATGTAGTATACTAGAAATCGTGTACAGAAATTTACTGAGTCGTCAAAAATATGTTTCACGTGGGAAAATATAAAATACATAAATTTTATGATAAATTATACAAATATTAGGATACTTAATATGTCTATAGAGATGGATTCTCTATCGGTAAAGATAAAGAACAAGCAAACCTAACGAATTGAAAAGGTTAATATGTAATAAATAAAACTTCTATGGGGCCCAAATTTTAAATGACCGTGGCATATCTATAGATAAAGGTTTGATTATATTCTCCTTGATATTGGTGTTGGAATTACCATCTTTGTTTTCAAGGCCTTCTTTATCTTCATCATTGTTATCGTGATCAGTCTTCTCTTTAGATTCTTCGGAATTTGCTTCCTTAATATTTTGCACCAATGAATGTCTAGTTGGTTTATAAAGGAGTGATCGCACTTCTGACAAAAGGTTAGTTACATCAGTCAATTCCCCTTTTTCATCGGCTGCTTCTTGAATTTTCGAAACAGCATCATTTAACTTTTTGGTAATATTGATAGTTGATTTAGTTAATGCCAAACGGTCGACAAATATTTCTTCTTGCTGCTTTGCCAAATGCTTTCTTTCCTTCTCGTAAATTCTTTCTAATTCATCAACCTTGCTTAACTTCAAATCAAGTTTGGTTAATTGATTATTGACAATTGCGCTAGTCAATTTATTCAATTCACGTTCTTCATAATTGGCGAACATATGACTTCTTGCTCCCATAATTCCAAAAGCATTGGACGATGCATCCTTTAACACTTCAAGAGGATCGGTATTAGCCTCATTGAATTCTTTAGATAATTTGTCGTCTAATTCTTTATCATGCTGTGGTGAATCATGACTAACACGACCATTTTGTTCTTTTGTGCCATTCGACTTTTCTTGATCTACCGGCTTGCTGTCATTAGCTTTATCCTCCTTATCTATGTCCATGTCATCATGTTTAGTAGGGGATGTTTCCTCGGAATTTTCCAGTTTTTCTTCCTTACTTTGCGATTCTTTATCATCTTCATTTTTCTCGTCTGTCTTATCTTCTTCTTGCTTCAAGGGACTAGCGTTTACTTCAGGATTTTCATCTGGTATTTCTGTAGCTTTTTCTGTTGCTTTTTCAGCTTGTTTTTCGGAACCATAGACTTCTCTAATCTTATCTAACATTTTAATGTCCATGATTTTACAAGCTCTTTCACTTGCCGCCTTAGCAACATCGCTATCTACCAACTGAGTCATAAATGCCAAGTTACTAATAACTGGATTATCAACAGAACTGACTGGGAAATTGGACGAGTACTTCAAAATGCCTAATTCCTTTTCACTTAGAGAATTAAAATTGTCTTCAATAGGTAATTTTAAAAATTTAAGTATGCATTCTTGAGGAGACTTTGTGCCAACTGATTTTGATATTTTGTACCAATCATTCGGGAAGTCTTTAATTCCCAAAACAAGGTTGGAAAGTTCTTTGTTCGTCCAGTCATTGGCACTTGGCTTTTGTTTTTTGTGTGGAGGCTCAGATATGTTACTATCAGCAGCATTAGCATCGGTTGTTTGTGATGCCGATATGTTTTCTTGATTCGTTTGCTGCTCTGGGTTATGCTCAATGTTTAATAATTTCTTTAATTTTGAAACGTCGACGCGGTCGCCATTTAACTTATGTGTATCGAATGGGAATAAACCCCTTGGCGTGTCATAGGAGACATGGAAGTTACCTGTATATGGTAATCCAATATGAGATCCATTAGGCAATTTCTCGAGGGCGTAACCAGGCTTGAAACTTGGGTTAACTTGATAATTTATCAATCCCCATTTATTCAAAAATCGATGCACTCTCATCAACGTTCCCACATCACCAACAAGGTTACGACGACATGAAGTTAACGTAAGATATTCATTAGGGTTCAACCTGTATGAATTTATCATGAAATTACGGTAGTTGATATAAATTTTGGGCGACTTCGAGGGGTGGCCGCTGTCGAAAAACTCGGGCAACGACTCCTTCTCAATTTGATGAATCTTTTTCATGTTGAACCAGCTACTGTACGAGGGTACTATTATCGCGTGGGTCTGTTGCACCAGTGTCTGATCTTCGGCATCTTTGCCCTTGTCGTCGTATTCGTCTTCGTCTTCATCATCTTCTTTATCTTCGTCTTTATCTTCGTCCTTATCTTCGTCGTCGTCATCTTCGTCCTTGTCTTTGTCCTCGTTTATAACTTTATCTTCTTCCTTATCTTCATTCTCCTTCGATTCGCTGTCTTTAGTCTCAGATGGGGCATCGTGGGCATCCTCTTTGGCATCCTCTTTGGCATCCTCTCTGACATCACCTTTGACGTCCTCATCGTTGCCTATTTCGTCTTTAGCCTTGGGCGAGTCCGCTTCGTCGTCATTTTTCTCATCATCGGCGGATTCCACCTCCATGGGGTCGCGTTCCGCATCTTCGGCTTCTCTGTCTGAGCTCGATACCCCGTCATTCTCCACGCCCTCCATTTCATCGTTCGAGTCACCGCCGGTGTCCACTCTGGACCCGTCCAGCTGCTCTGACCGGTATCCGTCGTCTTCTTTGCCAGAATGAGCCCGGTCCATACTTTCGTCAGCACTCATATTTCACTCGTCGTGTTGTGTCCGCTGGTTATATCTGCCGAATTATCCTCCAACTATACTCTATCAATCCAATCCTGCTTGGCCTGTCGCGTACTTTCTATCCTGCAGCTCACTGGGTGATGCTCTGATTATAATACCGCCAACTAATGTTTAACAATACCCGGTCAATCTATTGAATTTTTTCCTCAATAATACCGCCGCGTGTGAAAATACTGTATTCTACCAATATACGTCTATCCTGACCCTAGTACTCAATATATTGATTGATTTCCGCTCTAGAGGGGCTAGTTGGCTGGCAATAATACGGTGCTCAGTTTTCGTTGTTGATTTTTTGGTGGTGTCTGCCATTTGTCGTGCACCATGGAAAATGGCCTGTGCGTTTAGACTCCTCTACCACCACACCCTTCTACAGGCCCCAGACCCACCACGAACCCGTAGATGGGTGGTCTCTGTCGTTGGGGGACGCTGGCGGCTGGTGTGTACAAAAAAAAGGTCGATTTTCTACCGTTCCAGGCGCCAATTGCCATAAAACTAACCCCATCCATCCCTTGGCCCATGGTGCATAATAACGTTTTGTGCTAACAATACGTCACCGTCTGCCACCGGGCCCATTTTGCATCTACAAACCCTAGCACCTGTCGCAACCTTCTCTCGCCACAGTCAATCTCGATGGTCATCCAATAATATACCATATCGCTAACACAAACGTTGGAATGCCCATATGTACTTTCATACATGAGCAACTGAATATTTATTCACGTAGTACCCTATAGAAAATTAAATAAAGAACCCTTAGAGTAAGAGTAGACGCTAGTCTGCTGCCGAATGGTGCTGCATCGAATCATCAGCGAACACCTTCCACCTTCTACGATATATCTCCAGTGTCACCATGGTCTCCAGTGTCAGATAGCCACCAGTCCACCTCTGGTCAACGCACACTCGACCGAACCCCTAAAATCCCCTCTTCGAGCCGTCTGCCCGCCGTCCAACCATCTCTAAACCACCTCTAACCACGCTCAACCACAATTGACCACCGCTAACCACCTCCCAACCTCAAAACATCACTCGCAGCCATCTCACCGTAAACGGCCAGAACTTCTTCTATTCTCCGAAAACGGCAATGTGCGGCTTTCTGGCTTCACGTGTGGCGCTTCGGGGCTAACACCCCATTTGTGACGGCCCAACCCGGACCGGGGTCGCCGGGGCGCCCTCGCCAAAAAAAAATTTGGAATTTAGCAACACAAAACTACCAAAATTGAGGTTAAGCAGCCCGAGCCCTCGTTTTTGAGTGAATAGTTAGGCCGGGACTATACGCAGGATGTGTCGATTGGCCCCAATTAGTGAGGGCATGAAAATTTTCATGAAAAATTGTCTTCGTTTTTGTTAATTACTAGCACCAAAGTTAAGTTTTAACAGATCACATCAATAAAAATGGTTCGTTACGCTGCTACTTCAGCCAACCCAGCTAAATCAGCTTCTGCTCGTGGATCCTACTTGAGAGTTTCTTACAAGAACACTCGTGAGACCGCACAAGCCATTAATGGATGGAACTTGGAAAGAGCCCAAAAATACTTGGACCAAGTGTTAGACCACCAAAGAGCCATTCCTTTCCGTCGTTTCAACTCGTCGATTGGTCGTACCGGCCAAGGTAAGGAATTTGGTGTCACCAAGGCCAGATGGCCAGCCAAGTCCGTCAACTTCATCAAGGACTTATTGAGAAACGGACAATCCAACGCTGAGGTATGTATACACCGGGCCCGGGACGGGCGCCGTTTTGAACTGTAGTGCAGTGAGAGCAAAATACTAACAAATTATAGGCCAAGGGTTTAGACGTCACCAAGTTGAAGGTCAGCCACATCCAAGTCAACCAAGCCCCAAAACAAAGAAGAAGAACCTACAGAGCTCACGGTAGAATCAATGCCTACCAATCTTCGCCATGTCACATTGAATTGATCTTAACTGAGGAAGGTGAAGCCGTTGAAAAGGCTGACGACTCCAAGAAGCTTAGATTGAACACCAGACAAAGAGGTAGATTGGCTGCTCAAAAACGTTTAACTTCTGCTTAAACTTATTGGATTCCGTTGTAATTACAGGCATATGTGCTTATAATCATGTCAATATTTTAAGCTAAAATTTCTATATCATTATTAATTTATAAAGAAGTTTTATTTTAATGGGTTTAGTGTCGTTTCTATCTTTTTTGTGTACATTTAATAAATTACTATAAAAGTTTTATATCCATAGGCGTATATCGTTCCCCACGACTGTAGTCCTCTCCCGTATCCGCCATTTCCCTTCAAGCTATGATACTAAAAGTATATGGTGGTGAATTTTTCGTTGGAAGCGGTATCAGGATTACGCGTGTTCTCTCACTAAACAGCGGTTTTTCGCGCGTAAATATTGTACTCGGATTTCTAGCCAATAGTTGTTAGTGAAAAACTGTTCTCAAATAATCAAGTACATAGATATTGATTTATTATCAACTACTTCAGTTAAAACTAATTTCATAGAATTAAAATGGCTGGTGCAGGTCCAAAAGCTTATATGGGATGGTGGGGTAACATTGGTTCCCCAAAACAGAAATACGTTACCACCTACACTGTTTCTCCATACGCTACCAAACCTTTGAAAGGTGCTTTATACAACTCGGTTTTCAACACTTTTAGAAGAGTTAAGAACCAAGCCTTATTCGTCATTATTCCTGGTGTCATTGTCTGGAATGTCTGGGCTAAGGCCAGAGACTACAATGAATACTTGTACACCAAAGAAGGTAGAGAAGATTTAGAAAAGGCTAATGCTTAGTTTATTTTGGCAAGCCATAGTAAACTCAGGCTGGGGGCTAAAAATATATTATTTAAAGCATCGAACTAGTTGATAGAATAAGAACTAGTGTATGAGTTATTCCATTGGATATTTTTATTTATATAATAATAAAAGCACATTTATTGAATTGCTAGCGTAAAATTAATCTATTATTTTATTTAGAACGCTTATATACTTTTTCTAAGAATGAGGTTAAGACCCCCTTTTTCAAGCCCCTGGATTCGTCTATCTTTTCGATGCTTTCTCTCAATTTGTGAACGGTATCTTCCTCGTACTTATAGTAAATATTTTCAATGTTCAACTCTTTGAACAATTCCTTGCATCTTTTCTCAGATTCGTCATCCTTCTTACCGTAATTGTTATCCAACAATTTACGTTGCTCGTCACTAGCGTGTAATAAGGCTTGGTTGACAACCCATGAACATTTATTGTCCTTAATATCAGTACCAATCTTACCAATTTGTTCGGAGGTACCAAAACAATCTAAGAAATCATCTTGAATTTGGAAATATTCTCCCAATGGAATTAAGACATCATGGACTTGTTTAAGATCTTCATCGCTATTGATGCCACTCATAAACATGGCTAACGCAACTGGTAAGTAAAATGAATAGTAGGCAGTCTTATATATGACAATGAACGAGTGCTTGGCTAAAGAAAATTTATTCAAATCAACGACTTCTTCATCTGCAGTGATCAAGTCAAGTAATTGGCCTAACTCAGTTTGGAATGTCACTTCATGAAATAAGTCCAACAAATCAACGTAATACTTTTCATTACGGAAATGTCTTTTTAACAAAACGTAGATAGATCCCTCTAACATAAAGGAATCATTGACAGCAATGTTACCAATACCATCCTTTAAATACCAACATGGCTGACCTCTTCTTGTTTTTGAATGGTCCATCATGTCATCAGCGACCAAGAAGTACGCTTGTAATAATTCAATACACCATCCTAATAAAGCAACTTTCTTATACTTTTCTTCAGATAATTCATCGACAGTGGTATTGTTTAAAATACAGTAAGTATCAATAACTGATAATCCTCTGTTTAATTTACCACCCGGAGTATTGTACTCTAAATTTTTCTCAAACCAATCAATCGCTTCTTGGGGCATTTTATAGCCAACCATAATTGACTTCAATTCTTCCACTAACTCGGAAAATTGAGCGATGAATTTTTGCTTCGATGATCCTTTATCCATGTCTATATCTTATAGTGTTGTTAAACTTCAATAAAAAGAGAATTAAATGCTACTAAAATCGTTTATTTTTTTTTTTTTGTGGGAATTTCGCGTTAAACGAAAACTCGATCGCGAGTTTATATATTTTTGAACAAAGAGATTATCATCTATAAACTGCTAAATTAAATGCTTATCTTCTAGAGCGTTTGCTCTTGCCTGGTCTAGACTTCCCCTTCATTTTCTTTGAAGAAAAATCACTGATATCGCCAGAGGATTTAGCATCATTAGCTCTGCTACCCCTTTTCTTACCACCGAAACCATACTTTGCGTCCTTACCCAATCTCTTCGAGTTTGGTTTTCTTCTTTTATTATCACCGCCTCTTTCTTCACGGGTTGCTTCTTCTAAAGCAATTTGGAACTCATCATCATTATTTAAGTCGTTGCCAGCTCCCTTCCTCTTCAAGGATTTAATTTTTTCTAACGTCTCTTTCTTTTGTTTAGCTCTTTCCTGTAATGTAGTATGTTGAACCTGCTTACCAAACTTCTTCAAGTGTCTTTGCTTCTTAGCGTCTTCGGATGCCTTCTTATTAGCAGCCTCTGTTAATAATTTATTTTTCAATTTATCCATGTGCTCATCACTTTTAATCATTTCAGCAAAATAATCCATAGGTCTGGAAAATGGAACTTTCAATTTCAATAAGGTAGCCCTACTCTGTTTTGCGGCATCTAAACCTTGCTTATAGAATGCCAATTCTCTCTCGGTATCATCATAAATATCTTTGATTTCAGTTTCAGTTTTTTCTGCACTTATAACCGATTGATGTTCCTGGAATGAATGCTTTGACCATGGCAATTGAATACGTGCCAAAGAATCTTTTAATGCAGCCATGTTATTTATAGTTAACTTCGTATGTGGAACAATGTCCGCATCTTCATCTATTTCAACATCAGATAATGGAATGTCTTCTTCTTCCTCTTCATTAACATCTTCTTCTTCTTCGTCTTCTTCTTCGTCATTAGAATCAGAACCAGAGTCAGAATCATCATCAGATTCATCGTTTATATCACTTTCACTTTCACTGGCAGCTAACTTCTCTAAATCCAAGGCTTCTTCTTCAGAATCGATGTCTACTTCTGATTCGGAGTCAGCTTCTAAAGCAGCGGCTTGTATTTTTTTCAATTTCCGTTGTTCCTTCTTGGACAATACACCACTGCTATAACCATCCTGGTCAGCTTTCTTATCTTTCTTTTCTCTTTTTGGGATAGATTTTTTAATCTCTTTATCTAATGGTTCAATTTCTTTTTCTTCTGTTTTTTCAGTTTTGGAAACCACTGGCTTAGTTTTTGCCTTATCAATAGAATCAATCAACTGTTGGTTCTTCAACAGAGACCTTAAGTTACCACCCTTTGCCATACTTAGTTAGTTCTTAGCTTTTACTTTTAGCAATATATAACTTTATGTACTAGAAAAATTTATATACTCGCGATGGGGTTGATGCAACTTGAAAATTTCGGGGCATCTTCGTGTTTGCACGACTATTATATCTTCTACAATATTTAAGTCTATTATGTTATATTAATGAACTAATGGTTGAATGTGTAGTCAATATTGTTTAAAAAGGTTTTACCAGAGCCATACCTCCACCATCTACTCAAACAACTAAATGGTTGAGTATCGTAAGGAGTCTCAAGAACATCTTCCTCAAACCCTTTAGTTTTACATATGCATCTCTTGGCTGCAATTACGTCTAGAGATGTAGGACATGCCATGTATGGTAAATGGTAATACCCTATATCTTCGAAATTATGTATACTGTTTTTGTCAGCCAATAAATTTAAGCCAATAGAATGAACAGGTGCGTCGCCCCATCGTTCATAGTAAAAGCCACCTGTTTGGTCTAAATACTTGAAATACGTTTCATACGCTTCACTCCTGAAAAAATTCAAGTTGCCAATTTCAAAATTAGACCAAAAGTGACATAAGTTAAAGGCGGTCGAGGACTCTGGTAGCTGGTAGTCATAATTTAATGTTGTCTCATTAGAGGTAATGAAATCTAAAGAATTATTTGGATGGATTAAATCCTTATGATCCTTCATGAAATTTTCGACGGTAGGCCACAAGGATGGCATCGTATTTTCGTAGTCATGAATCGTAATGACAAAGCCATATATTTTATCATTGGTTCTCAATAATGTGAAAGGATCATACTGAAAATCACACATATACTCGACGTCCGGCTCCACTCTGAAGTACCAGTCGTAGTTAAGTAATCGATTTTGTTTATAAAAGTAACCTGAGTTAAAATGACACATGTTTCTATACGAGCTTGATCCCCCATATATTATGCCATTCTCATGAGCTTTTCTCAAATTCTCGTGGAATAACTTCTGATCTATGAAAGAAGGTGGTTCCCAGTCTTCACTTGGGATGAGATCGTAATATGTTTCACCACTTGCCATAAATGTAGTTTGTTCCTTGAATTCTTCGGTAAACGGTTCGTCATTTAGAAATATCCACGGATACTTATAGTTTCTATTGAATCTATCCTCCAATGATCTCATAGACTGTAAAGCACCCTTTAATTCCATGTTTCGAACCAACATCACTAAAGTAGCATTTTCAACGCCTATTTGAGTTTTGTCTCTAAATGGGAATGCTTGGTCGGCATATGTATTTGTCGATAACTTGGGTGAACCTTTCTTGCCCACACTGAGCTTGTTTTTTGGAAATGACATTTTATCCCATTGTACATTCCAAAAGCTCTTTGGATTAAGTGATTGATTTATTCTCTCATTCTGAAAATTGTACATGCCATTATGATTTACCACATAATGCATCACAATGTAATAGTATACACCTAGGGCACATACCAATATAGGTGGTAAGAAATTTTTATTAAACATGGCACAGTTAGAGGCTCACTATGTATTTGCTTATCACAAATTTTCAGATAGATTTTCGAAAAAATTCGAGGTCAATTTCACAGCCATAATAAAAGTAGATAATTTTCCATGACCTATCCACTCGGACTTTATTAAGCTCAGAGACGTTAATAAAAGAACAATTAGGAATAGGCTGTTCTCTATATTATATTGAAAAAAATCTGTCCAATATTATAGTATTTTCTAATTCTATGCTTTTCTGACAATAATTTGCAATTTTAACAAATTTTGTAAAATTTCCGTAAGATCTACAGGTACGATAATAATTTAAACGGCTTAACATATTCTCTTCAAATGATCTAATTGCTTCTTAAGGTGTACGTATTTGAATGTATTTCGCCAATTTTTTTTTAATTTCATAGCGTAAAATTTATTGTGAACATATTTTTTGCAACAAATTACAAACATTTGTTACAACTAATATCACGGAAATATATGGAATCTACAGCCCAAATTGTTGAAGTGGAGGTTTGCTTGAAGCCGTGGGTTACCTTGATGCTACGTTGTGATACTTATAATGGTAATTTATCAACTTATTGCCCAAAAAATAGGATTAGACGCATCTCACAAATATTGGAATCGTCATTAAAAGAACACCTCAAAAATATAGGTAGGTTGAAATTACAAGCGTCTATAGATCTTCAGCCTATAGAGATAAAAGCTAGTGTTTTCAATGAGAGGTTTAATTTAAGTATTACTGGAAAGAAAGAAATTAGTTGTGACGAAGGTGCATGTATCCTACTTAATTCTTTAGATGAAATCAAACAAGATGCATTTGGAGCGGAAATTATAGTTCAAGGCAGCTTCAGTTCAGTCATAATTGGTAACATTAATGAGAGTGATTTCAACAGACAAGTTATAGGAGTTGATTATTCAGCTGAAATTGCTGAAGTACTTGGAAATAATCACGTTAAAGATAAAACATATTTGCTGGTATCATCATTCCTTAACCAAAGTCCACCTAATTTGAAATTAAAAACTCTAAATCCTAACTCACCAGCAAACATGGTACTTACTAAGACTCGAACCAAAAAAGAAGTATCGATTCCCAGTGACCACAATTCCCAATTCACTAGGTATAGATCAACAGATTCTTTGTCATTTAATTTCTTATTCTACGTTTGTCCTCAAGAAATAAATAAGGAAATACAAAAAGGAGGAGATAGTGTGTTCCATAAAATAGATTCTTTACAGCTTTATCAAAATGTGACTGATAAAGACGTGCATGATATTGAAGTTCAGTTTAGGCATACTTCGTTTGACCAAGACGAGAACTTTGGCAAAAGCTGCAATAACAAGAGGATCTTGTCCGACCTGGACTTGGAAGAAGACGACGAATTCGAGTTCGATAGGTATTCAAAGAAGTATCAAGCTAAGCTAAGGAAGATATTGCATAAGTTATACAACCCAGTGGAAATGGAAAATATATCAATGAGTGCTTCTGATTTTGTATCAATTACTACACTACCAAGTATGGACCTCATTGGGGTTTGGGAAAAGTTAACAATGAATGAAAAGCTAAAAGAGAGTATCTATTCAAGTATCCATGCTTCCTTAACACTCTCGAGCTTACTTGGAAAATGTAACAGGCATGTAGGGGAGAATTTCCTGGTCCTGGATAAACTTCTACTATTACACGGCCCACCAGGGACAGGGAAATCAACTTTGGCGAAGGCTTTATTTCAGAAGTTTTCCGTGAAAGTGCTAGATTCAACTAGAGGAGAAACAGACGTGCCGCCAATTATGCTTTTAGAATTATCTGCCGATAAGTTATTTTCACGTTATTTCGGCGAATCTCCCAAACGACTCTCTATGGCATTTGGCATCATCGAAAACATTTTGAAAAATGAAATGAGCCAATACAACGGTGCTTTCATATTCATGATAATTGACGAAATCGAAACTTTAGCCACAGATAGATCTCGGCTTATGTCTAGCAATGAAACGGCAGACGGGGTTCGTATGGTCAATATTCTACTAACACATCTAGATAAATTAAAGCATTACAGCAATTTCTTCATGGTAGGTACATCCAACCTTATAGACTCGGTGGACAGAGCATTCAAAGACAGAGCCTGTGGTTTGTTTCAGTTACCTCTCCCCAACAAAGAGGCTATATTCACCATATTGGAACAGCGACTTTGCTATTTTCTTGAAATGAATATCCTCTGTCAATCGTATTCACCATCTACTCCGAATGCTAATAACCCCACTAATTCCTCATCTATACTAACCGATCTGTCTTGTCTGCTACTAAATCAGATAGCATCCTACTGTTCCGTATGTATATATTTTTGCATCCATGGGAAGTGCACATAATTAACCAATAATAATTTTTCAGAATAAGCAGGTAAGCGGTAGATTTGTTAGTCGTCTACTGATTATTACCTTAACAAAAATGCTACAACATACTCATTCCATTGGGACGGACCAGCACAATCGTATTCCAATAGAAGAATTCCTTATGGAAACAGCTAAAATCATCGTTAACGTTGATTAATGAAAAAAAAAGGTAGCACTTTAACTATTTGATCACGTGAAGTAAAATTTACCCAATGAAAAAGCTGGAAAACCAATTACCAAAACAGCACGAAAAGTAATAGTTAAAGACGAAAAATTCCGATTGAAGGTTAAAATATCTATATAGGATATAAGGTTGATAAAAAAACGTCCAGTATCCAATCATTCTAGAATGTTACAGAACTTAAAGGTACAACAACGTTCTTTAAGACGTGGATTGGCAACTATTGCAGATGCTGCTGCCAATCCAAATAGAGTTCATGGTGGATTGAAAGATCAAGATCGTATCTTTCAAAATGTTTACAGCAAATACGGCCATGATTTAAAATCGGCAAAAAAGATGGGTGATTGGTATAAGACCAAAGAAATAATCGAGAAGGGCGACAAATGGATCATCGACGAGATGAAAAACTCAGGTTTAAGAGGTAGAGGAGGTGCAGGGTTCCCTTCTGGTCTTAAATGGTCCTTTATGAACCCACCAGGATGGGACAAGAACCCAGGACCAAGATACTTGGTTGTTAACGCTGATGAGGGTGAACCAGGTACCTGTAAGGATAGAGAAATTATTAGAAAAGATCCTCATAAGTTAGTTGAAGGATGTTTATTGGCTGGTCGTGCCATGAATGCTACTGCAGCATATATATATATTAGAGGTGAATTCTACAATGAAACTGTCGTTTTGCAAAATGCCATTAACGAAGCCTACAAAGCTGGACTCATTGGTAAGAATGCATGTGGTTCTGGTTACGACTTCGATGTTTATGTTCATCGTGGTATGGGTGCCTATATTTGTGGTGAAGAAACAGCTTTAATTGAATCTCTTGAAGGAAAGGCTGGTAAGCCAAGATTGAAGCCACCATTCCCAGCTGGTGTTGGTTTATTTGGTAGACCATCTACTGTTACTAATGTTGAAACGGTTGCAGTTGCGCCAACTATTTTGAGAAGAGGTAGTGGCTGGTTTGCTTCTTTTGGACGTGAGAGAAATGCTGGTACCAAGTTATTCTGTATTTCCGGTCATGTCAACGAGCCATGTACTGTTGAAGAAGAGATGTCTATTCCATTGAAAGAATTATTAGAGAAACATTGTGGCGGTGTCAAAGGTGGCTGGGATAACTTATTAGGTGTTATTCCAGGTGGATGTTCCGTTCCAGTAATGCCAAAACACGTCTGTGACAACATTTTGATGGACTACGATGCTTTAAGAGATGTTGGTTCTGGTTTAGGTACCGCTGCTGTTATTGTTATGAACAAGCAAACTGACATGATTAAGGCTATTCAAAGATTCGCTGCCTTTTACAAGCACGAATCTTGTGGACAATGTACTCCATGTCGTGAAGGTACAACCTGGTTGCAAAAGATGATGGACAGATTCGTCAAGGGTCAAGCTAAGGAAAGTGAAATTGACATGATTTTTGAATTGACTAAGGAAATCGAAGGTCACACCATCTGTGCTTTAGGTGATGCTGCTGCTTGGCCTGTTCAAGGTTTGATTAAGTCCTTCAGACCAGAAATGGTTGAAAGGATTAAACAATACGAACAGCATGGTGATTCTTCTGTCTCTTATGGTGGATGGGTTAATGGTGGTAAAGTTAAAGAAGGTAAGGTTATCGACAACCCTATTCCATCAGCTCATCATTAAGTTCATAAAGTGGTTACAGAGCTCAGAGGTACTTATTGAAAATAAGAGTTTTTTTTTAACCGATTAACGAATCATTTGGGTAAAACCAAATCACTGCATTTTTTTTATTATTCTAATTACATAAATTACTATCACTACTACTCCTATTACTATCATAATATTATCCTGCGTTGATGTTTATCACATATAGTATATATTTAGTATATTATATTATATTCTTAATAAAATATTGATATAGAATCATATTTTGTAGTATTCGTGTACATGCATTTTCGGAGTGGTGTATCGGAGTTCAGGTGTTTTTTTTTTCTACAAAATTTTCAGACGCAGATATATTTGTAGCATGATCTTATCAAAGATTAGAGAATTGATTGAAGATTAAGGTAGCAGTGTCCGAGTAGTCATTCCGTATCCCTAATCGAGAAGAGCACCCAATAGATTAATAATCACTAATGAAGCTTCTTCAATTAATCGTTGTATTGTCCATTGTATTAGGAATCAATGCGTTGTCAGATGTCGAACCCAAAGATGGGCTAGTCGACTCAGAAAATGCTAAGGATGTTGAATTCACCAATATCGACATGAATAGTGGTAAGGCAGCCAGTAACCTTGGGGTGAAGCCAATAGAGGATGAAGATAACCATCCAACACCGGTCACAGCCAAAGCCCCCTTAGATCCCTATGGGCAAAGTAATGATAATGAAGAAGAAAACCCATCGTATAACTCCTTCTTAATGTCTATCTCCATGATTATAGTTTCTGAAATAGGGGACAAGACATTCTTGATTGCTGCTTTAATGGCCATGAGGAATTCAAGATTTATTGTTTTCTCGGCTGCGTTTTCTTCGTTAGTGGTGATGACAGTATTATCGGGAATCGTAGGTCATGCCCTCCCTGCATTGATTTCCCAGAGACTCACTCAATTATTGGCTTCTATTTTGTTCGTCGTTTTCGGATTTAAGTTACTCAGAGAGGGATTGTTGATGTCCAAGGATTTAGGTGTTGAAGAAGAACTTGCAGAGGTTGAGGAGGAAATCGCTTCCAATAATATAAATGTTGAAATGGATAACGTAGAAGGGGGAAGATCATCCGGTAATTTTACGCCAAAAAATACTAATAAGCTTTGGTATGTCGAATTCGGTAACCAAATTAGGAATTTGGCATCGTTCATGTTGTCACCTGTTTGGATTCAAGTATTCATAATGACTTTCTTGGGTGAATGGGGTGATAGATCGCAAATCGCTACTATTGCAATGGCGGCTGGTTCTGATTATTGGTACGTTATCTTAGGTGCAATTATTGGCCACGGAATCTGTACCGCCGCTGCTTGTATTGGAGGTAAATTATTAGCTACAAGAATTTCAATGAGAAATGTTACATTAGGAGGTGCAATTGCGTTCTTCGTTTTTGCAGTATTGTATTTCTACGATGCTCTTTATAAAACAGAAGAGTAAATTATTATTTCTACCAGGAAGTACGACAGATCAATTTCCAATTTAAATCACCAATATTTATTAGTTTTTGCCATGTATATAAGTAACTTATGTTAGGACTCCTTGATACATAAATTTTAGAACTTGATTTGGATGTAAGGCCTTTTTACCACCATCAGTGATTTTTAAATCGGCGTCGACTCTTTGTTGTTCCATTTTCTTTTTTTGATCCGCCTCTTTTTTACCATCTTCTGAATTAAGATGTTCTAACTCTTCTACCGAATTGAATCCATAAAATTGAAAATCTTCTCTCAATTCTTCAGCCTTTGCAGAACACCACTGTGAAAATTCATCATCTTTTTGCACATTTACCAGTTCATTTACTCTTTTATCCAAAGCACTTTCAATCCATTCATCTACCTCGGGCAATGGTTTTTTCCTTAATAGAGTAGTTATTAATCCTTCTTGTTGTGTTGTTGGAAATGCAGGTAATGGGTAGACATTTGTATTCTTCAATAATTCGTCGTTATTCTCTAAATCTGAGGTTATTGTATGCAATTGGGTTAACAAAACTTGAAATTGGTTCTGGAATTGGGCGTAGTTAGGAAGCTTTGCCTTATTAGGATGTCTATTATGAAGATTAATTTGCTCTGATAATTTTCGAAGTGATAAATGAACTTGATTTAAGCGATTTCTTATAGATTCTAATGAATCTGTGGGTATTTGAGAAATATCTATATCAACTTTCGGTATATTACTGCTATTGTTATGTTGTATTTGGTTCATTGTGACTGAATATTTAGTTTTTAGAGGAACATTTAGTGAAATCTTTGATTATTTAGATTTTAAGGCTATTACACAAAATTTAAATTGTAGTATCTTTAGGATTAATAGAATAGGGTGGTATAAACAAGATTGAAAATGATAAGGCTGAACTATAGTTTGGCTAACGAACTAAAGACTACAGAACGAAAGCAACAGAGTAAAGTACAACAACGGCAGAAGAGACAATTTAAACTTGATAAATTATCGAAAGTAGACCCAATAAAACTATTCAGACAGATAGAAAGATTAGAACTGAATAGTGACAGAACACAAAGGGACGACTTGTACTTGAAGAATCTTAAAGATGATTGGGATTTTATAAATAAGAATGGCCTACATAAGGGTAAGATTGAACCATTTTTGCAAAAAAAGACAGAAGAAGAAAAAGAAAGAATAAAGGCAAGTGCTAAGCTATGGGGTCTGAAATCTATATATTTCAACCCTGAGTTGAACCCTCTTGGGAAGATACCGGGAGATAACTTACTGGATAAACCTATTCGTCAATTACCAAATTCTACCAAACCTTTGAAATCGCATTTGCATGAGACATATGATAAGGACCCTATAATAGACAGTTTAGGAATTGTGTTGCCAGAAGGGGAGCCGCCAAAGTTTTACAAGATGGTTCAGAATACCCATAGACAATCTCTTCAAGAAAATTCTAGTACGCTCGATTTGTTGAGTGGGCAAGATGTTATACTGTCTGCTGAGACCAAAACTAATATGTTTGTTCCGTCTACTATTCTCAAGAAAACGACGAATGAAAAACACGAAATAGAGAACCAAAGTAGTGAATATGATCATGATAATGAGCTAGCTCCCGAGGAAGAAGAATACTTGATTGGTATTGGAAAGCTTCCAACCAAAAGACCGAGAATAAATTGAATTATGTTTATATTCTTATATAGTAGATTACAATAGGATGCATATTAACAATATAAACCATAGATATATACAGTAGGAGGATAATATATAGACAAGAATGATTATGAAGAAGCACTAAATATTTACAAGTAATATGATTGATATGACGATCAGGATAATAGTCTGACAACAATTTCCCAGGTACCAAACATGATGATAGAATTAGGTACGGTTCTCAACAAATGAGGAGTTAAACCACCATAGATACTTGCTAAACCTTCTTCTTTGATGACTAACTTGAAGCATTGAATCAAGCCGGTATATTTGGGTTTACCAGTAGATTCTAACGGGGCTTGTCTTAAACGTGTCCTAACAACTTCGTGAGGATAAGTTATTAAGGATGCGATGAATTTAGCAGCACCCGCAGCACCAGATCTGGCTGACCATTCTAAAACATAATCTCTTGTCGTCTTATTACTGGCAGACGCTCCATGGGTTTCAATCGATTTCTTATTAATAAATGATTTCATTTGTTCGTATAATACCCACTGCAAAGTAGACTCGACACCACCCAAATAAGATGCACTCAAACCTTTGTAAAGGCCTTTGATTCCTTCATTCTTGACAACATGTACTAAGCAATCCCACGAATTCTTGTAATATCTACCTTTAGTCTTGTCTAGTTGCAACCTAGTTTTAATTAACCAAATAGGGTTAGTGGCCGTGGAGGTAACAAAACCTGCATTGATACCAGAGACTAAATGAACCCATGTTGCTTCTTTTCCATCGTTGAAGTTTGATGAAACGATTTCCTTGGTTGCTCCATAGGTGAAAAAATTTATTGATCTCGCCGGTATAACACCAACCAAGTTAGGCCCCAAACCTTTAAATAATGCACGAGTCCCTTCATTGACATATAGTTCCCGAATCACTGTGCCCGTTTCTTTGAAATGTTGAGCTGCTTTGATCACAGGGTTTGAGGATTTAGGAGTTTTGTTATATGTTGAATGGTAGACATCAGACTGTAATCTGGTTTTAACTACGTCTAAGGGACAGGTAGTTACAGCACCAACCATCCCACCAATTCCACCAGCAACAAAATGAACCCATTTCTTAGTTTGCGGTTTGGCTTCAGCATTCGTCGTGTATTCTACCTTTTCAGGATTTCTAGTGGTGGATGACTTCTCATCGGAAGCAAGATATGGAAACGATGATTTTGCATCTTTCTCTAGGTCGAAAAGTTTCTCATTTCTGGAGTTTCCCATTTTCAAATTCTGAATGCACTCCTATGATTCTCTATTCTAACACTCTCGACTATAACGGTTACTAATTTAGTTATGCACAATCCGAATAGATGATTTTTCAGTTGTATCAGAAATACTAAAAAAAAAAAAAGACACAAAAATTTGATGAGGCTTCTCAGGTCGAATGATAAAAAGATTACAGTAGGTTTCGCAAGGTTCTATTGAACTTTATATATAAATAATATTACTATGGTACATAAATAAACAAAGTATTGCTTATTACTTAAGTGTCTTAATAAAGTTATCAAGATTGTATTCATCTTCATATTGAGATTCATCCCACAAGTCTGCCAATTCGCCCACAGCGCCTGCTGCTTTGCCGGTCAACCCACCAGCAACATCGTCAGGAACGCTTGGTTCTTTCTTATCGCCATTGTTATCACCATTTTCAACAAGCTTGACAGCATTTTCATCAACATCGAAAAGATCCAATAATTGGTTGGTATCCATGGAAGCCAAGCCCGAATTCTGCTGATTGACAATTGTAGAAGCGATATTCATTTTAAACTTTTGCAAGCCCATGATCTTTTCTTCTAAAGTGTTCTTTGTGATCAACCTATAAACATTGACCACCTTCTTTTGCCCCAACCTATGTGCTCTGTCCATAGCTTGCAAGTCATTCATAGGATTCCAATCGTGTTCCACAAATATAACAGTGTCTGCACCAGTTAAATTGAGACCTAAACCACCAACTTTGGTAGTTAAGAGTAAAACATCTATCGATGGATCTTCGTTAAATTTACGAACAATTGCCTGTCTATCTCTTGGATCGGTGCTACCATCCAATCTAGTATAAGTGACAGAAGGTAAGTACTTCTTTAATAAATCGTTTTCAACGATGTCCAACATATCTTTTAACTGACAGAAAATCAAGGCTCTATGTTCAGAAATGACACCCTCGGAGGTAATCATTTGTTGTTTTTGCTTCTGTTTATAACTGGAAGACGAATAATCACTATCATTAACACCAATACCACATTCAAGTAATAACGTTTTCAACGATACTAATTTCGGAGAATGTTCGATGTTTCTTATATCAGACTTATGAGATTGCAAATAAGCATTCACCTCGGGAAACTTAGGATGATCTGGAGAAAGAACCAAGGCTGGGTGATTACACAATTTTCTCATGTATTGTAATGCCTGGAAGACATGCGTCTTGTTTTCTTTTGCATCTTCGCCACTATCATTCTGAACTTCTTCTATCACAGTGGACTTTTGCTTTGTAGCAAAATCCTTATATAACTGCTTTTGTAGATCACTCAATTCACAATAGTAATCCTGAATAATCTTAGGTGGTAAATCAGATAACACGTCTTCTTTAAGACGACGCAACATGAAAGGCAAAACTTGTTTATGTAATGACTCTAAGGCTAAGGCTCCCGCCTCTTGTTCTTTTGAGGAAGTCTTACTACTTCTGCTGCTGGCAATTGGTTTAGCGAATTTTTCTTGGAAAACCTTTTCGGTACCCAAGAATCCTGGCATTAAGAAATCAAACAACGACCATAATTCCAAAACATTATTTTGAATTGGGGTACCAGACAATATTAACCTGTGTTCACCTCTGATTCTTTTAACAGATTTAGTTAACTTGGATGCAGCATTCTTGATAATATGACCTTCATCCAAAACACAATAATTGAAATCATGATTAGCTAAAAATTCTACATCATTACGACAAACATCGTAAGATGTCACAACGATATCAGCATCAGGGATTTTCGTTCTAATCGTGCTTCTCGTAGAAGGTGGTCCAGCATAAACCAAAACTTTTAAGAAAGGTGCGTATTGATTATATTCTTGTTCCCAGTGTCCGGTTAACGATGGTGGACATATAATTAGCGAAGGAAGACGCCTGTATTCAACTGATTGTGTTTTTTTGAAACTCTCTGATCTCATATAATGATCAGAAGCAACTATACAAATTGTCTGCAATGTTTTACCAAGACCCATATCATCACATAAGATTCCATGTAAATGGTATTTGTTTAAGAATGCTAACCAATTAACACCTTCCTGTTGATACTTACGCAATGTTGCCTTAATACTAACCGGTAAATCAAATGGTTTGACTTTTGAAGGATCCATCATTTGTTGTATGAAATCTCTTTCTCTGTCTCTTCCTTCTAACAATTCTTGGGGCATATCATGTGGATCAGGAATACCAGCTTCTAACGGAACTAATTTAATAATAGACGCAAATGTTGTGGTAGCCAAAATCCGAACATCTTGATCTGAATCACTCATTCTCCCTAAAACTGGAACAATTAAGAAGACAATATATGGTAAAATATCAGCACCCATGGTGCTGGAGAGATGATAAATACTCTCAATTGAACCTTGTCTTTCCTTAACTTCTCCTGCATTGTTCAACATTGGCAAAATTGATTTAACTAAAAATGTAAACGCTTTGGTTGGACAAATTGAACAGATTGTGGCAAAGCACTTAGCAGAAGAATACCGGAATACAGAAAAGTCTGAGCTGAAGCCAGGTACTAATAACGGTAATCTGTCAGTAACTTCTGGGTATAATGAAGGATCCAATTTTGGAAGTAAGGCCCGCAAAACACCCAATGCATCTATAATACTTTGTCCTTTAAGCTCATCTTCAATAACTTCACTTGTGGAAGATACTTTCAATAAGTTCAATGGATCAAGCATAAGTTCTTTCAATCTAGGAACCTTTTCAAATAATGTTGATTTATATATGTTTAGTAATGCATCTAATGCCAAAATAGCCCCATTACGTTTGATTCTAGCTTCATGAGTTGCACGTTCATGCGCCGCAATATCAACAGGATCGGTCTTAGCTTCTTCTTTTCTCAAAGATAATATATTATCTTTGAATTTAACATTGTGATGAAATTCTGGTACTTCGGATGTATCAACACATAAAAATGCACACAAATTTTTAATAATTTTATCAGCGGCCCCCTTTTTACCAACATTATTCAACTCCTTAATTAAATGAGCTACTGCTACTGCCGATCTTTCTTGCAAAATCGCCGATTCTTCTTGTTTAATACTATCCATTAACGACCTGATTATAGGATTCAATTTCTTTGGAACACCATTCAAGGCAAGTATGGATGCAGAATAAAGTGCCAAGATACCTGTTGTTCTACTGGTGCGCGCATTTCTAGCTTCATCAATAGCAACAGTGATACGGTGTTTGGCATCTTCAAGTGCTTGATTTGCCGACATACGGTAAGTTGGAGATAAGCTTTTCATTAATTTCTGATACGTTTCATTAACAATTTTTTCAGCGAACTCAATACCAAATGCTCCCGGACCTGCTTCTACTTCCCCTTGAACGACTACTGGAAGCTGAGGTACTTTTGCAGGAGGAATTTTAGCAGCTGTCATGAAAACATCAAATAATTGCAAGCATGAGGTCCTTACTGATTTCAAAGTTGGAACTAATTCACGATAGTATGGTAATGTTGTATTATCTGGATTAGTCAAGACAGTCATTAAAGCATCCAGGAATAGTTCAACAGCGCTTGCCGGAGGTGATTTATTTCTAGCCCTTAAGGAATTTGCGTATTCTTGAATGACAAGCGCACTGAATAGTCTTGGAGTTGCATGCGGAGCATTTAGATAATGTAATAATAATTGGAATATCTTTTGCAATGATTCCTCATTCAGAATGTAAGATAAGGAATTACCATATGCAGTTGCAGCTTCACTCCTAGTCCTAATGAAAGTTTCATAGCCAATTAACATAACATCACCCTTGAATATAGGTGCATCAATGTTTACTTTTAAATCATCCAAAAATGGGATATCTGATTTTACTTTTACTTCGGATGGCGACTTTCTCTTCCGACCTCTTTTCTCAATTCCATTTGGTTCCAATGGGTCAAGGCTTAAATCATCATCAATTGGAGGAGAAGGTGCAGAACAACTATCCTTACTGTCAATTGCTCCAAGTATATGTCCCGAGGGCCTCATTATTAAATTAGTATTCATATGATAGTTATGTCTTGCTATACCTATCGGGGTCATTAACAAGGTAAGCAAAGGTTGAAAATGAGAACCAAATCCAGACTCTATATTTTCTAGTTCATCATTTTGGTCAATTTCAATTAATAGCTTATTGAAAACAAGTGACGAGAGATTCAAAACGTCTATATTTTGTTCGACTAATAAATTTTGAAAAATTAAGCGTAACGCCTTCGAGTTTATCCATTTTTTAGTAACGTTGCTATCAATGGATAAAAATTCAAGAATTGTTCTTAAAACAGCTTTCCGAACATTTGTAATTGAATGACGGAAGAAAGGGAACAACCTAGGAACCAAGAATTCGAAGGAGTTTTCATTACTCTCTATAGCATCCTTTTGCATAATTTCTATGACTTCTTTATGCGTACACAATTTTGCTAATAAATCCATTACTGAGCCAATTGAAGCTGATAAATCATCTCGCAAGTTTGTCAAACAATCCCATATGACAGTTAATAAAGTATGTATTAATTTTTTTCTTGTCTTGACAAATTCTGAGGCAATTGGGGTTAAAGTCAAAGCAGCTACTGACTGAACGTCATCATCAGTCTCTTTTAAACCATGCAAGACCATATTAACTACTTCGTCTAAAGAATCTGGCTTTGAGAGCAACACATCCGTCCTCACACTAACAAAATATCTTAACCCTAGCATACCGCCATGTTTGGCCTCCCAACATTTTGGGCCCAACGAATCTGTCTGTTCTTGCAATACTAGTTTGTTTAAACAGTCAAATGTCTTGAGGACGACCTGATCATCTAAGTGAATCAAAAGGGCGGCCAATGTTTGTGCAGCGGATTCTCTAACCGGTGCAACCACCGTATCAGAAACATAATCCCCGAATCTATCTAGTGCAAAAAGAGTACAAATTCTGACAGCAAGATCTTCTAATGTTGCTGAATTATTCCGATCATTTTCTTCTCTGGATTTGTTCATTACTCTTCCAGCACCTTTTCCGTGCTTCTTGATTAACTCACGTAAACCTAATGCAGAACCATGCCTTATTTCCCATCTTTCGTTAAATAAGTCCGCTACCAATAATTCATAAACTCCTTGAAATTGCCAAACTAATCCAGCAACCTTCGCATGCTGGGACAAGAGAGGAGATAATTCCGGAGCCTTTGACTCCATAACCAACTTTGACCCACCCTGTTGAGATGTTATATCAAATTGTGAGTTTTCATCCTTGACTTCATCGGTGCCTTCGCCGTTTTCCACTAATTTTCTGGAAATGGAACTTTGCGATATGTCAACTGGTTTGACTCTACTAGCACTGGATTTTGCGTTTACCTTGGCTCGTCTCTTCTGCATTGCCTTCAATCTTGCATTCGATGCAGTTCTCGTTGGGTTCGGTGGTGGAGTAACCGAATCCGCCTCTTCGTTGCCAGTAATAATGCTTTCCACAGGCTCTAGTTTCACATCCTCCTGCTTGACAGGAACTTCTTCAGCGGCGGAAACGTTGCTTTTTTGCTTTTTCAATTTGCCGATGAAGGATGAACTATCATCACAAGACTCGTTTGTGTTGTTAGATGGTTCAAATTCGTCGCTACCACATGATAGGAGTTTTACATTACTCTTTAATATCTCACTGATATTCCACGAACTGAAGTCAACAAGGTTCGACAAGTTATCGTCGATCTTTTTTAATTCCTCGTCTTGCTCCAATTTGATTCGGCTCGTCTCATCGTCCTCTTCACTTTTCACGGTTGTATCCTCCTTCTGCTCGAGTTCTTGTTCTTTTTTGATGGTATCTTCGCAGTTTGGATCCCACAACTCAGAATGGTTGACTATCCCGCCAAACGCCCGGGCTGCCGTGATCCTCGTCTCCCATTTGGTCGATTTCAAGTACGGATACACACGTCCTAGCAAATTGATCGTCTCTTCGGGATGGCCCTTGGCTAAATCCGACAATTGATCGGCCGCTGTGTTTCGAATAAACGGCGTTGATCCCGTCTCCAATAGCACCACCAATCTATCTAATCGTGACATTTTTGTTTACCTATCGCCGTTCCCCTTTTTATTATTTATTGTTTCTGGTGCTGTTATTAATGCGATTCCTCGTTTCTAATCCATAGACAATGTTTTGTAAAATATATGTTTAATTATCGAAAAAGAAGGGTCAAAAACTATTTCAATAATTTATAGGTGTACCACTTATAATGTCTAGAATATCAATTCCTGGTATGATTAGAATGTGTTTATATTTAGTTATTTTAAAATATTCGATTTCTACTTCATCTACAATTTTAACCGCTGCTCTGAGCGATATCGTCTTGTATTTATATTCTTGCAGCTTCTGCCAAATTTTTTTAAAAGTAGGGGGGCGATTTTGTGTAACTTTTAATTTTTCAGTTTCCAGATGCTATTAATACCATACCCACGATATTTGGTAAGACCTACTAGCATATACACGCGTATCCATGGGTTGGCAAAGCCAATAGGTGGCATAATGTTGTGGATTTGTGAGAGGAAAGTATAACAAGCATGTTGCTATGAGGTGTGGAAACTACGGCAGCGAATGAGCATGCGCATATTACGCATGAAAACGATCCGAATCGAATAGTTTGGAGACGGCTACAGATAGATGTAGGGGCAGGTATTTCATAGGGTCGTTTATTATACCATTAATATCCAGAGGCTGCTATCTATTATTGAATGAAGTGCAATTGCTACGGACGAATTGCAAAAGCGATCCGGGTAACGGCCCTTTGGAGTTGAGCTACAGCAGCAACAGCAGCAACAGCAGCTACAGCAGCTACATATGCCACTAGGGGTGGAAACACCGCAGGATTAGGAGTATTTCTGTTCCTTCTTGCTTCTGATGTCTTTCTTCAATTGCGAGACGTCGTCCCTTGTAGCGTTATATGCGACGTTGGTGTCTTGGTTCATGGGGTTTTCAGGGGACTTTTGGAATTCCTTGTAGATCAAGTTTTTCATTTGCTGCAATCTCAAACCAGGCTCTTCCTTTTTCATCTCTGGTATTCTTCTTTCCTCGTATGCGGCATAAGCGGCCTTGACTCTTCTTTCTGGATGCTTGTCGATATCCTTGGATTGCACACCACCATCTCTTCCGGTCAAGGATAAGGCCTCTAAGGCACTGTCAATACCACTGGCACTCAATTCTGGGGCATTCGAATCTGAGCTCAAGAAATCGTCGATCTTTCCTGTTCTTCTGGAGGCAACCTTGGCAGCACCTCTTTGTTTGGCGGAGAGTGGTTTCGAGGGCATGGAGGCCTCTTCTGCCTTCAACAAAGCGTCCTTTTCAGCCTTCTTACGTGCAGCTTCTTCCTTTTTGAATTGGGCATCTTCCTTCTTCTTGTTGGTCTTTTTGGAACCGTCTTCCCAGGCAGCCGATTCATCTGCCTCTACGGCATCCATTTGTGCTTGCTTCTTTTTGTTGGCATTTTCTGCCTTCTTAGCATTACCAGCGGCCTTCTTAGTATTTTCTCCTCCTTTTTTAGCCATTATTTGCTATGATAATTCGGTATAAACGTCTTGCTGAAAAATTACCTGGTCATTTTAACGAATTTCGTCGAATTTAGTCCGATTAGCGGTGAACTAATCACGTGAAAAATATTGCAACAACTCTACGTTGGACCATGCTAACACGGCAGACAAATATCATATAAACGCAGGATTTAATTTCAAAATACAAACTTATAAATAAAAGACGAAGAAGTAAATGACTTTAAGATTCTTTCCTCCAAAATTTTTATTCTAAAAACAAGATTTCGTTAAACTTTTAAGGTGACCTAATATTTGAAATAGAAATGCTCGGAAGGATTTCAAATCAAACAATATGCTAGTTACTTAGGGCCAGTATGAATTATGCTGATTTTTGTTTCTTCGAGACTGGTTCTTCTTCGGTAACTTCTTGAGCTCCTTCAGCTTGCGCACCTTCAGCTTGAGGTCTCAAGTTTGGGGTTGACAAATCAGAATGGTAGTCCTTGATGATCGAGTCAACATCATCAATGTTCAATTGTCTAACATCACCCATTATCTTAATCTTGGCTGTGACTTCTTTACATTGGCTGTCGGTCAAGTTCAAGTTCAATTGATCAACTCTTGATTTAATAGCATTCCAACCAGTCAATCTGTTAGCGAAATGGATATATCTGGTCAAACCGAAATCTGATGGGTTCAAGATTTCATATGTTGAAGGGTTAGCTAAAATGGCCTTGGCGTGGATACCGGCCTTGTGAGTGAAGGCACAGAAACCAGTGATAGGGTTGTTGAATGGAACATTGACTTGAACTGCGTCGGCAACCAAGTTTTCTAAGTCTCTTAATTTATGCAACTTATACTTGGATAAAACGTAGTCTCTGTCAGCAGTGATCATTCTTGCCATCAAGGCACCCAATGGGGTAATACCATTTCTTTCACCAATACCTAAAACTGAAACATCAATTAATTTGGCACCAGCTTCTAAAGCAGTGTAAGCATTTGCGATAGCACAACCGGTATCATTGTGGAAATGACATTCAATATCACATGAAACCACTGATTTTAAAGTCTTAACCAATTCATAGACTTGTCTTGGGTTGGCACAACCAACAGTATCAGCAATACCAACTCTGTTAACACCAATTTTGTCAACAGTTCTATAAATGTTTAATAAATCAACGATGTCGGATCTGAATGAATCTTCGGAAGAAAATCTGATTTCGATACCCTTGGATTTAACAAATTCAATAACTTCGACTGCTGATTGCGCAATATAGTTCATATCTTTACCATGCGAATATTGTCTCAAGAATTGGGATGTTCCAATGACAACATCAACACCGTCAACACCTGTTTCGACTGCAACTCTGGCATCATCCATATGACATCTAATATGCGTTAAAATTTTAGCTTTTAAACCTAATTTACAGATAGCTTCACAATCATTTCTACTTTGTTCAGAAGCAACTGGCGAAGTTAATTCGATGTAATCAACACCAAAGTCATCTAACGCTTTTGCTATTTCAATCTTTTTCTCGGTACTGAAAAATGCATTAGCAAATTGTTCACCTTCTCTTAAGGTTGATTCGATAACTTCGAATTTACCAACGTTAGACAAAAAATCTGATGGGTTTGGACCGTATGGATTCGATTGAACTGACATATTAATGTTTGAATATATAGATTTTTAAAAACTTAGCTTTATTAATTCTATAGCTTAAGAATAAAGAAATTCTTTATATATATGGAAGAAAATTTTTTTGAAATGACTGAATCGTTGAAATTGAAAATGAATGAGTAAGCTTATTTAAAGTGCATTATGAGTCAGAAATACATGTGTTTAATTATTACATAAATTTTAAATGAAAATACTTCCATTTCTGAATGAATGTATACCTTATATTACGTTAATTATATATATATAAGGAGATATATATATATACGTTCATTGAACCCGTAAGGCCACTTGTAGAATATATTTCCAATCTATCAAGACCCTAGAGAAGAAATGAGTCATAAATAGTTTTGAAAAAAAAAAAAAAAATTAATTGCGAAATCAGATATAGCAAACTTAGAACTAAAATATGATATTAAACTACAATAACTAATAAAATACACATTAAACAATAAATAAGCACCGACATTAAATTGGATTCGTAACCATCTTAACAAAACGGAAGATTTCCAGTTTTAATTTTTGCAAATCGATGTGTTTAATAACCAACTTTCCATTCATTCTCGTAACCAATGTCTTTACGATAGTATTAATTTCGTTATTTGACATGCCGGTTATGCCAGCCCAGTTTTTCGTAATTTTTTCTCTTGACAAAGTCAACTTGAAACAACCAACGATCAACTTCTTTATGCTGAAGTCCATTTCGTTATAATTGGCAAAATTGTTAGACTGGTTCAAGTACCTTAACAAGTAAATGATGTCCATGTATCTAAACAAGTAGATAACGCCCCTCATAAATAGAGGGAGCGACAACTGTAATCTGTTTGTCAAAATTAACAAAAACTTGTCCAACGGGAGTTCAGACGAAGATGTGATAGGGGAAGAGGGAGGAAACGAATTCGTAATCTTGGTAGCGACATACTTGACGACGATGGTCATCAATTGGTTCCTTTCATATCTGAATTGCTCCGCTGTCAACTCTTGTTTATTGCATTTGACAACAGCTTGCTCATCCTGGGTTGATTTCATGTCTCGTTTAACTTGTTCGGCCGTGACTGAAGCCTTCACATTTGCATCACTTTCGCGGCCACTAGATTGACTGGCATCACATTCTTCAACGTCAGAAAGGTCTTCGTGATCGGACACAAGCAATGGTACATCCTCCACGTCTTGGTTATTTATTGGCTTTTTTGTAGAATCATTTGAAGTGCTTGCCATATCGATCGAGTTCACCTTTAATATTTCATTCATAGGGTACGACTTTAATATAGTGCTGGAGGAAATAGTAGACTTGTTTGGATAATCACTATCAATAATAGTAACCATTTTATAATTAATCCCTTAAATATTCGTCGAACTTCTGGTTTCTAATAGAATAAATAAAGAATGTATTATAGTAATCAAATATTCTGTAATTTCAACGGAATACCCAACTGTTGCTTTATAACCTCTTAAAAAACAACTTAATTATAATATATCAACAGTAAAAAAACTTTATACGTATAATCTGTCAAACATGTAGTCTTGATTACACGTTTAAAAAATCATCTTGGATATACTTAAATTAACAAACGGAAATAAATTAAAAGTAAAATGATCGATTTTTCTATTAAAATCAGTTGAGGATTGAAAAGTTTTTCGATTTAATGTTGAAATATTAATACCAATTTTATAGGTATCCGTTCCAATATATACTTTTAGATATATAGGTGGCAAGAAGAGAAATATAAGAAGTAACCACTGGCTCAGACCATTTTTTCGATGAGAGCTGGATTGACTCATTCCTCAAATTCTTTTTGTGTCCGAGTGCCGGCCGGCTACAAAGAGGGTTTCTTGGTTTAAAATCAATTTTCTTCATAATTCCTTGGCCTATTTTCACTTGGCCAGGCATTAGTATACCAATTACATGCTTGAGTGTAGCCCAATCAACTTTTTTACGTTTATATGGATAAAAATTGGTATAGACTTGTAGCATTTAGTGAATAGCATAATATTCCTGCATATTGAGGGATATATCTAATATGAATGCCAGTGTGAAGCGGCAGTTTTATAGAAAAGGACTAATTGTATTGCTAGCACCATCTATTTTAGGTTGTTGCTGTGATAAAGGTGATTCTTACAGCTAATTAAGTGGTTCTTTTGAACGTCTGCCCCCAATTGTGACGCTCGTGGCTCATTTTCCTTATGAGTGAAGATCAAGGTAATACCAAATCAACGCCAACCAATACTACGGAAATGCGTATTCCAACAGCCAGTAGAACTTACAAAGATGCAATCAATGCTTTGAATACATTGCAATCCAATTTTGCATCCATTGAAGCGATCAAGAAGTTAGGATCTAGCGTCAATAAGAATGAGTTGTCGATCAAAGAAGTATATGAATATAGTAGAAGATTGGGATACCAACCTAAAGACTTCAATAAAATGAACATTATTCATGTTACAGGTACCAAAGGTAAAGGATCCACATGTGCATTTACCGAATCCATATTGAGACAGTATCAAGGCACTAATGGAGGACCCATCAATAAAATTGGGTTGTTTACTTCACCTCATTTGAAAACCGTCAGAGAAAGGATCAGAATAAATGGAAGTCCAATTAATGAGCTGAAATTTACGAAGTACTTTTTTGAAGTGTGGGACAAGTTATCGAGTACTCAATCGTCTCTTAGTGATTTCCCAACTTTACAACCAAGTGATACAGTTAAGCCAATGTACTTTAAATACTTGACTATATTATCTTTTCATGTGTTTATGTCAGAAGGAGTTGATACCGCTATTTACGAAGTCGGTGTAGGTGGTCAATATGACTCTACCAATATAATTGACAAACCTACTGTGGTTGGTATTTCGAGTTTAGGTATCGACCATACGTTTATGTTGGGTACGACCATTGATTCCATCACCTGGAATAAGACAGGGATCTTCAAGAAAGATACACCCGCAGTTGTCAGTAATCAATTAGAATACCCCGAATCATTAGAAATCATTAAACAGAGAGGTATCGAATTGGGAATATCAAGTTTGGAAATTGTAGACAAAGAATATTTATCCCCAAATATCAAATTGGGGTTAGCAGGTGACTTTCAAAGACTGAATGCTGCATTAGCGGTCAAATTGTCTTCTATCCATTTACTGAAACTTGGTGTATCTTCGAGCGACTTACCTGATTTTGAAAACGTGAACTGTTTGCCTGATAAATTTTTGACAGGTTTGGCTAATACCCAATGGGATGGACGTTGTCAAATGATTGAAAGAGAAAACGTTAATTGGTATATAGATGGTGCACATACTTTGGAATCAATTAATGTGGCTTCAAATTGGTTTAAGGCTACAGCTAATTCAAACAATAACCGCCAAGTTAATAAAGGCTTAAAGATTTTGTTGTTCAATCAACAGAATCGCGAAAACGCAAACGATTTACTAGCCAGATTATACGAAAATATAACAACTTCTGATTTCAAATTTGATCATGTCATTTTCACTACAAACATTACTTGGTCAGATGGGAATTATAATAGTGATCTAGTATCTTTGAATAGTTCCAAAGAGCAATTAGATAAATTAACTATTCAGAAGGAATTAGCTGAAGCGTGGAGTAAATTAGATCTGAAGAATAATTTTAGCTCTAGAAAACACATTTTCCATGATATTGAAACAAGTGTAAATTTCATCAAGAGCTTAACAAATGATAGTCCCAAGATTGACGTGTTTGTTTGTGGTTCGCTACACCTTGTCGGAGGGTTTTTAGTAGTCCTTGATAATGAAAAAGATTAATTTATATATACTTCCCTGCTCCTTAAGAGGTTTTCAGCCTTAAGCTTAATATATTAATTCATTTATTTATAAGAGAGTTGTAGTTGGAAGATAACTACTACAAGAAACCAATCATTTATAATACGAACAATAATATATAAAAATAGAATCCAATACATTCTCCAGTCATTAGCAATTAATGAATTTTACACCATTAATTATTATTGTTATTGACAATATTTTCTCTCGAGGTATTTACGATATCATCAATATTGGCTAAAGAATTCTTCCAATCAACCAAAACGTTTTTAACATTTTCCCAATTCTTGTTAATGTTCTCCTTATCACCAGCTAAAATAAATCTACGAACCCTAGTTAAATAGAAGGTTTCGTCCAATTGATTTAATTTACCTTCAATAACACCTGCTTTAATAGAATTAATCAATAATAATTCGAAGTCTTGTGATGATGAGGCTAAGAAGGATGGAATTTCATTGTACTTGAAAATATTTTTGTTGTCATTCTCAATGAAGAATTTGGCCAATGCCAAAATTCTTGACTTTTGTTCTACCTCAGTGCTCGATAAACCATATGACGATGGGACAGATGAGATTAATTCACCTTTAGTATATTTAGTAAAAAGCGAAACTAATTCATCGCCGGAGTTTACTTTCAAAGCCTTTGCAACATTATTATTAACTAGGAATGAAACATCTGTAGTTGTAGAAGATAAAGCGAATTTAATCAAATTATGCAATTCAGCCAAGTTTAATTCATGACTTGAAGTAAAAGATTTAATTAATTGTAAGGATTTAAGTGATTTTTTCTCGTCCAAATTAATAAATTGCCAGAATACAGAAGAAATCTCTTGCTCAGAAGCATTCGCTTTACGTAACCAAGAAACCAAGTTATTTCCAATTGATTCTTGAACTAAGCTATAATCAATGTTAGACTTTTCAACAATATTTAAAATTGTAGTCAATATGTGAATTCTATTAGTTGAGGTTTCAGGCAAGAAATTGAAACACGTATTTAAAAGCGAAAGGATAGTAGTAGATTTGATGGACTTTCTATCTCTTAATAAAGGTTGTTTGCTTGGGTTGCATTCGACCAAGTTTTTAATAATTTGAGAATCTTTGCTTAAAACTTTCTCTAAAGACTCTTCAAGTTGGGATAAAATGTAGATGATCAAATTAAAAGTTGGCTCAAATTCTTTGTCTGATAACTTAGTTAAGTTAGATGCAGTTGAAGTTTCATAGATTTTGTCAATCAATCCAGTTTTGTTAATTATTTCATTCTTTTGGTCATTGAAAAATGTATGTAAAGATTTGGAAAGTTCAACTGATTCATTAACTGAATCAATAATCTGACCATATTCCTTCACGGAATCTTTCAACTCATTATCAACAACAATAACCGCAGGCATCCTTACTATATTAATTAGTTGATATAATCGAAAATCTATAATTGTATTTCTTTATTCACACTCTCGTTGTCCAGATTAAAAAAATTTTCGATACTTCAGTCCTCATTAAGGGAGGTGCGCGCACACCTATCATCACTAAGAAAACCCTCTACATAAGGATTATCAAATACTATTACATTGGTTCTATATAATATACAAAGATCTAATTCTCTTCTTCTTCTTCCTCATTGATGATGAACTTCGGTTGATACATGCTACGAACTTGAGGCGGGTTAGTTTTGTTTACCTCGTTATTCCAGGCTAGGTTTTGATCGATTTGATGGGTATCGTTATTTGAAGTATCATTATTTGCTGGTCGAGTTGACTTTACCGAAAAGGAAGAATTCTTATTCTGGTTAGTGTTCCACTTAGTGTAGCCATTAATTTTTAGTTTGTTAAACTTTTTTGGTAAAGGTGGTGAATGAGATCTAGCGAAGGGTTCATTATTATTACCAAATTTGTATAATGAGTTTGACGTTTCGAAATTATTCAGCGAGGGTAAAGGTGAGCTATTAGGCGAATTATGCGAATGTTTCCAAAGTTTAGAATTGATCAGGGCCTTCTTTTTCGTCGGCTGAACTAATTCGGGAGATTTTGGTCTGTTAATTTTATTCGGGTTAAAGTCGTTCAGTGCAATAGTCAAGGGGAAAATAGGACTGGGACTTGCAAATATGCTGTTATTAAAAGTTGTGCTTCTATTTGTTGAACTTTCTTCCGAAGAATTACTAGATAAACGGGAAAGGGATCTTCTTTGTTGCCCTTTGGAAGGAGCTGGATTCCCTGTCGCTGATGTAGATGTAGACATAATTGATATATCTGAAGATAATGTTCTTCTATAGCTTGGTCTCTTTTTGGGCATTGTGGGTTTACCCGTTGTTACAGGTGAACTAGACGTTGGTGTAATACCACTTCCGGATTGTCTCTGATCTAATTGAGACATATCCAATGAAGATTCGTAGATCCCATCCTCGTCGTATTCTTCTTCATCCATGGTATCTGTTTCGCCTAAGACATCTGATTCTGTCATAGTAGAAAGTTGGCTTAAATGACTGAATTGACTTATCTGGGAAACAACGGATGATGGTCTGGCTTTCAAGTATTTTGCAGATGAAGGGATATTATCCAAGTGCGGAGTGGTCTGTCTATTTGGTGAATCTAATAAGCTGGGATCTTCTTCGACATTACCGATTTGGTTAAGATCTTTCTGTTCAATTTCGTTTTGTAGTTCTCCATTACGAGCTGGGCCTTCAACATCGTTCATTAAAGCTGAATCGCGTGCTTCAATCATTGGAACAATATGCTCATTCCCCGGTTCCATATGACTCTTCGGACTAGGAGAACGGTTGGCGTCCGGAAGAAATATATCTTGTTGCAAAGTATCGGCTTCTTCAGAATGTTTATTTACTCTCAGTATTTCATCTCTATTAGCTTTATTCTTCTTCCAAAATTGAAGTTTGTTGAGAATCTTAGAATTCTTATTCTTCTTCAGGTTCTCACTACCAGCAGTGGAGCTGAGAGCTGTAGTTGCATTAGAAGGTCTCCTTTTTTCATCTTCTTGATGAAAAGAAACTGTTTTCTGAAGTTGTGAATCATTATTACTGCCAATTCTTTCAAATATTAAATCCTGAGATTGATCGGTTGCAATATTTGACAATGTCTTATTGACTCGAATGCCCGTTAAGGAATTTCTGTTCAGCTCGGAGCCTCTTGGTTTTCTAGCTGGCTCGGAAAATTCAACAGATTTTCGAGAACCAACTTTCGAAAGATTGGTCTTACTGGCATTATTACGGTTTGAACTCAAACTCAAACTTGATATTATTCTTTCTAGAGGTTGGGTGCTATTACCTTGATCAGATAATGAAAGTACGCTTTTAACCCTCTTTCGGGAATTCAACAAAGACTTTTTTGCCTCATAATATTTTCTCTTTTTTTCCTTATAATGTATCTTCTTCTTGGAAAACTCCCTCGTTAAAGACAATTCATAAAATGCTGTCAATGGACTTGTTTGGTCTGTAAGTACATCATGTTGAAGTTGGTCAACGTTGATGTTCAATTTTTCGAATTTTTTCAACAAAAGACGATCGACTTTAGAGTGGAACGGTTGTGTATTTGAATTGTAATGCTGGCTTATCGATATTATGGATTCACTATCATTATGGGTGGAAGATCTCTGGGCTTTTGCCATATGCTTATTATTAATATCAATCATGAAAGACGAATTTAATACTTCATTAATACTAGGCCTCGAGCGAGGTTCCTTCGATAACATCTTTTGTAAAAGACTTATCGCCGCATTTGGTATGTTCGTTCTGTACAATGGCTCTTCATGGACAATTTTATATTTTGTTTTCAAGTCGTCATTTTCATCAAAAGGCATCTCACCGTAGAGCATAGTATAGAGAATAACCCCAAGCGACCAAATATCAATTGCAAAGCCAGAATACGTTTCATTCTTGATTAGCTCTGGAGCCATATAAACTGTAGTTCCACAAACAGTTGTGAGGAATTGTCGTTGAGAAGGGTTAAATTCTCTTATAAAACCAAAGTCTGTTAATTTGACAACTGATTTCCTCTTATTTGCAAATAAGATATTCTCTAATTTTAAATCTCTATGCGATAGATTAAGGGAATGGACATGTTTCAATCCCAATAGTATTTGAAAAAATATATTTTGACACTCATTGTACTCGATTCGTTTCTTTTCATATATGTAATAAAACAATTCATTGCCTTGACAATATTCAAGTACCATCCACAAATGCTTCTCAGTTTTTATTATTTCATAAAGTTTAACAATGTTCTTGTGTTTCAATTGTCTATGATAATACACCTCCCTTACTATATTTGGATCGTCGATCAACCCACATTTCAATACAACATGCACATTCAATAAAATATGCTTAGCCAAGTATACTTTTCCAAAGGCTCCTTCGCCAATTTCTTCAATAATCTGGTAATTCCCTATCTGGCTTACATCGGAAGATGTAATTTGCAAGTAGAATTGGTTGAATTGTGCAGCAAGTCGGGCCTTACTATTCTGGTCACTTATTCGGACACCATTCATTTACAATGTCCCTTTGGGCGTTTTTATCCGTATTATGAAAACCTATAATTTTATATTCGAGGAAAGATTATTATCACTCTAGAATTAGCTTTCTCTGTATTGTAACAGTAATGATGCTGGTATTTCTGTCCGTCGTCCCAAACCTCTACTTCGATGGTTGAGCTATTTATTCAGTTCAATGAAGGCCGTGTGCGATTTTGATATATCTTAAGAATTTACTTCACAAGATTAATGGATTGCTGTCGACTCGTGTGAGAAAGTTAGACGGGTATGCAGAGAACGATTGATTTGTCGTAGCAAAACTACTATACTTGGGAAGCCATGCTTAAAATACGGAGCCAGCCGTTTAGATAAAGTCACACTGATGTCACGAGCCCATCAAATAAAATTCGTTATTCTTCTGATTTATTCTGGTTTCTAGCTCTAAGGTCTACACAACAAATGAAGGACCGAGTAAGGAGACTAATAGATGCTGGAGTTAGACAGAAGTTCTCGTTCATAAGTCGAAGAAATTTCAGTTCGTCTCTTTTGATAAGGTATGCCCACCTGATTCAAAAACTAGATGCTACATCGCATGCGTGGAAGAAGATTCAGGATCAGATTAGTACAGAAACTCCACCTAATATTAATATACTGTCTCATTCGGAGCCTTCAGATCAGTTAAAGGAGTTAGTGAAGAAGCCATTATGGAATTTATATTGGAAGTTAGTAAAGAAGGAATATGATGCTCCACTAACTAGCTTGAACAAGCTTGACAAGAAAGGTATAGAAAAGGTCATGAATTCGTTTACAGATAGATTATTCTTTGAATTTGATACATATATACAAGATAGTTCGAAGAAAAGACCCATAGGTGATATCAGAGTGGTTGATTTTATAAATCCCAGGATTTGCAATATAACGCAAATAATTTACCGGATTCATATGGATTTGTTTCCATCTCAACTACCAAAATTTTATGGATATAAGACGAAAATAGACTTCATTGTCGATATATTGTCGAAGCTACTATACAAGGAATTTGTTGAGTTGTCGTTGGTAGGTATCAAGCAACAAGATTCTCTAGTAGATCTTTCGAACCCAGCAGAATGGTTCCCGGAGGCACGTAAGATGAAACGTAAGTTCATCATGCATGTCGGTCCAACAAATAGTGGTAAGACGTACAACTCATTGCAGAAGTTGGCTACTGCAAAATCTGGATATTATGCTGGTCCATTAAGGTTATTGGCTCGGGAAATATACGAGCGCTTCCATGACCAAGGAATTAAATGTAACTTGATAACAGGTGAGGAAGTTATACCATCTATTGATTCATTTGGAAAGATTAGTGAAATTTCTTCTGGGACAATTGAAATGATTCCAAGTCACAAGAAAATGGATATTTGCATTATTGATGAGATTCAGATGATAGCGGATGCAAGAAGAGGTGAAGCATGGACGAATGCTGTCTTGGGAGTTCAAGCGAAAGAAATACATATGTGTGGTGAAGAGAGTGCGGTACCGTTAATTACGAAATTGGCTAAAATTACTGGTGATGATATTGAAATTAATAGGTATAAAAGACTAGGTAAATTAACCGTATCTGATAAAGAAGTTGGACAATATAAAAATTTACAGAAAGGTGATTGTATGATTGCATTTTCCAAGAGAAAGATTTTGGAATTGAAATGTGAAATTGAAAGATCTACAAATTTGAAAGTTGGTGTTATATATGGTGCTTTACCGCCTGAAATCAGATCGAAAGAAGCCAATGGTTTCAATACGGGTCAGTATGATGTTTTAGTTGCATCCGATGCAGTAGGAATGGGTCTTAATCTAAAAATTAAAAGAATTGTCTTTTTTGCAACGAAGAAATTCAATGGAAATGAAACCATCCCTTTAACCGCATCTGAAACTAAACAAATTGCCGGAAGAGCTGGAAGATTTAGTAAAGATGAGGGAGAACTGGAAGGTTTCGTTACAGCAATGTATAGGAAGGATTTAAACTTTCTTAAAAAGATGATGCATGAACCAATTCAAGACTTAAAAAAAGCATGTACATGGCCCACTGACAAAATTTGGACATATTATATGTCTAAATTCCCAAAACATACTTCGTTCTATGACATTCTAGCCCAATTTGAAAAAGAAACGAGCAGCATAGAAATGGAGAATTTCTTCTTAACATCTTTGGACTCCAGATATGAGATTCTCAATCTATTCTTGCGTAATGATTTGTATAAAAAGACTACGATAGAAGATCAATTACGGTTGAGTTTGGCTCCTATAAACATAAGCATGGCATCTCCGTTAGTGGTAAATACGGCTTTCAACTTTTTTCAAAATATTACAAAATGTGAAACCAAGAACATTTTCGATTTTAAATTTTTGCATGCGGAAGTCTTGAAAAGACGTCCTAAATTTACAGCAACTACGGAGCTGACGGTACAAACATTACAATCACTCGAAGAGAATCATAAATTAGTTCTTATCTTTTTGTGGTTGAGTCAAAGATGGCCAACTTTATTCGTGGATAAGGAAAGTGCTACTGAAACTAAAACTTTAATTGAAAAAAGGATTAGCGAGGAATTGCTTAATCTTAGAAGATTGATAAAACACTCTCGTACAGGAGGTGTAGATATAAACAGACTAAACAGAAGAACCAATAATTCTCGTGTAAACCAACAAAAAAATAATAAGTAGTATAGGTTCCATATTGTATATAGTACTTGTAAATAAATTTCGCGCTCCCCCACTTTTGAAAAATCTGGTCCCCCAAATCCCCCAAAATCTTCGGACTATATATCTCTGACTCAAACCTACCTGAGTTGAATTACTGAAATAATAGATATAAATCGATAAAAATGACGTCGAATACAATAATTGTTGTAGGTGGGCCAGCAGGTACTGGTAAGACTACAATTGCACAGTTATTGGCAGATCACTATCAGTGTCCCTTTATAGAAGGAGATTCCCTTCACCCCCAACTGAACATCGAAAAGATGTCTAACGGCCTTCCATTGACCGATGACGACAGGTGGGAGTGGTTGAAAGAGTTGAGTGCTGTATCTGCTTCGCAGAGCATTAATTCATCAAATAAATCGAATATAGCTATTGTTTCCTGTTCAATGTTGAAAAAGATCTATAGGGAATACATTAAAAAGAGTTCTACACAAGACTCAGAGAACCTACAATTCAGATTTGTGTTCTTGTATACCTCTTTTGAAAACTTACTCCAAAGAGTGAATAATAGGCAAGGCCATTATATGAAATCAAATATGGTCAAATCACAGTATGATATTATGGAAGTACCAGAAGGCGACGAGTTACTTGCAAATGGCGGTGAATCTTTGGCAATTGATACAACTGGAAAGCTTCCACAAGATATCTATAAAGAATTGTTGTCTGACTTCACATTACAGTAAGGTCTTTTAATAAATTTCCTCGAGGACGTATCCCACTCAGCATAAATCTTGTAGTAGGGCATTTATATAGAACCTAGAAGTAATTAGACAAATAAAAATGTTAGATCCTTGATGTAATGTCAAGAAAATAGATTATGGGTGTGTAGTGAAAATTTTGTGTGACTATCGCATTAAATTTGCTTGCATTTTTCAACCTTTATCTCTCTGCACTAGGAAAAGAAAGAAGATAGATTAAACGCTAGCATTTGCGTCGATATGACTGGTTTTGACCCTGAAACTATAACTTACCTAAACCCTAGCAATGACAGAAGAGTAGCTTTAATTACAGGGGGAAATAGCGGTATTGGATGGTACACTGTTTTACATCTTTATCTTCATGGATATATCATTTATATTGCAGGGAGAAGTAAAGCCCGTACACTCAAGTCAATAAACGAGTTGAAGGAAGAGGCCACGACTATTAGACTGCAATATACTTCACAGCAATCGTCGAATGAAAGATTTTTGGGAGAATTGCATTTTTTGGAAATAGACATGGTAAGCTTAGCTTCGGTTACGAGGGCTGTGGATACTTTCCAGAATTTAGAGACTCATTTGAATATTTTAGTGAATAATTCTGGCTGTATGGGCCTCCCATATTCACTGACAAAAGATGGGTTTGAAATCCAGATGCAAATTAACTACATATCACCCTTTTTATTAACTACAAAGTTAATACCCCTATTGGAGAAAACTAGCGAAGCATACCCTGAAAGTGGACCACCAAGGATAATTTATTTAAGCTCAGTAGGGCATAGGTTAGCTGTTCGGTATTTTAATTTGAATTCTACCTTTGACTACAAACCTAATATATTATTCACATGGCTTAGATACAGCTTGGCCAAGACTTGCGGTATTCATTTTATGAAAATGCTAGCGTTAAGAAATCCAAAGATATTATGCATGTCAGTACACCCAGGATTCGTGATGAATACCAATACATTTGCCTTTTGGACCTCTCTCCCAATTATCGGTATAATATTTTGGTGTTTATTCTATATATTTGGTTACTTATTTGGGGTTTCAACTGAGCAGGGTGCTCAGACTACAGTTAGACTTTGTATGGATCCAGAATTATCACTCGAAAAGGATAATGGTAAGTATTTCGGAAGCAAAGGTATCGAAGCTGAACCATCAATCATTGCAAGAAACATGAATTATGCAGCTCGAACCTGGATATGGACAGTTCATCAGCTAAGTGAGCGAAAAATTGCAATTCCAAATTAGCAACCACTGCATTATTCGATTATTTATATTATCTATTATTTTCTATATATTTTACCCTTAGTTATTAATATTGCATTGCTTTCATTTAGTTCTTTGGATTGAGACCTTGTTGCAAAAGGATTGATCCAGGTCCAATATCTGTACTAATACTTTTTAGTAAGTTAGATAGACTGTCCATATCAGTATTACCATTCAAATTTTGCACAAATTGTTTCATGTACTCTTTTTCATCCTCATCTTCCTCTGTATCATCCTCTTCGTCCTTGCCGTATTCTACCGAAGTATCAGTATGATAATCACTTTCGTCGTTATACTCTTTAAATTCATTCATCTTCCGCTTCTTTTGAGGTTCGCTACTAGCTGTAGCTCTATAGCTTTCCAAGTCATTGTCAGTCAATTTTAAGGCTTCCTTCAAAAAAAACTCAAAAAAATCGTCTTCATCTATATCATCTTTATTGGAGCTAGCATCAGTCATCAGATTAATTTCTTTGCTCTCATCACTATCATCATCGTTATCATCATCATTTTTATTATTTTCAATTCCCTCTAATCCTGCAGTTGTATCATTGAAGAACTCTTTGAATTTATTCAATAATATAGTTTCGTTGAAATCTGCTGATACATCTTCTGTCGTAACATTTTCAAATCTTTCAAAAAGACTCGTATTTTCTGGTTGTTTTTTTGATAATTTCCCCGATCGTATAAGGACATCTTGTATAACGTCTCTTGATAAATTCAATGGTTTGTTTTCCTGCGATACTGGTATTTTATATTGCTTCATTACATTATCCAACCCAACAGTCAATATCTTCGAAACTAAATCCAGCAAGTCAATTTCTACAGAATCGGAGTCTTGTAACTGCAATTGTTTAAATTTCATTAAATTTAAACTTAAAAATGGAATTCCAGCCACGCAGTTCTGTACATCTCCGCTTTGAACGGACCTCAAGCTTTGATTAATCGATAAAGATTCTTTCATGAACTCATTAATAGATTGAGACATTAGCCAAGGTTCATTAGCAAATATTTGTATTACCTGTTTAGGTAGAGCAATATTAAGATCGTATATCAAATCAACAAAGAATGTATCACTGATCTTTGAAAACTTATCTCTAAAATAATCTGATACTTCATTATACTTCCTGAAATTTCCGTCAAAAATCTCCTCCAATGCTTGATCCAAAAACAAATTTTTTGGTTCGCCAGCTGGGTTTATGATTAAAGCAGTTTGGCAGTTTATCCACGCCCTATTTAATGAATTATTAGGCTCTAGCCAATTAGGTATAAGATTTGAGCATTCAACTAATAAGAATTCAAGATCTGACGAGTCCCAGAGATGGATATATAGATCTGCATAATACTTCAGGAATTCCCATAAAAGACATGTAAGGAGCCATTCATCGTTTAAATTATCTTGATATACTAATTCCCCATATATATAATTCATAGAGTCATTTCTGAATACTTGGAAGGATGGTGGAGAATGGAACCATGGATAATGGTTCATAAATGGATCCAAGAATCTCTTTAGGTGTTCATGTACTTCTTTAATACTATCGGAATTTACGTGGAATAATGTGAATATTAAAGTTTCTTTATCAAATATTAATTGATTGTTTAAATCATCTAGATTGTAACTATCCCATATAAACTCTGGATCAAGGGAAGTCATTTGGATTAAAAGGGTTTACAATATAATATATTTAGGTTCAGCTATATTGAAACTTTTGATATCATCGCGATCTTTTAATAAATATTTTTGTATTGCGTATTAATTAAATCTAGCTACAATACTTACAATTTAGAGTCGTTATCGAATCTTTCGATAATAATGGAGGAGGCACCACCACCACCATTACAGACACCAGCAATACCAATTTTACCACCTTCTTGGGCCAAGACAGATAATAAAGTAATGACAATTCTAGCACCAGAACAACCTAATGGGTGACCTAACGCAACGGCACCACCGTAAACATTTAATTTATCAGCAGGGATGTTACAGATTTGAGCATTAGCTAAACCAACAACAGAGAAGGCTTCGTTCAATTCGAAAAAGTCAATGTCATTCATGGACATGTTAGCGTGCTTCAAGGCCTTAGGAATGGCTAAAGAAGGAGCAATAGTAAAATCAATTGGTTTTCTAGCAGCTTCACCCCATCCAGAGATTTTAGCCAAAGGTTTCAAGTTTAATTCCTTCAATTTTTTTTCTGAAACTAAGATAACAGCTGCACCACCATCGTTCAACTTAGAAGCATTTGGACCGGTAACGGTACCATTTTCCTTTTGGAAAACAGTTCTGGCAGACTTGACCTTGGATTCATCGAAGTTCTTAACTTCTTCATCGTTGGAAATAACCACATCTGGTTTACCTCTTTTCCCAGGAATGGTAACAGGAGCAATTTCCTTGCTGAATTTACCAAGCTTTTGGGCTTCAGTAGCTCTAGTATAAGAAGTGACAGCAAACTTATCTTGGTCGTCTCTAGTAATGTTGTGGTCCTTGGCACATTTTTCAGCAGCAACACCCATTAACTTTTGTTCGTAGACATCTAATAACCCGTCCTTTTGGACACCGTCAACCATAACTGAGTCCCCGAATCTAGCACCACTTCTAGCAGCTGGTAAGTAGTATGGAGTGTTGGACATAGACTCAGCACCACCGGTAACAACAATATCGGCGGTTCCTGTCATGATGGTTTGAGCCCCCAAAATAATCGACTTCATACCCGAGGCACAAACTTTGTTCACAGTGGTGGCCACAATAGACTCTGGCAATCCTGCCTTCAAGGCAACTTGTCTGGCTGGGGCTTGCCCAACGTTAGCCTGTAATACACCACCAAAGAAAATTTCTTCAACGTCCTCTGGCTTTATTTGTGGAACTCTTTCAAGTGCTGACTTGACAGCATGAGATCCCAAATCGGAATATGTCAAAGAAGATAATTCCCCTTGGAATGAACCGATTGGGGTACGAGCTGTAGAAACGATGTAAACGGAAGACATTTTTGTAGATCAACTATATGAAATCTCTATTTATGAAATATAATTAAGTGGAGTTATTGTTGGACAATCGGTTACTTAAATAGCTTTTTGTAAACGACGCTCTCTGAACGAAAATCGTGTTCTCACCGGAAATTTACAGGTTGAATTGTTCTACTACTATTAATACTTCTGAATTAAACGACATTTGATCGTATAGAGTAAGAAAGGAGGAAATAATTAGTAATATGATTGGAATAGGCAAGTTACCTATTGGAATTTTGACGAGGCCAAAACTCGGGTTGGTACGTTGCGGTATAAACTACAAAAATACCATTGGAGTTAGACAATTTCATGAGAGTTCGGTGAACAACTTGTTCAGAAAGAAGAAGGCTGCCACTGCAGCAGATGGGGAGAATACCGGTACAGTGGAGACGCATCCAATTATGAAGAGGATTCCTAGATTCATGTTGCCATACACCAAGAACTTTATCAATGCACCAATTTCGCATGTAACAGCATTTTTAGTTCTCCATGAGTTGACGGCCATAGTGCCATTGGTTGGGATTTGGTACGTATTCCACAAGTACCAATGGGCAATCCCGATGGATTTGCCGTCGTGGGCCATCGAAAAGGGCACGAAGATCATTGATCTGTCCATGGCCAAGTTTGATTTCCGTGATTTTTCGTTTCACGAGAAGGCCAATTTTATCATGGAAGGTGCGTATGCATACGTGATAGTGAAGGGGCTATTCCCAGTAAGACTAATGTTTAGTTTGACGTTCATGCCTGCTTTCGCCAAGTATTGTGTAATTCCGTTTACCAACTTGTTTAATTTCAGAAGAAGAAAGCAGATCAAGCAAAGGGCGCAAAGTGTTGAGAAGCCACAAGACGTTACAAACACGGTTCCAAAAAAGGTCACCAAGCCAAGATTGTAAATAGGATGGGTAATATTTAAAGGAATATTTTTGGGAAAGATCAGTGATCGAAGGACGCTTACACTAGTAGGCCTTGTGTAGGTGAAATAGTGATTGAATATAATTTTATAAATAATCTTGTATCTATAGAAATATATAGTATATAATACATTATAATTAATAATTATTAATTATTAATCAATAGGATGGAGATAATTTCTGAGCTGGAGCAGCTCGAGGTTAACATGACTACCACAGAGGACCACAAGCAACACTTTCAATCCAACGTAACTTTCAATTCTTCACTGGTCAACGGTCTGAACGTTTGTAAATCGCCGGACGACAACTTCAAACTAGACATTGCGAACTCGGGAATCAAAATGTGGTTCAACAGAGGATCCACCGATAATTCACGATCGTCGAAATCAAACAACTGGGGTAAGTCCCTAATGTCAGGTTGATTATTGAATAGTTGGTAATTGGCATTGTTGTGATGATTCAAATTGGCGCCAGTGGAGCTTTGGTGGTATTGCTTGGAAAAAAGCTTTCTATAGTTTGGAAGCTTGGTGGTGGGGTTTCTTAACTCATTAAAATAAGGATCGGCCAATGCCTTGATACATGGGATTCTTTCGTGGGGGGAGTATTGTAACACCTTGATCAAAAACTGAATGCAATCATTGGACATCTTCTTGAATATCTTTTGTAATGGAATGGGTTTTATCTGGGGAAATTTGTGCTCCATGTAGTTAGGGTTCATATTCTTGATCTGTTCCTTGGAGGGAGTACCCAAGATCTTAATGATCTCAACCAACTGGTCGATGCCCAGCTCACCCGGGAACAACGGCTGGCCCAAGATCAATTCCGCCATCACGCAGCCCGCAGACCATACATCAATCTTGGTCGTGTAGTTGGTTGCACCAAAGATCAACTCGGGCGCCCGGTAGTACCTCGAGCAAATGTACGACACGTTGGGCTCGGCCGGATTCAAAATTTTGGCCGACCCAAAGTCACACAACTTTAACTCGCCCGTCTCCAGGTTGATCAACAAGTTCTGCGGCTTGATGTCCCGGTGGCATATGCCCTGCGAGTGGATGTAATTGAGTGCCCGCAACATCTGGTACGTGTACAACTTCACCTCCAACAGCGGCATCGACAACCGCTTCGACACGTAGTAATGGCTCGCCTTGTACAACGTCTCCGGCACAAACTCCAATATCAAATTGAGGTACAACTCGTTTTTCTCGTTGTTCGTGTAGAAATAGTACTTCAAGTCCACGATGTTGCGGTGGTGCACCAACTTCATAATCTGCAACTCACGGTTCTTGAACCGCTTGTCCTGCAACACCCGCTTGATCGCTGCGATTTCGTTCGACGGCAAGATTTGAGTCTCAAATACAACCCCAAACGATCCGTGTCCCACCATCTGCGATTGAGTGTATTGAATCGTTTCTAGCTCGCCAGTGTGTCCGTTATTCACATTCTCACTGATAACCTCTATTTTAGACATGTTAGTATTTTATCCCTTTTGTCTCGTTTTTTCTAACCAATCTTCCAAAAATGTAGACTATATATCAACTGCTCCTATACTAAACAAAGACTTTTCAAGAAACTTCAAGAACTTCTTCACTCAGTATAGTCGTGATATACTGTTGGTTATATTTAACTATGATCTACCATAGAAAGGTCACGCATTCGCCAAATTGTGTTGATTCGATTTTGAGGAGTAGAATGGCCTGCCCACGACTTCTGCCATCACGGCGACAAGTCAAATATTTTAGTGAGACTCCCCCCAGCAATAGCGAGACATGGGCAAGCGCACACCCATCGCAACTATATCGCCGCGGGGGGGACCACTTTAGGAATTTCTCGCTAGCGCGGCCTTTACGGAGGCCTTGATTTGCTTCCGGGCGGAATTTCGCGCAAGTAGCCATTGTCTGGCGAGCGCTTTCATTGCTCGCGACAGCATTGGTGCTCGCTTACGATCATCGAAGGTTTTGCCCATATACCACGAAATGGAGAGGAAAAAGGTGCAAAACGAAAGGAATTCCGCTAGCACCCTCATACCAGGCCAAAAACGATGTAGAGATGGGCGACACCAACGATGGGTTACCACGGAGGAATCCTAGGGGCTCGAGGGGCGCTGGGGTAGCGGATCCACGGGAATCTGGGGTAGACTGCGAATGCGTGGCTAATAGTAGTTAGTGAAAAAAAAAGTACATACCTATCTGGTCCATTCTACGGTTTGTCAACTCGTTAAACTTCATCTTGATGATGTTGGGGCGTTTTCTGGACGATGTCATGGTGGACTTCGTCTGATCGTAGGACTTTGACACCGTCAAGTTGTTTTCCTTGTCGTTTTCATCGTGGGAGCTGGGGGTGTCAGGCTTTCCGCGGATAAAGCTCATGAATTTGCCGGCGATGGAGTTGTGGCGGTTCTGACGGCCGGCGCCTGCACCGTCGTCGTCGATCAACGTCGACTGGTTCGAGTCGAACGGGTTGCGGAAATGGGGGGGTTCCTGCTTAGGAATGGCCATGGGGGCTGCAGGTGGTGGCGGCCCTGGGGCCGCCAGTTTGCCCGCAGGCCTACCCGCGTACGAGACGTTTCGCCGGCGATTTCCCATGTCTGTTATATCGTATTCCTGGAACTTCTGGTCCTCCCTGGCCTGCTGAAGTTGTTCTTTCTTCATCTGCTGCATCTGTGCCCGTTTCTGCTCTTTGCGCTGCTGTTTCTTCACATGTTCGTTAGCCTTAGCGTATATAGGCTTGTCTGCAAGCAACTCCCGGATATCTGGAGTCAGATACTCGTTGTGTATGAACTTGGGGTAGTATTTATGGATATCGTACTGCTCTTCTAACTGATCATAATCGAGGTTCCGAATATAGTCTTCGTCCGTGGGACTACCGCTATTATTGAGTGAGAGTTTGTTCAACCCTTTGCTGAGTATAGTAGACGTCATATTGTGAGTGTACTCCCTATTTTATCTCTGTATTCACAGTAAATACCTTGCTATTCTATATATTTCTTATTTATACACTAAATAGCTATGAAATATTTTGGTGCGGCAGTGGGGAATGGTGGAGAAATTTCAAGCGAACAAATGAGGGAGTCACGTGAGCAACTTTTTAGCAGTAATTCGTTCACTGGCCTGGTAGACCATGATGTTATCGAAGGCATCTAGCATCGCAGGGGACTGACACCGAGGCAATAGCTGGGCAGGCAGCTTGCGGGGGTAATGGGTGAATTGAAATTTGTTAAAATGGTTCTGTGGCCGGTTAGCGTCGGGCCAATAGGTGTGAGGATCCAGCGAATCGGTGGCCAGAGGAGTTCCAAAGTTCTGGAACATGGAGTTGATGAGCGACAAGTCGTGGAAGTTAGCCTCATCGTCGAGACACGAGGAGCCTGAGTTGGAGTAGAGAATGGTGAGGAGGATGCCCAAGGACCAGATGTCGATGGGATGCGAGTAATCGGCCAAGCCAAAACACAACTCTGGGGCCTTGAAAATGCCGGTAGATACGTCTGTGACTTTGGCATCGAGCGGCTCGTCGGAGGGCGGGTCGCGGGTATTGTAGATGATGCCAAAGTCGCCGATGACGGGGTCGGAGTCCTCCGACATGAAGAAGATGTTGGAAGGCTTGATGTCGCGGTGGATGATGCCCTGTTCGTCGTGGAGGAATGCCAAGGTGGACACGATGGACCTGAAGATGGGCTCAATCCTGTCTACCGGGAACTCATTGTAGTAGCGGACGGTGTTGAGGGCCGGATTGTCGAGGTTGAACTTGACTCGTTTCTTGGTGCATCGGGTGATCCACTGTCCGAGATCAAACTGGTAGCAGGGTGTCACCAAGACCATATCGTCACCCTGACAAAACAGACTCATGATGCTTAGCACGCCGTTGTGGTGTATTTGCTGGAGGGTAGATATTTCCCGTCTCACATTGTGCGGTTTCATGCAAAAATCAACGTCCACCACCTTCAATGCCACAATCTTGTTGGTCGCATCCTCAATTGCTCGATATATTATAGAATGGGGCCCGCTATAGAGCGTTTCTTTATTAGTGTAACCATTCATTTATGGGCCATTATCACTGAATCGTTCAGGGTTTAAATATATTTTTATGTATCAGGTCGTGTGTCGCAGCAGCAGAGAATCAGGTCATAAATGGACTGGTATGATGAAATACATATTATATTAACATCTATGCTTAGAGAAAGAACCGAGGACTATTACTTTACACTGGGTCAATGGGTGCCTTGGTTTGTATATTATGGCGTTGGGAATATATATATATACAGTCAATTATAAATGGTTGTAGGTGACACCGATCCACGGTGAAATTTCTACCAGATATTTTATCAGCAGCCTCATCTTTGTCTCTTTCTGGTGCCATTATCATCGTATCCATGTCTTTTGTTATTGACATGTTGCAGGTTCGATACTATATCATTTTCGTCAGTGTAAATTCGTCTCTTTGGATACTTCAAATTCAACCCTTCGAAAGCGTTTTCTGTTATCTTTGGCAATTCTAAGAAAAACGGATGGGTCAATGCCTTATCGGCCGTGATTCTGGTGACGGGATCGTATTCAAGCAAGCTCTTTAAGAGACTCAAGCATTGTTTATTGGTTCTTCCAACTAATTTATACCAGTTGGTCAAGTTAGGAGGAAACGAGTTCCCGAAATGCTGTTGGAACATGGAATATTCTGGATATTTGTTTATAGTTGGCCATGTCTTGGTTGTGGGGGTACCCAATATCTCCACAATCTTCTGCAATTGGTTTTTTTGAAATGGTACCAGTTTTTTGTTGTTCATGTCGATCTTAGCCTCCTCCCCTTTAAATATAGGTCTTAACGAAAGCAATTCTGCTAGAATGCACCCCACCGCCCACAAATCTATAGCCGGAGCATAGTGTCTGGCCCCTAACAACAATTCAGGGGCTCTGTACCAAATAGTAACCACAACTTTGTCCCCCGTATACAAACTTTGTAATGGATTGTTGAATTTCCTAGCAAGTCCTAAATCACCGATCTTGACTACACCTGAACTTGAAACCATGATATTGGCCGGCTTCAAATCTCTATGAAATATCCAATTCTTATGCAAAAATGTCACTCCGTTAAGTATCTGCCACACTATGGATTTAATAGTAAAATCAGGTATGGCCTTAATTTCTGGGTGTGAATGATATTGGATAATCTGCAACAAATCATGTTCACAATATTCGAACACCATGTATATCGACTTATTCTCAAGTATTATATCTACTACCTTTGTTATATTCTTGTTATTTAGTTCTCGACATAATGACATTTCTCTAATTGCAGACTGGGATATTCCAGTGTAGTGAATTATTTCATTTCCATTGATATCATGGTTATTCCCCTTATTGCTCAGATGGTTATCACTCTTGAACTTCTTGATGGCAAACAATTGATTTTTGTTATCTTCCAACATATCCTGGTTTTGCTTCACAGGGCCAGTGTCCTTCTGACTTATATTCATTACGTTATCATTCATAACGATTGAGTTCATATTTGCATTCAGATTATTCCCATTGACTTTAGCTTTTGCTTTATACACCTTTCCATATGTTCCTGCTGCAATATATCCAATAATTTGGTACTTTGATAGAACTGATTCTCTTATCAAGTCCTTTCTATGCTTGTATGGACCAATAGTTAAAATGGTGCTCAGTGCCATTAATGCTGGTTGTGGTATTGTCGGCATTCCACTCTTAGTTTTATTTGACAGCGCATTGATTTGATTGGTATTTAAGGCATTGTATCCCGAATTCATAGTGATGTTTCTACAAATACTGTTATATTTATGCCGTAATTCATTTACGCTTATATATAATGATAATCGAAAATGATAAAAAAAACCTCCCCCAAGTAGTGCGCAAAATTCACTTCACTGTCATTATTTATTATTGCATTAATTATTATTTACTGCTCAAAACATATATAATATCTAATATAAAATGTCACAGATGCCTATCTTCGGCACTTGAAATGGAAAAATAGAATAACTCAGTGATAAACTCTATCATCATCTTTTCCTTCTAATTTTCCTCTAATGGCTTCCATTTTTTGGGTTTGTTCATTCCACATCTTGGATTCTTCTTCCTTTTTTGCTCTAACGAAAAGACTATCATCTGGTCTTCTATAAGATTTACCCAATCTGTCCCACAAAGTAGTGAATTGACCGTAATTATAATTGAAGTACAAGTGATGAATTGTGTGGCATGCAGTACCATTAACTATTGGATCATTGGATAAGTATTGGCCATCGTGGATCATGACAGTCCAAAAATTAACAAACGTGAAAAGAAGCAAATAAGAAACCTTATGCAATGGGAATAACATAGGATAAATGTGGTAAGGTAAAGATTGAGCCCATCCATCAACTGGGTGGAATGCATGGGAAGCAAACGGCGTACAAACAATCCATTTATGATGAGGCTTATGCAATACTTTATAAACCGAAGGCCAATGCAACCATCTATGTATAAAATAAATACCACAATCAGTAAACAAAATGAACAGTGGTACTTGAAATAATATTGCTTTCCAGCCACCAGTGGATTCGTTAACCTCCATGTATAACTTGGAATATCCTTTCAACTCAAGCATGAAAAATGGCAAGGTTAACAAAACCATGACAGGGATCGCCGTCGTGGCTCTGTGGATTTCCAACCAGATTTGATTTTTCAAGTATCTGGGGTGATTAAAGATTTTCTTATCAAACACGGTCAAATACGAAATTGACGCAACGATGAAATACAATAACCATCCGAAGATAGCAGTAGTTATGAAAATAGACAACCCCTGTCTAAAGGAGTTAGACCTCAATAATAATGTATCATTAGTGTAATCATTAAGTGGTAAAAACTTAGGCACGTTTCCGTATATTTCATCCGGCTTCTGCAAAGTTTGAAGCTTATTAATCAAAACTGTTAAAGGTAATGGCAAATTGGAGAATGCCGACTTCGACGTGAAAGTTGAGTTGCTGTTGTGAGTATAACTATTGTAAAATGATCCTGCTAACTCATTTATTCCTAGCTTATCCATAGTACCGGATATTTGGCTTTCCAATGACTTCGGTGCCAATTTTGAGTACACCTTGTCAAAAACAAAATAGTCTCCTATTTCTAACACAATATCCATCGTCTATGATACGTTTCCCGTCTAACAAGTTATATTAACAAAGGTATTTAGAAGAAACCAAAGGAATTGTTCTTTATTTTTATCATAATATATATTTTCACGTTCGTGTATAAAGAAAAAAAAAAAAAAAAGATATACGACGGGAACGAGCGAAGACTAAACGAAAAAAAGAAACATGCAACATCCGATAATCGGAACAAATAAGGCCATTACAGTTAACCAATTATATATTAATGGAGTATGTCATACTATATGTAATAAAGGGGAGCATTCGGTAAGATATGAATAGAATAATATGTACACCTTTTGGAGGAAATATTAACAAGATAAAATAAATAGCAATGCGATTATGTCGATGAAATGTAGATGAAATATAATTAGGTTTTTCCTATGCCTTATTTACAGTTTAAGCAGTTGTTGTAGTTGAACTCAGCGTTGAAGGAGGCTGATTGATCCTCTCAAAGTTTATATTATTTAAGATCTCCTTACCACCCTTCGCAATCAATAAATCACCTAATTTTATTCCAATTTTATCCGCGTCACTAGTCTGATTTATGATGCCACTCCATTCATCCTCAACATACTTTTTTCCGTCTGGGCTTACAATTATCCCTTTGAGAGACAATTTCTTAGTATCTTGGTCGTAAGAAGAATGGACTCCAATGGGAACGGAGCAACCGCCCTCCAAGTATCTCATGAGTGCCCTTTCAGCAAGACAGCAGTAGGTAGTAGGTAAATCTTCAATCTCTTTCAATAGTTTGATCATTTTCTTATCATTTTTTCTAATTTCAATCCCTAACGCACCCTGACCAACGGAGTGGTACATTTCGGGTGCATTCAAATATGCAGTTATTCTGTCACCCAAGCCTAACCGCAACAAGCCGGCTGAGGCCAATAATAAGCATTGGAATGGAGAATTCTCGTCGTCAAGCTTGTTTAATCTCGTTTGGACGTTTCCTCTAACCGAGTCAAATCTTAATTTTGGATAATTCTTCAACAATTGGGATGACCTTCTAACCGACGATGTTCCCACTAAAGACCCGTCCGGTAAATCAGCCAACGATTTATAAGTAGACCCGCTCTTCATAACTAACGCATCTCTTGGGTCTTCCCTATTCAATATGCATCCGAGCTCGAATTCATCCGGCAAATTCGTCGGCATATCTTTCAACGAATGGACAATCAAGTCTAACTGGGGAAATTCGTCGACTTGTTCCAACAACAAAATCTCTAATTCTTTGGTCCATAATGCCTTTCCCCCAAACGAGTATAATGGTTTAGTTTGTATCTTATCTCCCAACGTACTTAATGCCAATACTGAACAGCTCAATTCTGGAAATTTTTCAATTATACAACTTTTCACTATTTCTGACTGGACAACAGCTAACTTGGATTTCCGTCCACCTATCTGTATATGATTATTCGTTATATCTAAATTATCTGGCATCTTTATATTATGAGGCATCTGCAACTAGTTCCTGTTCTATATGTACATAAGAGATATTTGGTAAGAGCAATACTATTAATGTTTAAGTGACTGCAAACCAAGGAATTTCTATTATATGTATCCAGAGGTCTTAGTTTTTAATTCCTTAGCCTTCTTAGTGATATATATATACTTTTATAAGTAATTCTTGCTTACGGAAATCGAATACAATTAGATCACAAGCCGAAAATTTTTTGAAAAATGGAGATGACACAAAATCTACCCGAGAGATTTTCAACAAATGATAAACTCTTAAATTATAAGCATACTATTTAGGATATACCTCTCTGCTGCGAATACTTGATTGTGCTTACATATCAATAGAATTCACTAAGTATGATGCATATAGATATATAGATAGTTATGTTATATTAGTCAATATGTAAAACAATTATATAGAAGAGAGGTACATAAGTAATTTAGTACCTCGGTGCTTGCGTAGGCTGCAAAATAAGTAAATAGCCCTTAAAAGGTATCATCAGATTCAACCTCAGTAGAAGTATCCCCCTCATCATTATCGTCGTCGTCGATTGCTTCCCCTGTCTTTATTCTTTCGTGATCAGTAGATTCAATCAGTTCGATATCATCAAGAGAGACTTCGTTGATCTTGTAGATTTCACCCAAGTTGTTATTGTATGGCTCGTCACTTCTAATGACAGAGCATGAGTCATCTTCGTCCACTTCTTGAATTATGCTTTGGTCGTCGTAAATTTGTTGGGGGATTTCGTGTTCGGTTGCGTCCTCATCGTGCTGGTCGTTAGCGATTTTGTCAACTAGGTATTCTAGTCTACTCAACTTAGTCATTATTTCATTGTTCATGTTCTTTTTGCGTTTTTTAATATTCTTGTAGGAAGGTGCTTTGAAGTTGGAATTCGAATTAGCGTTATTAATGCTCATTGTGGATTTTCTGTCCGTTAACCATTTGGATTGTGGTGCCGATCTTGCGGTAAAGTCAGAATTGATTGTTTTAGCAATATCGAGTCCATGGTTAACTGGTGTATGGGAGGGAATGTTAGTACCAACGTTTCCACTAAATTTTTTCAATAGCAACTCCTCAATAAGTATTGAATCTGTAGATGCACTTCTAAAGTTACCGAGTGTGCTAATAGACTTTGTTGGAGCCAAATTGTTAAATAGATGCACATTATTACTATTTGCATTTTCTAAGTGACTAAATTTCCTACTTGATTTATGCTGGAATGATGAATTATTTCTTGATTTCACCATCAATGAACTTATATCCGTGTCATCGTCAAGCCCATCCATATTAACTAAATCTTGGTCTTGGTAATAATCTTGTTCCTTATTCAAAAAGGTGAATTGTTTCATATGGTTTTGGTTTTGGTTATTCTTTATCTTGGATATGATAAACTCATATATGAAAATAACTAATATGATTGGAAATTTAAATAAATTCATAAATGAATGTAATATTTTGAGACTTATGAATCCTCTGGAATTTCCATGAAGTCCGTTTTCATAGAGCACGTTGGAAGTTTGGAAATAAATCACCAAATTAGTGGATTTGAAGTATGAGAATTCTTCCTTATTCGTTAGGGAAATTTTAGAAAATACTTGGCTTAGAACAATTGCCAATATTGTTGCAATAATAAACTGGCTCAAAAATAAGTAACCCATTTGAATCGTCCGACCTAAATTGTTATATGAATCCCAATTGTTCCAAACGGCAGGTGTAAAACCAAAAAACACCTTTAACATATCAAACGCAATTTCATAACTGCTCCGGTCAATCGCCAATGAAATAAAGGTCAAATAGAATCCGCTAATTAACGATATGAATAAGAAAAACAAGCCAATTAATTTCCAAACCATTTTTTTGAAGGATAATATAATCATATTAAAGAACTCGTAATTATTAAAAACTGATAAAATACGGGGCAATAAGATGATCGAAATCAAACTAAAGAAATCATGATACATCTCAGGTTCCACCCTTTTTATTATGGACAATATTCTCAATCCAAGGGCAATATCTATAAGAATTAAAAGAACAAGATCAATATATGTCCATATTATCTTCTTTAAAAACTTGAAGTTTATATTAGCCAATTTTATGCAAAATTCGAAGTTGAAGTTAAAGGCCAATAGCCAGTAAAGAAATTCGATAATATTGATAAAATTATTTGACTTCAGAGGTGACATTCTTATATTCCTATGATTCAAAATTAATATGAAATGCAAAATAGTGAAGAAAATTAATTTCATATTCATGACTAAGGATTGGTACTTTGGCACAATATTAGCTCTGGTATTTATTTTATGCAAAGAAAATTTGTTAAACTTATAGTTTACAATAGTCTGGTCGCATTTGTCATTTAAAGTTGTAGATTGTTCTTCCAAGTTCTTAAGCATTGTATTTTCGTCTAACAAGGACTGAACTATCGAATCATTTACACTGTTATTATTTCTTTTGACTATCAATTCTCCATTATGAAATCTCTCTAATATTTGAACGATAATTGGCTGTGATAGAAACTTTTTAGATTTTGAGAGTACCGACAATTCTAAGGTATTGAACAGTCGAATTTGTTTATTCAGTGGGGTAATGTTGCAGAAATATTCATTTTCCATTGGATTAACAAAGAGCAAATTGATTCTATGATACGATTTGTACTCTCGCAACATTCTAATTGCCAATATTTCACAAATTGTAGCTTTTGTATTCAATATATCGTATTTTATCAAGTTGTTCTCTGCCTGAATTATGAACTCATATCTCAATAACAATAGAATGAAAACTAAATTAATCGAAAGCCTCAGGTCGCCTTGAATGTCATTCATGTAAGTTCCTGGTTGAGTACCAAATCTAGGGGTATGATATGGAGAAACAATTGGTAGGTTATTCCATACTTTACCAAATTTCTTTGACAAGTTTGTTGCGGATGCTAGCTCGAGTATTTTGGCTGTCATGGGTTTCATCAACGTAGAGTGAACCCCAGGGGTTTTCAAATGTTCATACTTTAAACTTAACGTCACCCTTTTGTTTATGAGTTTTTGTAGTTTAAAATAGAGATACTTGAATTCCAAAACCTTATGCTTTGTCTTGTGAGTATTAATATGAGTATTCTGACTGGGATGAGCATTTTGAGCAAATGTGCTAGTATTCCTACCTCTCATCATGAAGCACCCAGACTCGAAGGATTTATGACTTGCTATTGATTTTTATTAATTATACAAGAGAAGAGAGTTCTTATATGAAGTGGAGATTCAAATCCATCAAAGACAAGGGTTTTAATTTAGCAACAAGATTCCGAATTTCGCACTTTTGTAAACAAAAATATGTCACGTGAATACCTTTAAATATACTTCTATTTAATCGAATGATTGATAAACTTATATGCTTTCTTACCATTTTCTATTCCTATTATATTTATAAGTTCATCCTCTGAGAGCTTGACTAATTCTTCAATGCACAGAACCTTTTCAACTATATGATGACAATTAATGTTATTTATCCCAGGAATATTCTGAATTAGATCGATCGCATTGTCATTGTAAAGTGGTGGGTCACCATTTTCTATCTTTATGTAAGGGTTAACCCCCTTAGAAACAGCTGCAGTGATGTCTGGCTCCTCTTGATTGGCTTTTAATTCAAGGAAAATTTGTGCGGTCTCGTAAGGAGACGAAGACCAGATAATTTTCAACTTTGGAAAAGACACTAATAACATTACTAGTTTCGATTGGATGTCCTGTTGTAACAACTTCGTTGCGATTGGATTCGCTGCATTAACTTTATAGTTTCGTAACTCCGAAAATGGCTCAAAAGAAAATGACTTGCTTTCATCGAATTCAATCAACAAAGTAGGTAATTGATAGTGGCGGAACATCTGTTCACATTGAGTATATAGCCTTCCACTTTTGAAACTTGATACTAAATCAGGTACGGATTTCCTCTCAATACAAATATTCGGTGATACTATATAGTCACCAACAGTTATCATACAAGGGACTACTTTTATTCCAATTCGATATAGCAAATTCGGTAAGGACGATCTGAATTCTCTAACATCAACGACAACTCTCATTTCGTCTTCTTCAGTTCTAAAATTTGAGCCCCCCGCAATCCTTGTATTTGCCACATGGTGTCTCTGAATCTTAAATTTATTGTTATCCTGCGATGTTTCGAAATGCTTACTCAACGTCGCTTTCTCGCGGATTAGCTTGGTAAATGCTTCCTTCTCTTTTTTAATTCTCATCAAGTGCTTTTGCTCTTCAACTGAGGTACCATAATACATGAAATATGTCTTGGCTGGAGTTTCTTTGTTTGTAGCCTGATAGATCTCAACTCGCCTGATAAATGATAAGTTTGGCTCATACATAATGATATAAGATGGTGATAATTCTTGTAGTAAAGAATCATTTGTTCTGTCATTGTACGTCTCGATTATTATTTGATCATCTTTGTCAATATGTTCCATTAGTATTCCATTTTGATATGCTCTCTTGTTCTCTTTGGTAACATACTCTATATCCAATTCTGGTTGGCTTTGATTCGTCTCTAATAAAAATCCTCCCTCATCCGAATTTTCTGCTTCAAACTCATTGGAATGGTTCATACCTCCGGGGCTGTTATTCTCCGCCTTGAACTGTAAATTATTCAAAATAAGGGAATCAAGTTCAACAGCCTCGTTATTACTTCCTTTATTAGTTCCAGAATATAGCCTAGTTACATTTGCTACCGATGATGCGCCCCTTGTACGCCTCCTTTTACTCACGAAATCCTTTCCTCTAGTAAATGTCTTCGAAGTTTGCAATTCCTCTTCTGCCGTGGATGAGATGATATTATCAGTCTCTTTATTTTCAAGAGCATCGTTATTTTTAGTCAGATCTAATTCTAAGTTTAATCTCCTTGTTAACGACGTAAATTCCTTCCATTCAAGGTAGTCTTTCAATTTACCTATCATGAATTTCCTACTACTAAACTTTCTCCTGTTTGTTTCTGAATCTGATGTTTCTTCCATGCTCGATACTAAGTAACTTAATTGTTTGACTACCTTATAATCAGAGCACATTATTAGTACAGGTCCTTGGTTAGCAGTATCATGAGATTTCTCATACATTATGTCGTCTAATAAGATACCAAGCTGATCCCATTTTGGTAATTCTTCTAAAACATATTCTTCCTTTTTCTCCGTTTCTGATTCATGCTCTTCTAACTCAGTCTCTGTTTGGGATAGTTCGTTATCTAAGTCTATAATTGTAGTTTTTGGTTTTGAAACCATCATCTTTCCCAACGCTCTTTCTTTAGCATATGATATTATTGTGTTCGCCTCGTCCAAATTCAACCAAGGACTCATACTTGTAGAAGTCATAGTATCAGAATTTTTACCTTTGATATTCAGGTCAATTATTTCTTGAACACATTGGTAAAAACTCAAAGAGTCGTAATTAAGCAAATATTTTAGTAAATCTTTCAAGGTCGAAAGATCATAAATCAACTGCTTTGAAGTCCACGATATACGATGCCACTGTGAGTCTAATGAAAGTCGTATTCGAGGAACAAAATCTGAATCATGGAGATTTTCTATATCCCAATACTCTGTGACTAGCAGTGGATTGTGTCTCTTTAATTCCAGCAAACAAGCTTGAATGCACGACAAAATTGCAGACTGGATTTTATTCATCTTGAAGGATAATTTGGTGTTGATTTCAGTTACAAACCTCCTCCTTTCTAATTCTTGTTTCCGCCGACTAGGTAAATTCTTTCCTCTGAAATTTAATGAAGACGATACCTCAACATGGAATCGTGGCCAAAGAAATACGTTTGTTAACCGTAACACCTTAAGCTTTGTAGCTAATGGCGTGAACCCAGTAAATGATTCAGGCTCATCAGAAACTGCTTTAATAAATCCCCAATCATTAATGTCTCTATATAAATTAATAATAAATGATTCATTGGAAGTTTCTCTAATATTTTCAGCGTGTAGTACGAATAAACCCGTTATATCATTTGGAGATATTACACCAGATAGCAAGTCTACCACTAAAATTCTAGACGTAACAGAAACAATGCCTCCATGTTCATATACCCTTCTACGTTTATCCACATTCATTGAATCGCCGCCAATGCTAATTAAAGGGGACACTTCAAACTCTGACTCGTTCTTACCGTTTTTGCAATTATCTATCCAGCGGAGATCAATTAAATCTTCCCCGAGTTTTGAAATTTCTTCCTCTTTTGTATTAAGTAATATTAACAAGCTCTTCTTGGTTTGTGATTCTCTGCCATTTCTTTGTAAGCTTATAGTAGGTGCACTTAGCGCATGTAACAAATTTGCTGTTATTACCTCCCAACCTAATCCTCTACCAAGAATCAATAGCCCGTCCCTTGATAGCATATCCTCCACAATTTCTTGATGAAATCTTAATGGTAATGAGCAGCATATTTCCCGTGAGTTGTAAACAGGTGTTAATGGGTCTTCCTGAATATTTACTGGAATAGATGAACGAAGCGTACCTGGGCTTTCAATTCCACTCACCGATGGTTCCTCTACTACTTGATCATTAACATTATTCAGTGAATATTCCTCGATATCATCTTCTCCAACAAACAAAGATGACATAGTAAATATCAATCAATGTCTGAACAATTAATAATATATGTCTACATTATCTTAAATTTTGCGCAACCACTCATTTATTTTAAATCTAGTGCAACAAAATGTATTGATATTTACTACTTCACTAATGAATAACATACGACAGGCATCGACCAATTCATTCAAGGCACAAGACTTCTTGCAAGTCAGCCTGGCATACACATCATCGCCTGTCTTATTTCATATAATTCAAATTAATGATATTTCTAAATCACGTCTAAATCAACTTGATGAGTGGAATCAATTCGAAGATCCAAATAATGTATCCGTCGACAGAGTCAGCAAATTTAATAATAAAAAAAACCAAGGGCGTACAATTATCAGAGAAGTCAATGTTGATAGCTATAATGAAGAGAATCCTCAAGCAAGAAGTTCAACTGATGTATATAAATTGACTTTATGTGACAACTATAATAATTACTGCATTGCGTATGAATATAACGACCGTTTGCCATTTTTGCGGCAACTGGCATCTACGGGAACACCACTAAGTATTCCATTAGGTGGCAAGTTGCTTATAAATAAGGGGACTCTTATAATGAACGGAGTATTAATGATAAATAGAGCACAGTGCCAGTATTTAGGGATAGATGAAGCTGATAAATCCCTTGCTGAGAAATTGAATAGCGGAATTGTTAAAAAATACATAGAACTACTAAACGGGGAGCTCAGGTTAGGCTCTTGACTAAATAGCGAATATTTCTTATAATATAAACTTATTAATATGGTATACACCTATATGAGAAGAACTAATATGCATAGTTGAATTTTAATGCGTAGATTTTCTTTCAACTGAGAGAAGTCAAAGTCTCCAGGTATCCCTAAATAGTCATTTATTTTCTAATAAAATGTTCCATAGGGCGTATTCGTCATTGAACTCATGAGATATTATACTTACTAAGTAGCTGTTTTCATAAATGGAGTGAAGTAAATCATAAGTTTTCGAAGATTTCTTATAACATCTTGCCCATTCTACCCACAAGAGAAAAGCTTCTTCATTCCAAGCTTTGAAAGACTCTAGGTCTATGATTGTTGGTTGTAAAACTTCCTTCAGCGGAAAAACACCCCATGTGATAGCATTTTTAATGTTATGAGATTCAGGATCAATAGGCAAATTAGATTCGATGTTTCCTTTTGCATCCCCACGATAATAAGTGATTAATTGATCGTCAAGGTATTTTTGTAATCTTGGTAACAATTTATTATTCCATTCCTCCTTTGGAATAAATATTTCCACAAACGACTTTTGGTAAATTATACCATTGCTTGGACCCCAACCAAAAATCTTATCGAGAGACAAACAACCATTAACAGCCGGTTGAGAAGCCAATGAAAACCAACCTTTATTATTCACTTCGAATAACTCTTCTTGAATCAAGGCTGTTTCTGGTGATAATGCAGCATCAACCCAAGGCAAGGATTCTATCTTACCAGATAAGTAACTGACAAAGAGTTTAATAATATCGTTCTTTGATTCTGGGCTGCCCCATTTTTGACTAGCTTCCGCAGGAGAGCGAACCTTCAAGGAAGGTCCATAACCATCAATTTCACCGTAAGCAGGAGAATTCGAATCACCGAATCTACCATTAGGAAAATCATCCCAAGTTGCATCTTTTCCTAAAGCACCTTTTCCGGTACTAATATCCACCAAGGTTCTCTTGTCTCCGGATAACGCCTTTCCTACTAAATTCCTTTGTGCAGAAGATGTATCAGCTAATTCATTCTCGTTAATAATAGAAGACTTTCTTCTCTTACCTACTGCTGGTCCCGCTTCGATACCATCATCGGAGTCAGATGCAATTGCATCTTCATTATTATTGGTTTCATCTTGAAAGTCCATAATTTGATGCAAAACTTCTGAATTGTTTATAATAGAAGCTACAGCTTTCTCCAAATTCAAGCAGTAAAAGTGGTATCCCTTGATTCGATTATCGGTTTTTGAATCAATTGTCTTGATAATCTTTTTGACGATGTCCACACCAATACTTTTCACCTTATCATCATTATGACTGGATGATTGTAAACTTGATTGAATCTCAGCAGGAATAGAAGCATGGGACAATTTCGTAGCCCTGGTGAATACATTATAAGTAGTGATAGGCATCAAACCAGGAATCAAAGTAATATCCTTCAACTGTGGGTACGATCTTATTAAAGACTCGTAATTAAGGAATTTATCAACATCAAAAAACAATTGCGTTACAATGTAGTCGGCACCAGCCTCAATCTTTTCAATCAAGTATGGCATATCGTTACGTGGATCCTGTCCAGCATTATCGGAACCATCAACATGACCCTCAGGATAACCGGCAACACCAATGCAGAAATAATCACCATAGTTTTGTTTAATGTACTTCACCAAATCCACTGCGTTATTGAAATCACAATCTGGGACCCAATATTCCTCGGATCTAGGAGGATCTCCTCTTAAAGCCAAAATATTCTTGATACCATGTTCTTTCGCTTTTTTCAAAGCATTATCAATAATCTCTTTGTTGGTATTTGTACATGTTAAATGCAAAACTGTAGTTAACCCTATTTCCTTTTGGCAAGTTGCAGCTAAATCTAATGATTTTTCACTTGTGGATCCACCAGCACCCCAGGTTACTGTGATGAATAATGGATTCAATGCCAGCATACGGTTCAATCTGGCTAACAAATTACGAAACCCAGTGTCGGTTTTTGGAGGAAAAAATTCAAAAGAGACGAACTTATCATTAGGTCCCAAGGACTGAATCTTTTCTTTAACAGTAGGCATTGTCAATTAATCTATACACCTTGTATGTCAAAATATATCCGTTGGATATGTCTAAACCTTTTTGATCGTTGATAATTTAGTTTGAGGTCACGTGAAATTGACTCTGATGGCTTGTTCATCGATCAGAGTATCGTCAAGTATGGCTACTACAACGCATCGGATAAGAGTTAATACATCCGACATCGTGGATAATGTACGTCAGCACAAATGCGTAAAATTAACGGAATATATACAAGCTAGACTGCACTATATTCACCTCTATTACTATTACCGGTAAACTTTTCCACAATTTCTCTAACAAAACTAGGCAATCCTCTGAGCAATGAAATGAAATTCTCCAAGACCTCTTTCAATGCACTTTGGAAGTCTATCGAATTACCCTTGTTGTACTGAAACCATGCGCCACCAATAATGTAGATACTCAAAAACAACACCAAAAAGATGAAGACCCAGGTGAACCACCCCCAAGACTCGCCGTTGTCCTCCTTGTCCTTCTTATTATCCGGTTTCTTCTTGTCCTTATCACTGGTTATACATGCAGCCTTGGTCTTGACCGAAATCTGCAATCTTTTGCCGTTCCACCGGCGCAATTCAAACTTGTTCAACTCATCATCCTTGTCCTTCGATGATGGACAGATAAACTTCACTTCCGCATCCACCAAGTTGTCGCCCCAGTTGGCATCCTTGTATACGATAGAAATTCCGTTTTGGTCATGCTCCTTGCCCTTCGTGAAAGGCTTGTATTCCTTCTGCAAGTTCGAGTTGAACCCTACGATCTCCGACACAACCGAACCCTTTTTGGAATTCTTGTCCACATTGATCAGTGTGATCCCACAGAGATCTGAATTCTTGTGACAGAGGTCCACTCCTTCATTGATGGTCTCACACACACCAATATACCACGTTATGTTCTTCTGTGTTGGAGGCGTATCTTTCAACACCGTGACCGAATGAATCCCCTTGAAGCTCTCAAAATTATATGGTTTTAGTTCCTTTGCCGAGCAGTCAATGCCGCTAGCAACATTAATGAATCCTAACACAATACCAATCACGTACAAATAGTTCATTGTGTCTAGTGCTTCTCTAAACCTACCCTTGTTCCAATTGTTTGCCGTAAAGGTTGTAATGGGCAATCATATCTACGCGTTAACCTGTAATCTGTAATCTGTAAAATCTCCCTAGTAATCTGCAGTTTGTAAACTGCAAATTTCGTCTGATTTTTGTTTACAGGTTGAGGTGATGGCACTCCCCTCCTCAATCCACCGAGGAACAACTAGAACCATGTGACTGAAATGTTATGATGGGGAAGTTTGAATACTTAAGAGCAACAGAATCAGGACAAAAATAAGGGATTTTAAGTGAAAAATCGATATTAAAACATGGTTAAAGTTACAGTTTGTGGAGCAGCAGGTGGTATTGGACAACCATTATCATTGTTGTTAAAATTGAATCCAGAAGTTACGGAGTTGTCGTTATTTGACGTGGTGAATGCAAAAGGGGTTGCAGCAGATTTGTCCCATATTTGCACGCCAGCAGTTGTTACAGGCTACCAGCCATCGGGTAAGGAGGACACAGAAACCATAAAGAAGGCATTATCCAAGTCTGATTTGGTGGTTATTCCAGCGGGTGTTCCCAGAAAGCCGGGGATGACTAGAGCAGACTTGTTCAACATCAATGCGTCGATTATCAGGGATATTACGGCCAGCATTGGGAAAGCGTGTCCCGACGCGGCCGTGTTGATCATTTCAAACCCGGTCAACTCGACGGTGCCAATTGCGGCGGAAGTGTTGAAGAAGTTGGGGGTTTTCAACCCACGCAAATTGTTTGGGGTCACCACCTTGGATTCGGTAAGAGCGGAGACGTTTTTGGGTGAGTTGATCGGCGAGACACCCACCTCGTTGAGAGGCAAGCTTTCTGTGGTCGGGGGCCATTCCGGTGACACCATCGTGCCATTGCTCAATGCCACCCCAGATTTGGCCAAGAAAGTGTCCAAGTTGTCCAAGAGCCAATACGATGCATTCATCAACAGAGTCCAATTTGGCGGTGACGAGGTTGTCAAGGCCAAGAACGGTGCTGGTTCTGCCACTTTGTCGATGGCCTACGCTGGGTACAGGTTTGCCGAGCAGGTTATTGTCTCCATGAAGGGTAGGGTTTCCAACGCAGAAATCCCCGACTCCTCGTTTATTTATTTGCCAGGTGTCCCTAACGGCGAGCAATTGGCTTCTAAGCACTTAAATAACTGCCAATTCTTCTCTGTGCCTGTCATCCTCAAGAACGGTCAAATTGACTCTTTTATCAACCCGTTTGAAAAATTGAACGTCAACTCAGACGAGTCAAAACTTGTGGACGTCGCTTTACAGGGCTTGCAAAAATCAATTGACCAAGGTACTAGTTTCGTAACAGGCTCTAAATTATAATTGTATAGTTAGACGTATAGTAAATGGTATATGTTTAATCCAGATTAATGTAGGAAATTAGACAGCATTTGACTATAGTATGCACCCCTAGTCTGCGAAATACGCGAAGTATGGTTCCAAAAAAAAAAAATTAACAACTTGATTTAGCCGAGGATCGAACTCGGGACCTTTTCGGGGCTTACTGTGAAAACACTTGTAAACGAAACGTGATAGCCGCTACACCACTAAACCGCAAGTTGTTGTGAGGTATTCAATTTTACTTGTTTTATAGATGCGGCATTTCTATTCAACTTTTTCATGATAGCATTGCTGGGCTTTTGCTTTGGACTATGGTTTCCTGAGATGATGGGCCTTTGATACTTGACCACATCAGTTCCTGGATATGGGTTAGTATAACCATGAGTTGGTAAAGATACTTGTAATACTCAATTGGTTTGTTCTATAGTTTTTGCGGAAGTTACTCGGAAAACAAGAGGAGATAGTTGTGGGGTTCTGGGTATAAATTTTCAGATTTATTTCATAAGAAGATTTTATTCTGGTATTTTGCACGTTTATAAGAGGAATATATATATTCTGGATTGTGTTGAACTGTAAAGTTTTGAAATAAGTATTGAAGCAATGGTTTTTACGGAATATCATAAGAACGAGCTCTGTGAAGAGTTGGACGGTATTCTCGATGAATTAACGACTGCAAAAACGGAACAAGAAAACCCCAAGATCAATGGAATAATCGCCGGAGTAACTACGGATCAAGAAAATGTTTATTTGAACGCCAAAGGATATAACAACCTAGAAACAAGGGAAAAGATCTCGCAAGACAACGTAGTTTCGTATTTTTCATGCACCAAGGCCATGACTGCTATGGGAGTATTACAATTGTACGAACGGAGGTTGGTTGAGCTTGATATTCCTGCAAAGAAGTATTTGCCACAGTTAGGTGAGATCGGCATAATTGAAGAGGGCCTGATAAACCGCGAGACTGGGGAGTACGTGAAACCACCCCGTAGACCTGCTACCGATGTTACATTAAGACACTTGTTAACGCAAACAGCTGGGTTTTGCTATCCATTTATTAGTGATGATTATAGTGCTTTGGCCAAGAAGGACCCTAAAAATAATGTTCTGAATCCGAACATGGAATACTTCACTAATGAGAAAGTCCCGTTGTTGCATGAGCCAGGAACAAAGTGGACTTACGGGCAAAGTTTCGATTGGGTTGGCTTGATAATTGAAAAGGTAACAGGTAAAAAACTAGGTGATTATTTGAAAGAAAACATATTTGATCCAGCAGGAATGAACTCATGTGCGTTCCGTCTCAAGAATTCAGATAACTTACTCAAACTCCATGTAGTTGATAAAAAGACCAAGACGGCCAAAAAGATGAAATCTGGAATTCCCCTAGAAACCCAAATAGACTTAGGCGGTCAAGGGTGTTTTGGCACGGTAGGTGATTATTTAAAATTTATTAGGATATGGTTAAATCATGGCTATTGTGTCGATACGGGTAAACAAATCTTAAGGCCTGAAACAGTGATATATGCTACTGAAAATCATTTGCCACCAGGTATTCGAGTAAATGTTGACGGATTGGATTTCAAGATTCCAGATGGATACGAGCCTGATGGGTTTACTTTGGCTGGATGCGCATACTCTATGAACAAGTTACCTACAGGTAGGCCAAAAGGTGCTATCTATTGGTTTGGACTTGCTAATCTTTACTTCTGGATTGATCTTGAAAACAAAATTGGTGGCTTTATGGCTACTCAATTATTACCGATGTTCAATAAAACAGCTTTTATGACATTTGCAAGAATGGAGTTCAATGTGTATGAAGCGTTAAATGAATCAAAAGAGAAATTAAGCTCATCAAAACTATGAATCTGATTATTCACATACCCGTACTTCATACGGAATTATGATCTTTTAGAAACTATATATTATATTGTAGATGGAGTGACCTGTATTCACTCAAGATAATTTGATATCATAATTTGTTATTTATATATAAAGTAGCTCAATAAATAAATTATAATAAACCTAACTTTTCCATTCTGACATGGACTGCATTTCTATGAGCTTCTAACCCTTCCACTTCGGCTAATGTCATCACAGCTTTACCAATACTTTTTAATCCTTGCTCTGTGACATCTTGAGAAGTAATGTACTTTTGGAAGGTGGCCGTATTAACTCCAGAATATTGTCTGGCGTAACCATATGTTGGTAAAGTATGGTTAGTACCACTCGAATAATCACCACATGACTCTGGCGATAAACCACCCACAAATACTGAACCAGCATTTTCAATAAAATCAGGTACGAAAGATCTAGCATTCTCAATCTGCAAAATTAAATGTTCAGGCGCATACTTATTTGATAAATCAAATGCCTCTTCATAAGTGTCAACCAATAATGTGTATGAATGTGACAAACATTGTGCAACAATCTCCTTTCTAGGTAAAACCTCCGCTTGTTCTTTCACGGCCTTTTCAAATTCGGCTATCTTTTCTTTAGTTAAGTCTACACCAATTAATATAACCTGAGAATCCACACCATGTTCTGCCTGCGATAATAAATCGCTAGCAACAAAATCAGCATCGGCATGCTGATCAGCAATAACTAGAACTTCAGATGGGCCTGCTGGCATATCAATTGAGCATAACGCTTGTGTATCATTCTGTACATGCATCTTAGCAGCAGTAACAAATTGATTACCTGGACCCAAAATTTTATCACATTTAAGGATAGTTTCAGTACCATATGCCATTGCAGTAACAGCCTGAGCACCTCCAGCCATTACTATACATTTTGCCCCTAATTTATGAGCAACGTATACAACTTCAGGGGTTAACTTACCTGTAGAACGTGCAGGTGGTGATGCAACAATAATGTTTGAACAACCTGCAACCTTTGCTGGAACTCCTAACATCATCGCAGTTGATGGCAACACGGCTGTACCACCAGGTACATACAAACCAACATTTTCGATTGGCTTAGCAAACCTTGAGCAAAAGACACCTGGTGCAGTCTCTACTGTCATAATCTTTTCCTTCGGTAATTGCGCAGCATGAAATTTTTCAATATTAGTCATTGATAAATCAATTGCCTCCTTCATTTCTTTAGAGATATTCATCAAATCATCGGGAAATGGAGCATTCAAAATTGGGGACTCTAAAGTCACACCATCAAATTTAGTTGTGAGTTCTAATAATGCTTTATTACCTTCCTTTTTGACTTTATCAATGATTGGCAATACTAATTTCATAATATCGGATGTTTTTTGAACTGGTCTATTTAAAGCTTTTTCAATAGTTTCAGGCTTTGTCAGTTTATCGTTAACATATATCGTTTCCATCTTGTACTGTTCGATTTTTTGTTCGGTGTCCTTCTTATCTTGTTTGATGTATCCTGCTTTTGCATCACCTTTACGTCTAGTAACTTTACCGCTCTTAATATCTAAATTTCTTTCAACATCAGCCAAATTCACACCATTTTTAATACACCATACCATAGCAAAATAGAATAAATCAGCACATTCCCAAGCAACCTCATTAGAGTCCTTAGGTGAACTTTTTCCAGCATCTATTAATTCATCCAATTCTTCTTTTAATTTAGCAATTAATAAGGATTCATCATCAAATAATCTCTTAGTGTAAGAACCTTCGGGCGCAGATTTGAACCTATTCTGTAAGGTGCTATCTAACTTGACTAAACCATTACCGAAGGCTTCATTTTGGTTTAATTCACCATCATGGAAACATGTGAAGTTATTATCTAAATGACAGAAACCATAGCCTTCTCTTGGTTCAACAATAAACTTCACCACATCTGAATCACAATCTTTTTCCAACTTTACTAACTTTTGGGTAGCACCACTAGTTTTACCCTTGTACCACAATTCATCACGACGTTTACGAGATTGATATACTCCTTGACCTTCTGCAATAGCTGCATGAATGGATTCAACAGAAGAGTAGACGACGCCTAATGCGGTGAACGAGGGAGCTGGTGTAGTGATAAGAGTAGTATAAAGGCCATCTGGGCGATCTGTGGTCAAACCAGCAGTGAACAAAGTAGAAATTGAAACCTTACTAGCATCAGAAGAAGCCGTAGTTAACTTATCGCTTGAAATAATAGGAAAAATTCCATCGCTGGCTAAACTATTAGCACTCTCTTGAGTAATAGATGCATGCTCGTGGTAAAGGATTCGATTCCCACTTTGACCATATTTTTTAACATCGTCTTTCGAAAGTTCCGAATTGAATACAAATGCTGCATTGGTTTTCAATATGCCGTCAGATACATCCGAAGAATCAAACTTGATAGCAAATCTTGAGCTAGGCAAGCCCCCACTCACTATATACTCTTCGACTTGTGATTCTTTAATAAATACTCTTCTGACCCCGACATTCAACAATTCAACCACTTGATCAATACTGATAGCACTTCCTGTGGTATCCACACTTATTTCAAGGTCATTCGGGAATTGGTGAAGAAAGTGCTTTGAGATATTTAATGATGCAAACGGAAATAAAATCTGTCCCACCACGGAAAATTTGGCAATCTCCTCCTTATTCGATGGAGACGAAATTACAGGTAATAATGGAAATGTCATTCTCTCCAGCTGTATTCACACTAAGCTTATAATTGTATTCAAATACGTATTTTGAGCAAAAATTGTGTATGATAACGATTCTCCAGTTTATAGATTTCATGAAAAATTTTGGACTGAGTCATGGCTCGCAAAGTCACCTGACTAAATACATGGTTTATTTAACAATATATATATATATATAAAAGCCATAATAAATACACTAGAAGTTGAATTCATCCCTAAATTGATTAATGTCCATACCAGGCTTTACAACTTCAAGTAGGTCTCTTCTATCCATCGCAATGAATGCTCTTTTCAATGTTTCCATTAACGAAGAAGATTGGTTATGATTCAATGTAGTTGCAGTATTATCAGCAACGCCTTCAACTTGATGCATTGAAAGCCCACTAAGTAAATGTTCAGCAGCCTCTTTGTAGCAGCCAATATTTATACATGAGACACCTAAATTGTATCTTGCTCTCACAAAAGCAGGCTTCAATTCTAGGGCCTTGAAGTAAGCATTTACCGCTTCTTCTGAACGGTTCGAATTGGCTAATGAGGCACCCAATCTGTTCCACAATACAGCATCATCAGGCTTAATCGACAAAGCAGCCTTGAAACAATCAATAGTTTTGTCAAAATCTTCATTAGCGTAAAATAATACACCCAACCCCATTTGAACGTCAGGGTCCATGTTTGCTTGATTAGGTGATAATTGAGCTGCTTTCAAGAATAACTCCGTCACTCTTTTATTCAACGAAAACCTATCTTCATCATCGATAGCCGGGTTCTGTTGACGTGCCCTATCAGCTACTTGTGGGTACTTAGTGGAAATCCATCTTTCTAAAGTGGCAAATGCTGCATTATCATATCCTTCGTTAATGTAGGAGATAGCCAAGGTCATAAGGGCTTCTGAGTTTTCTGGGTGCAATTCCAAACACTTTTCCAATGCCGAAATACCTGCAATTTCTTTTTCATTTTGAGTTTGGACCTCTCCTAATTTCAACCATGCATCGATGTGCCCTTCGTTCTGTTGAATAGCAGCTTCAAATGCTAACGCAGCTTCAGATAACTTGGCGCCATTTTCCATCAATTGCAAACCAATTTCATAAGGATCTTGGTCCCTTGGCAATTCCAAAAACTGATTGTGTGTGTTCTCTTCAAATTGATAATCGCCAAAATGAGCTCGAGTAGAGGCGTATTTGGCGAAATCTTTTTCCCATTGGGCCATATCAGCAGGAATAGTATCACGCTGTGATTGCTTGAAGTCCTCGTATTGTTGGCTTATAAAGTCATTTTCTACCTCTTCCGAGTTCAAGCTATCCCAAACCTCTTGGAATGTCGCTTGATACTTGTCATCAATCACTATTTCAGGTTCTTCAACTTCCTTTTGTTCCGCATTAACTTCTTGGGTTTCCCCTGTCAATTGCTCAATCTCTTTAAACTGATTATCCCAGTCAACCTGATCTTCTTGGTTTGTTGCTTGTGCTGGTTGTTGTTGGTGCTGCTGTTGGTTCATGCCTCCTCCCATCATGGACATACCCATCATTGGGCGGTAGCCTCCCATTCTCATGCTGGACATATTATTAACCTGCTGCTGTGGGGGTTGATTAAATGTCTGGTCCATTGGTTGTTGGTATTCCGAAGCCCACTGAGCATTCAGGGGGCTCGCAGATTTCGCCATAGGGGCTGCATTCTGCTGTATTGGAGAAGGCGAGTGTGTTTGGAATTCGTTACTCCAGTTCTTTTGCACGTTCGGTTGATTGTGATTCTTCTGCATCATGTTCAACTCATGTCTCATGGGTTGGAATTGAAAATTATTCTGATTAGGCGCATTATTCATAAACTGCTCCATATTCTGCCTCTCTCTTGCGCTCATCATATTATCCTGCTTGAACCCTTGTCCATTTTGGATAATTCCTTGTTGATTTGCCGCTTGTCTTTGTAATGACCTATCTTGCTGAGTATGCTTGTTAAATTGTGAAATAGCATTTCCATTCACAGAGCAATCAGCTCCTCCGCCAACAAATGACATTTTTCTATCGGTTTACTTTGATTATAGTAGAATAGTAGTATGAAAATAGGAAGAACTATATATATTTAAACCTCCGATTCATTACTAAATGTTCCCCACCAAATAATCCACTTCAACATGTGCCGAGGTTTTAATATTACGTAATCGTAATCCGGAGCTATATCTGCTACATAGTATCTTGCACAAGACTACAGGCGAATAAGTCTACGGGACTTACTAGCCCAACTAATTAAGCCTGGCCGATAATATGGAGGTTGTGTCACTTTTTATATTTAAGAAACTTGAAGGAAAATAAAAGGTCTGGGTATATTTTTATGACAATTTTGTTAGTACGATTGCAATCGTAGGCTGCAAAAAGGGAACTTCAGCTATCGGAAATAGAAATTATTTCAAATTGCTATTAGGTTTGAATACCTATTAGAACATCCTTAACATACTTCGTCTGTGCTATATATGGTGAGAAACCACAGCGGAAGAGGCAAAAAAAAAAAAAAAAGAAAGAAAGTCTTCCGACTTAATAAAGCATTATATCACCAAACAACTAACTACCGTATGTCTCCTCCACTCGTAACCGGTCTAGCATTGGGGGATTAGACTAGTGAATATAAAGTATTGAGTATATGAAGACATCTTCTGATTTATATTGAAGTGGAAAATATCGACACTTTTTAATGGAACTTAGACAATTTTTATAGAATTTGTAGAAAATTTAAGAAATTATTAAAAAAGAATACGTATTTGAATAATTAGAATTAATAATCAATATATTACAGGTAATTAGTAGATATAAAAATACATATGCACTTAATCCTTTGAAAGTCTTCTTAATAGCGTGAGAAGACGAACAACTTCCTTGCTCAAACCAGCATCCACTGCAGGCGATAATATACATTCCAACACCGCATTCTGCTCTGGGATCACCCTAGATAACATGGAAAGGTCTTTTATATCATCCTTCATTTTATCATCACCATCTAATAAATCATTTGTCATTGTAGCATTATGAACGAGGGAATTAACCATAATGAAAATCCTCACCAATACCAACGACAATATACTATATTCAGTACTTGTTCGGGGAAGCTTAGATGATTCTGCAATCAAAGACATTGAGACCCTAGACAAGTTTGCGAGTAAAGGAGTCTTATTTTCAATTATCCACGACGTGGCTAAGTTACTTATCGGGCTACTTACATCATCAACAGGAATCATATCTATAATGAGTTTGGCACCAAATAATGCTTGTGACAAGGTAGATGACCTTATAAAGATAAATTTTGAAAATTCAAAAGTGCTTGATTCAAATGGAATGACACTTAATAATAATTGAAATGATTTAGTCAACAACTTGCCTGATTTGATGCTATCTTGATCACCTCCCAAGTATGCAATGATTAGCCTTTTGGTTTCTGCTTGGTCTTCTGCAGTAATATTAAGCGCGCTAGCGCTAGAATATGTTGTTGATGAAATAGTCAAAGTTCCACTCAAAACTGCTTGCATAAGGGATCTATTATGTGGTTCCCTCACTAATAATTTTGTGAAGGCATCAATACCGAAAGGTAAATACGAATACACGTCTAAATTGACTCTTGGGATATCCAACCCATCACTTAATTCGGGTCCAAAAGAAGTAATTAAAACAAAAGCCAAAAATGCTTCTTCCAAGGACCTCAACTCCATAGTGAATGAAATATTATCTAACATTAGAAGACAGTCTTTCAATAAACATAACTGCTTTCTATGAAACACAAAATTTTGTGGTGAAGAAGCTATTGCTTTCACAGTTTTGAATATTAAGCTTTTGAATAGTTCGCTCTTAGACATTTTGGTCTTATTGGATTCAGAAAAGGAGATATTTCGCAAAATCATAGTAATGGTTATCAACTGGTCCACTAGCATAATTTGTTCATTCACAGCACTTTTGGTCTGAAGCTTACTGAAATGGGTCTTGTTTTCATGTCTAAAGTTGATTAGAGTTGACATATAATCTGGAATGAAGAAGCCTTGCCCGCTTGTTGTCTCTATATTCAGACTATTATTCTCAGTTACTGAAGCTGAAGAATTCCAATCACTAGGAGAAAATACATCATCTATATCCATATCAGATTCTTCATCTTCGATGACCTCACCAGTCAAAGAATCCACAACATATGTAATATCTTCTTCCACCAAACCTTCAGGATCTTGATTTTGAACATAATTATTAAAAATTTTGTCAATATTGCTGTTTGAAGAAAATTTCTTTACATCTTCAGATGCCTTTGCCTTTGCCTTAGAATGATCATCATTAATCTGATCTAAAACCTTCATTCCCAAGGATGATAATGAATCTAATAATTCTGGACACTCAGATATTTTAAATGCATAATTGGAATCTGATGTGGTGACTAATAAGGTATTCAATGCACTAAACACTTCACCACTGTTTGGACCTGTGTAGTTCTTTAAGGCCATTATTAGTGCATGTATGTTTATTGAACCCAATTCGGGTGCAAATAAATAAACAGGTTTCGTGATTTCAATTTCACCAGCAACAGTGGACAAAGATTTAATATCATAGCCTGCATGGGATTCGACTATTTTACGTATTGGAACGTAATTCTTAACAATATTGGGTCCTTGTGGTTTATCATTTGATGGAATCTTTGGCGAATCTGAAGCTGTTACATCAGCACTTGCACTTCTAGCTGCAGAAGCAGAGACCAGCTGTTGTCTTTGTTGGGCATTTTGTTGAAGTTGCGCTTGTTGAAGTTGTGCTTGCTGAACTTGTGCTTGTTGAACGATACTGCCCGAACGTGAAATTTGTTGCTGATATGGGGATTGTACAATGCTAGGAGAATTTTGGTTTGAATGATTACTAGCACGAGACAACTTTCTTTGTTGCTGTGGTGTTGGTGTTTGTCCAATAACCGGACTTTGGTGAACCAGTTGGGGCATGCCTGGCACATTTACTATCGGTGACTGAATATTACCCGTGGGAGGAGAAGCATGCTGTGGTTGCCGACCAGCTTGAGGAATGCTGTTGGTGGGCGAAGCATGCGATTGTGATTGCAGTTGTTGCTGAAACCTCAGTAGAAGTTGCTTTTGAAAATGAAGTCTTCTCAGTTGGATATCCTTTTGTCCATCAGGGGTGCTATTATACTGTTCATATGGAAGTAAATATTGAACATAGCAATTTCCAATTTCTTTCTCAATTCGGGCTTTCATGGTGATATCCTGCTGGAGGTTTACACCATCAAAGAGTCCCAATTTTTGGCAAATAACTGTCCACGGAGTAGGTTGTTGTTGTTGTTGGGGCTGTTGTAATGATTTTATCAACGCTTGTGGGCCCCCAAGTTTATGGGACAAGATATATAAGAAGAATAAGTTGACTCTTTTATTATTGACCATAGGTGGTTGCGATATTGGCGAACCACGGCGGTTCATAAAATCATTGAGTGTTGCCAAAAACAATTCAATTTGTAATTGAGCAATTTGGGCAGGTGGGGGCTTGTTTGTTTGTTGTTGCTGCTGCTGCTGCTGTTGAGGTGGTACTTGTTGGGGTGGTGCTTGTTGAGGGGCTTGTGAATGATGCTGATTAGAAAAGCCAGTGTTTTGAAGTGGTTGGTTTGGAATCTGGTTGCTCTGCACTTGAGGGGATATCATATTATTAACTGGGCTAGCTGAATATGAGTTCGAGGGCTGCGCTTGCGCTTGTACAATCTGGGGCTGAGGTTGATTGTTTTGTTGGTTCAAGCTTCCCATGGTTGGCGTAGGTTGAGTGGGTGTAGGAACTTGCGATCTCCCAAACCCATGAGGAGAAGTAGTATCTTGGACATCCATATTTTTGAGTCGCATTGATGCCTGAGCTTGAGGTGCCATTTCATTATTGGATGTTAAAGGTCCACCTTGTAATTGTTGTTGCTGTTGCATCTGCTGTTGTTTCTGTTGAGCGTGAAGCATCTGCTGTTGCATTATTTGCTGCCTCATTCTCATTAATTGCTCTTTTCTACCTTGGTTCAACGCCTGTTGGTTATTTTGAGGTTGCGGTGATTGTTGGGGTTGCAGCTGCAGTTGTTGTCTCATGAACATTTGCGGGTTTATGTTCTGTTGTTGTCCCAATATTGCTGCAGGACTTATATCCTGTGGTGCCGAAGGCGTACCATTACCTGATGTAGCTTGATTACCGGATACTGATCGCGTCTGCTGTGCTTGTTGTTGTAGTTGTTCAGCATTTTGGTCAAATATATTGTTTAAAAATTCGTCATTATTCGATGAGTTAACAGTCGCATTCAGATTACCACCCAGAAAGGCATCATCATTGAACCAAAAATTATCGGACATGTCAACGATGTAAATGCTTAACTAGTATATATATGATAAAAGTATATTTTCATATTAATCTATGTCTGAGATTTTCAAAATTTTAGGGTACAAAAATTGAACCATACACGACATCAATACTATTAAATAAATCATCTATAATAGAACTATAAACACCTAAATAATGATACATGTATACCCTATTGATAATGGTTGGTGAAAAAAGTACCGTAACGAGAGAAAGGAGAGAATAATTTACCAAAATTTCCACCATCTCTTATGAAGTCTCTTGGATAATGCCTTATAATGTTCCATTTCGCCCCAACAATCTCTTCCCCATTCACAACCAGCCATATTAATAACAAAATCGTTATGCTTGTAGAAATACCTAGGGTCGTCTGAGTATTCTGAGCAAGCACCTGGTGGAAATGCATTTATTTTTCTTAAAGGAACGAAACCAATTCTTTCTCTTACCCAGGGCTGGCTCGAATACAATGATTCCAATGCATCCTGCTCATTATGCTCCCAAGACATATGCATTTGTTCATACATTGCTGGGTCCCACCAATAGTCAAGCAACATTTCTGACCATGAAGATCTTCTCATCAAAAATGAGCCGAGATTGAAACCACCGCAATCTTGGGTGATAATCATATCAATAGGGTTGTTATAGTCAACGTATGGCAAGTCCGTAGGAAGATTAAGGGGGTTGAATGTATCTAGTGTTCTATAAGTGGCGTTGTCCAAAATGTTTAAAAAATGTTTTTCTAAAGAAATCTGAGGTTCCATGATATAGGTATGTAGATCTAACCACCAGAACCATTCGGTACCTGGAAATTGACGCATTGATTGCTTCATAATATCCACTTTTTCCCAAGATTCTCTCCATTCGTGAGAATATCTTTTCTTGATTGTCATGTCTTTGATGGTCAAACCATACCCGTGAAGCTTTGCGTAATGCTTTTTATTAGCAATGGAGGATCTTTCGACAGACCACTCCTGAGGTCCCTTCCACTTCAAAACACCCCCTCCTTCATTAGCTGCCAATATTATCACTACTTTAGGATCTGCGGTCCTGAAATGCGGTATAAAAGGAGCAGTGGTGAAAAGTGATAAGCAAAGCAACGTTAAAGCCACGATAACAACCTTCTTATATTTTACCGAAAAATCTTGGGCTGCCTTAAGCCCAGACCTTATAAATGATTCAAGTCTTGAAAATAATGGCTTATGTTTATTGGGTTTAAATGACTTGTGATAATTATCAGTATTATAGTCATTACCGTCACTTTCCAATTTTTCTAGGTAGCCCTCTTCAAGGCTACCTTTAAAGTAAGGTAGATTATATCCTTTTCCCGAACTCATGTCGTTGGTGTACAAATGAAAGGCTTCCCTCCTAGATACTACAAATATTCTTCGGAGTCGATATTTTTGATTTGTGAATCACGTGCTTCACCTTATAGCCTTATAAGTTACATCATCGTGTTTATCCTATATACATATACATTGAGTATTAGATGTGAAGCAATGCTATGTAACAAATTAATCCTACGGTAGACCAATGATTAACAATTGAGAACTTATTAACCGTTGTTATTTTAAAGGTAGCAAGTTTTGCTCAAGACACTGTTGTCTACATAAGGGACATTCAGGGTGTTCTCTTACCCAATCCACTATACATTCCCAACAGAATAAATGACCACAAGATGCGGCAGATGGGTTTGTCATAGGCGACAAACATAACATACAAGTTCTTGAGTTCTCAGGTAAATATGGTAAATGTTTGAGGTTAGACAAATCCACATTAATCTTTTTATAAAGCTTATTAGTGCTAGTGACCTTGTCTCTGAATTTCTCTAACTGAGATATCTTGAAGATGGCATTACTATTTTTCTCTTGATCATTATCGTCGTCATTTCCAACCTTATTTTTTTCATCAATATAGGTTTTTAATTTGAATAGCGACTTCACGAAGAATTGCAATAAAATAATACCTCCTAATAAGGAATAGTCACCTCTTGCTTGTCTCAATTTCTTAGGATCTTTGTTATGTCCGAAGGCATATCGTAATCCAAATATACGTTTCGATAATGAATAGAACTCTCCTTTAAAGTAGAATACGGCTATATGCAAATTCATAAAAGTATCCAATACTTTCGGATAAGATGTCAAAAACTTTACTAGCCAATACTCTTTGTCGTTTTCAGTATTTGGCTCTTCGTTATCCTTAGGTTTGAACTTTCTTACGATTCTTGTAATTAAATATGGCACTAATGCATACGAAAGTATAAAACCCAACCTTGACACTATTCGCGGCAATCCTTTGCCAGTTCTGTTCACGTAAATAAGATCAACGTATTCTTCACCTAGTGTTCGTGCTCCGATTAGTGTTGTAAGTATAAGGTATATAGACTTGGCTGCAACTGTGATTTCCTCAGGATGGGTGTTAATAAACCTCTGTCCTGTGAATATATGAAGAACATCTTGCACCTGCGATCGGTATGAAGATTCAAAATAAGTGTCTTTTTGATGTGCCCTCACTAGTTTGTTAGTAATTGAAATACCCCACAACTATTAATTCTTCGATTGTAACGAATTATTCATTAAGAATTGACATACCTATAGTTGAAGCATCCGCAAATGGTAATGCCCTATCACTTATCTTGGACATTATTAAAAGATGACGATGATAATTGATTCAAGAATATGAATATATGCTGATATGAGATACTTTTATATCAGAATTTGGTGATGTTTCCTCGGTTCCAAAAAAATCGCACACAAAAATAAGTTGCATAATATACTTATAGAATCATATTTAAACTATAGATGGCTAAAAAGGTAATCTAGATTGACCTTTATCAGGTTTTGTCGCCTTAGAATTTTGTCGGAGTATTTTGGGTTCTTCTGCGGTGGAAATTGTGGTAGGCGAATCTACTCTACCATTAAGTTTTATCGAAAGATCTAACGCCATATGAAAGTCTTTATGTTCTAGGACATTATCGACTGGTATATCGCATCTTGGACAATATTTATCTATAATATCCAAGGAGCGTCCGCCATTTTCCTCTGAACGACTTTCTTCCATGGCAGTTGTAGATACTTGCAACTTTTTAAGTATATTATATCCCTCGGTGTCCTTTACTTTTTTTGTCTCTCTATTTATATGAATTCTCTGCTTTGAATCGCTCTCAAATTTATCGAACAACGATTTTATATAATCTTTATCTTCCTTTTGAATGCTTCTATCCTTGGGAGTTCTTGTCGGCTCAGGTGTTGTGGTAGATGATGAACTCTTCCTATTTAATATTATTGCTTGTTCTGAATTATAATCTGCAAATAGTTTATTTACATACTCGCCATCAACCTTAGAAGCAAACGCCGGTTTACTTACTGGATGCTCCATTTCTGGAGTTATCCTAGGGCGTTTGTTTCTAGATTCTTCAAAGTCATTGAACATTTTCCTTATTTCACTCTTTGAAGCATCTTTACTGTTACCGACGTAAGAATCAATTAAACTTGATTCGGTATTTTTAACAAAGTTCGAAATAACCAACGACATATTTGCAACTGGTATGATGGTGATTTTTGCATAATCCTTATCCGGCCTTTTATCTAGCTCTCGCAAGCTGATACCATCGTTCAACCTATTTACATTGGTTGATCCATCAAGAAGATCAATTAATAGCCTGAGCCCCGTAAGCTCCATACATTCTTTTAGTTTCTCTAAATCTCTTATCACTGGCAAAGTCGCTTGCTTCGAATGTTTCACATAGGAGGTTGCTGTGAGTTGAAGACTAATTGTTTTTGGTCTTCGTATGTAGCCCTTTTCTCTATCTGATTGCTGCAGCATCAGCAAATTTAAACTTTCATCATCTAATTCGATTAGACGATTATACAAATCACCCGCAAATACCTTAATCCAATCATAAGCGTCATTCAATGTGTTCACGGGCTTTTTAGAAACAAAATTCTTTCTTGACATCATTGACTTTATATCTGTTCTTAAAGATAACTCTTGTTTATAATTACCTCTTACTAAATCATATATTCTTTTTGCTAAAGATTCATCAGTCCTGAATTCCTCTTTAAGATTTTCTAATGTATAATTACATTTGATGAAGGTTACTGAATTAGATTCAGGTGGGACATCAAGTTTGTGCAAAATTGATTCACCAATTTTACCTCCCATCCCATTAAAATCAGTTAATTGGAAATTAGTCAAAAATTTTTCTATCAGATCAGTCCTAATTATTGTTTGATTATCCGGTTTCAAGAAACCCCCAGCAATTTTAGCAATAACTTTATTCAGTCCCAAACCACCGGACGTCGTATATCCCAATGCATTGAATACTTGACAACGAACTTCAAATAGCGCTTGTGAACCTACGAGTAGACAAATATCATCCCAATCTTTAATATCATGTTTAACCGCACCAGAATCCTGGTTATGGGGATCAAGATCATTATCACGCTTTCTGTCTTCTTCATCTTGAGATTTATAAATTTCTCCAATCCAGTACAACGCATTAGGGAGGATAGTAGGCACAGGCGGAAGGAAACCATCTTCATTCACTTTACTGAGTTCTGGAAATAAGTCAAACAATTTCTGATAGACTATTCTCCCGAAATCTAGGAAACATTCATCAACACTTGCCTTCTCAACTAAGTCACAATACTCTTTGAAAATTTTAATAATCTTTCTGCTTTCTCTACGGTAGGGGTCCAACAGTACCTTATGCATTGTTTGATCTGGAAGACCATTGATATATGACCAATAAGAATTACCTTTTTTGAATACTGCTGCATGAGCAATTATGACTTCTGGACATTTCTCTCTAGCCGATTTAATAGAATCCATTCTGCCAATTCCAAATTTTCTAGCTGCATAAGAAACAGCTATCAACGAAGACCATTGGGCACAAACGACCGGGTCATCAATGGATAGGTTTAAGCGCACTTGTTCAACCTGAGCGAAGAATGCATTCAAATCAATGTGTGCTATTACAGCTAATGGCAGTTGATATGCGATGTTTGGATTTGATAGGATTTGAAGATCTTTGAATTTGAACTTGGATTGCTTATTAGGCGTAGTGATCAATGAATTCGTTTGCAACTCATGATTTATAACAGACATAATACTTCATTTTACTCAAGTCGTATGAATAAGGATTATAATAAATAATGTAATTTATGTAATAACAACTTATAAAAAAACAATTTAAAAAAGTCCATACATGGTATATAATTTTGGCTCAACCAAACTGAAAACAAAGCTCGTATGGCGCAGTGGTAGCGCAGCAGATTGCAAATCTGTTGGTCCTTAGTTCGAACCTGAGTGCGAGCTTTGCTTCTATTTTTATTTTTTTAAGGCGAACTAGATAGACTATCTACGGATACATTTAAATTACATCTGATAAACTTCAGAAGCAAAGCTGAGATCATGCGACTTAGCCCACTTTTCAGTCTGCTTAACGAGCGGTTCAGGACCGCAAGCAATTATCAAATTTTCATTCCTATTATCAGATTGTAATAATGAATTAAAAACTGTATCAAGAATAGGTCTTCCTTCGTGCAAGATAAATTTGGACCTTAGTTTCTGTTTTGGTTGCGGAGATTGGGAATGTTCATTAGAAACATTTTGGTTCGATTCATTGGACAGTAATGATTCTAATTCAAAATTTTCATTGTTATCGTAGTCTAACAAACCATAATCTTCTTCATCAAACAAAGTAGTAGTATTATCTGAATTCTCTAAATTTCCCGTAATATGCACATCAATTTCTTCGTTAAACCCCAAAGCTCTCAAAACATACATGTCGTTTTTATTTTTAACACACCAGATCAATTTGAGAGACTTGGTTGTCAGTTTTAGGCTTTTGAAAACTGGTAATGCCAAAGATATACCTGAACCTCCACAAATTATGGCCACATTATTTGCCGAGATATCTTTTAATGATGCAAATGGACCAATCCATGAATATGATGTATGTGATTGCAAGATAAAATTATTGGTCTTATTAATGATTAAATCAATCGAGGAGTCCTGCGGCGACGATGCAATAGTGTATGGATGAGTAGGAAATAACCAGGCCTTATAATTTGTTATTGGGTAAGTTACTCGTATATGGGACCCGCTTGGCCACTCAGGTAACCCTTCTTGTTTTGAAATCCGCACAATCATCAAGTTAGAACCTTCAGTTCCAACCACCTTGACGCCTTCAACCAGATGATAATTCGAGAATCTCTTATATATTTGAACACCAAGTAGACCCGCGCAAAGGATAGTATATATCCCAACACCCGGCCTCGCATGTAGACAGATTAGTCCAACAAGCAACCACATCGTAAGATTATGAACAACATAGAAGTATTGATAGGCTAATCTCCGGAAATACTTGAGGGAAATGATTGATAACACTATGCAGAGCGCCAATACCACCACACCTAGGAAATTCCACAAACGAAATGCCTTAGTTAAAAGAGTTCCCTCTACTATCCATTTAGCAAAATATCCTCCTCCATGGATCAATGCACTGGCAAATATTAACCGAGATATCCATTTATGTAAATCAACTAATTCCAAATATTGTATACCCGCAACGCTAGGCCTTAATACTAGGAAAATGTCAAATGGTATTAGAACATACGCCATTCTCCCGAATCTCTTAACACCAGTAGAATAATTCTCAAAGCCAACATGGAAAACCCCGATACCTACTAGCAACAATGCCCACACTACAATAGTGATGAATAATGGTGATTTAACCAATGACCTGCCATCACCGGATCTTCTCCAGTTAATATTATAGAACTGCCTGCAAGCTACTATAACTGCCATATGGACCAACGAGATTCCAAATACCATGTACCCATATTTGATATTGGCCGTATGATGGTGTCCCTCGTGTCGACTTACGATTACTTCCGATTCAGTCATTTGCCATGCCTTCAACGCTGAAACTGTGTGTGATTGATCGAACTAGTAATAGTTAATGAAAAAGCCAGAGTGACACAAAGTCGATGGACCCGGCCCATCTCATCACGTTCACATACACGTGTACGGGTTCCTCAGATCTCGTTCTTGGACACATGTTGTCGGAATCAACGGACAGCTCAACATGAAATAACGGGAAAACTACGAGCTACTACGAGTTTCATGCAAATTCAGTTGAATATTTGTAAATTTTAGCAATGCGTAGCCAAACTAATGAAACTGCATCAACGCTTGGTCCTGGGACCGCCAGACACTACATTACGTTAGCAAATCTAATTGTGTTTTCCATTCTAGTAGTCAGGCTATGTGCTATTGCCTATAATTGTCCATTCTAATGGAATTAGATTAGCTAGTGTTTCGTTGGAAAAAAATGGAAGCATTCCGTGGTGGCTTATAGAAAGACGTCCTCTATATTAGTAAGCTTCCACGCATTATGCTATGTACACCCCATTAGTCACCCATACGAAAAATTACCTCAGATTGCATAGGGACTTTCATGAATGCTTGTATCAAATAAGGCATCACATGGCCATAGGATGAACCGTTGGTTGAAATTGGGTCATCTTTTGGCCAAATATTTTTATTAGCGAAACTTAGTTTTCCAAATCATGTATATGGGAAAAGGTTTGGAAAAAGGTTTGGATAAAGTTCACAAGCATGATGCAATAGTAAACTTAGAATTATTAAATTATTACTAGCATGAGTGTGAAACCAGAGGAGAGATTATTAGATTTGAAAGCATGTTTATTGTAGGAGTGTATTAATACATTATGCAACGAAAATGTCGATCATGGATTAGCTAGGTTCAATTCGCCATGTTGGCCCGAAACTTAATGGCGCTAAAACATCCTGCCAGCGAAGATGAAACCCCTGTCTCTATTAATATCTGAGCGTACTATTGCATCATAGAAAATACTTGTGGATCATATTTCATGCAATTATTTTTTTCGACATAAATTCACAAAAGCAGAACAAGGATAACTGCATACGGAAGCTGTCAGAACCCTCTGGAATTTCTCATAGTGGTGGCTTCTAGCCCAGTGGCTTATCAAAAAAGTCATACTTCAGGGTTTTGTGTAAAGTTCTTCTTTAGGGATGCTCAAGTACCGAATTTGTCTGCATGGCGCACCGTTGAGGATTGTGCGATTCAATGATTTCAGGTTTGCAATTCCGCTCACCACCCGCCTCGGATTTGTAGATGTTAAGATGGTGCTTCAGATGTTCGCTGTTGTGATGTGCATTTATAATAGAGCTAGCCTAAACGAGCTGTAGGCGCTAGAGAATTTCAGGTGCTACCTGCCAGCGGCGAGGCATGGGGGATACAGGAAGGGAAAAAAAAATAATATCGTCGGCACTCCCCAATTATTGCCTGATACTAGTGTCTGTCTTAAATGCTGGAGGAATACGTAACATGCTTACGATTTGTTACGAGGCCGTAGGCACAAAACGTTAATTGGAAAAGGTGTTCCGTCATGTATGGCACCATGTATTCCTGGATAATTACCTCAATGATGTAAGTTCCCCTTTGCCACAACTATGATATCTGACCAGGTGCATGATTGTCTGAGCCTCCTGTTGTGGAAACTAAGATTTCTCCAAATAAAAGAATCCATAACACTACAGGGGGTGCGCACACGCACACAACCTAGCATATTCTTTGTTTAGAACATGCAACTTTTCTTTCGAGACAATCATCGCACCGCTTCAACATTGAGGCAAGTTGTGGAATTCCTTTTCTAGGACAACAACATATCCTCTGTAGAAACCGTTGAAAATCTCAGTAGCGTTCTATTTCCTGTGGCTCCACTCCCGTCAACTACTTGTCTCGGCCACCAGGTGGTTTTACCGTACGCTTGTCCTGTTGTAATGCTGTTACATCTACGCCGTATCTGCTTTGGAGGACACCTTTTGGTCCAGCACCTCTCTGGTGATTGCATGTAATTCTTGTCTCACAGGATGCGCACAAAAAAATTTGGTGTTCCAGAAGTCTTGTACTATTCTACGCTCGACATTACTCCGATGTTGTATTGACGCTAATGCACCTGGGCAGCATCGACTATTTCAATAGCTGTATATCCTTCACCTCGTACTCTACTGTTTCATATTCTACGCATGTCTGGAGTTCAGTTTCTTACCTCTGCTGGCTCTTTGGGGTGGAAATCCACTAGATGCAGAAAAACTCCCTAGAATGCGCTGGTAAATGGAAGGTCGATATTCGAAATTCGCCCATGTACAGTGATTAAGAATGCATGTACCTCCATGCATGATTTCTTAGTGCGCCACTGCGGAATACCGATAGCTTATTATATTCCTAGTTGGGGCTCATTGTGCATGCTCATATCTCGGTGTCGGGTAACAATTGTCATATATTCCCAATTATTTTCCAAGTATAAATATGTTAGGGATATCCCTATTAATGAATTCTTCGTAGGTTAATCTATAATTGATAGTTTATTGTGTAATATACCCTGATCAACTTTATTTGTTTTAGAATTAACATTGAAAACTACTACAGTCTGTTGAAATATTAGAAATTGAACACATTAACTCCTTATCAATTAATTGGATTTGGATTAGACTTATGGAAAAACAAACAGGAAAAATGTGTTACACATCTGAAGGCTCTAAATGGAGAGCATACCAATTCAGCGACCCATTCGCTGCTAGGTCGTTCTATGTGTGCAACAAGATAAATAAATATTTCTGTCGTCCTGACTGTGACGCTAGACCCATAACCAACTTGAAGTCGGAAATCAAGTTTGTGAACCTGGTTTCGGAAGCAATTAACTACGGATACGTGGCATGCGACTGCTGTGACCCATTGTCGGTGCCTTCAATCGACGTGGACATGTTGGTGGACTGTGTGGCCTCGATCAACAAGCAGATCGGGTTTTTACCTCCGTTATTGGACGAGAATGAAGAGAGAAACAACGAGAAAATCAAGGAAAACATTATAGAATCGAAGAAAACAAACGAGGAACAAATAATGCAAGCTATTGGCGGCAGAAGGTCGTCGGTGCCGGTTATCAATTTTGACGGAAAGTACTCGAAGGACTTCGAAAACACCTCGTTATCCAAGAACGACTTTGATCACTACAGATTGGTGGATTTGGCCTGCAGGCATTTGGCGTTAGCCGCCGCTATGAACATCTTCCAACCACAATCTCCTAAGGGCTCCAGATCTTCCGAGAGTAGCCCATCCAGCAGTGGCTCGTCTTCCTCTAGTAGCAGGAAGAGAAGAAGAAGAGGAGGTGTCCTTGGATTCAAGGAATTGGCAGCGAAGTCCAAGTTATCTGCTTGGCATTTTCACAGAGTGTTCAAGTCTGTTACAGGCTTGACGCCAAAGACCTACGGTGACAAGTGTTGGGAACAAATAAAGAATTATATGAACTCCAGTGAATATACTTCTTTACAACCTAGCCAATCTCAACCACAGTCTACTAATGGATACCAAACCCCTCTCACTAACTCCAGCGAAACATCGTCAATCCCAACCTCACCAGAGCTCACATCTAACAAGAGAATCAAATTGGAACAACCAGACAATGTCAAATTTGAAATTTCTCCTCAACTTGAACAAGAGTCGACTTTCTCAGATAATATTGTTTTACCAAACCAAATACAGGGTAATCAACCCGCCCAACATGTGAATGCGATAACTCCACCAATAGGTTCTGATGAGACTACCAATTCCTTGAAGTACTCAGTACCTCAACAATCTACTTTTGACATTAACGTCAACCAAGATTTGTCTAATAACAACTTTAACATGTTCAACGAAGCTACTAATAATACTACTCAATCATTGAACCAAGAATTATCATCGTCACACTCAAGAGCATTTTCTGCTCCAAACTTGAGTCTGTACAACAATAGACCATCGACTTTGTTCAGTCACTTGAAATCGACTGAAAAGTCACCTACTGATGAATACAACTCCAGTAGATCTTTACAATCTCCAACAGTAAATGAGTTGACTCCAACCATTGAAGAAATGGTTCCAGCTTCTCAATTCATGAAGGTACCAGAATCCAATGCCGAGGTATTGAATGATGTTCCAGAACTTAACTCGTTGTTGTACGACTCGGGCTCTAACAGCTTGAATCCATTAAATGACGATGGAAATCTTGACATGAGTTTGAACAACAACTATTTTGATTTTGATCAAAACAATCAATTCAATTTAGGTTTCGCTCCAGAATTGTTAAGCACCACCGACAATCTTTAAGATGACTGGCGGTGTAGTTCTATGATATGATAAATATTATGATAAATGTTACGGTTTTATGTGTGTATATGGGTTATTGATTTTTTAGTTCGTGTTAATTAATATTACTACTTTCTACTTTGATATTGAAGGCTTGTACTAGGCTTGTATATGTAGCCATTGCCGCAACCCGCAGGGACAGTAACTAGCCAGCCTAACAATATACTGAGCTGCGCTATCCACAGTTCTCTTACATATTTTTAGATTCTATGGCTGCAGCATCCTATAGGACCTCCCTAAGATTCCTATGATACCATGAAGCCCAACTACTCAATATAGGACGCTACAACCATAGATTACACCATACACACCATGAAATGCTTCTACTTTGCGGTTCTTGGAACAACAAGAGAAAACCCCTACTTGCGATACTAGACTTCCCATTCTTTCCGAAATGAGAACCTTTATTAGATGAGCATTGTTTCGCTTCGTTTATTGTATAACATGAATAGTTCTCGCCTCAGTTTCGAATCTCCTTATATGGAGCTATGTAGTTTTGTACGCTATTAACCTTTAGTATTCTAGTTTAAGCTTAGAAATACTATCATGGCTGGTAATTCCTGTAATTAGAGCTGCAGCTAAAGAACAAGTTGATATGCACAATTATGGTTCAGTATTTCTTTATCGCCAGATGCGGACAAGGCGAAATGCTCTCTCCTCTAACTTCATCTCCTCTTCTAGTATATTGATGAATAGGGATATTTTATTGAATATTTAAAAATAAGGGACGGGGTATTAATCTAGAACGTATATGCTAGCTTTTCAGAGTAATTAGTGCAAAGGGTATAGACAGCCTTACGTTCTGGACTTGTGCGTTGGGGCAATGCTTCGTTTACAGATATCCTATGCGTGAATTAGGATTTGAGCAGCTTGTGAATAGGTTATTGTTTAATTTGGGGTATATATACAGTATATTACAAATTTAACGGAAGGATTCTCGAAGTAACATGCTGTCTTATATGACATCAACAAATTTAGTCATCGGTTCGAAGTGTTACTTGTCTAATGTTGGAGTTAACAAGATTTCGTACTAGTATAGTTACGTTATTCAAGGGGCTAGTAATCAGCCAGGGGGGGAAAGTAGTCAGCGTATATCGTAGATTAAACTATAGGTATAGGAGGCAAATACGTGCAAATGGGGGGTGCGAGCGAATATTGGAGTGAAAAATAGTGCAAGATATATTGAGGGATTAAGGAAATGCAGGTGGGCCTGACTTCTATGCTGATCCATAGTTCAACGATATGTGTTGTAGAATCGAAAAAAGGAGCCCCCACGTAAGAATGATATAACAATGCAGGATTACATCACTTATGACCAAAGTAAATGTACGGGAATGTTCACTTACATGCAAGAAGGAGTATTACAGAATTTATTCCAAATAATATGTTATTATTAGTTGTGTATAAGGATGTGCAATAGCCTACAAATGTGGAACGGGACTCCTCATTAGCGAACAGCATCAGGTTTCCTTTTCTTTGAAACTACTAACTCGTTCTTTGTTCTCGGACGCAGCGCGAACTAATTCAATAAATGCTGCACTAGTAAGGTCAGACTTTTTGCTTGGAGGCTGCGTCGCAGATAGTGAAACAGATGATTCTTCATTTTGGGTCGAGCTTAAAGCATTGTTCAACGATTTCCATGAATACAAAGGACTGTTTTTCGGTTCTTTGGAAGCCTCAGATTCGGGATTTTCTTCATCATCAGCGACATTACCTGCGTCGTCGAACAAGTTGATTTCATTTGGATCATCATCTTCGTCAGTCTGTAATTGTTTCAACTTCTGGATCTTGTTGTTCAACTTAACCATTGCAATTGCTTGTCTGAACTTGCGCTTGGCGTTGAAACCTTCTTTCAAATTAGGTAACAAGTCCATTTCTTGGTGTTGCGAAGCAACAGATACCAACCAAGGATCGTTCAATAGCGTATCTGCATCAGGTCTCTTGTCTGGATTAAACTGTAATGCTTTAACTATAAATCTACGAGCATCCTTGGATACGTCCTTCCAGTAATCTGCATGGAAAATAACTGCGTTATTATGCTTCACTTCTTCAATAAAATCTTGGACATTCTCTGACCGGAATGGGGAATAACCACATAATAGCGTATATGTTATTACTCCCAAGGACCAGATATCACATGGTTTACCATGGCCAGTCCCTAATATCACTTCAGGGGCCGCATAACCAAAGGAGCCCGCTGACGATGTTAGCTTTTCGTCGGGAGATTGTAATTTCTTTGCAATACCAAAGTCGGCCAATACCACATTCGAGTTTGTCTCCGGGTTGAGGTATAAGATATTCTCTGGTTTCAAGTCTCTGTGAACGATATTCTGATCGTGCAAGTATTTGATCGCGTTGAGCATTTCCACAACCACTAACGAGGCATCGTGCTCAGTAAACCTTCCCTGCTTCACTATACGATCGAAGAGTTCTCCTCCCGTCGCCAATTGCGTAACAATGTAAAATTTGTCTTTCGATTCAAACCAATCTCTAAACCCAACGATATGCGGATGCTTCAATTCTTTCAACAAGTTCAACTCGTCGATAATCACTTGTTCATTTCCCTTTAATGCCTTCTTCAAGATAATCTTTACTGCCACTTCTTCATTGGTTTCGTTGTTTCTGGCGTATCTCACGATACCAAACGATCCGGCTCCAAGGGTTCTCCCAAACGTATAATGGGATTTCCGGGAATATGATTCTGGTTGCCCACTTAATTTATTAAAGAACTTTTTCAAATTATTTCCTTCCTGCTGTTGATGTGACATACTCAGGTCCTGTTAGGTATATTTTCTATCTAGCTATTTTATATCAATTGTTCTCTAGGGTCTCAAGAATATTTCACTTACATTCCCTCCCTTTTCGTTTAAATTTTTCCTGCGGTCACGTTCAGATAAGTCGAATGGTTTGAAAAATTTCAAGATCCACAAGGGATATTATAACGAATATAGATACATATACATGTACTACAGTACCATTTCCACTTCAAAGTGGGCCCAAACCATCTGTAGCATTTCTAGGTGTAAATATATATATAAATATGTAAAAAAAGTATCATTAATATAAACTCCAAGCGCAAGATTGCTATACAAGTGGTACAGTTTTCGCAGCTTAGGAGTGCCACACAAGTGTGTAGGACCGAGATCAATGCCCATATGTGTTGACGAATTGAACTAGTTTGATGGTACCAGGCAATTGGGGTCCATGTAGCGGTTTTCCCAAAGGAGTAATACGCCCATCGTTAAGATGGTTAGTTAAAATGGTCCCGGGAATCGAGGTCCATCGTTTTTCTGTGTTGGGGTTAGGTTGGAGTATAAAACGGTTAGCAAATATCCATTTAAATATATGGATATATTTATATATATACATATAGTTATTGAAACGAAATAGATAATGCTTAGAATTTCACGCCAGGCAGTATCTAATAAGAGAATGGTTGCTGCAATTAGGCATTCCTCGTCTGCCTGCAAAACGTACTTCCCAGACGAACCCGCGGGACCTCAATTGGTAAGTGACAAGATTCCCGGACCTAGCAGTATTAAGTTGAACGAAGACTTAGGCAAGGTGTTCGATAACAGAGCTACGTACTTCGTTACGGATTTTTTCAATTCGAAAGGTAACTATATCTCCGATGCTGATGGAAATATGATGCTTGATGTGTATGGACAGATATCCTCGATTGCATTGGGGTACAATAATCCAGCGTTGATAAGGGCCGCCAAGCTGCATGAGATGGTCAGCTCCTTGGTTAATCGTCCGGCTTTGGCTTGCTTCCCATCGATTGATTATGGCAAGATTTTGAAAGAAGGAATATTGGCAGCAGCACCCGCTGGTATGAATAAAGTGTGGACTGCTTTATCGGGCTCCGAAGCAAACGAGACGGCTTATAAGGCTGCATTCATGTACCAGGCAGCTAAGAAGAGAGGTAAGAGCGACTTTACCTCAGAAGAATTATCGTCCGTTATGGAAAATAAGACACCCGGAGCCTCAGATCTGGTTATATTATCTTTTGATAAGGGGTTTCATGGAAGACTTTTCGGGTCGTTGTCTACCACTAGATCCAAGGCAATTCATAAAATGGATATTCCAGCGTTTCAATGGCCTAAGGCACCATTCCCCAAATTAAGATACCCATTAAAGGAATTTACTAGGGAAAACCGCAAGGAGGAGGAGAATTGCCTTGCTGCTTTCGAAGAAATTATTACGGAACAGTACTCTCCAAGTAAAATTGCTGCAATAGTAGTGGAACCAGTACAGTCGGAAGGGGGTGATAATCATGCAACACCCTTCTTCTTTCAAGCTTTGAGAGACATAACTTTGAAGCACAATATCTTGATGATAGTTGATGAGGTCCAAACTGGTGTTGGGGCTACTGGTAAGTTTTGGGCTCATGAACACTGGAACTTATCCACGCCTCCGGATATGGTAAGTTTTTCCAAGAAATTCCAAGCAGCAGGTTTCTACTTTAGTAATCCAGAATTACAGCCAAACCAACCTTACAGACAATTTAACACTTGGTGTGGTGATCCATCAAGGGCGTTGATCGCGAGGACCATTTATCAAGAAATTCACAAAAATAATCTTGTTGCAAAAATAGCAGACTTAGGTGATTACTTATACAATAATTTATCTACACTTTTTGCTAAATACCCTTCCAAAATTCAAAACTTAAGAGGAGAAAATATGGGTACATTTATTGCTTGGGACTGTCCGGACGCTAATGCAAGAAATTCCTTATTGATGGCTTGCCGTTCGAAAGGATTAAATATTGGTGGTTGTGGTGATATGTCAGTTAGGTTGAGACCTACATTGGTTTTTGAAAAGAAGCATGCTGACATATTGACAAGTATTCTTGAAGACTGCTTGAAAGAGTAAAATCTGTAGATTAGCTCCTAATATATTAGATACTACGAAAATATAATATTTGTACTTGATCACTTCGTGTATTTATCGAATGGCGATCGAATTTAGTAATGCGGATGTAAATTACTACTAACCTTTTCTAATTCTATAACAATAATCAAGCAAGAAAGAAGCTTAATATATATCGCTCATCTGTATAAGTCATATAAGCGACCCGTACGATCAAGATAAACGTTGGTTACACTTCTCACTAAGGAATTTTAACGAAGTACTATTTTCACGTTTATATTTTTCTGAGGAGCCAATCCTTTGATTTAATTCAAGTATTTACTTTCGGATCTATTATAATCCTATTTATGAACTTGGGAATTTAATAATGCTTCCTTAAGGGACGGCCACAATTATAAATAACCTAATACCTAGTTGCTATTGATTATAGCCACTATTATAGAAATCGATATATCCCATAATTACAATGCTAGGACGATTATTCAAACAAAATTCATCAGCATCTTTAGATTCAAGCCCAACACCCAATGGTAACTACCCAAATTTGAACAACACGAACAATACACATGCTCATGATGGAGTGAGTCCTCATAAGGTAAATATCAATAATGCTAATAGCAATGCATTTCAGAATATAAATTCGTATGAGGATTCATACACGAGAGAAATATTGTATGGTACGTCAGATGTATTGAAATTGAAGCCTTACCATTTCAATAATAAATTTTTCAGAATAGTTATATCACAAGATGGAGGAAACCTTAGATCCAAGCAAGTATTATATGATTCTTCTGCTCAAAATAGTGAAAGTTCTAGTTGTTGTACGAATAAGTTACCTACAATGAACAAGAGTAGTAACTTGAATAATGCCAACAGTAAAAATATTTTAACATCAAAGATTCATCATAACATAAGCGAATTGAATGATTATATGTTTGGCTGTGGATTGCCATCTAATGAAACCTACTGTTCGACAAAGATACACATTTTGCCCACTTTAAATAATCTGACCTATGGGTCTAATCAATCCGTTCTAATCACAAGGTTGTTTCTGATATCAGATAACTATGAGATATTCAGTTGTAATGAACAAAATTCTGATTCTTTTTGGAAGCCTTATCCAGCCCTACCCATTAAGGAGACCTCAATTAAAAACTATGCATTTAATGTAACACAAGGGAAGTATACTGACCAAAATACGACAAACACTAAGTCTTCTAATAATATTAATAGTCGTTTCTCCATAGGATTAATCATACCATTGGAGTCTTTGAGTAATGACCTACACGATGTGATCTTTAACAATTGGGATGAAATATCGCATTATCTTATAGTTCTACAAAAATTAATCATTAAGAAATTGATTTTAACGTTAAATAACAGTGTGCATGATATACAGCCTACAAACTTAACCTTACAGAATAGTTCGCCAAACCAAAAAACCTCACCCTGTCCATATATTGTTAACAAACGGATTCAATTCCCAAGTTATATATTGCAAAGTGAAGTTGATTTGAATAATCAATTGATAAAATTAATCAAATTAATACATTACAACAGTAATATTCCAAAATTGATCAATTCAAATTCACTAATGAGGTCCTCCTTGAGCAATTCGACATCGAAATTCAATCCAATGCTTTTGAATTGGACATTGGAAGTTTTAAATTGGTTGGAGTTTAAAGATGGAAGAACAATGAATAATAACAACAGTAAATATCATAATTTTAATAGTAATTCCCAATTTCAGCAACATAATTCTAATTTTCCATCTGTTGTTAATTCACCCGTTGCAAATAATATGAATGTGACATACAATCAAAATAATAATGATTGCCCATTGACAAAAACATTCTTAGCAAGTCTACTTGCATTATTAATACCACTTAGGCATCTGTTGACAATTAAACCATTGGGTAACTCAAATGCTTCGACTAAGACCCGCGAAATAACCAGAGTTGTTATTATGACGGGAAATCCCGTAGTTGCAAAGAAGTTAATATTTATATTGAACGGGTTGATACCAGATAATGAAATGCTTTCAGTTTTGAATAATCCCGTTAATTACAATATTTTGAACGAAGAAGAAAATACGGTGACTGAGAATGCTAGTGAAACCAGTCATAACGTGCATTCTATACACAAAATACCCGAGAACACCAGTAACGAGGAGATAAACTCTAGTGCTCTTAGTACTTATAGCAGCCCCTCGCCATTACAACCCAAGCCACCAACGTCTGTTTCCAATAATATAAATGATGAAGAAAGTCCTTCTAAATATATTCCAACTAGACCTATACCAATAAAATCGAATACTAGCTCTTCCTTCAGTTCCTCAGACAACTCATTAAGTCATTCAACTTCTTCGGTTAAAGGATGGGAAATTCCTTATAAGGCATCACCAAGTACAACTACAACTCCTTACAAATCTAGAGTTGAAACCGGAACCAATGTTATTCCTATTAACCAAAAGGCACCTGCCCATAGAGCGTCGCTTTCAAAATCATCATCAATGGCATATCTATCTTCTTCGTTGACTTCTTCATTATCATCATCAGCATCCAATTACTCATTATCAAAGATGGGTGGTAGTTTCATGGAAAAATGGAAGAATTCATTTAGTAACAACCCCCATTCACACCACCCATCAGTACATAATACATCAAACCAAGGTTCACATCTTTACGGATTTAATAATGAAAGTAATGATCATGTTGCCCCACCCACTTTTGGTAGTTTATCGAAAAGAAATTCTATCCAATCTCTAAGAACTCCATCACCAGCTATTGACCATGACGAAGTTGTTTCAGCTCACAGTGTAAATCCAAGCATTGCGAACACAGCAACAAGCGTGTGCTCTGCAAGTAAATTATCCAGGACTCAATCAATGTTTGATCTATACAACAATTCAACAAACCATAATGGAAATAGGAAGAATAGTTCGACTATAATTCAAGACGAAGTAAAACAGCTAAATCTGAAAATTGGAAGATCGAAGACAAGTATTTATACTCCAATTTCAAATAATACATATAAAATAAGGAATGTTAATACTTTTAATAGCAGTATTATCAAATCAAAGTGTTCAATGATAATGCTGGCTCGAATTCCTACTGGTGAGTCAAAAGATAAAACATTGGATGTTAATCTAATTTGCTTTGAAAAAGGTAATGTTGATTATGAGAATGAAAGCTATTGTGACGAAAGCACTATAACATCAACATCCAAAATTAACAATTTACCTCCTTTAATTAAGCATAGACCTTTAGCACCGAATGTTGCATTCGCCGAAGAATTCAGACCTGAGTTTATTTTACAATCGTGTCCAATTAATCCAAAATTAGAATCCCAAGTAATGACATCTATGAAGAATGATTTGTTATTCTATCAAAATAATTGTGAATTTGAGAAAGTAATTTCAAGAACAGTTTTTATCAGTTTAAGGGCTAGGGACATCAAAGTTATTGAAATGAATGTGGGTGAAGATGGCAATCATACTAGCCCCAATTCTACTCTGAACCAAGTTCTGAGTAGCTCATCTTCAAGTCCAATTTCCAACCACAATCAACCACCTCCTCTGTTAAGCTCTCTCACCAATGGTATAAAGAGCAGTAAGCTTACAAACAATCCAGTTAATCAGAACAAAAGGGGTTCAATCCCCAATACAAATTCAAGTAGTTATAAAACAATCATAAAGAAGATATATTCACCAACTAGAAACCTTGGTGACAAGGATTTTATAAGCAGGATAGAGAATAATCTAGATGATATTTATAAACTATTTCAATCGAATTATAATAACCAATTAGGCAAAAATCAAACCATTGATCAAAATTTTAATGAGAAATTGGCTAGTCTAATTGGTGCTATTTTAAAGTAGTTTAATGAATATATTTTTTTTGAAGTCAATATTCATAGTTTTTGTGTAATATTTCAATTTTCAAAAGATAAAATTTCAGCCAAATCAAATTACGGCTGGTTACTTGTATATTATTTACTCTACATTTTGTACAACACCTGCAGTCTTTCCTTGATTAATTATCCAAACATAGGATTTGGTTATCTTTAACAAAAATTGAAAATTAAAAATTATATTCATTTAAACTAGGTAATTAGAAATACAGGTATATTCCTTTTAGTCAATATCAAAGAAAGAAGTCCAAATTAAAATGTCAGATATAGAAGAATCGGATAACAAACCTAAACAATATACTCCTCAGTTATTTGTTGAAAATGAAGACAAGACAGATGAAGCGAAAAGTACATTTACTGAACTTGAAGAGTGTACATACTCCCATAAGTATATTGGATCATCTGGACAGCATGAGCATATGACTTGTGATTGTTATGAAAATTGGGATTCTAAGTTACAGAAGAACTTAGCGTGTGGAGAGGATTCAGATTGTATTAATAGGGTGACGTCGGTAGAATGTAGTAATAAATTCTGTACATGTGGAAATGACTGTCAAAATCAACGATTTCAAAGAAAACAGTATGCTAATGTTACGGTCATTGCGACGGAATTCAAAGGGTATGGATTACGTGCTAATGAAGAGATATCTGAATCTAGTTTCATTTACGAATATATTGGTGAAGTTATTGATGAAGACGCTTTCAGAAAAAGAATGATTGATTATGATACTAAGAACTTTAAGCATTTTTATTTCATGATGTTGAAAAAAGATTCATTTATTGATGCAACTGTGAAAGGTTCTTTAGCTCGTTTTTGTAATCATTCTTGTAACCCAAATGCATATGTTGATAAATGGGTTGTTGGTGATAAATTGAGAATGGGTATTTTCTCTAAGAGACGCATTCAAAAAGGTGAAGAAATTACTTTTGATTATAATGTTGATAGATATGGAGCCCAATCACAGCCTTGTTATTGTGGTGAACCTAATTGTATAAAGTGGATGGGTGGAAAAACACAAACAGATGCTGCCTTGTTACTTCCTGATGGTATATCTGAAGCGTTGGGTGTTACTCACAAACAAGAAAAACAATGGTTAAAGGCAAATAAGCATCTTAGATCAAAGCAACAAAGTGACGATGCAATTATCAATGAAGCTTTTGTTAAATCAATTGAAGTCTCTGCGTTAACTGAAAACGATGTATCAAAGGTTATGGGTGCTTTGATGCGAGTCCAAGATCTAAATATAACTCAAAAATTAATAGAAAGGATATACCTAACAAATGATGACAGTATAAACTCGTCAATAATTAGGGTCCATGGCTATAAGACTTTGTCACAAACTATCAAGGATTTCAAAGATCAGGATAATGAATTAATCAGTAGAATTCTTATAATTTTAGCCAAATGGCCAAAGGTCACAAGAAATAAGATATCTTCCTCGCAGATTGAAGATGTGGTCAAAGATATCAATAGTAATAGTAATGATGAAAATTTGAAGAGCTTATCCTCTGACTTATTGTCGGAATGGGGGAAACTACAAATGGCTTATAGAATCCCAAAGAATACTAACACTAATAAGGATTCAAATTCCCCTGCCTTGTATGGCAGAATTACAAGATCCAGATCGCGGTCTAGGTCTCCAGAAAGAGGTAGGTCGAATGAACCCCACACGGTAGAAGATGATGAAGTTTTACCTGATGGATGGCAAACTGCATTTGACCCCAATACTCAAGCGATTTATTATTATCATGCAGAGTTGGGTATTTCCAAGTGGGAAAAGCCCACCAAGGAAGTACCCAAGGGGCCAAAGGGTCCTAATATTAGTGAACCGATCAAGAGGCCCACTAATGGAAGTAATGGCAGCGGTAGTGGCGGGGGTAGGAATTACAATGAAGAAGAGCTTGCTAGAAGAGAAGAAGAACGGTTGAAGAAGGGAAAGGAAGATCAATTTAAGGAAATGCAGCAGAAGGAAAGGTTATTGCAGGAGTTCATTTTACAGTCCCAACGGGAGCTTGAGGAAAAGAAGTCACTCGAGGAAAAATTGAAACAAGAACAGCTTGAAAAAGAAAAGGAGAAACACAAGCGAAAGAAAGCTAAAAAAGCGAAGTCTGCAATTCCACCAGCTCCTCCAGTACCTATTGATGTGCAATGGACCAAGACATTTGCCAAACATGTACCCAATTTTCTTAAGAAATATGAAACAGAGATCGGAAGGGATAATATTAAAGGATGTGCTAAAGAATTAGTTAAAACCTTGGTGGCTAAGGAAATGAAGAAAAATCCCGATACAAAACCACCAAAAGAATTAGACAATGCTAAACTAAAAAAGATAAAAGAATACTCGAAAATGTTTATGGACAAATTCTTAGTAAAATATAGAACTAAGCATGACAGAAAGAGATCAAATAATGAAAGCAACGGTGAGGAGACCAAGAAGCCAAAAACTACAACTGAAAATTAGTTTTACTTTTTATATGTATTATAACAGCCCAGTAAGTAAAAGGGATAATAAAATTTTATCTTGTATTTCTATAATATAACAACTACAATATAAGTCCAGGAATATAACAACTATATTAATGACATGCTATTGATTGAATTGACTAATAAATAAATCGGTAAAAAGACACAATAATCTATAGTACAGAGGAGGGGGGGGGGGGGGGGGGGTAAATGAAGACAATTTATCTAATTTCTTTCTAATAAAATTGGTAAATTGTCAATCTTTTCGCTACCGTAGATAATTTGATATGTAGCTTCAAATAATGGGAATTCGCCAGTTTTACCAACATTGTTTAATAAGTCATGAACTTCTTTGGCAGTGATAATACCTTGAGAAGATTGACCGTTCAACAATTTCTTTTCAGCTTCTTCGGCTGGAGCACCAGTCTTAGCCATGTATCTACCGACCTTGACATTTCTACCACCAGAACAAGTGGTGATTAAATCAGCAACACCAGCGGATTCGTTAGTGAAAGTAGTTGGAACAGAGGTTGGGAAGAACATGTTGGAGAACTTAATTGTTTCTATCAAACCAACTCTCATGATGGCAGACTTAGCGTTGTCACCCCAGCCTAATCCTTCAACGAAACCTACTGCTAAGGCAACGATGTTCTTTAAAGCACCGGCCACAGAGACACCAGCAACATCGTCAATAACGTTGACATGGAAGTATGGTCTGTGGAAAGCGGCCTTCAAGACAGCTTGGTCAATGTCCTTTCCTGGACCTTTGTAGTCGCTTGGAATGGTGTACGCAACAGTGGTTTCAGACCATTTACCTCTGGCGACTTCTGGAGCCAAGTTAGCACCAGATAAGGCACCACATTCAACACCCAAGTTTTCGGTGATATAGGTAGATAACAATTTGCAGCCATCTGGTGTAACTTCCAAACCCTTCAAACAAGAAATGGCTCTGGTACTTGGTTTCAAGCTTCCCTTCAATTGCTTACAGATCTTTGGCAAGAATTGATGTGGTAAGTTGAAAACCAACAAATCGGCATCCTTAGTAGCAGCCAATAAATCTGGTTCTGCGTGCAAGTTGCTTGGCAAAGTAACGCCTGGTAAATACTTGACGTTTTCATGCTTGTTATTGATTATTTCCGTCAAGTTGGTACCGTCAATCTTCTCCTGGAAAACCCACATATTCACTTGCGATTCGAAAAGTTTTGTGTTTTCGCTAGTGTTTTCTGCAATAACCTTAGCAATGGTGGTACCCCAGTTACCTGATCCAATAACCGCAACCCTGAATGGCCTTTCAGGATTTAACGATTTTTCACTACTAAGTAGGTTAGGACTTAAGATGTTGGATAATTGGTGTAATCTTGCGCTAGCTCTATGTTGTGACATCTTTACAATATTTATTTTCTCTAAACCTTTGAATGTCTGATGAAATAATATCATGTGTTCTAAGAATTTGAGAGAGATATTTCTTACTTATATATGATATCTTGGGCCAACATCGACTGCAATCGTCATAGGCTCGCACGAGATAATTTTTTTAAAGCCGAGGGTAATTTTTTCTTTTTCTGTTCCAAATGGATCCAAAGATGTTGTATACCAGAGATCCATAACTAATTGGCAACCCTTATGAAACTATATCTCCTACTATTGTCAATTCCCTCAGCCAGATTGTCGTGAGTCTCTCCGCTAACCACAATCGGTGCCTTGTGGCCATCTTACTGTAGTAACTAAATGCCTGTAGAAACCATTTAAAGTACGGAAAAACTTATCTAAAGGTCAACGGAAAGAAACGGGAAGTCGGAAACCGTTGTCGGACTATAAAAAGAAATCCATCAATTTCCTCGGTTAAATTAGGGTCACGTGTGGATCCTTTTACCCGACATGTCCCTTCAGTTTACTTGTACTGACAATATGGGTGCAACAAGTTTCGGATTGTAGGAAACACCCAGGATTCTGGGAGGTTCAGGGCTGCCGAGAGGAGAAGATGAATCCATTTATCCAGAATGGTAAAGTTTTCGTTCTATAGAGTATGCGCACTATTCTAACGCAGACGTGCAGCCCATCAGCGTACAAAACTACGAAGATAGCAATGTTTTTATCAAACTAGGAATAAATTAAAGTATATAAGCAGTGGAACTGATCACCAGTCGGAGTTTGAATTGTAGTCGAAGGAGGCATAATTAGAATGGGGTTTGTTAGAGTTGGACTCATTTAAATATTGTAGGTTTTCGGTGTAAAGCTTTCTGTCGGCATTTCGCTTACAGGTTAGGGTGCCAGAGTGCCTTTTTAATGCGTCTTTCCTGGCAAAACCCTTGCCGCATAGGTTGCAGATGTTTGGGGGGATGGATAGATGCTGTTTTTCGTGTCTCTTTAAATCTGACGATCTGCGGAAAGACATAGAGCACTTGGAACAAGGGAACTTTCTTTCGTCATCTTCTTTGCCACTCTTGGCCAGCTGGGAGTTGTCTGATAGGCCTGATGATGAATCTATGGGCGGTATTGGTAGTGTCTGTGGCTCCACGTCGGGATCGGGCTGCTGCGGCTTCAGCTCCAAATGTAGTGGTTCGCCAATCAAGAAGTTCCATTCTTCGTTGTGCGAGCCATTGGAGTGGTTTAGTCGTGACAGTCCGCTTTTGCTTTGGTGTTTTATTTCGTCTGGGTCTCCATACTTATCTTCGGTAAAAATGTCATTGCTTAGATTCGGAAAACCCTCATAGAAGTTCTGAATCATCAATTGACCATTTTCGTTGGCCCTGATTTTGTTCGATCGCCTTATCGGGTTACCATGTGGCGAAGACACGTACTGTAGTCTTGTCAATAAGTCCTGGATTGTCGGATCAACCATCAAATTGTTTGACGATTGGGTGCCGCTGGCAGTGGCTACCAACGCTTCTCGCGCCAATCTTAGAAACTTCTCGTCCTCGTCGCTCTCATTCAGCGATCGTCTTGCCTTGTTGTTCTGCCATTGACCAGATGATGCCGGTTGATTAAAATCTGACAATGCGCTGGAGCTGTAACTTCTTGTGTAGCTTGTGTTGGGTTCGACAGCTTGCCGTTGCATCGGCAAATACATCTGTGACTCCAAAGTTCTGCTCTTCTTCGCAGGAGGCATGCTATTTTGTATTTCCATGTTGGAATAGGGCGTGTAACTCATCTTCGTATTCGGCACTGTTCCGGGTTCATTCGAGCCTTCGTTCTCTCTATAATCCGTCCTTTGCAACGATTGTGTGCTATGCGAACGATTATGCGGGTTCATCTGTTCTTTTTAGGAGTCCCGATCAGCTATATATCAATATATTTCTTCGATGATTGCAAGTGACCAGCTGCGATTTTCTTCTATTCCGCCACAGTATCAAAATGTAAAATCAACGAGATTAGCTACGTTTTGCGTCACTTCTCAGATCCTCGCACGTTAATCCTTTTTATCTACTCTAGTAATATCTGCTGTTGATCTTGTATCTCAACGTCGAATATCTGTTCCTGCTTCTCAATTGTGTATTCAAATACCTGCTAATTTTTGTGATTTTGATTCTCCATTACCATGCTATTGCACGATTCTATCATACCAGATTCTGATGAATTGATTCCCAACTTATAATTGGTTCTTAACTAGAATAACACCCTCTATAAGGCAAAACTGTGGTTTATTTCTCTATTGCTTATGGTATCAACCAAATTGATTGCAACATCTTTACACGTGACATTTTGTAATTTTTTCCAGTTGTGAGTATATGCAGGAGGCCTATTATTTTACAGGTTGTGATAAATGCGATGTTTTACAGGTTACATCGGTTTTAAAGCTATCTCAGTACTGTAGATGAATCTTCCACGATGAATAGAGAACCATAGGGATAATTATGACATATCAAGACCTACCATCACGTCAGAAGTCGCAACGTCTTCTCAACAAGATGAGGACACAACAGCAGCAATTTCAGCAGTATAAGCAGAAGGCCCGGAATATAAACAACGCGAACGAGTTGTTGCCGGGGTTGAACGATATTTCAGATGCCTTTGAAGCATTACCCCTAGATTTGATTAAATATTTTACATTATTGAAGGAGATAGACGCCAAGTACATCAACACGATTCCTGTTATTAACAGAAACATTAAGAATTACGTTGACCGGTTGCACGTCGATCAGGAGAGCCCGAAGGACTTGGAGGAGATGAACAAAGACACCAAGGTCAAGAAATTGACGGTCATAAGGGACAAAATACACGAAATAATCCCTTGCTTGGAGGAGAAGATGCACGTCACGTCGGTGGCGGCGGATTTGTTGCACAAGCACCTCTACCGTATCAATAGCGACTATAAATTGATTCTTAATAACAACGAGGTGCCGGAGTCGATTAGAATCGGGCCGTTGAGCCATCCGGCGATGATAGTTGATTCGGCGGGCCTGTTGGATGCAAATGGGAATCTCTCCGCCCAATCGCAGCGGAGCGAAAGCCGGAGGGAGGCACTTGCGGCAAAGAAGGCTAATAAAGACCATTACGAAGACGACGAACCCAAAAAGAGAAAGAACTTGGCCACAAGCAAGGAGTTGACTCCTGTAAGCGATGTTCCTGTGTCGTCCAAGCCTATTAATAATGCGAAAAAGAGATCAAGAAAGGAGCATGAAGAATTGTCGTCGCGCTCAGAAACCCCATCCATGCCAAACATCATCAATGGTCCAAACAAGAAGAGAAATACCAGCAAGCCAAAGAAAGAAGACAGAGATGGAGCTGCCGGCGAGCATGCCAGTCTGGGACCGAACAATTCCACATCAAACAGCAATGAGCCTACCTATTGCTACTGTAACCAAGTGTCGTTTGGCGAGATGGTGGGATGTGACGGTGATGATTGTAAACGCGAATGGTTCCATTTGCCATGTATTGGCTTCAAGAATCCTCCAAAGGGTAAGTGGTACTGTGATGACTGTCTCGCAAAAATGAAGAAATTGAAGCGAGTTTAGTATCCTGACGCTAATATGACGCCTCCTATCTAAAGATCATCCATGGTGTCTAGTTATCTGACCTTTACGTGTATATTATTTTTTATATCAGATGCAATATTAAGAATATTTCATAGTGCGATTGTATTTTAGAGTTTACGTATAGATATCTAAGAGCCCTCTTAGTTTGCTCAATTCGCAATATAAACCTCGAAGTAAGTTGGCCAACTAGTAGCAATACAACTCATTCTGTTGCCTAAATCTATGAACTACAGTGTGGATTTAAAAAAAATAAGTGTAGTTACGCTCTATAAATACGAGCGCTACACAAATTTTCGCTGGTACGTTGTCTCGTCCTCCGCCTAAATTTTATCCTCAGTGACCGACGGTTTTTTTTTCATTTCGTAACTACTTCTTTCAAAGAAATAATAAAGCTATCTCGAGTATATCATATACATAGGTATATACATTCAATTCTTATTGCCCAAGCTTACAAGTTAATTTTACGTCGCTTTTTGCTAATAATTTCTTGCACTTAAGCACCCTGAAACTATTCCATCGTTAACTAAATTATCGATAATAACACCGAATATGCTTAAGGAATACAAGTTAGTCGTTGTCGGAGGTGGTGGTGTTGGTAAATCGGCATTAACTATTCAATTGATCCAATCACATTTCGTTGATGAATATGACCCAACTATCGAGGACTCCTACCGCAAGCAATGCACCATTGACCAAGAACAGGTTTTGTTGGATATCTTGGATACTGCTGGACAAGAGGAATACAGTGCTATGAGGGAGCAATACATGAGAACCGGTGAAGGGTTCTTATTGGTCTACTCGATTAACTCTCGTAATTCGTTAGAAGAATTGCAATCGTTCTACGAACAAATCCAAAGAGTCAAGGATTCCGACATCGTGCCGGTATTGGTCGTAGGTAATAAGTGTGATTTGGAAATTGAGAGACAGGTTAGTTATGAAGAAGGTTTAAGTTTGGCCAAGTCATTCAACTGTCCATTTTTAGAAACCTCGGCCAAACAAAGAATTAATGTCGAAGAAGCCTTCTACGGATTGGTCAGATCGATCAGGGATGAAGAAGCATCCAAAGAACAAACTCCTTCTGCCAACCAACCAGCGGCTGGTGGTGCTGCGGTGGCCAATCCCTCGACTAACGATCCTTCGCAGCAACAAGAGCCAGTGATACAAAACAACAATGCCAGCGCCAACAATATTTCTAAGAATGAAAATAATGCGGCAGCTGATGGATCCACTCCTAAAAATAATGTCAAGAGACAACAGCAGCTGCAACAAGTACAATCCTCTACTGCTGGTGGTAAGGAAGGTAAAGAAAAATCTGGATGTTGCGTTATTGTTTAAATGAATTGTAATTTTCCGTCTGGAATCTGTTACTTTGATAGATCTTTAGCGTTAATACTTTATACTCTAATTACAATTTTTAATCTTAAAATGGTTTTGTTTCTATTCTACTTTTGACTTCATTATATGACTTAGTATATATTCTATATTATGAATATACAATTGTATTTTGCTCCAATTGTAGACCCTAATTGATAAAATGGTAAACAATAAAATGTAAAATCAAACTAGCAAATATGTAATCGCCGAACGCTCTTTCTGGAGTAACTAGTTTAAATGGCTTTCCGTTCTTTTCTTCAACAGCCTCAGCGTCAACATTCAAATTCTTAATGTCATCGATTTCCTTATTTTCTATTTCCGTACTCACTGAATCGTTTAAAACACTATTATTATCAAAATTGTATTGTAATCTTAAACTGACGGTCAACACAAATTGTCCCACACAGCTAATAAATCCTCCTAAAAATGCATTAAATGGAAAGTTACCAACCAACAAAACGTATACGAATTGTAACACTCCTAATAACACCAAAAATGTTAAAAATATGTCAATTAACTTTAGTCTTGGAGTCAAGCTATTAATATAATCCTTGTAGGTGGTGGTGACAGCTGAAATTAATTCATTGATTGGTTGAGTGCTATTAGTTGTAGATGATGATGCCTTCTTAATTGAATCCTTCTTTGCCATTATTCAATGTTTGCTTACTGATATCTATATCTTTCCTAGCGTTGGTCTTGATTAAACGTGTTATTCTGTAAAATACTAAAATGAAAAATTACACAAAGTAATTTTATGGGAGTCAGACGTACACTTAAGTCTTTAAGAGTCTACGTCCACCGTTATAGAAGAAACCACAGCAACATAAACCTCGCTGTAATGAGTTCAATCGAACAAGAGACAAAGGAAACCAATTCATCGTCTAAATTGACGAAAATAACGCAGCCTCCGACGACAAGGATAATACCTCCCTTGAATTTCTGTCCCGTTGAAAAGCAGCTATACCGATCAGGACAACCATCGATAATAAACCAATCATTCTTGCAAGATCTAAATCTAAAAACAATACTATGGTTGGCTAGTGAGGAGCCACAGGAAGATTTCTTAGATTATTGTTCCATGAATAATATAGCGATTGAATTTGTGGGTCTAATGAACGAATATACATATCAAAATGTTAATCCGTGGGATTCTCTTAGTGAAGTAACTATTAAGAAAGCATTGGAGTTGATATGTAACCGGGATAATTATCCCTTGCTTGTATGCTGTGGAATGGGGAGACATAGAACTGGAACAGTGATCGGATGTTTGAGAAGACTCCAAGGTTGGAACCTTGCCAGTGTGAGTGAAGAGTATAGGAGGTTTACAGGAGCAAGAGGAGGGCGTATCTTGGTTGAGTTGTTGATCGAAGGTTTTAACGTCAATTCGGTAGAGATCGATCCAGCAAAAGTCCCGGATTGGCTTACGTGAGTTCTCCTGAACTATTGATGACTTAAATCTACTGATATTATACTTAATATTATGAATTTTATGGGCACAAACCGATAAACATGTATACACTTGTCTGGTCCTTCGAATCCTCCCATGGGTCTGCCAGTCAGTTAGATTTTATTACTATCGAATTCGATAGTTCGTGAAACTTCAATGCTCATCCAGTGGTACAGGTATCACTCGAAGTGATTTGATTGACAATTCTTATTCTTTCAAGCATACCAAATGAGTATGTCTACCCTTACTATGCATTTCAAAGATTGCACCCAAGTTTTTTATCGTTATACTCTGATACTTACAAATCTTAATAGCTAAAAAGGTCATCCCAAGGGTCAGGGCTAGAGCCGTTGTCTCCCTTTGACTCAATTGCACTGTATCATAATATGTAATCTCATAGGTAGCTAGCACTAGGACCATACATATATATTTAATACCTACTTTATGGGTTTCCCACTACTCTGATTTTGAGACTAAATTTTTAACCCCCTCAAAATATTACTAGATCTTTATCTATAACTATCGAATTGCTATACAATATTAAGTGATTAATAATATATAGCTTGCAAATAACACTGCTAGTATTTGGTCTACTATCTAAGCTACATATAGATACACGCAAAGCGGAAGAAGTACAGATACGGTAAATATAAAAATGGCGGGTACCTGTATTGCCACCGTTAAAATTATTGGAGTCGCATCATTAGGCTTGTTGACTTCATCATTAACGTATCAATCGATACAACATATTCCAGCGTTAATAAAGGATTTAAATACTAAAGTTAATAGTTTATCGCTGTCCAATGTTTTATCATCGGTTAAAAATTTAATCAACTACGGTAGATTGAGTTTTGTCTCCTTAGGAGGATTGGCATCGGGTTTGTTATCCGTGGCTTTCATGTCGTCGCCACCTAGTGGCAAGCATCCATACTTAATTTATTCAGCTGTTGGTGCACCTTTGGCGCTTTTGGCAGTTTACTATCAAAGCTACAATTTGGAGAATAAATTATTGCATAAAGCTGACAGCTTCCATGCACACGACACCAAACAGCATTCCAAACCTAATGAAGAAGATAGTAATTTGAAAAGTGATGATGAATCGCAATTAGGAAAATCGTATATTCATGTTTCCGATGAAGATTCGTCTTCCAACACATCTACGCCCGCAGAATCAATTCCAAGCTCGCCACAAACTAAGACCGTCGATTCGTTACAAGAGGAATTGTCACTCGAAGAAGAAATTGACAATGCCTTGTCTAAGAAGGAAATTGTGAATGATTTGCAGAAAATCAAGTCACAGTATGCTTTGGGCTCCAGTATTGTCGGGTTGAGTTTTGTGATTGGAATTGTCGGATTAATTGGTGATTTTTATGTAGTATAATCTTGCTTTTATACATTGGTTACTGTTTTGTATATTGGGGTTGTGTTTTGATGGAGTTGGGATAATGGTTTTTTATTAATGACGGCTGTTTTCTTATTATTATGGCTAAATGTTCAAATCAGGTTTATTACACAGACCTATAGCAGCCACAATAGTTTTAATGGAACTATGAGTGGCTCTTATTGAATGTGTAATAATGATAGTATATGAATTGTTTATAAGTGAATCGCATTTACTGATAGTAAGCTCTATTTGACTTGTTGAATGTAAAGATATAACCCTCTACTCGCCCAGGTAATTGTAGTACACGTATTGTTACGGAGTTCCTAAACATTTAATCATTTAAACATATATACATTTATTTGAAGTGTTCTAGTCTTTATTTGCTTACTCTATTCTTTCGCATAAAACTGATAATTCTGACAATTCTAAGTATATTTCGGCATCGGGTCCCAATTCAAATACCGGATAACCTACCAGCACAAATTGATCCGAAGCCCGACTAGTCTAGGCGCTCGATTACTACCATTATATGATTGTATACTATGTCAACAGTTGTAGATTTTGCAATCGGTATTACTAATTCTTATTTATATACAGGACACATTAACGAAAGACCACAATGAATAACTCTTGGGGGGGAATTATAAAAAGTCAACGGTTTTTAACGTACACGGAACTAATACAGAACCATATAAGCAAGATGTCTAAATTTTACGACTTGACTCCGCTCGACAGCAAAGACAAACCATACCCATTCAGCGAATTGAAGGGAAAGGTCGTTCTTATCGTGAACGTTGCCTCCAAATGTGGCTTTACCCCCCAATACAAGGAATTGGAAGAATTGAACAAGAAATACGAAGGTAAGGGCTTGCAAATCATTGGGTTCCCATGTAACCAGTTTGCCGGCCAGGAACCAGGTGGGTCTGATGAAATTGCCTCCTTCTGTTCCCTCAACTACGGTGTCACCTTCCCGGTGTTGAAGAAAATTGACGTCAACGGCCAGCACGCGGACCCTGTGTACCATTACTTGAAGGACGAAAAGCTGGGTTTGTTAGGCTTGACCAGAATTAAGTGGAACTTCGAGAAGTTCTTGGTTGACAAGAACGGTACCGTTGTCGAAAGATATTCGTCCTTGACCAAGCCTTCGTCCTTGCAATCCAAGATTGACGAATTGTTGAAATAATTCTACCTATTTATTGTCTAAATATCACGACTCCTTCAATACATACTACTATGTCACGAATCGTTTAATATATGCTACTATGCCTCATCGCGTTTCCGCTATCTGTGCTCGCTTCACCGCCATGTTGCTGTGCCTGCATTGGACCGTCCCTATTTCTTTCTTCTCTCGCTCTGCAACAGTCCCCATCTAACAGCCACATAATGGCCACATAATGGCCACACGAATTCCCACACGAATTCCACATAATCTGCTACATGAACTGCCACATCTGCATTCATAACACCCTGTCTTTTTGTTACAATCTAGAATCCCAAAACAGCACGGTAGACAGAAACCTACAGTAACCTGCAATGCTACAATGCTAGGGCTGAGTGTAGACTTCCTTATTTGGTAATAAATGCATAAATATGCTCAATAATACCACCCGCAGCATTCTGTGGCCGTTGGAACGTTATGGAACGCGGAATGTTGGGCTAGCGATTGCGTGAGAGTCTTATCGAAGCCCATGGAATTGCCTATCTGGCGCTTCTCGTACATATTTCCTAATTAGGACAAGTCGTGTGACTAACCGTTGATTGTGAGTCTTGATCTACAACCACTGATTTACTCCTATTACTATATATAAGGATATATCCCTAGATTTTTAATAGAAAAAGGCTACAACGGCGGTTAAATATTTATTATAGATATAACGTAAGATTTACAAGCAGTGAAGTACTTCACAAACAACTAGCACATACCGAGAATACCTAGTCGATTATTGACGGAAAATCGGTAATAGATTAGAGCAGCGCCGGAAAGAAAGCGGTATTGAAATTCCTGATTGAAATTGGGAAAATTACGCATATTTGGCACCGAGCGACCATACAGTGGCTAGGTGGTACATTATAGTTCATTTCTTAACACTTTTGGGTGTTTTTATACATTTTACCAACATTGGAGTTACTTGAATTTTTGCATTACGATATAACGACACGATAACGAACATGACTTCGAACAACCAATTTAACGAATACAACGCATACGCCAAGAAGCAATACTTGTTGAACCACAAGTACCGGTACATTTCGCCGATCCAGGAGGGGTCGTTTGGCAAGGTTACGTTGGCGGTGAACGTGGAAACCAAGGAGAAGGTTGCGATGAAGGCGATGTACAAGTCGAACGAGCACACACGGAGGGTGGCCAACCATGAGATCCGGATATTGACCAAGATTGGCCGGGAGAACGAGAACATTTGCCAGTTGCTCGACCACTTTGAGACGTCGGACTTTGTGATCTTGATCTTGGAGTACTGTTCGAATGGGGACTTGTACGACTTGATCCATTCGTCCATCAACATTTCTGCGGTAGATATCTGGAATATCGCCAAAGAGTTAGCCAACGGCTTAAACTATACCCATTCGTTGGGCATTTATCATCGTGACATTAAGCCGGAGAACGTATTGTTTAATTCTCACGGTAGGGCTAAGTTGTGCGATTGGGGGTTAGCGACTACCAAGCGGATAAACGACGAGTTCAATGTCGGCACCGAAAAGTACATGGCACCCGAATGCTTTACAGAACGGTCAGGGTTGACACATTATGACTGTAAATACGTCGACTACTGGACGTTTGGGATGACCTTGATCACGGCCACCTTTGGTACCTGTCCATTCAAGCCAATTGGGGAGTCTTCGAGTGTTCATTCTGATTACAATTTTAAGAAATTTGTTCATTATGGCAACTCCCAAATTTTGTACGACATTTATCCAACGATGAACGAAACCTGCTTCAACATCTTCATGAACTTGTTGAAAGTAGGCGGTATTGAGGACAGTATTCTGGAGTACAATGAGAAGATTGCCACTAGAAATTTAGACCAATTCATCGAAGATTTACAAGATAACTGGAAGTTTGGCTTAACAATCGACGAGGAATACGAATTGGAACAACTTGAAGTTGACTCCAACTCCGACGATCTTTTCGATATGGACCACGATGATATCTCCACGGCCCAGGAATCGCCCGAGGTTGTTCACTTGCACTCGCTTGTGGATAGTGATTCGGACTCCGTCGAAGACTTGTCCCTGTACAATAAGTCGATGAACATTCCAGTCAAGGCGGAATCCGAACCTCCAAACGTGATTCCCTCATTGATCGAGTCTTCGATTCAATCCCACTCCTCCAGATCGTGGTGTGATTTAGACGACGAGGAGGACATCCATCATATCTTCTCGAACTTGTCGATCAACAAGTCCGGTAAGGACCACTTAGGAATGTCTAGAAAAGGGAATTTCAAGCATGGTTTGACTGACCACAACAATATCAACATTCTACACACGGAGTGGGATTTATATACCCATAACCACCCAGAGTATAATTAGTGTGGTTATTTTTACGCTTCCTTTAATCAGGTTACTACATACATTTTAATTTTAGCTAAGTTTATCACTAACATTTTTAATTATATCTTCATTTCTTGAGTTTATCGTGTAGCAATCCACTCCATACTACCCGTGGTTGTCGATGCCTTATTAATAACCAACGCCTTATTTGTGGTCACTGATAGCTGTGCTTTAACGGCGTTCTTTCTGGGGTTCTGCTAGCTCCGCTTAGGAACAGGTAATAAATTCTGTTGGCCGTTTCAGGACCGCCTATTGCTGCAAACACTAGTATTAAAGAATCACTTCAAATAATTCAGTTTTTTAGCAGATTTTTTATCAGATTATGCCTACGTTGTGTTCACTTACAATACGGTGTCATTAAACTATCTCTGATTCCCACGTCCTCAATAATATAGCTCTAATATAGTTAAATCTCTGTTTAGTGTATGGAAAATTGATGATTTTTTCGCTCCGGTGGTCCGCAGAGATAAAAATTCCCGGTTAACGGTCCTGTACCGCACTGCTATCGTTGAATCATATGGCACGACTCTCATAATAAATTACTCATAGGGTGAAAAATTCTTCGACGACTTTTTGAATCTACTAATATATATAGACCCATAATATTTCTTTTCCAAGTGATTTATAAAAATATTAACTAGTTTATATTTGAACAAATTAAGAAAGATGTCATTCAGAAACGCTTCTATTCGTATGGCCCGTATGGCCTCCAACCGTGCAGCTAAGCAAGTTGCTTCTAAGAGAGCTTTATCTGCTTTAGCTAATGCTGCTCGTCCAGTCGTTGGTAAGCAATCATTTGCACCAGCTGCTGTCCGTGGTGTTAAGACCATTAACTTCGGTGGTATGGACGAAGTTGTCCACGAACGTGCTGACTGGCCAAGAGAAAAGTTGTTAGAGTACTTCAAGGACGATACTTTAGCTTTGATCGGTTACGGTTCGCAAGGTTACGGTCAAGGTTTAAACTTGAGAGACAACGGTTTAAATGTTATCATTGGTGTTAGAAAGAACGGTTCTTCATGGAAATCTGCCATTGAAGACGGTTGGGTTCCAGGTGAAAACTTGTTCGATGTTAACGAAGCCATCGAAAGAGGTACTTACATCATGAACTTGTTATCTGATGCTGCTCAATCCGAAACCTGGTCTGCTATCAAGCCAAAGATCACCGAAGGTAAGACTTTATACTTCTCCCACGGTTTCTCCCCAGTTTTCAAGAACTTGACCCACGTTGACCCACCAAGCAACGTTGATGTCATCTTGGCTGCTCCAAAGGGTTCCGGTAGAACTGTCAGAACCTTGTTCAAGGAAGGTAGAGGTATCAACTCCTCATACGCTGTCTGGAACGATGTCACTGGTAAGGCTGAAGAAAAGGCTATTGCCTTAGCTGTTGCCATTGGTTCTGGTTACGTTTACCAAACCACCTTCGAAAGAGAAGTCAACTCCGATTTATACGGTGAAAGAGGTTGTTTAATGGGTGGTATCCACGGTATGTTCTTAGCCCAATACGAAGTCTTAAGAGAAAACGGCCACACCCCATCGGAAGCTTTCAACGAAACCGTTGAAGAAGCCACACAATCCTTATACCCATTAATCGGTAAATACGGTATGGACTACATGTACGATGCTTGTTCCACCACCGCCAGAAGAGGTGCTTTGGACTGGTACCCAAGATTCAAGGATGCCTTGAAGCCAGTTTTCAACGACTTATACGAATCCGTTAAGAACGGTACCGAAACCCAAAGATCCTTAGACTTCAACTCGCACCCAGAATACCGTGCTAAGTTAGAAGAGGAATTGGAAGTTATCAGAAACATGGAAATCTGGCAAGTTGGTAAGGAAGTTAGAAAATTACGTCCAGAAAACCAATAGGTTATTCCGCGTTCTATTTGACTTTAAATCATCCTTTTTAACTCGTTCATGATGGTCAAGAATGACTTATTGACGCGAGACAAAATGAACCTTCAATTCTTAATAATATTTATAATATATCCGATCTTTTTTTATCGTTTTTTTATTTATGGGTTAGGTTTTTCAAATCTTTTACATAGTTAGCATATAGGAACTTCTGTTTGTTGAATAAACATGTTCTAATATTTAATTTTGTCCCGTAAACATTACTAACTTGGTGCTAACTATTGCACTTCCATACACCGTCAACCTTTTGTTTCTAAAAGCCCTAGAAGTATCCAAATGATTACCACATGAAAAATTTTCAGGTCACAATAGGATGGTTCTTTTTTCAGGTTAGTGTCAATGGCCAATTCCGGAACAGATACCAATTCCGGTGGATACGGTAAGGGAGTAGTGCACATGACTTAACCGCACCAGGGCAATCCAATTCCGAGATCCTCGGAATATGTAAACTCCAGTGAGGAAGTGAAAAATTATTTCACTATAGTTTTAACTGTTCTCTTTTTCCAGTTTTTCTTTTGAATATATAGAATTATCGTAGTAAAATGGCTGTTGGTAAGAACAAGAGATTATCTAAGGGTAAGAAAGGATTGAAGAAGAAGGTCGTTGACCCATTCACCAAGAAGGAATGGTTTGATGTTAAGGCCCCATCCACCTTTGAAAACAGAGCCGTCGGAAAGACCTTAATCAACAGATCTACCGGTTTAAAGAACGCTGCTGATGGATTGAAGGGTCGTGTTGTCGAAGTCTGTTTAGCTGACTTGCAAGGTTCCGAAGACCACTCTTACAGAAAGGTCAAGTTGAGAGTTGATGAAGTTCAAGGTAAGAACTTGTTGACCAACTTCCACGGTATGGACTTCACCTCAGACAAGTTAAGATCATTAGTTAGAAAATGGCAATCATTGGTTGAAGCTAACGTCACTGTCAAGACCTCTGACGACTACGTCTTAAGAATTTTCGCTATTGCTTTCACCAAGAGACAAGCTAACCAAATCAGGAAGACCACTTATGCTCAAAGCTCCAAGTTGAGAGAAGTCAGAAAGAAGATGATTGAAATCATGCAAAGAGAGGTCTCCAACTGTACTTTGGCTCAATTAACTTCCAAGTTGATTCCAGAAGTCATTGGTCGTGAAATTGAAAAATCAACCCAAACCATTTTACCATTACAAAACATTCATATCAGAAAGGTCAAGTTATTGAAACAACCAAAATTCGACTTAGGTTCGTTGATGGCCTTACACGGTGAAGGTTCAACTGAAGAAAAGGGAAAGAAGGTTTCTTCCGGATTTAAAGATGTTGTTTTAGAAGCTGTTTAAATTGTCTTGCATGAAGTGATCATATTTGGTCGATTATTGTATATTTAAAGAAGTAAAACACATTTTGTTGTTTGTTTAGGGTGAAATTATTCAGTTTCTTTGGGTTATTTTTTCTAATTTTATGTCATGAAAGAAAAAAATCTTGTATATTGCTTATATTAATGATACGTCGTTTATTATTCAACTGTAGAAGGAAGTGCCATTTCTTAAATCTTGTCTTTAGATTTTTGCATTAAATATGAGGGTTCATTTTCAGGTTAAAATTGAGTCGCAACAAAATGATGATCGAACATAAATCTAATCAAAACAGCATTATTCATTTCTTTGTATAACATATCAATTAGTTTTTTCAATTGAGGATATAATTATGAATAAAAACCCAATAGACGATAATGAGGATGCGTGGAGATATTCGTTTACTTCGTCGACGGATTCGTTAGCTTTACCGAATAGCGGTGCTCAAGATGATACAATTAAATTGACCAACCCTTTAGCTTCGACAATACGAACAACGGACGGAGATTACAAGAAATCGTCTCCCATAAGCTACACTAGAACCACCTCTTCTCATTCGACTAAATTGAACCCGGAGAATGAACATTTCGGTTCTAGAGAAGATTTATCTACAGTTTCTCAATCATCGACTGCGAGTCCGGTAGAGCCTAGAGAGGTCAAGAAGGACCATCTACACGCACTCGGAACTGGCTCACATGCGTCGTCCTTATCATCACTATCACTACAATCACCATTTTTGGTAAAGTCTAGTCCTGCTAATCCCCATACGACTAGGGAGGATGCGAACTCCATCCTATCAAAAGAAACCGGAAATGGAACATCATTAACTACATCTACGAATGCTGGTAATTCGGCTCTATTAGTTTCTCCGAACTTGTCCAATATAGTGGCTGCTGAGAAGAGTCCGAGTGGGAAAAGTAAGAAACAGCTGCAAAATTCTTCTGAGCTAAAGGATAATTTAGGTCTGATTCAAGACTCGCATGCTGATGACCTATACACAGTAGAATCCACTCCTCCAAAGATTATTGCTTATCGTAAATCGAAAAGAACACCCAGCGAGGGCAATTTTCAAAGCATCTTAGATCAGTCAGTGAAAGCAACCCCTAAAGAAAAGTTTGATACGAAATTGTATGTGGATGAAAAATTTAAGGATACAAACTATAGGTACGCAACTATTAAGAGAACTACGGAATTCCATCAGTTATTTCGTTCTCTTGATTTGACTGACAGACTTCTCGATGATTTTTCTTGTGCATTAAGCAGAGAAATTTTATTGCAAGGGAGAATATATGTAAGTGAGAATAATGTGTGCTTTAGTTCCAATTTGTTAGGGTGGGTTACTAGTTTAACTATCCCTCAGCATGAGATAATTAAAATAGAAAAGAAATCTACAGCGGGCTTATTTCCCAATGGTATTTCGATTGAGACTAAGCATGCAAAGCATAATTTTGCTAGTTTCCTTTCTAGAGATGCGACCTTTGACTTTATGAAGGCTGTGTGGCAAGGTACTACAGGAAAGAAGATGGATGTAATTGACGAAAATCCATTAGATAAAACAGATAGGGATGACCAAGAGAATGTGACTCTTGCTGCAAACGGCACGTATCCAGATTCCCCGGAAAAACTCGAATCATATATTCTTTCGATAGATGGTGATGATGCGAGCGATTCTGCTGAAAGTGGATCTGATGATATAACAGAAGATGCAATCGAGGTGGATGGAAATGCATCAACGAAGAAAAAGAAACCAGAAACTGTCAACACGAAGATTATGAAATTCAAATCTGATTCAAAGTATATAAATATGGGCCCTGACTTGCATACTCCTACAAAAGTGAAGCTAGATTATACGAAAGAAAATAACGAAACTGAGTTATGCAACGAGACCATTAAGGCTCCAATAGGAATAGTCTTTGATATATTATTTGGAAGTTCTAATACGTCTTTCCATAAAGGATTTCTAGAAAGTCATAATGCATCAGAAATCTCGGACTATGACAAATTCCATCCAATGAAAGATGATCCATCTAAGCTAGAACGTAAAATTTCCTATCGAAAAGCATTGGGTTATTCAATAGGCCCTAAGTCTACTAGATGCGAAGTTCAGGAGATTATAGAAAATTTAAATTTTGCTGATCATATTGTGGTACTAACAAACACCGTTACCCCCGATGTTCCACTGGGTAGTTCTTTCTCGGTCAAAACGAGGTTTTGCTTGTCGTGGGGTACTTATGATACAACAATTTTGAAGATATCCTATTTTATTAAATGGACTAGCAGTTCTTGGATAAAGAGTGTAATTGAGAAGCAAACTTTGACCGGACAACAAGAATCTACCCAGGATTTATTGAAGGCCTTGCAAAACGAAATTAACGAAACCACTTATTACGTTGAAGGCCCACCTGTTCTCAAAGATGCAATGGAAGCAGAAGAACAAGTCGCTGCAGAGGCTGCATCTGAAGCAAATGCAGTGTCTGCTAATTTGAAAGAGAAGATCGGAGGTCAAACGACTGCATTTTCGACCAATAAATTTATTAAGAATAATATTGTTACTGTCTGCTACTTCATTTTTTCATTTCTTGTTATGTTGCTAGTAATTCAATTGAAAGTGTTTAAAGTGGTCAATGAAGCCAATGAAATAGCAAGAAGTCAATTAGTTGTTAATTCATATTTAGTATCCACAGTACAGTCATTAGCGAATGGGAAATCTAGGGGAGCTAAATTCAAGGATAGAGCTAAAGTCATAGAAAGTGATAGTAATTCCTTATGGAAATGGGTAAATAATAAATACGGAAAAAAATTAAATCCGCTCGAGAAGATTGAATATTTGACCTATCAATTGAACTCATTATATCAAGAACAGAATAACCAAGAAAGCAATGTTCTTGTAACGAACATTGAAGAAAATCTCAGTGAATTAAAGAAGCAAGTTAAAGATTTTAATTATCAAGAATTGCTTAATATTGAGCACCTAAGAACTGTAGTTGGAGATTTGATTTAAAATACCGCTACGTTTAACCATATATAAACACATCTCCCAGAAGAGAATATAGTATAACGAAAATTTCATGACATTCATTTCAAAGAAAGAACTATTTACAATATTTCTTTTAATTTGTAAACTATATACATACTTTATCAAATGCGCAGATGTAAGATTTTGACAATTAACAGATTCTCAATTCTCCATCAATATCTTGAGGTTCACTTTTTTCAACTACGTTGACGTTTTCAATTGTGTGAACAATTATTTTGTCGTTGTCTTCATTTAATTCGAAGATGAAGATGCCGCTGATCACACGCTCTAGTCTCTTATTTTCTTTCTTCAAGCCAATGAGCCCAGTGGTTAAGTGTGATAACGTATTCGTAAGGGATGGCGAGGATTTACCGGTTTCAACAGTTTGTTCGCCATCTGATTTATTTACAAGCTTCAGTGTATCTAATTTTGACCATCTATGGGAGCCCAATTTCGCATCAGAGGTCGAATGATAGTTTGATGTATCAATCTTTGTTTCCTCTTCCGTCATGTCGTTTGGGGACAAATGGAAACATCCCTCAGCGCATGTAGTCCACCGTACAAAAACCTTGGTAGAATCTGCATTAACACCATGAATCTCCAGACCTAAATCGCCATTTTTTGAATTAGTTCTTATTGATTGAACATGTAGCTGGACTTTGGGATTAAGTATTATGGATGTGAGAATAAATTGTAATGTTTTGCAGGTAGTATAGTACGAAACATGCCCCTTTAATTTCGGAATATACGCATTGAACTCTTGAAAATGAGTAGGACAGACGCGCAATAGTACGTTGTTTGATATTATGCTCTTAGGAAGGGATTTATTTAGGATATTGGGTACGAGGGCTTTAATTTCCTCGATCATGGACCCAAGGTTTGCTTTTTTAAATTGTTCCTTGTTATCCTTCTCTGGCTTATTGGGTGCAATATTCAATTCATCCAAATCATGACTGACTTTCAAATCCGAAACGCTGTTGTGCTCGAGTCTATTTTGCCCTAGTGTGGCATATCTATTAGGAATCTGCCTAATACCTGAGGTTACTGATGGCAAATTGGCGTCAATTCTACGGGGAAACAAATTATTTGAGACATTGGACGTATTAGGTTTTAATCTCGAATGCCGCAATAGTGTCCTAGAAACTCTATGATTGATCATTGAAATTATCCTTGTAGCCTGAATAACCAGAATAGGTGGTTAATGGATCAGTTATTCCATAATGTAAACGAGATTTCATAAGAGCTTCAGCACGTGACTGACTACAAGATATAGGCTACAAGTTACAGGGTTCAAGCTAAAGCTCATCACTTCATCTAATAATTTAGTCGTATATATACCTATAGAGAATACAACCTAATACAAACAATCACAAGTAATGATTTTTGAAGTCCTGTCCAATAGGTGGAGCAAAAACGTAGAATTGAATTGAGACGATTTGAAATATTTCAATCATTTCAATTATTTTTGTTCCTTAACGTCCAATGGAGTTAAACGCAAGTAAGGCTTGATAATTCTGAATTTAGGGAACAAGGTCTTGGCTTCTTCATTAGAGACAGTTGGGTGAACAATAACATCATCACCTGGAACCCAGTTGATTGGGGTGGTAATTTTGTGCTTGTCACCAGTTTGCAAAGAGTCGACAACTCTCAAGACTTCAGCAGTGTTTCTACCAGTGGAGGCTGGGTAGGACAAAATCAATCTTATCTTCTTCTTTGGGTCGATAATGAAAACAGATCTGATGGTCATTTGAACACCCTTATCGTCAATGTTGGTAGCATCTTGGTAGTCGATCATGTCATATAAATGAGCAATCTTTCTTTCTGGGTCAGCGACAATTGGGAAACTCAACTTGGAGCCGGTAACTTCATCAATGTCCTTAATCCAAGCTTTGTGAGATTCGGTACCGTTGGCAGATAAACCGATCAATTTAACGTTTCTCTTGGTGAATTCTGGTTCTAATTTAGCAAAAGCACCCAATTCGGTGGTACAGACTGGAGTGAAATCATCTGGGTGAGAGAACAAAACAGCCCAAGAATCACCGATGAAGTCATGGAACGAGATCTTTCCGTTGGAAGAATCCGATTGGAAATCTGGGGCAGTAGAGCCTAATCTTAAAGGTGTGTTTTGTTGGGTAGCCATTTTAATTAATTGTAGTAAATAATAAGCAATTGAGTTATTAGAATTAGCAGATAACAAGAATCGCCACTACTATATGGAAAACTATTCAGCTTTATATGAATAGAAAGGAATTGAAAAATCACCACTTCGCACGTGCCATGATTCTACGGATTAACAACTTTTTGATTTTTCCACAACGACAGAACATGTGATTGCTATATAGACGAGAGAATACTGCCCAAATAATAATGGCTAGTATGGAAAGGGCACGTCAAGGCATTGTAGGGACTGATTCATTGTAGAAGCGAATTGAGCAAATTGAAAGGTAATTTTTATGTATAGGATATTTCATTGAAAGCTGTCAAACTATAACTCTATTAATTATCGGTAGACAGAGTATTTTTACTTAGAAGTTGATCATGTTCAGCATCCTCAGCATCCAAATCAACACCAAAATCATCTAGAGTTTCGCCTAAATCGTTCATCCACTCAGACCTCTTCAAATTGAGCCTTGGATCCAAGCGTCTTCTGAGTGTAGGTATGTCTTGTAATTCAGTATCAGATATATTGATTTCTTCGTCGTCTATTGGGGCCAGCGACTCTTGATGGCCACCATCAGGAGGCCAAGGTAATCCCAATTGATCGTCTTCCATGAATTCGTTCTTCTCAAAATGGTAGCCATTTTCTTTGGGGCCACCCCATGGAAGTAGCCAGGTCCAAGGACTACCGCATGCGTTGACTAAATTGGTCCACATGTCCAAGTCATAAGGAAATATGATATCATCGGCAGTGAAATCCTTGGGGACAATTGTGTTCTCATCAGAATTATCAACAACCTCTTCGTTTGGGTCGAGCTCATAATATCTAGCTGGCCTGTTCCATGAATTCAAGACCGGCATTTCCTTGCCATGCAACTGGAAGTAATTTCGACGGATCTGAAGCCATATTCTCTCTGTATGAATTTGCGAGTCTATTCTCTCCATTTCCCAAACTTCGATCTGCGTCATGCCCTTGAACAGTATATTGATAATGCATCTAATGAAGAGTATCAAAACCGTCAAGAAAATGAATAAATCAATGGGGAGCAAGAATATCACGGCGAACATTTCCTTTTTATCTATCAAGTACGATGGTAAGTTGCTGTCCATGTAATACTGTACAACCCTTTTACTCAATTCTACGAGTACAAATCCGCAACCCAATATTTGCCAGATCAAAAACCGTAAGAAGTGAGGAAGGTTCCGATGCCCCACACAATTATAGGTCCATGGACAATGATGGTCCATTTTCAACACACATTTGTTGCATATCTTGCAATGATGTGATCTCTCTGGCTTGTAATTCTGGCATTTCTTACACCACCTCCTCCATTCTCCTGCCTTGGGCGTAAAATTCGCTGGTGGTGATCCCGGATCAACAGTAATTGCTAAATAGTACGATATCCATACGTTCATCACGTAAATTTCAAACCATACTTGCATCGTGTATGACATATGATTCCTGAAAACAAAAATATGGGATCCATAGGCAATCATACATAGAAGTACGCTAGGTACCTACTTGGTGTTAGCATTAGGTCCAGTAAAATTGTCTTTAAATTGATTTCAATGATTCTTTTTTTTGCTTCATTTTCAATTAAATGGAATACATACTATGATTCCCACTATAGGCCATTTTAATTGGAATGCCATCTTGCCATGCTATAGAGTATTTCTAAATTTATATCAGAGAAGAGCTCTCTATAGTGAAGAGATTAAGTAGTTACACAAAATCGGATCCCTTCAAGCCTGGGTGCGGTGGCAAGAATCAAGAACTCTATAGTTATTGCAAAGCATAGGAAAGCATTAACAATATATAAGCTTAGAATTATCGATCTTAGACAATGGTATGTTGAGAATATGAATTGGTGAGGTCAATTACAAATTATTTATACTAACGAATTTAAGACTTCTATCGGTACTGGGTACGATTTATCAAATAGTGTTTTCTCTCCAGGTATGTAAAATGAATAATAATGGATATGGATTGTGGTAATATCAGACGAATACTAACATAATATAGATGGAAGAAACTTTCAGGTCGAATATGCTATGAAAGCAGTTGAAAATGGTGGAACATCCATTGGTATCAAATGTAAGGATGGGATAGTGTTGGCAGTTGAAAAAATCATAAACTCAAAATTGTTAGTTCCCGGTAAAAACAAAAGAATTCAAACAATTGATAGACATATTGGTGTTGCATACTCTGGTCTTTTACCAGATGGACGTCATTTTGTAAATAGAGGTAGGGATGAATCTCAAAATTTCAAAAACATATATAAGACCCCAATTTCAGTACCTCATTTGATGGACAGGTTGGGCATTTATGTCCAGAATTATACCTGTTATAATTCCGTTAGACCATTCGGTATTGTTTCTATTGTTGGTGGTGTCGATGAGACTGGCCCCCACTTGTACATGATCGAGCCCAGCGGAACCTGCTGGGGTTACACAGGTGCAGCTACTGGTAAGGGAAGACAAACAGCCAAGTCTGAATTAGAAAAGTTGAATTTCGATGAATTGACAGTCAAGGAAGCCGTTAAGGTTGCTGCTAAGATCATTCACCAGGCACATGAAGATAACAAAGATAAGGACTATGAACTAGAAATTTCATGGTGTTCCAAAGAGGAAACAGCATGCAGACATGAATTTGTTCCCGAAGCCTTGTTGAAGGAAGCCATTAAGTTGGCTCAAGAAGAGGAAGAAGAAGAGGAAGAAGAAGAAGAAGAAGATGCTGAAATGGAAGGTTGAGCTTAGCAAGTTTGCAATTTTATCCTGGATGGAACAAGATTTGTGTTATACTCTATAGTTCTCTAGTTCATTGATACTAATATATACAGATTAGATAATACAAGCAGTATATTCGAAGAATAGGATTAGTAGCTGAAATATTAGAATTAATTGTTTACGCGCATAAAAATGTTTTGAAATCTAAACATTCAATCTAAAACAACCCTCTAACAATCATCTTACACCAAATCTAGAGTTATATCTCGCTTTCCAATACAAATATGGAAGATATTTCATCAGAGTTTGATGACAATGAGAACTCGAAAGTTTCAGAAAGTGGAAGTATATCATTAAATGGAACCATACCTGAAAATGGAAACAACGATCTAAATGGAGATCTTGATCATGATAACAAATATATTGAAGAGAATTACTCGTCAAGCTCATCTAGTCCATTCATTTCTAATCCTGAATTGGTTCAGAAAACAGAATCATCGCCAACTTCTAGATCGTTTGATAACGACGAAGAAAATATATCAATGAAGGTTGAAAATATAGATAATAGTATACTGAATCTCAAAGAGTCCTTTGCTAGTCTAAAGCTAGGCAATAAAGACCAGTATGAGCTGTCATTTTCTCCTAATGAGAGTGTGCATAACTCGACTATGGATACAACTCAGTACAATCAGACACAGGCTCAATTTGACCGTGATTTGGATTTAGATAACTGCATACGTGATACTAAAAAATCGAGCCCGTCTCCTTGGAAGAAACTCCGATCTGCCTCGGCAAATACATTGAATCATATGGGAGGTATTCCTAAGCTACAATTCAACCAGCCTAGTTATTTTAATAATGATGAGCTGAAACAATCATTTTCCTCATGCGATAATTCTACAGTATCTAAAATTAACGAATTGAATAAACAAGTGACAGGTTATAGAATTCAAATAAAGCTATTCAAACAATTTTTGCAAAGGTTGATAGATAAAACCCAGCATAATGGCAGTGTAAATATATTTGACATCAGTGAGTTAAATCATATACAAAACAATCTTGACGGCTTATCACCGCTGAAATCGACCGATGTGCCGCAATTGGGAACCGCTCAAAATAGCAACGTGGATCAGGATGATTTGGGACACAACTATGATGAGTTAGTGAAATTAAATGAAGATCTATATGAAAATTTAGAAGATTTTCAAAACCAATTACACGACAAAGAAATAAAACTACACCAATCTAACCAATACCTTAATAATTGTTCGAAAATAATAAATGAAATATTTGAGCTATTAATTAATGACCCCAATACAGACACTAATTCTAGGCAAGCATTGATAAAATGTATGGCTGATGAAACCGAAGCTTCAAATAAGCCTCTAGATACGAAACTACATGTTGTGAGACTTGAACTAAACAAAAGATTAGGAAGCCAAAACAATAATGCAATAAACCAACGATATCCATCACCTCCGCCTTCTCACCCTGAAAAAGAACATACAGAAATTGAAAAGTATATCACAATTATTCAAGAGCTAGTAGCATCTTTAGATGAATTACAGAGAGAATTTTCTAGCCATAAAGAGGAAACATTCAAAATACAGTATGATATAAAGAGAGAGGCAGAAGCCACGGAGAAAGCCAAATTAAATTACGATTCATTATTTACAAAATTCAATCAGTTATGTGAAACTCTAGAATCGAAGAATACAGGAGCTTATAATGTAGAATTAGAGAATCTCAAAGACGAAAACCAGAGGCTCAAGTCAATACATAATACTGTCGACAACAAGCTTATTGAGTACCAGAGAGTTATTGATAACCTACAACAAGAGGTTAACAATTTCAATAGAGAAAATCATAATAGTAATAGATCATTACATGAAGATCTTGAATGGCTGAATTCTACTAATGCTAATGTGCTTCATGAGGATTTATTACAGTCCCACAAAGATATTAATCAATTACATCAAAATTTAAATGATCTCACTCAACGATATCGCAAGTTACAAGAAGATTCATCGAAAACAATTTCTGCATTAACTGATCAGTTACATAATAAACAAAAAGAGAACCTATCCTTAAATGCTAATCAAAGAGTAACGGAACAATTGAAAAATGATTTAAATATTGCAGTTGAAAAACAGAGGATCTTGAAGGCAGAGAAAATCAGACTCTCTTATGAAATCGATTCTCTTTCGAATGATAAAGTCTCTTTACAATCAACCATTAGGAGCCTAACAGATAAAGTTACTTCTTTAACAATTGAGGCGCCACTGTTCAATAAGGGAGAGTTGAATGAAACAACAATTAAAGAACTAAATGCTTTAGAATATCAGTTGCGTGACTTGCTCCTGCGAGACGTACACATTTTACAGAAGTTCTTGAAATCCTTCATAAAGATAGCTGATGATTCCTCTTTGAAAGAACCTAAACGAAAGATTGAAAGGCTCTTGCGGAACACTGCTAAAGAATTCGAATCAGAAAAGGACGGAAAACATGCTCGTTGGAATATTTCTGAATTGGATAATATTCGTGAATATCATAAGTCTGTGTTTGACTATTTTTCCCGAGCTGTGGATATCATCGTCAATGACCACGTAAAGCTCCTCTTGAAGGAGAATGAAGTTACTACTCAAACTAACGAATACGTTACAAAACTACACAAGAGGATAGATGAAATGAATGCATTGAACGATACTTTGACAAAACAAATAGACAATGCTAGTATGAACGATTATCATAGCGATACAACACAGACCCCAAACTCAACCATGTCATCTTCAGGATCACAAATGAGAATTGAAGAACTAACTAATAGATGGAAAGCCGAAAGAGAAGCAAGAGTCTATGAAAACCAAGAGGCACAAAAGAGATTGAGAGAACTAGAAGTGGAAAATTCAATGTTGAGAAAAGAGCTTGATCAAGCAACCTAGTAATAAAGTAGTTTTAAAGAGTTAAGTATTTATATCATATTCTTTCGTTATATAGTGTATATATTATAGAAGTTACACAAAATCATTTCTTTAGGTTCATCAAAAATTTTTCAACGCGAAGTTTTGATACTTTAATGCTTTGGAAATTTCAGTTATAAAGCATTTGTTGTCTGTATAAAAAGTATATTTTATAGAATAACATGTCTGAGAAGGAGTATACTGAAGAGCTTGAAAGAGAAATTCAATTAGATGATATAGATTTCTCTGATTTAGAAGCAAAGTATTCTGTGAACCCAGACTTTGGTTTAGATAATTATGTTGTGGTTGATGGTGCTCCAATTGCTCCTGAATCAAAGGTTCCTATCTTAATCAAAGTTTTGAAGAAATTGTTCAATACCGTCGGTGAAGTTGTTGAAGGTGATGAAGGTATTCATATGCCATTGGAAGATGGAAAATCAAAGGGTTACTTATTTGTTCAATTTAAGAATGCTCAGATGGCCGAAGCTGCTATCCAACAGTTACACGGAAAGAAGTTAGATCAGAAACATAGATTATTAGTAAACAAATTAACTGATATTGAAAAGTTTGGTACTGAGGGAAATGTTTCCACTAATTTTCAAGAACCTCAAATTCCTCCATTCAAGAGTCATGGTTATTTGAAATCGTGGTTACAAGACGAACAAGGCCGTGATCAAATGGCTTTGCATTTCTCTGAAACAGTTGGTGTCTACTATAATAAGAAGAAGAATGAGCCAGAACCTGCTATTGAGCCAAGAAGGGGTTTCACTTCTAAATATGCTAAGTTCTCCCCAATGGGTACTTATTTGTTCTCTGTTCACCCACAAGGTGTGCAATCTTGGGGTGGTAAAGACTTCCAAAGTATTACTAAGTTTATCCATAATCAAGTTCGTTTGATTGACTTTTCCCCAAATGAGAAATATATGGTTACTTTGTCTCCACTTCCAATTACTTTACCAGATAGTCCTGCTGAACAAGCCATTTTCCCATTTGGACCAGAAAGTAAGGGTCATAAGTTAGTGATTTGGGACTTAGCTACTGGTGAACCAGCCAGGACCTTTGCATTGCCACCACATTTAGAAGAACAAAAGGATATGCCATGGCCATTAGTTAAATGGTCTCATGATGATAAGTACTGTGCACGTCAAGGACCTGGAGCATTGGCTATATATGATACGTCCTCATTCCAGTTGTTGGATAAGAAATTGGTTAAAGTTGATGATATTGTTGATTTTGAATGGGCTCCTGCTAGTGTACATCTCTCGGATTCAAAGAATCCAAAGGGTGAATATGTTTTATCTTACTGGACTCCAGAAAGTTCGAATCAAACTGCGAGAGTTGCGTTAATGCAAATTCCCTCTAAAGAAGTTATTAGAACTATCAATTTATTCCAAGTTAGTGATTGTAAAATGCATTGGCAAGACGAAGGTAAGTATTTGTGTGTTAAAGTAGATCGTCATACGAAGTCTCGTAAGACTTTCTTCTCTAATTTAGAATTTTTCAAGCTTACCGAGAAAGACATTCCAGTCGAAAAATTGGAATTAAAAGATGTTGTCATTAATTTTGCCTGGGAACCAAGATCAGAAAGATTCATTACTATATCCAGATTAGATGATGGCAACCATAATCCATCGATCCCAAAGAATACTATTTCATTTTATGCACCTGAAGTCCTGAACAAGGGTAGAGTGGTAAGTTCCAAATATACATGCTTCAAGGAATTTACAGATAAACATGCTAATACTATCAGTTGGTCTCCTAAGGGTAGGTTTGCTGTTGTCGCAACAATTTCTAAATCCAGTGGTGAATTGGAATTCTTCGATTGTTCTTATGATGATGAAAAACCTGCTAACAGTAAGATAAACGGTAACGCTAAATTATTAAAAACCGAAAAATACTCTGGTATGACGAATTTGGCTTGGGATCCATCTGGTAGGTTCCTTGCGGCTTGGTCTTCATCATGGGCACATGCCATTGAAAATGGTTATAGGTTATTTGAATTCACAGGTAATATGTTGAAAGATAACACTATTGACCACTTCAAAGAATTTATTTGGAGACCAAGACCACCTACATTCTTGAACGCTGCTGACAGAAAGAAAATCAGAAAGAACTTGCGTGAATACAGTGCACAATTCGATGAAGCAGATGCTATGGAGGCCGATGCTGCCACCAGAGAAGCTATCTTATTGCGTCGTAAATTATTGGAAGAATGGAAGGCCTACAGAGCTAAGCATTCTGCCAATGGTTCTCAAAAGAATGAAGTTCAAGCTGAAATTATCGAAGAAATCAAGGAAGTTATCATTGAAGAGAAGGAAGAAGTAGTCGAATAGACTTGTTTCACTACATATTCCATTTTTGTATAATCGTGTTTTTATAGTTCTAATATAATTTTTATTCGTTTTATCTAAAACTTATGTATATACAGTTATTGCGTTTTATAATTTTAATAGGAGTAGTATTAGTGCCTATGCTGACTTAGTTTGCAATTGCAAGCCATGCCACTTAGAAATTTCGTCTTTTAACACTTCATTGACTAAGCGATGTTGTTTAATCATAGGGATACCCTTAAATTCGGTACTTTCAACATTTATGGCAAACATTGAACCACATCCACCTGATACGTCTTTGACTTGTAAATTTTTTGGCAGAAACTTGTCTTGGAGAATATCATAAATTTTTTTTTCATACTCATCCATCAGACTTGTAGACATACAACGCAAACCGGAATTCAAATGTTGCATGGTTAGCTTAGTATGTGTGGTTGGGTATATCCAACCGCCTTGTCTTGTTATGAAAGATCTTATCATATTGTGTAGATTCTTTCAATGTAACGAAGTATGATCTATTTGACCTTACTAATAATTCTAAATTACTGGTTGAATATCTCAAAAATTCACAAAATCAAATATTGAATCTAAAGGTAAAGTAGTTTATATTCACAAATAATGCAATCAAAATGTCACAAGATACAATAAGAGTTGTTGTATGTGGAGATGAATCAGTGGGAAAGTCATCTCTAATAGCGTCTTTGATCAAAGAGAAATATATACCGAATATCCAACGGGTAATTCCACCCGTAACTATATCTCGTGATGATTATACAAGTAGTTTTACAGAATATGAAACTAAGTCAGAGAAGAGAAGCAAGACTTCTGGTAAAGGAACTTTTTCACCCAATGGATTTAATGAAAGTGATGAAGGAAATCAGAAGGTACTGAAATACATTCCTGAAGCCACAATTATTATTGATACGACTGCTTCCGATAAACCCTCGCTTCACAAGGAATTGAAAAGGGCCGATGTTATATGGCTAGTGTACTCAGACCACTATACGTATGAGCGAATATCATTGCATTGGATGACGATGTTCAGATCTATGGGGGTTAATCTTCCAATTGTGTTATGTGCCAATAAGTCCGATTTGATAACTGATTCTTCTACGTCAATTAAAAACCAGAATTCGGACGAGTTTGTTCCTTTGATAAACGAATTTAAAGAAATAGAGGCATGCATACGATGTAGCGCTAAACTGAACTACAATGTTGTGGAGGCTTTCTATTTATGTCAGAGGGCAATTACCCACCCTATATCTCCCATTTTTGATTCTAAGGAAGGCAATCTTAAGCCAGCTGCGGTAGCGGCTTTAAAGCGTGTTTTCTTCTTGTGTGATAAAGACCAAGATGGCTATTTAGATTTCAATGAATTTTCAGATCTTCACCAAAAATGCTTTGATCATCCTTCCTCTGAACAAGAATATCAGGATATACTCTCAGCGATCAACCAAATTATCTATCCAGATGTAAACTCTGAGGGAAAAACTATAGGCATTTCCGTAGATGGATTTATCCTTTTGAATAAGATGTACGCAGAAAGGGGTCGACATGAAACCATATGGGGTATATTACGAACATTCCATTATACAAACTCTCTTTCGTTAAACGACAAATTTTTATTCCCACAACTAGAAGTGAATCCAATATCTAGTGTTGAATTGGGACCAATAGGGTATAAGTTTTTGGTTGATCTATTTCTAAAGTTTGATAAAGACAATGATGGTGGTTTAAACGAAGAAGAACTAACTAATTTATTTCTTCCTACCCCAGGTATTCCTAAATTCTGGCAAGAATCTCAATTTCCATCTTCCATTGTTTGCAATGAAGAAGGCTACGTATCGTTGCAAGGGTGGTTAGCGCAATGGAATTTGACAACTTTCCTAGATCATAAAACAACCCTTGAGTATTTGGCATATTTGGGTTTTGATGAGAATAGTTCCATTAAAGCTTTGAAAATTACAAAGCCAAGAAAAAGAAGACAGAAGCAAGGAAAATTCTATAGACAAGCAGTTACGGATAGAAATGTATTCAATTGCTTCATATTGGGTGCCCCAAAGGCAGGTAAAAGTTCATTATTAGAACTGTTTTTACGGGGAACGTATAGTGAAGTTTACTCTCCCACAATAAAACCGAGACTTTGTGTGAAAGATATTGAGTTGAGAGGGGGGAAACAATGTTATTTAGTTCTTGAGGAATTAGGAGAATTAGAACCAGCAATCCTTGAAAATAAAAGTCGTTTAGACCAATGTGATGTGATTTGTTACGCCTATGATTCTTCAGACCCAGAGTCTTTTCAGTATTTGGTTGATTTACGAAAAAGATACTCCAAGATTTTGGATGAAGTGCCATCAGTATTTGTTGCTTTGAAAGCCGACTTAGATAAACAAGAACAGAGATCGGATGTGCAACCAGAGAACTATACTAGGGAATTGTTCTTGAATTCTCCTATGCATATTTCATCTACTTGGAGCTCTTCCTTACACGAGCTTTTTATTCAATTGGTTGATGCTGCGAAAATGCCTAGTTTGTTTACGCCAGGTCTCGAACGAGAAGCAGAAAACCAAAATGCCGAAAACTATAAGCATATAGTCATGGCTGGAGGTGCAGTAACAGTTATGGCTATTGTTTCTATATGGATTTGGAAGAGTTCATTGCAAAGTACTAGAGTGTAATTTATTTGTCCGCGCTCGTAACAAAAATTTTTTTTGCGAAGCTCATCCTGCAATTGAAGGATTTGCAATGAGTAAATATATTCATATTAGTTCCTATAGAGTATATATATATACATATTGTAAACAAGCATGTCTGAACAAGAGTATAAACCAGTTACAGTTAGCAAACCTATTCCTAACACCTACGATTTAGGTAACTTAGCCACTTTTGATCCAAATCCTTTGGACAACGACAAATTGAAAGATGCTAGTGAAAGGGAAAAATATTTAACTTCTGTTACAAGGGATAACGTACAATTATTGATTAACCAAGTATTGTCCTTACCAGTCAAAACCACGACAGATAGCCAGAGTAATTCAACTGGTCAAAACTCCACTATGACATTAATCCAGTTACCAGACCCAACTACCCAGTTACCTAGAGAAAAGGCAATTCCAAAAGAAAAGGGACCAACCAAATGGGAGCAATTTGCTGCTAGAAAGGGTATTAAGGCCAAGACAAAGGACGGAAAGATGGTTTACGATGAGGCCACCGGAGAATGGGTACCTAAATGGGGTTACAAAGGTAAGAATAAGGAACTTGACGATCAATGGTTGGTTGAAGTTGATGATAAGGCTAAGGGTACTGAAGATGAACTTATCGATCCTAGAACTTTGAGAAGAGCAGAAAGAAAGAAGTTGATCAAGAAGAACGAATTACAGCATAAACGTAACTTAAAAAACCAATCTTAGTTCGAAGACAATAAATTTAAACCACAATAAAACTACATGTTTAATATTTTACGAATTAAGAAGCTGCTAGCTTTTAAAGTGTCCGTGTTATGATAAAGCTCATTTACAATGACTGCGGTTTCCCAATTTTCGATATACTTCTTCATTTCAGATTATTCATTCAAGTAGATTTATGGCCATTATTACCTAGAACCTATTGGCATCTTTATGTATATTATTTCAAATAGTCTTTACCACCTATAGGTGAATAAAACATTCATATTCGATAAGAACTATTAGACTTCGGTAAATTTCCCTGTATATAGTTTTAGTTAAAAAGAAAGTAACATTATGGATTTTTGAATGTTCCTTCTGATTCTAACGATAAACAAGAGATGAGTGAAGATTATAAACCGGATGAATATCTTCCAACGATAGATGTATGTTAATTGATTTGGGGGGAAAGCAAATGTCAATCGATAGGAATACTTACTAAAATATACTATTAGGCTATACTAAGCGTTGCAAACCTTGAACAAGTTAGCGTTAAGAAGATCAGAAATGCTTTACAAGAGTTATTTGGAGTCAATTTTGAATCACATAAGGTATGTTGGCTAAACTAACAATTTTAATTTTGAATAAACGCTAACCAGAAGTAGAAAGAAATTAATGACATAATATTGGAGCGCTACTACGACCTTGTTGAGAAGAGAGCTAATGGGGAACAGACAACAAAGGCAGAGATTGAAAGGCAAGATGCATTAATGGCCGCAAGGTTACTGAAATCTAATTTAAAGGGCCCTGTCAAAAGATCAAGAGCGTCTCCGAAGAAACCAAAGAAAGAAAGAGACCCTTCGAAACCTAGAAATACTAATAATGCTTTCAATCAAGAAAAGAGTTTATCGGAGGAACTTCAAGATGTGCTAGGTGTTGAGAAATGCTCAAGACCCCAGGTTGTTAAACAACTTTGGGCGTATATTAAGGACAATAATTTACAGAATCCGCAGGATAAAAGACAAATATTATGTGATGACAAGCTCCAAGCTTTGTTCAAAAAGAGTATGTTATATTCGTCCTGTAGACTAGAAGATGAAAGTAAACCTGTTTTACTCCTTCCTAAGAAAATTACTAACATGCCTCTAGAATCCGTGGGATCTTTTGAAATGAATAGGATATTGAGTCGTCATATTTTCAAACCCGAGGAGGTTAGCCAGCACTCTGGTGCAAGCCAAGAATATGCTGAATCTGGTGAAAATAAAACGAGTGATGGAAGAAATATAGCAGATAGCAAGCAAAACCTGAATTCACATACTCTGGCTCAATCCAATACCTATGTTGAATCGTCTGTCAGTGAAGAGGAATAGTTCAACTTTTGAAAACTTTAGAATCTACAAATGAAACATATATATATTATTAAAAATAAACATGATATCGTTATTGTCAAGCCACGGTGGATACAGATTCGCAAGCTCCAATCCACGGTAGCTTTGCGTCAAAATATGAAAGCCATGTAGAATTGGAAATATGTCATAGATTGTTAGGACCATCAATGTGCAGGAATATTGTTTTTGAAATTCTGTTTACTACTATTACATTAATTGTATAGAGAACGTAGAACACAAGCTTCAAGACAACGTAATAAGTATCTATAGCTGTAATATTCCATGCTGACAAGGAGCAAGGAAAGTACAAGTAGATCTCAGAGTATATCCTCGAGTTATCTATTATCTGAGGATAAAGCATACGACAATGTTGATTTAAACAAGGTATATGAAGCTGTGTTGAAGATTACTATATTGGAATATTGTAATGAAGCAAGATTTCGAACACCAATAATAGAACCTCCGCTGTCTCCGACAAAGACAACCCCTTCCAGCGCGTCATCCACTTTATCTAAGCATCAAAAAGGTTCTAAATCTATTGATGCAATAGATCCTAAATTACCACCGTACTTGCTAGCTAGTTTGGAGAATCGATTGAACTTGATAGCCATGAAGAAACGCGGAAGCAGTCTTGATGAAATGACGAGAAGGTCTTTACTTCGACTTTACAGTGAATTACTTGATCCCAAATTTAAGGCAGACGTTGCTTCCATCAATAAGCCAGAATACCTAGTAATGAAGTTTGTGTCCTGTGCCAATAAAGAGTTAGTAAAGGTGGGAACTATACCTAGTCATGAAATAAGCTCCTCCATTTTTAAGCAGGCAGAGAGTTTTGTGCAGATATTAATAAGTCTAATCCAAAAAGACAAAAACAGTGATCTTATAATTACAAAGTTACAAGCGCACAAGGAATCTCTTAAGCCCAATAGTAAGGCAAGGCAGGGGCCTTCATCTTCGTCATCAACATCGTCATCATCGCTGGGTTCTTCTGTTCGGTACCCACAACCATCGTTTAGGACAACAGACATGGACCAAGCATGCATTGATTTGATAGTGAAATTATTTTCTGTTGATCTAGTTAAGTTACAACAAGATATTTTTAAACATAAGGATATAGCGCAGGCAAAACCACTTCATAAAGATGTGAATCAGGTTCTATTCTATCTAGATAAAGATTTGGGCCAGTTTACTTCAAAAAGCTTCACTAGTGACCGTTTTTACCAAGAATGGAAACAAAGGGAGCAATTGGGGTGTGAACAGTTAATAAACAAGTATCAAATACCTCCTGCTTTGAAGCTTTTACCAGTTCCTCCACTACCTTCAGGGGATGACTTTTATGTGTTTCCAACTTCATCGTCGACCAAGCCTTTTTTTATGACCTTGACTAAATTATGCATTGAGCATGAGAATAATTCTGTTGATCCTCTGGTTTCTCCTACTGATAAACCACTATTTGGTAAGCAAGTGATGAACCTTCTTAATACTTGTGCGAGATTCTGGAGAATAGACTACCCTACGAGAGCAATAACATTGTATACAGCTGCTCATTTGTCTGGAACATTGAAAGATCCATTGTACAGACAAGAAAATACAAAAGAACTTGGCCCAATAGATACAGAAGCAACCATGAAGATTTTTTTTACCTGCAAAAAGATTTTGGAAGATCAGGGTAAGCTTGATTGGGATGATAAGCAATCATGGTCTTTGAAAGATCAAGATGAGTGGGTAAAAAATTTGACCTATACGTATAATGAAGTTTTATTAAGTATTAAGGACTCGTTACTTCTGATTTTCAATAAGACTGTCAAGCCTAAGTTCGGACCATATTTAGCATTTTTAGGTGAATTCTTGGAATCCGATGTACTCTTCCCTTCTGTTGAACAGCTGGGATTACCAAAGAGGTGGGAGAAGAAGCTTTCTAAAACCTTATTAAGGACATCAGAATCAAGATATGCTGAATTGTTGAGCAATTTACCAAGAGATGATACTCTTGATGTGATTCATATTTTAGAAATTTCCGATAGCATCGTGGGTGATATTAAAATGCTCCAGAAAAGATATAAAAATCCATTATTGGGGTTTTTGAATGTATCTCGTACAGTCGCAGCTGTAATAACTGGTATGTTTGCAGCCGATGCAAAGAATATCCTTAAACACATTAATTCATATGCTAAAAATAAAGGACAAATTTTGCACTATGGCGATGTATTGGAGGCATATAAATCACTTTATGAGATCCGTGATATACATAATCAGGTTTCATCTAGCGGTTCCGTTTTCAAATTCAACTTAGAAGGGTTTTTCTATCCATTCTTGGAGGCTTGGATTACTGAAAGTGGTGAAAAAATTACTAAAATTATCCAACAAGCTATTAATACTGATAATTTTGAGCCGATTGATTTGGAAAGAGATGATAAGAAGTATAGTTCATCCGTTTTGGATATTTTTACATTGATCAAAGAATTTCTAAAAATATTGAAAGGTTTAAATTGGTCGAATGAATTTCAATTGGCTAAAGTTTATACGACTTTATTACAGAGTGTATCTGATGGTGTAATTCATTATGCTAATACTATGACCGATAAAATTATAAAGGAACTCAATGAACAGGAACAAGCCAAAATTTTAGCAGCAGCTAATAGAGATAATTCGGAAAAACGTAAAAGTGGAAATTGGTTTGACGAAGTTAAGAACGTTGTATCAAATATCCAAAATGGTACCAGCAAGCTTGACTTAGAAGAACCTTACAATTTCAAGCCACAATTATGCATTGCTTTAAACAATTTGAACGCAATGATGGAACAGCTAACTAAATTGGAGGATATTTTAGATCCAGAGCTGATATCTAACTCGGTTGCAGCATTCGATCCAACATTACAAAGGAATTATACTAGTCATATTTTCTCATTACGTATAATAAAAGCAGAAAATTTGAAATCTACAAATTCATCTTCTTCGGTTCATCCTTATATCACTATGATTGATACGAAGGTACGAAAAACGATTGGGAAAACAAGAACAATTAACAACAATTGTAATCCCGAATGGGATGAAGAATTCGAATTAACAATTCCTGCCAATAACTCCCTTACAATATCAACTACAGTTTGGGATGAGCGATTCGGTACACATTCGATTTGTGGAAGAGCTTTATTACAATTAGATCCTCGGCGATTCAAACATGATGGTATTCCACAGGAAATATATCTTGATCTTGACTCTCAAGGTAGAGTACTAATTGAAATTGCAGTTGAGAATGAAAGAGCAGATGCTATCTTTGTCATGGGAAGAGCACATAGATGTTTGAGAAGATGTCAAGAAAGATGTATAAAATTAATTGTCGAGAAATTTTCTAGATTCATTCATTACTGTTTCTCTAGGAGCAACTTGAAGTCTATTTGTGGAAGTAATGGAAATATAAAGCCTACTCAGGATCAAATGGACAACGCCATGATGCCATTATACAATTATTTGAACATGAACTTACAAGTACTCGCGGAATATTTAACGAAGAGCTTGCTAATGAAGGTCATGTTGGCGACCTGGTCAGTGGTTGTTTCCAGCGCTGATGAATTGTTATTACCAAAATTAGCAAGTGCTAATACTTTCCATCTTTCCAATATTGGATCAAAGCTCAAATCTAATAATACTACAAACGCTAACAGTGGTTGGCAATCGGCTGTCAGTTCTGCTATGGCAAATGTTACAAATTCTATTGGTGTAAGTGGGTTTGGCAAGCTGTTGACTAATACAGAACTTGAAACTGTTTTCTCTTGGCTCCATTTCTTATGCTTTGATTTTTTCCATAATGATGGTAATGGTCCACCGGTAAGAGATTTAAAAAATGAACAATATCAAACGTTATTACTTGTACCAGTATATTATGATAGAGATGTCAACTTTTTAACCCAAGAGGTTGATAGATTATCTCCTGCTTTTATTACCGCTTTGCGTGATAGAAATAACTTTGATTCCAATAATACTGCAAGAGATAAAAATTCAGATAAAAATCGAAATGTGAGTAGAGCAGGAACAATAGTTAGAAATAAGACTATTCGCGCTAATGCGACTGCAAAGGCAAGAGCTAAAGCTGCAGAAGAGGCTCAAGAAGCAAGGTCAGACCCGATTACAATACAAACTTTAACAGAAGATGTTATTCTTAGACTTCTTTTAATTAAAGATGAGAAGTCTTTTGTTGCAAGAAGGCTTGAGCAAAGAGAGAAGATGGCACATAGTATTGCAACAGAAAGACTAGCAAAAGCTGCTGCTGAAGGTAGATTTGCAAGGCCCTAACTTCTATAGGATGATATACTTCATATAAATATATTTATAATAAATAAGACATTTTAATGGATATATCAAAAATTACTAATGTAATAAAAACTAAAAAAATAATAACATACACAAATTATACAAGAATAAAATACAATTATTAACTAAAACTAATCCTTTTTATCACCTGATTGTTCTGATTGTTGACCTTCAACTACCATAGTTGTATCATCTTGATTCACGGTTGTATCGTCCGCCGTTGTATCATTTGCATCTTGCTGAATAGTAGTATCATTGTTTTCTTGGACCATGGTAGTATCAGCATCAACAGTTACATCCGGATGCTGTTTACTAACGGAAGGAACAGATAATTTTGAAGCTGCTTCTTCATCCTTTTCGGTAGCCTCTTCATTATCGTTATTCTTTTGACTATTTTCTTCGTCAGGTTCACCATTTTTTGCTTCAGTATCTAACTCTTTGTTTTTCTCAGTTACAAATTCTGAGTACGCCTTTGCACCCTTTTCCATCAAGACCTTCAACTTATCCTCACACAGGTCAGGATTTTCATTTCCTAATGTCAGTTTCCATCCAATTTCCTCATCATCGATCAATTTCTTTAAGGTTTCAGTTCTATCAGCTTTGCTTTTATTGTCTTCTGGTTGTTTGTTATACACAAAATTTGCAGTAAATTCATCATGAGTATCAGCTTCAAAAAACAAGCGATATGAATTCTCGCAAACGGACACCTTTAGACCGCTGTTAACCCGTCCGTCACATTGATCTTCGTCAACACTCTCTATCACGGATTTTGAAAATGGCATATTAATCTTAGAAGGAGGAACCCCTTCTGTAGGGTGAGACATAACATAGCTTGTAACATAGTAATTGTATTTCTCTTCTGCATTCTCGTGATCGTTAATCGTTAGGTCATCAAGGCTGACAAATTGGATGTTGACAGAATTGTCTCCTTCCTTAAAAGTAAGCTTAAACATGTTTTCATCGGTACTCATCAATGATCTAACTTGCATACGATACAAGATTTGATCTTTTGCAGTAGAAGATGGATTACTTCTATCAGATTCAAATAATACCATCATTTCAGACGTTTTACTGTCGGTTACTATATTATGCATATGCTTAACCATTGCTTGAACAACCTTATCAATAGTGTATATTTTATAAGCCTTATTCTTATAGCCCTGGCGAAGTGATTCTTCGAACCATTGATGCTCAATCTCATCTTCGATCAATTTTTCTGTCAACCCTAATACCTGCGAATAGCAATTCTTGGTCCCCGATATTTGAATATTCATGTCCTCAAGCTGATGAGAAAGTAAATTCAAATCCTTAGCAAATTGTGGAGATTTGCGACTTCTAATTTCCTTACCGACAGCATCATTCATACTCTTGATTTCCTTAAGTCTTTCATATAATGTTCTCAAGTGACGGAAAAACACATATATAACAGTGTTACAGAAAAGATTGTACTTATCACGTTTCTCTTCACTATTAACATTGCTGTTCCTCAAATCAAATTCAGAAGGCGTGGCCTTTATCCATAACTCACTTAATTTATTAACATCATCAGGCGAGTCTTGGTCTTCGGATTCACTAGACACTTGGGAGGGTGACTCATTAACGTCACCTTTCCTCGATTTTGATTGCTTCTTCAAAACGTCACGTAACAAGTCATTTTCACGATGACGTTTCTTAGACGCAACACTTTCAGAATTGGTTTCAGATGTTTCACTTCCAGATCCGTCTTCATTCTTTTCTTCCAGCTTATCATCACTTTGCCTTTCGGATAACGAGTCTTGGATCTTCTCTGTCGGTATGTTGAAAAACCGAGATAAGAAAAATTGGAAAAATTGACTTAACTTTTCTCTGTCATTCGCTGAGTAACTCGAAGAACGGTTTATAAAAACATCAGCTAGTTTAAGAATATCCATTAAAATATCATAATCTTCAAATTCATAATTTAATTGTTCTTGTGGCTTTGGTGTTAAAGGATGTAATCTTTTATTCTGTTGCTCGACTTTAACAGTACTGATTTCACTTACTAATTGTTTAGTAGTTAATAATTTCTTATCGGCTTGTTTGAAAGTCAAGCCCAAGTGATCCAATGACTTATAAAAAACCTTTTGCTCCATTTCTCTCCATACCTTGTTCCATTCTCTTTGCGATCTCTTCCATTCCTCATCTTTCTGTTTCAATCTCTTTAAAACGATAGGAACTGCTATAGCAGGATTTTCATGGAGGGCATCGATGACTTCAAATCCACGATCCTTATCATAAATCTTTCGAAGAACCTTTTTATAAATAGTTGTTGAAGTGTGTCCTAAACCTGGAGGTAATTTGAAACTAGCCTTCTGTTCTGGTGTCATGTTGGCGATTCTATTTGCAATAGTTTCCAAAGTTTGAATGGTTCTTAAGTTTGATTCCATAATAAAATCAAACTCATGTCTTTCTTCTTCTATCTTGAAGAGAATTTCTTCATATTGATTTTTGCGGTGTGCTATAAAACCAGAGTCCTCAGATGCCCAAGTTGGATGGCCCACCCATTCATCATTCAAAACTTCCCAGCACATTTCATCTCTGCCAGAACAAGGCATATACGTCTCAGCCTTAGGTAATTGTCTATATGAAGGTCCGTATGCCTTACATAACGATAACTCCAATTGATGCTTTTTAAAGGTGATGGATTCGATATTCTGTGGTTTAACCTCATATCCCACGAACATTTTGAACCAGTTAAGCAAATCCGGGTGGTTATCACCAATAAAAGAATCAACTCGTTCTACCAAAGTCTCTTTATCAATGATGTCCTGTGAAAATAAATTTAATATTTTCAAAAACTCATTATATGTTTGCTTATTACCAATTGCCTTCTTAACTTTGTCGAAAAAGTTGATTTCTTCCAGAAGGGAAGTCTTGACAGAAACAGATGGTGGAACTGGTTCAGGTATGCCAGGAACCAAAGTAGGGTTGGTGATAATAGCACCAGTTTTACTTACCATATTTGATCCCATCTTATTTTTTCCTGGATGAGAACCAGCACGTTCGTTAGAGTACTGAGATTCTGCATTATAATTATAATCATAGGGATAGGATTCGGAAACAGAGCTCTTCTTCCTTTTATGTGGACCATTATCTAAGATCGCCGCGACATCTTTACCAGCAGCTCCAGGAATCATTTGATAGCCCGGATGATATTGGCCTTGGCTTTCTTCTGGACTTAAGCCTGTAGATCCTGTTGGAGGTTGGAAATTGCCAACTGGTGGCAATTGTGAAGTTCCATTACCCGATCCGTAAAAGATATTGTCTTGGACTTGTTGCTGTAAATACCCTTGGTTACTAGTGTCTGGCAAAAACTGTTTAAAGTCATCCAACAAATCAGGAGAATTCGAAAATAATACCGTGACTTGTTCATAAACCTCACCAATTGGTTTCTGTTCACGCTGGTACGTCTGTAAAATTTCCAAGAATTGCTTGTAGATATCCGGTTGGTTGGCAAACCTTGTTTTGATCTTGTTGACGTATGAAATAGCATGGTTGAATTCAATTTGTCCACCATTTTGTTGCTGTTCCTGGTTTGGAACAAACTGTCCAGGTGACGAGCCAGGGATCGGTTGCTGAGGATTTTGCATTTGCCCAGAGACCTCCGGATTACCTTCACCACCCCAATTTTGGCCGTAGCTTATATTGGGTCTGGTAGTGGTACCGGTAGGAGTAGTAACTCTGATTGGATTTGGATCAGATGGGTCAAGGGAACACTCGATTCTGTACCCTGGGGGTAAGAAAGTATTAAATCCTTGAATTAGGTTAGGATGACCTCTGAATAACGTCGAAACTCTGTCAATAACACCAGGTGTGTCAATGCTGTAGTTAATGTTAGTAAATGAAAAACTAGGTGTCAATTATGCGCGGCTGGTAAATCGCAGCTCAAAAAAAAAATCGGTAATCGGTTCGATTTTCGATTGCGCCCAATAAATAAAACATACCTTTGAGATTTGAAATCCTTCATGATGTCCAAAAAGTTGTTATACACATCGGCCTGGTTGTAAAACTGGATTTTCACTTGATCCAAGTAGGACAACGCATCTTTGACATTCAATGGCCTGTAAACGTTGGTTGTAGTTGAACGATTTGGAACACCCTGAGGAATATTCGGAGGTGCATTACTGACCTGTTGCTCATTGCCCGTGGCTATAGTTGCTGGTGGTGGTAATTGACTGGGGGGGTTGCTCAACGCCGGGTTCGATGGTCTTCTGAGCTCTTGCGGTGGTCTTGTCTGGTCCGGTGGTGCCTGGAAAATGTTAGTATCAATCTTTGCAAATTTTCGCATGTGGCCCTGTCCGAGGACAGAGCAACGAAGAACTCGGTACATACTTGGTTAAACGGAACACCTTCGTGGCCCGTGTTGATCGAGGGAATGCTGAATCCATGGCCTGGCTGTGGGTGTCCTCCGCCGTTCCCCAAACTGGGGAGGCTCGGCAACGAGTAGAACGGTTGTCCTCCTATGATAAGCTGTTAGTATCAGTGACTCTTTTTTTGGCCCAATTCATCGCTGGCCCGCAGCGTCTATGCTCCCCTATACATACCTGTTTCCAAAGTGGCCGGTGGTGGTAACACTGGTGGATGCTGACGACTAAAATTCTCGTTAGTAAAATTCTCCCATATTTTCACTCGATAGCGGCTATCTCTCCACGGCGGCCATCGGCGCTCTCCAGCTCCTTTTCCGCCGTTTTAGGCCCTCCGATCACTTTTCCGCTTCCAATACTTACTTGAATGGTTGACTTAATGGACGCTGTTGATTATTCCACGGATCTTGTTGATTCGTCATTATGCTAATCTAAAATGTCCTCTGTTCAATTTCTGTCTTTTTATGCTTGAAAAGTAGAACCAATTTAATCAAATTATTTTCCGGATACTATCTTCGATATAAACTAATCTTCTACCACAACAACGATTAAATCCTTACACTAATGTGTCGTTCTTACTTCCTGTTACTACTAAGTGAATTCTCTACCTATTCGTAGCATCACAACATTCGAGGACTTATAAAACGCCGGGTAACCTCATTTTCACCTGAGCCTTTGTGCCAGATTACCTGTAGATTGTATGCAGGCGTAATTACGCCGGTTTTGTCGAGGGAAAATAGCATAGTCGTGTCTATTCCATAAATTGAGTGGTTAAATATTGCAAGCAGAGGGAAGAGTATGAAGTGACACAAAAAATAATATAGGATTACCCGCCTCCGTATTTTTTGGTGAGAGGACATAATCACAGTGGAAAGAAAATGCAGTAATCAAGCGACATCTGGCCCAGAATACAGCATATACCGGTACAAATACATCAACAGGAGACATGAATGCGCCAGATAGATTCGAACTCTTCATCTTACCGGACGGTGTGGATAAGTAAGTAGAAAAAAGCGAGGAACGGGAGATGCATAGTGTGAAAAATTAATTACTAACAACACCCAGAATTAAGATCACACCTGATACCAAGGTGCCAAACGCTGCGTTAATCAAGATCGAGAGAGAGGACCACACGTTGGCCAATTTGATAAGGGCGCAATTGTTGAAGGACGAAAGAGTCTTATTTGCTGCCTACAAGGTGGAGCATCCATTATTTGCCAATTTCATATTAAGAATCCAGACCGAGGACGACTATTCGCCACGGGAAGCATTGAGAAACGCATGCTCTGGGTTGATTGGGGAGTTAGACATAATCAAGACCCGGTTCAAGGATGAATGGGCACTTAAGTCATTATTGAACACCAACGATGACGACTTTTGAATGGCGGGAGAGACGTGAGATGCACTTTGCCCCGTCGAGATCCGTGCTTTCCATTGTGTACACTAGTGTATTTACTTCTTCATTTGCTCAATTCCTTTCGTAAGACGGGAGATGCTTGTATTATTGCAAGAACGAGAAACATTAATAAAAGTAAATTTTTGAATTTATGTAATATTAGTAGTAACTAAACGATATACGTAATTAGGAATTGAAGGGGCATGATTGTATATATCTATGAAAAAGAAAATAAAAGAAAAAAGTATGAATGCAATGTAATCATGTTCAATAAATTAGAATTCTTTTCGAATTAATTATTCTTTAAATGCTTTTCTTTTTATTGCTTCTTTTATAATGGCAATTTTCTCTAAACAGTTAGGAACTTCGGTGGATGGGAAGTCACCTTGTTTGAGTATGAAAATCAATGGATGAGTTTGGGTGATGCGATTTGGAGATATATGAGTTATGGCTAAACCAGATTTAGAAATGCAAACTTTATGATGATCCTTAAAATTAAATTGGAAATTACCATTGGTCATCTCAAACATAATGTAATCAGATGTCCTGGTGTAACGTCTTAAGAAGACGGTTTCTTTTCTTTCCTCGTTTTCGCTAACTTTCGACAAGTTACTGTTCATATATTTGGCGAAAAACTCAACAATTTCCAATTGTCTTTTAACTTGAGTTGGTGGATGGCTTGATGAATTTTCAATGCATGTCCATCCTTCGCTTTCATGGTAAATCAATTCCAAGAATCTATCGGAGTGGTGTAACTTTAAAAATGTGTTTTCATCATTAAATAAAACCCCTATGTCATCATTTGTTAATTGATACGAAAATCCGTATTTATTAGAATAGTCGACCCATTTACTAATTAGGGTGGGATTCTCGCAACTAGGTAATTCCATGGTATCTATTCTGTCATGCTTGGAATATTCTAGCCTTCTCATATTTTGATAGGTTTCAAAGCATATTTGGTTGAGACGCTTAATTGTAGTGGAATAGGTACTGTTGAAGTTAACTCTTCTTGGTCTACCAAGTTGTGCAGGGTCAACTTCTTGATATTTGCTCTTCGTGTCACCGGGAGATAATGATTTAGGTAACATTGCCCTTGGTTGTTCAGAATGTAAGTCGGATCTCAAGATTTCCACTGGATTTTTAGTCTTTGGAGTATAAATACCACAGCTTGCCTTGGTATTAGTGAAGTTAATAGCCGATTGGGCTTTTGAAATATTGTCAAGGCCTTCAGGTGTACTATTCAAACTCACTTCGTGGGTCTTGTCAGGGAATGAACCTTTAAACCAATCGTAATTCAAAATTTCGTTAACGTTTGGTCTGTTCAAGGGATTCAAACTCAATAAATCTTTGATCAAGATTTTGGCATCCTCTGAAATTGGTTTGTCAATTGGGAAACTATATTCGGTCTTCTTGATTCTTTCGTATATAACTTGGACATCCTTTGCTTGGAATGGCGGTTTACCAACAAGTAAGGCATACATCATAATACCTAACGCCCAGATATCAACTTCGAAACTATGACCTACGTTCTTACCTCCCAAGACTTCTGGGGCGATGTAATTTGGGGTTCCACAGATGGTGTATTTTCTTGATTCGATGGATGGTAAAACCGAGGCTAAACCAAAGTCACCGATCTTCAAGTTCATATCAGGATCAAAGAAGATATTTCCCAACTTCAAGTCTCTATGAATTACTCTTCTGGAATGTAAATATTTGAGCGCTCCGACCATTTGCACCATAAAGTATCTAACTTCAGGTTCTGACACACGCTTTCTTGTCTTTAACAATTCCATCAACGACTGGTTAGGACAGATCTCCAATAATATGTAGACATTGACATCATCTTCGAAACAGTCAATGAAGTTGACGATATTCGAATGTTTCAACGACTTGTGTATTTTGATTTCTGATAACAACTTGGTCTTGGTCTTTTCGTTCTTGATCGAGGCCTTGGCCACCGTTTTAGCGGCATATATTTTACCGGAGGCATCTTTCATTTGGAAACAACGGGCAAATCCACCTTCTCCCAAAAAAGTCCCACGGCGGTAATCTCTCCCATTTCTGGTTCTGACAATAGATGGCGGTGTCTTGCACAATGCAGATAACTTTTCCTTCTTCTTCTTGCTTTTGACTTCCTCTTGGTCCTTATTGCGTCTCACTGGCTTGATGGGTGTGATATTGTTCGCTCTCGAGTTGAGCTGGCCATTGTTTAACGGCTGCAAGGGCTGGGTACGAGCTGTTGACATACTAACAAAGTTATTGATCTGGATCTAGTACGTCTATTACTTGGATTTGTGACAATTCGAATCAACTATAAAGGTGTCTGGTTATGGAATGAGTGTTTAATTTCAAAGAATTTGTTTTTTCTTTGATTTAGTACCTCTTCGTGTAAAGTATTCTCGGTGTAAAATACTCGTAGTAACTAGTTATTAACAATCAACACCTGCAAGTTGAGTTGGTTCTTGTTGTACGATTCGTCGGAAATATCTTAAATACCTTATAAACTAATTGTCGGAATAAAAGCTGGCAATTGAATATATATAAACTATTTGTGGATTAATTTTCCATCTACGGTGTTTACAAAACATCCGCATTGAGTATAGTTAAAATATTTACAAATAAAACAAATTGAGAAATTGAATGAGAAACATCACTATAGCGCATAAACAAATACAACGAAATAAGGTAGATGTGGGTGCAGATCCAAATATATTAACCCAAAATAGATATTTGGCAATGTTATTGCATTGATCGGCCATATACGTTATTCTCTAAAAGGCTCATTTAGAGTTGCGAGTGTCATAATGCAAATTGATGATACGGCCTAAACTGTATTTATCCGTTGATGTACGATAACATGGAACTGGTGGGGTTATTGTTAGCCTTCTATTTTCTCAGTTATCTTCTCTGGATTATTGTAAAATATTTTGATTATCGTAATGAAGGGCTTTCTAAGAGAGGATGTGCACAAGAATTTGCAATTTTTGCAAAGATTAGCAAAATATATTATAAAGATTAGAAGAATAATTAGCTACTTCAGAAATAATAGTGTAGAAATGTAAGTGAAACCAAGAATAAGGTACGCTTTTACATTATGTTTTATACTTTGTACTTGTTGTACGAAATTCTGTGATGGTTCTATAATTGAAAAATGTGGTGATGGCATATTTTGCCGAGTTAGGGTTACTTGGAACTACTCTTTCAGTAAATTATTATTTCTTGATTGCTGTCGATCTTGCCATATAGGGAACTAACGTTTGTCAGGAATGTTTCAGGTAAACGTGCAGTTAAAGAAGGAAAGGAATAATAAATATCAATTTGCATAGAAAGGGTAGTATTGCATTATTTTCAGTTCTGATGATTCTGTTGCATAAATAAACCGATTAGGCAAGAGAGGTTTTGTATTGTTTGGGAGGGTTACTTTTGAACTGGAACCTTCAAAAACGGGATTTCGAGAGAAAGAACCTTTCGTACTTGAGACTGGAAAAACCTAAGGAACACAAACCACTTTTGGAAGGAGGGCGTGCCAGATTCAAAACGCCAGTGGTTTTCTTCATTCACAATTTGACAGCTAACTGTATATTCAACTAGATTGGACCTTGACCCAAGTTTAGGCGAATATTATTGTACATAGAAGAACCAGGAGACCCATACCAGTACATAAATTATTTTGAGAATGAGTTCGTCAGAAGAAGATATTCCTCTTGCAGCTAGGAGTAATGGGAGTTCGACCAAAGACGATGAAGATATGCCGCTAGCACAGCTCAATGCAAAATCGACAGATACAACATCGATTGACAGCGAGAGCACAGAATCCCAAAAGCAAGGACGAAAAAGAAAAACTAGTGCTGCTAACGGTAGCGCGAACGGTGGTGCAAAGAAGCTCAAGAGAGCTAAGAAGACGATCAAAAGTGAAAGTGAAAGTGAAGATGAGGATACGCCTTTAGCATCGGTGAAGGTGTCACCCAGTCCACAGAAAGCTAAGGCATCGACCGCTAATAAGAAGTCCAAGTCCAAGGAGACGAAGGCGGCGTCAACCAAGGCAAAAACAGCTAAGAAGTCCGATGAAGTGAAAAAAGAAGTGAAAGACGAAGATAAGGAATCTGGGGCTACAAAAGGCGATGAGGATGAAGAAGATGAAGAGGAAAAGTTCAAATGGTGGGAGGCAGAGGATGTCGATGGTGAACAGAAATGGGAATCATTAGAGCATAATGGTGTGATCTTCCCACCGGAATATGAACCTTTACCATCTCATGTCAAATTATTTTATGATGGTAAACCGGTTGATTTACCCTTGGAAGCGGAAGAAGTGGCAGGGTTCTTTGGGGCCATGGCTGAGACTGATCATGCCAAGAACCCTACATTCCAAAAGAACTTTTTTGAAGACTTCTGTAAAGTTTTGAAAGACGCAGGTGGATGTAATGTTAATATTATTGATTTTCATAAGATGGATTTTTCCAAAATGCATGCACACTTTGAGATGTTAAGGGAGCAGAAAAAATTATTAAGCAGAGACGAAAAGAGGGCAATCAAAGCTGAAAAAGATAAATTTGAGGAACCTTACAAGACTTGTTTGTTGAACGGCCATAAGGAGCAAGTTGGTAACTTTAGAATTGAACCTCCTGCATTATTTAGAGGAAGAGGTGCACACCCAAAGACCGGTAAATTGAAAAGGAGAGTTCTTCCTGAAGATGTTACTTTGAATTTAAGTGCTAGTTGTAAGACTCCAGAGCCACCAAAAGGTCATAAATGGGGAGAAGTTCGTCATGACAATACTGTTTCATGGTTGGCAATGTGGAAGGAAAACATCGCTGATTCATTTAAGTATGTTCGATTTGCAGCCAACTCATCGATTAAGGGTTTATCAGATTTCAAGAAATTTGAGACCGCAAGAAAATTGAAATATCACATAGAAGAGATCAGAAAAGACTATAATAAACTGTTGAAAGACCCATTAATGCAAAATAGACAAATGGCAACTGCAACTTATTTAATTGATATTTTTGCATTGAGAGCTGGTGGTGAAAAGGGTGAAGATGAGGCGGACACTGTTGGTTGTTGTTCTTTGAGATACGAACATATAACTTTAAAGCCACCAAACAAAGTCATCTTTGATTTCTTAGGTAAGGATTCCATTAGATTTTACCAAGAAGTAGAAGTCGATAAGCAAGTTTTTAAGAACTTGAGGATTTTTAAGAAGGAACCAAAGCAACCAGGAGATGACTTATTCGATAGAATTTCTCCGCCATTGTTAAACAAACAGTTTCAAAATTATATGAAAGGGTTGACAGCCAAAGTTTTCCGTACATATAATGCGACGAAAACAATGCAAGACCAATTGGACCTAATTCCTAATGAAGGTACGGTTGCAGAAAAAGTCGTGAAATTCAATGCCGCCAATAGAACTGTTGCTATTTTATGTAACCATCAGCGTACGGTAAGTAAAACTCACGGCTCATCTATTCAAAAAATCAACGACAAGTTGAAGGAATTAGTATGGCAAAAAATAAGATTAAAGAAAATGATTTTGCAGTTGGAACCAAAATTGAAGCAAAAAGATCCTAAATATTTTGAAGAACTCGACGACTTGGTCAAGGAAGATATATTGCATATCCATAAGGCAATTATCGAGAGGCAACGTGAATCAGTCCATAAGAGGTTTCAAAGAGAAAATGAAAAACTTAAAATCGAAGATAAACCATTGTTAACAGAGGAGGATTTACAAGAAAAGTTAAGCAAGGTTGATCAATTGGAGAAAGAGTATGCCGAAGAATTTAAAACTGGCCAGCCCGAAGTAAAGAAATCGGTGACCGTGGAAAAATTGAAAACTCAAATCGAAAGCTTAGAGAACAGAATTGTCAATACCACGTTCCAATTGAAGGACAAAGAGGACAACTCCGAAGTTTCTTTAGGAACATCCAAGTTGAATTATATCGACCCAAGATTAACTGTTGTTTTCTCGAAGAAATTTGATGTTCCAATCGAAAAGTTGTTTACGAAGACATTGAGAGACAAATTTAATTGGGCTATAGAATCAGCTGATGAGAATTGGAGATTTTGATTGACTTTCGTTGAGCGAGCAATCTATTATGCTATGTAGTTTATTTCCTGTAATATACATTCTCGTATTAAGTAGCTTTTAGTAGCCCTCAAATTGTTTTGGTATGTTAGTACGCGCGGAATATAAATACGCGATTTGTTTTCTCGCGTTATCGCGTTGAGACCTTGCATCTTAATTACCTTTAGATATGCCTGCAACACGTTTTGGCGGAAAGGTAGGCACTAGTCAAGATCTGGAAGCACCCATAATTGTATGCATCGAATACTAATACGGCAACAAAATGCTGTATGATTTCCGAAGTACAGGAAATTTTTATAAATATTTTATAGAACTGGCAGAATGTGCAACTAATTAGAAGAAAGGAACAAAAGTATATTATTTAAATGTAAGATTCTTCCAAAATTCAAATTATAAGAACAGAAAATTAGCGGAAGCCAAATTAGAATTGCCAAAGTTAGTGGAAAGCGGACTCAATATGAAGTTAATAAAGTTTGTATTAATTTTGGCAGCCCTCCTAAGGGTAAGTCTAGCAGGCGATGTCACCATTAAGGTGATACCTGCGATCCCGACTACTGATACAAACGACAGACACCATGAGCATCATAAACATAATATGGAACCAATTCACACCACCACAGTCATCATGAAGAGAGACAAATCAAAAACCACCGATAAAGGAGATGGTATGCCAACGATCTCGTCAAAATCAGATGAAACGTCATATTCATATAGCATTGCTATACCCAATGCCCATAAGACTGACCAATCAAAACCTGATCCATATATTTTTATCCCCAGTCTGCCTGAAAACTTGGTATTTATTATTGTGGGTGCAATAATTGGATTTGTGCTAGTGTGCTCAATGTGCTACAGGGTCGCAAAATCCATACAATCAAACTTGAGGGCCAAATCAGACAGAGAAGTTTACTACCATAATTTCGGATTCAGTTCGCCTAGTGCGCTCGGAACAAACAGCTCAAACTCATCCATGCTCGAAAAGACCTCCCTTGGTTCCGTTTCGAGTCTACATGCATTATCAAGACACAACTCCGCAATGCTAACGCAGCACGACCTAGAAAATACCTCCTCATCTGACATTCAACAAGGTAGATCCTACAGAAATGCCGTCAGTGACAACAGGACCAATAGAGGTTCCATGTTCATAAGCCCGGTATTGGAGCTTATGCATTCCAGATCGCAATCTCAATTGGACTTGCCTCTCTACCATAAGTCCGGAGAGGGCCTCACCAACAGCCTGGCTTCATTATTTCGGAATCTGGTCACTTTTAACAATTCGCCGGTCAACAGCACTTTCGACTCTGAAAGCTACCTTCTTCCCGATAAGGCCAATTCCGACGATAAAATGACCTCGCAAAGTCAATCGCAAGTGCCACCAAAGCTTAAGAGACCTCCCTCCATGGTGTTGGACAATTTATTCAACTAGTCATGCCCAATGGTTTAATTCAAATTTTATAGACTTTAATTTAATATATTTCAATAGTAATCTATTTAGTGAGAAAACCAGGAAGTTACACAAAACTGCGCCGACGTGGTCATCCCTTAAACCGATTAACTACCGATCAACGGTACTTCAATGAATATTTCACTAAATCTTGTTCTACAGTTTAGTCTTTATATCGAACGATAACAATACAATTATATAAAGAGGAATGATGCTTTCAAGAACCATAAGTAAGTCAGCGGTCTCCTATTCTACCAAGAGACTTTTTCACTCTACGTTGATTAGGTCCGTTAAAGATGACAATTCTACCATCGATTCATACAAATTTCCATCCCAGACTTCAATTAACGAATGGGAGTTCAAATACGACTTTATTCCAAAGACTTCTGAGCCAAAGATCCCACCGGTTACCCCAGAAGCTGTCAAGCAGGACATTGCTCAAGAAAAGAAGGCTAGAGTTGTGAAAGAAATGTTAGATCAAGAAGTTGTTTCCATCAAAGCAGAGGCCAGTCCCGCAACCGTTTTGCATGGCGGTGAGTCTGTTGCAGAAGAGCCAGAGTTTTTGCAAGATAGAGGGTCGGAACCAGTGGATGCCTCCCACCACACCCCAAGAAATACTGCTAAGGCTTCTAAACCGGCAAACAGAGAAAAGTATATCCAAACTTCAATTAATCCTAACATTAACCAATCAGATGTTGTAAACTTGGGAGAAAACGAAGTGGACCATAAAGTTTCTGACGTGAACAAGCAAGAGAAGGTTATTGACGACCTTGAACACGACAATTTACACAAGCAAACCGACGAAAGTGAGCCCGCTCCAAAGCAGTCTCCTGGTATTGGTTTTGGCGTACCATTGGCAATCCTTGGTTTAGGTGCTGGTGGTTACTACTACTACTCTACTACATCAGACTCCGACAAGAAATAGACATGACGAGTCGATAGCTACATATATTGGTTAAGCAATAAACATTTATCTTTATTAATCTGTAGTTCTAATATTTTATATTTACAAGCACGTTTAATTCAACCAATACTTTTGTTACTCAAAAAGTGCAATCTAGTATTGTCTAGAGGCTTCTTGACATGCCTTCAATTGTTGTAAGTAGTACTCACAGATTTGCATGTTACCACTGTTGTCTTCCAAACATCTGGTGAAGTTCATAGCGTCAGCATCACAGTGTTTACCTTGTTGTTGGTATTGCTCTTGTTGGCCGTAAGACATCACTTGTTGATCTTGTTGTTCAACTGGGGCTGCCGACGATGAACCACCGAACATCGAGGAAATACCAGCACCTAAAGTGTGTCCGACAGTAGAACCAACGGCGACACCTGCAGCAGTGGAGGCCATTTGTCCAAACAAACCTGGTCCCTGTTGAGTTTGTTGAGCTGGACGAGCAGCTGCTGGACGAGACTGGTATGGGGCAGCACTAGCAGTGTGGGCCGATCTAGTTTGGGTTCTTTGGGTTGGGGATGATCTTCTTTGTCTAGGCATTTTTACTTAATATTGTTAATTAGTTTCTAAAGGCTTACTATTGGTTTAAATACTCCCATCTGTAGTGCTAGTGGCGACTGAAATTTTATTTCCGTGGGTCCAGAGGATTTACAAATTTTGGTGAATACACGACATTATAGAAAGCCTTTATCGGATCTATCAATTCTATGATAGTTATATTAAGCATTTAGTACTTTCTTTAGTCCAGAAGATATATACGAGGCAGTCACTTCAGGATAATTTGAGGACCGTTAATACGCTAGACAAACAGGACTATTGTGAATTATAATGCTCAGAAATGCAACTAATCACACAAGATTTGGAATGATAGGCATGAAGTGCACTCGGTTGTTTTCAACATCAAACGTACGATTGCAAAAAAATTATTATGAAGTGCTAGAATTGCCACACATGGCATCAATCAAGGACATAAAAATGCAATTTAAAAAGCTAAGTAAGAAATACCACCCTGATTTGAATAGCCACTTGCCGGAGGAGGAGAAAAAGGCGAACAGTGATAAATTCGTAGTAATAGTGACAGCGTATGACACGCTAAAGGATATAAAAAAAAAGAAGAACTACGACAACGACTTGAAGTTGAGCGGGAATTATCACAACAGAAATGCCAGTTCGACGCGGAGGAACCAGGAATGGCAGAATAAATACTATGGGGAAGCGAAATATTATTCCAAATCGCATTCGGGTATGAGATCTAGTTATAGTGCATCAGGATTGAATACCAAGAGACATCATGTGCGGCATGATAATGATTTTGAGAGCAGTTCAAAGTTTACGGGAGAGCACCGGAATTATGGTGATAGATTTGGGGTTCCCCATTTTAATTATGACGAGCATTTGTTGAAGCATTTGAAGTTTGAACAACGTATTATCAATAAGCAATTGTCCGATGCGGACAGGGAAGCGATAATGCAACAATTAAAGAAGGAGGGCGCCACCAATAATTTAAGTGAAGAGCTAATCACGAAACACTTAATGAGGCAAGTTCATCATTCCAATAATGCTTCGAATGGAGGACGGGGATCGCCAAGTGGATTCAAGTCTTCGAGCTCATCATCGCAAAACCAAAATCCATATATGTATCATGGGCCTCAAGATGATAACGATGGCTTGAAGATGACATTCATTATTCTTGGGGCAGGTGGAACATTATATGTCTTGTACCAGTCATTATTTAGCTGAAAGCATGGAAAATTTATAGATTTTTAATATAATATATTAAAATATGAATATAAGTAAAAGTTTACGAATAGTATGTATTCTAAAGTATATAAAACAAAATTAAACAAAAGATGGAAGTAAATGATGATAAACAAGGGACTTAATATGAAAAACGATTATGATAAATCCTTTGCTTAGTGGAGTTCCGACATCTGCTATGTTAATTTTGGAAAGGAAACGAGTATATTATTGTTAATTCGTTGGATTAACAAATGCATCATGAGTGTATTTTTGTAAGTATATGGCGATTATGTTTGTTATCAGTCTAACGATCGACTTCACCGAAGACTAAATCCATTGTACCAATGATAGCAACAGCATCTGCTAACAAGTTACCTCTCGAAATATGGTCAAAGGCACCTAAGTGAGCAAAACCTGGAGCTCTGATCTTACATCTATAAGGCCTTTCAGAACCATCAGAAACAACATAGACCGCCATTTCACCCTTTGGTGCTTCAATTGCAGTATAGGTTTCACCTTGAGGGACTGCATAACCCTTAGTATACAACAAGAAATGGTGAATTAAGGCTTCCATATCTTCTTTCATTAATTCTCTTGGTGGCGCAGAAACCTTGAAGTCTTCAGTCTTAATTGGACCGACAGGCATGTCATTAATACATTGGTAAATGATTCTTAAGGATTGTCTGAATTCGGCCATTCTGATTAAGTAACGGTCGTAACAGTCACCGTTCATACCAACAGCGACATCAAAGTCAACTAATTCATAAGCATCATAAGGTTGAGCCTTTCTGATATCGTAGGGAACACCGGAACCTCTCAACATGACACCGGACAAGGAGTAGTTCAATGCATCTTCGGCAGTGACAACCCCGACGTCCTTGGTTCTTGCGGCCCAAATACGGTTATCGGTGATCAATTCTTCTGTTTCATCAATTCTATCACCGAATTGAGTGGCCCACATGTAGATATCGTCCAACAAACCGACAGGTAAGTCCTGGGACACACCACCCGGTCTAACGTAATTACTGTGCAAACGGGCCCCCGAAACACGCTCGTAGAACTCCATCAACTTTTCTCTTTCTTCGAAACCCCACAAGAACGGAGTCAAACCACCGACATCCATAATATGCGACAACACGGACATACAGTGATTCAAAATTCTGGTGATTTCCCCAAACATCGTTCTAATGTACTTGGCCCTCAATGGAATGTCAATGTTCAACAACTTTTCCACCGCCAACGCAAACACCAACTCGTTGGTCATCATGGACACATAATCCAATCTGTCAAAGTATGGAATGGCTTGCATGTATGTCTTCGACTCAATCAACTTTTCCGTCCCTCTGTGCAACAACCCGACGTGCGGGTCGGCCCTGACAATCTCTTCCCCATGCAACTCCAAAATCAATCTCAACACCCCGTGCGCAGCCGGATGCTGGGGCCCGAAGTTGATGGTGAAATGTCTGATCTTGGTGTTTTGCTTCTCGACGTGCGTAGGATCATCGTCCCTTCCCCACGTCATATCCACTTCGTCCATGGTTTCCGTGAACGTCGTCTTCCCAAACGTCCCCGGCTGGTCCGAGTATCTCTGTGCTTCTCTGCCCATGGCATTGTGGAATGGCTTGACGTTTTCGTCGCTTGCATCTGCATTCAATCTGGTCATACTGGAAAATAATCTCGATGGAATATAGCCACTCTTAACCCTAGAGGCCAACCGAATCGAGTTGGAGATATTCTTGACTCTCAACATCTTCTGTCTACCGTGTGTGTACCTAGTATATGCGTTTCAAACTGTTAGAAAACAAGTAATAGGGTGTAGTGCTCTATAAAAAATTGTATTTGAATGTCAATATTACCATGCTGTTATTGGATGAAAAAAAAAATTGGTGCGCCCAGATCACGTTTGCCTGGGTGTATCGATGCGAGGGTCTGGCGCACCGGTGCACCAGATACATTTGGTACCGACACACCAAAACAAAAAGCGGTAGCAGCACGCCCCATACTCAATGGGTAACCACACGACAAATCTAATTTTGGTAGCCACACGATTTTCGGCCGGTCTGGGTTCTCTGGGATTTTCTGGTTTTTTTGTTTTGAATCCCGCACGACATCTCGTTTTTCTCGCTCCTCCTCCTCCCTCCCGTATAATGCCAAAATGGCTTCTCCGTATTGTGCAGTACCTTTTACGGCTACGCGGTTTTGTGATCGATGACGAATTGAAGGAAAATTTCGAAAATTTCTCTAGGACCAGCGGCCTGCACATAGACAGGCACATTATATAACCAGCGCACTTTGCTGTTTTTCTGATGGCTGCCTACCTGTAGATAGAGATAGTAGACTATATTCTAGGGGATAATATTTATTGGACAGAACCTTTTGTACGGGAGAATAGTGCATGGTATTGAGCGATAGCAGAAGTAATTGAGGAGCCACGGCACAGTGACAGAAAAAAGATAATAGCGAGCAGCGAAGATGAGCACGAATTTTGCATCAAAAAGAAAAAGAGACGAGATCGAGCCGGATAGTAAAAAAGTGAAAAACTACATCAATGAGAAAGAAAGACAGGAGTTCAGCCTGTCGAACGAGTGGCCGGTGTACAGCCATCCAGATGGAGGGATGGTGAAAATCACGCCGTGGGGGTCGTTGAGACAGTATGTTGACGCCAACGGGGCTACGGTGACGAAGTTCGAGGACGTGAATTTCCAGGACATATCGTTCAGCGGCGGCGGCGCCAGCAATGTCTACGACATGCCGGCGACGCCGCAGTCGATGAACCAGTCGACCAATTTTTCGTCGCTGCCGAACATGGACGCGGACATCAAGTTGAGTCCCAGCGATGAGGCCGAGCACTACGTGATTAACGGCTACGAAAACCACCAGACCACCAACCAGACCGAATTCCAACAAGAGCATGAGAACTACTTTGGCATGGAAGAGCGTGACATAGAGTACGACGACATGCTTAGAATCTAGAAACTCGGCCCGGGGGTAACGCCCATTACATAGTTTGTAACTATATTGTATATTAGCTAATAAAATTCCTACTGTATTATGCATTCGATGGGTATTCGTACGATTTATAGTGTCTAGGTCGTCAAAGTCGTTAGCTGATGACACTCACGAGTCCACTCTGGTGAACATAAAAATTCCGGCAGCTATTGGGGTGAGTGTTTGACAAGAACTGGGTGTTTTTCTGCTTCTTCGCGTTTACTGCGTCGGCCAACGATGGGATCGATATGAGAAGGTTGCTGAGCAGACTTCTGAGCAGGTTGCTTAGTTGCTCGTCATCTAGGTATTCTATATAATTCGACAAGGTGAGCTGCTGGCCGTCCCATCTGTCGAAGGAATTTAGATCGGGTATGCAGTTTGATATGTATTGTTTTTCGGCGACGGTAGCATACACCTTGTCGTAGGAAACAAACTTGAAGTTGTTGATTAATTTGTAATACTTGCAGCTTGGTACCGATGTGCTCGACACATTGGTAGCCGTCGATACGTCCGATTCTCTTCTTGGCGAAAAGACCGAGTCTCTCTGGCTGGAACACACGGTTCCCGATGATATGCTCTGGTTGCAACTGCAGGTCTGGCGGATCGGCTGTTTGGGAGGATCAGAACTAAAAGGGTCGTTAAAGCAGACGACGAATTCGCCAAATTGGTCATCATTCCCCCTTCCAAAACTGGCTGCGGCCTCTGTGGCCGCCAAGAGTGAGTTGTTTCTATTGTTACGCCTGGTGGGAATAGATTTCAATTTCGTAAGATGCCTCGTTTCTATAGGACAGCTTAAATCGCTTCCAATCTTTAAGTTTCGGAACCAATGCAACATGCCGTAGAACGACCAAAACTGGAATAGCATCTGCTTCAACTCGATTCTCACGCGTAAGGTATTCTTGTACTTTACCAATGTGGAATAGTTCTGTAAATTGATCTGCGACTTGTCCTCCTTATACATGGACGAGATTAAATGATTTAATGAAGGGGCTTCACCCACATCTAATCCATTCAACGTGTAAGACCCTACACATTTTCCTTGGTATTTAGTCTTAAATTCGTTCTGCTCGTCAATCGAATCCGTAGGCTCAAAGAGCATCTTGTTGTTACTGAACATGTCATAATATTGCAACAAGTCCTTATTTAATGCCTTATGGTATTTTGCTTTTTGCCATTGATTCTTCAATTTGTTTGTTGCTGATTGCTTTATATTATCTCCCAGGTCCCCGTACGCGTCCTCGGCATAATAGTCTTCGTCCGTAAGCTGTTGTGCTTTGGCATTTTGCAAGCTTTCCACGATGTCATGCAACTGATTTGCCTCGTTATACAACGCGATAATCAACCCCAGAATTTTTTTATCAACATTCAACTCATATATGTTTAATTGGGTGGAGTTTATATCTAATAATACCGGTTTCCACGACCGATTCCCACTATTATAATGATAGGGACTTAAAAACTCGGTCTTGATTAATGCTAACCCATGATATTGCAAGGAGGGTTTATATGCGGGTAGAATCTCCTTTGAAGCTGTATAGCTTGGAAGTTGTTCTGTCATAATAGATCAATACTCTGGCTCAGGTTAGTATATTTGTCTGCCAAACATGTATAGATATAGATATATATATATTGCCACTCAGTTTAAGCCATTAGGGGATCAACGCTTCTTGGCTTGTTTACCCCAAATTTACTTTTCTCGGCTGCTAGTACGTACCGGTCTAAAACGTCTAAGATAGTAATATACTAAAATATGGTTAGCTCTTGTTACACTGATAGAATAAGAAGTAAGAGTAAGTCAACAGAGATAGAAAAGTAATATTTTGCTACATTAAAAAGTGTTATATATAGAAACATTTTGTGTGTTGATAGCGCAATTTCGTAATGACTTCATAGGTATCGGACCGAGACTAACTTAGCTTACTTGACAAGGAAAATTAAGTGTGCGCTTTTTTTGCTTACTCCTAAGTATTTGATTGGTTGGCTTAAGTATATCACCACAAAGATTTGTAATGAAACGCCAAACCGCCGTAGGGATGTGAAGAATAACAGTTCATAGAGAAACGTAGCATAATTTAAGGTATTACCTACTTACCGATAACGTTAGCGATTGCGCAGGTTATAGAGCAAAAAGAAATGTATTGCATGAGAGTTTAGTAGTTATATTGTTTAAAAAATTTAGCAAACTAATAATTACGGGCGTGTGGCGTAGTTGGTAGCGCGTCTGCCTTGCAAGCAGAAGGTCACTGGTTCGATTCCTGTCTCGTCCAATTATTCTTTTTTTTTTCTTCATTTATATTATATTAATTACTGCAATTCGTGCGAATTAGTTATATATTGGCTATATTAAAATTACTTAGAATCATTTCCGTGCTTTTCGTCAAGAAACTTAATAATGTTGTCAATGATGTCTTGCTTTTTAGTGGCCGATTTTATCGTCCCTCTGTATTTCGCGATAAAGTTTTTCAACTGAGGTACTGTGAAATGGCTCCATGCATTAGTCTTCCATGCGGTTAATACTGCTTCTTCATTAAGCGCAGGAGCCTCTGACTTTGGTTTCTTATTGGACGAATCACCTTCTGATTCCATAGCCCTTTTCAACGATGTGTTGCTAAGTTTATTCAAGCCTGTATTTATGGTTTTAAGCAAGTTGAGCTTATTTTCATCTTGCTGCAAGTAGTTCCTTAATTCAACAAGTTTCTGAGCAGTGATATCATTCTTGATAGTAGATTTCGATTCTTCGGTTAGTTCCTCTTGTAGTAATTCGTTGTTTATGATCTTGTAAAAATAGTTCAACGAGGGATTGGGAAATTCATTTGGTTGATACTCCTTTATGAAAAATTGTGACATTATTTGTTTAAAGCTTTGTACAATAGCTGATGGCACTTGCTCTCCTGCCATTTCGTTCAAGAATAAATCATTGGAAATCGAGTAATCCGGCAACGATCTAATATCGTCCAACCATGGGAGCCTTATTAAAAAGAAACCTTCGGGGAAATTCATACTTGATCTATTTGCGTTGGACACCCTTGTAGGGTAAAGGGCATATAAGCATGGCATGGAATTTTTTTTGAGACATCCAAATAGAACACCATACTGCCTTAGTTTTTTACATGATTGGTACAAAGAAGAAAAAGTCTTGAACGAGTTAGCGTATCCGCCAGCGGATGTCGCCCTAAGACCATTGTCCATATCAGGAGACACAAATATTGGAGCCGATGAATTATAGTAGGGCTGGAAGGTAGCCAACTCTTTGAAGCCTAGCAATTTCAAATATGGCGGTTTCGAGAACTCGTTATTATTTTCCTCTAATTCTTCATTTTCATCATCATAATCCTCAAGTGGATCATTAACTTCATTGTAATTGTGGTCAAATGAATAATTTTTCAAATAATCTAACTGCTTATTATTAAGATACAATACCTTGTCGCCCCCAATAGGGAACCCTTTTCTTATATTTGCATTTTCGTTTCTTTCAGCAATTGTCTTATTATCTTTATTATCAAGCTCTATTTCTTCTCCAGTGCCATCGTTTATAGTCTTACTACTCGTATGGACAATTTTCAACGCTTCTTTTGTGTTGTGTATTTTCCTAAATTTTTTTAATTTCTCGTGGTTATAAATGGTATATCCTTTCACTGAACATCCAAGTTTTCCAGCTACACCCTGGCCATCACTTAATACCAAGTCACAAGAAAAAAGAATTCTCTTAATTTCCTTCAATCTGAAGATTGTTGATCTGATCTGTGTGTTTAATGTTGTTTTGTTAAACTTAGGGGTGTTTGTCGATATCCCATCGAATACCAACTCATTATAACTATTGTACTCTTTTTTTACTTGTGACTCTTCATCCTCTTCATCGTCCTCATCATTTCCTCTTCCTTTACTAATATTTAAATAATTAGTATTCAAGAAAATATCTTGGTATAAGCTTGTATTAAACGTTCTTTTCTTGCTTTGATTACGATCTTCATAGCTATCTAGGAAAAAGGGCGTGATATTGATATGGAACTCCTCATAATCATTTATGATCTTCCATAAATTTTGTTTTGTCTTATCGTTACGAAATGGTGTATCGTTATTAGTAAACCAAATAAGCTTCTTATTATTATAGTTTTTCTTATTATGAAATTCTCCCATCATAGTATTAAGCACAGTTGGTAGATGATCTTCATTTGAATCTTGCTCTTTGTATGGGAACTTGTCGCTAAGTTGTTTTATATTATTCATATCATCATTTATGGCATCATTTAATATCTTCATATTAAAACTATTCAAATCGTTTAATTTGAATAGTCTATTTAATCCACAATCCTTGGAAAATTTCTTGTTTGTCTTCTGACAGTTGTAGAAATAAATCCCAATACCAGTATTTGGAAGAGTTATAATCAATTCACTAATCAAATCATTTATACTTGATAATATTTCGATAAATTGAGATTTACCATGAAGTTCGTTTAAAGGTAGAAAGATCTCTGGTGTCAATTCAATTAGGAAGGCTATTCCCTCATGGAGTTCGAACTGTTTATAGCTCTGATTATCGTCGTCTGAATAGCTCATACTTTCAGAGTTAAGGTATAAGTGTTTCTGCTAGGCGCATTTTTTCTATCATTAGATCAAATCACCGAATTCTTTGTCCAATAAATACATCTTCTAGATACGTCACAAATAATTACCTTTAACCTTACTAAATTCTACGATTGTTCTTGGTAGATCTTCACATTTCAATTCTTACATTATTCCTTTACAACAGATCAGCATAAAATATGGCTATTCACTTTATTTTAGTGCTCAATCGACAAGGTAAAACAAGATTAGTTAAATGGTTTAATAATAGTTACACGATACAAGAAAAGCAGAGATATACAACGGAAATTCATCGATTAATATCATCGCAAGACCTGAAGCATCAGTCTAATTTCATCGAATATCAACAAAATAAGCTAGTGTATAGGCGATACGCTGGTCTTTATTTCATATCATCAATAGACTTGATCGACAGTGAATTAAACTCATTGGAATCACTACATTTCCTAGTCGAAATCTTGGACACGTACTTTAATAATGTTTGTGAATTAGATTTGATATTTAACTTTTACAAATTGTATACTATATTGGACGAAATCTTCTTAGCCGGAGAATTTCAAGAGATACTGAAAGAAAAAATATTGGATAGATTAGCATACTTGGATAAGCTAGATTAGTTTTATAGTTCATTCAATAGAAAAAAAAACATCATACTAGGATTCAAGTAAGAGTATCAATAGGTTTCTCAGTCAATTTATTAACCTTTTTCAATTCGATTAGATTCCAGATTTCAGCTGTGGTTTCTTCGATGTTTAAGTCATTCACATCAATGATATTTATCGTGTCATCTTTATCGGCATTTAATATTTGTAGGAAGCAGTTCTTAACCGTCCGTTGGAAACTCTCCCGCTCATATCTCTCTTCACCCCACCCTTTTCTATTACTTAATTCTTCCAATGATAATGTTAAAAATATGGTCATATCTGGCTTTGGTAACCCCTTATCAGGTGAATATAACCAATCGATGCTTGACATCTCAGTATTAGAGTTTGAAGAGTATTCCAGCTTTGCGAGTGAATAAGCTATACCAGAGTATATATACCTGTCCATAACAACGAATTTGCCTTGGTTTAAGCCCTCGACAATAGAAGAAGCTAGCTCCCACCGGTTTGCAGAGAATAACAAATGAGCAGACTGGTCTGACAACGGAAATTCGGTGTTTGTTAGATATTCATTGATAATAGAACCGATTTTGGTAGATCTGTCAGGAAACTTGATCAACAGCCCGTTGGGGAGTTTCTTTTGAAGAATACCTGCCTGGGTCGACTTGCCCGATCTATCTAGACCTTCTATCAATATGAGCTGTCCTCGTGCCATGGTTGTTCTTGGTGTCAACTATCTACGCGGATTAAGATATACATGCGAATAGTGATTCTTCAATGCCAGAATTTCGCTTCCACACTTTATTGGTCTTAAATTAAAAACAATAATTATACATCATGATGGGATTCCATATGTTCATTGAGTTTCTCTCGCTTATCTCTTTGGTGCTCTCGTGTTTCTGGAACCCACAACAAGGAATTTTCGGTATCGCTCTACTTGATTCATAGAATTGTATCTAAATGATACTCCCCACACCCCTGCACTTCAGAGTTCGAATCCCACACTAACTTTCTCTGCTACAATCTACGTCGTAAATGTTCAAGGGATTATGACCGAACGAGTCAGAGCCTGGCTCATCACCCGGAGATACACCCTAAGCTTATTCTATAAACACATCGAAGTCCACAAGTCCCCACCAGACAGTAACGAATGATACGGTCCTGTGGCCCAACGGCTATCAAGTTAATTGTACATAATAACAAAAAACGACGCCCTTGGAATGGTTTACTACTGTTTCTTTCTTTTATTAAGTACCAACTTCAGAATTTTTCATAAAAATATCGGCCTGTTTGTCGTGTCTTTCCCACTTTCCCACTTTTCCCACCTTCTCAACGCGAAATGCCATATTACCGTGTTTGATAGTACCACACAGCACCTTACAAAGAAATATCCTAAATATCCTTTAGGCACCCTCGAAGGTTCACAATAGATCCCAACGCCCCATAAACATAAACTCGATAACGTCGTGTCCTAGAATTTTAATACGCGTAGTCTCTCTACAAGCTATCTTTTTGGCGTCCTGTCAACCATCTACTGTATAAGGTTGCACACCAACTGCCGTAGGTTACCCTTAGGCACTGTTACATTCTACTTCTAGAAACACCTGATCTACATATCTTACATAAACAGCAGTATTATCTACAAATATGTCGATTAACTCAACAAAGGTACGCTATTGTAGACATTGTAGACAATTGTATTGTTCACACTGCCACTATTGGAGTTCGAATCAAAAAATTTGGATCATGTTTAGATCCACTCACTAAATACTACAGTATTCAAACTCGACTTTTATACCTTAAAACTACTTCTTAGTAAATATACAGATCTATAGGACTGATAGACATCACTTCGATACTATACTGAAGTACATAAACTTGCTATAGAAGCAATTAATAAAACCTGAAAGGAAGCGAATACATTAATTACCCTATTTGGTTGTGTAAAATTGTTTGCTCGTTCCAAAATTGATATCGACAATCACTCAGAAAATTTAAAAGTGAAGTTTTTCTTTTTTTTCTTGAGATAATATAGTACTAATATTGATCTGAACGAGTTCTACTGTCTAATCAATGTCTAGTATCGAAATATTAACAGGTATGTTATTTGGTGAAGGAACTCGGAAACTAAGGTGAAAAAAAGAGAAGAGAGACATGAAACACGAGTTCAAATGAAAGTAGAATACTAACGAAGTTTTTAGTTGGGTCTAATCCGCATGTTGCCTTTTATGCTTGGAGGTTACAAGAAACAAGATCATGTAATGTGACAGTGGTTAACGCCGGTTTGAAAGGTAAGATCATCAACTGGAAATCCGAAACATTAGGATCAGGCAGCTACTCACCTGTTGAACAATACCAGAATTTGGAACAAGTTCAGAATGGCCGCAAGTATGACGTTGTGATATTGAGTTGTACTTCTCTACAAGATTTCCAGATGATGTGTAGCAGCATCGTACCATATTTGCACGAGGATTCGACTGTGGTGGTAGAAAGTACGGGGTACGTCAACTTGGAGCCATTTGTTCAACTAAGCTTTCCTAATATGAGAAGGTTAACGATTTGCTCGATAATGAACGAATCAGATGTGAGGCAAATTGACTCAAACACCTTCATTCATATTTTGAGAAATAATGATAATAGGATATACTTGGGGACATCTTTGACGAACAGCAACCTCAAGACAACTCCATCTACCACATTTCTGAAAATTTACAAATTGCTTCAGCTAGTTCAGCAGGATTCGTCCAATAACATCAGTTTGTTGAAATCGGTGGTCCCAAAAGAATTCATGACCTATCAATGGAAGTTAGCGCTCCCAAGAGTTGTGTTTAACCCATTATGTATAGTTTTTGAAGCACAAGCTCCTGCCAAATTGTCAGATCAGATCTTGTGTAAACCATTAGTCACCGGTAGTATTAACGAAATATTTAAAATCATCAAGAAAATGGATTGCAAGTTGGTTAAGGGATCAGAAAATGAGTCGAACTTGTTCAAAAGTTGGTGTAACAGCTATCCTGTGACTCCAAAGAATCAAGATTATTTAAATTCGCCTTCATTATTCTATGAATACTATAAACAATTCGACTTAAGTATAGATTTATTGTTGTTACAACCTATATTATTGGCCGATGATTTTGGTGTGAGAACTCCCTATTTGGAAAATTTGTATTCAACGATGTGTCAACTTATCAAGTTCAATGATGAAAACTCGAATTCCTTATTCTTCACCAGAAAACTTAAGGATTCTGGCATTAATAAGGCGAAAATGAATCAAATCAGCGGCGATTATGAAACCAAGTTGAATCAATTGAATATTATGAGCCATGATGTAACTAAGTTGGAATCTGATAAGGCAAGGTTAGATGCTTATTTGAAAGAGAAAGAAATCTTGAAAACTCAAATTGAAAATGATTTACATAAGCAGGAATTAAGTTTAAGGAAGTTGAATATTAGTGTTGATCATCAACAACAAAAATTAGAGCAGATTGAACTTAAGCTCGAACAATTTCAAAAACAAGGCGGATTTGAGCCTCAAAATCAACTTCCAAGTCCTACGCAAGCAATTCCTGAGCAATCTAGAGAAATTAACAATTCTCGTTTACCAAACTCTCAATCAAGGAAGATGATTAGAGATTCTATTAATGGTAATGATAATTTAGAAGATTTGACTGACATTGCTTTGTATGGTGCAACTTTGAGTGGCGAACAACAACCACAGGCTGACGCTAATGGTAATATTCAATTGGTTAGTGGCGATCTTCCTCATCACTTGCATGAGAAGGAATTGGAATTGCAGAAGCGGGAACAAGCATTAATCAATAAGGAGTTATCGGCATCTAACGATAATCAAGCAAATGGCTTTTATGATCAATATTCCCAACATCCTCAACAAAACCATCAAACTCCTAACTTGCTGGTTGATACTCAACCAAAGCAGCATTTTTCGCCACAAGCAAGTCAGCAATACTACAGTCAAAGACAAGTTAATAATCCAAATGCCTACTACCAGCCTTCACCAATTGACCAACAACCACCTCATGGTCTACCATCTAATGGGTTACCCGCTAATTCATTACCGTCTAATCTTAGAGTTAACTCGATGAATTCTAATATGAATAGATACAACGTGCCCCCACAAATGATGAATATGAACGGGAATCCAAATTACCATAATGGCTATGCTCCGAAACCACAGAGACTAAGCTCATTCCCTAATTCAATGCCTGCTTATCAGGAGCAATACCAACAGCAATATGTACCACACCCTTCACAACAACCGCAGTATTATAATCAAATGTATCAGAATGCTGCACCAATTGACCCAATGGTTGAGTCCAGATTTAAACCTCATTCAAAGAGACTGAATCGTCGTTCTGCTATGCCCCAAATGAATAATGATCTCACGGGTCTTGACATGGGTGGCAGAGGGGGTATGCCAATGCCTGGGGCACCATCTTCCAAAGCACATAAGCATAAATCTGGAATACCATTGAATTCAATGAATGGTACTAGGACTAGTCCTCCACAACAAAAAAAATCGGTGAGCAATTACACAAATTTTCAATCCCAACAACAACAACAACAACAGGCACAAGCACAAGCACAAGCACAAGCACAAGCACAAGCACAACCACAGGCACATGTACAACCACAACCACATCAATCACATCAATCTTACCAAATTCCTCCACCAAGCCAAGGTATTTCTCAACCCCCAGTTCAACCACATTCCCAACAACAATATTTACAGCTTCCAAATGGATCTAATGCTTCAAGCAACTCGTCGAACTCTGTTAATACGAATGACACGCCGAAAACCAATGATGATTCCAATGGAATTCAAATCCAGGTCCCAATCATGGAAAATAATGCCAAACCTCTTGGAGGAATTACAAACCCAAATAAAGAAAAAATGGACGATAGGAAGAAAAAAGGTTTATTCGGTAGGAGGTGAGATGTTATATTTAATTAAAGGTTATTTTTTGTACGTATTTATTCAACTAATCTAATTCTATTAAAATGTTTTAGAGTTTTCTATATATAAATATATACGGAACTCAAAAGTTACTTCTTGGCCTCTTCTGTAGCTGACAATAGGGATTTTAATTTTTATCAAATCAAAATCTGTCATTTTTGATCGGGTTAATATTTGAGTAAATTTCAGCGAGCTTTCAAAATCAACTTAGGTTCAGACGAACTGTATTAGCAATATTCAATAACTTAGATTATCATGGCTCCAAAGAGATTATTTTATGAAGATGATGAAGTCATAATAACCAAACCCGGCTTCAATGTCGAAATTTCTGATGACTTAAAGGAACAAGAGTCCTCACACGGCAATATCTCATTCATTAAAGGAATGGGAATTAGAACAGCACCAGTATTAGAAGAATACTTCAATAAGGCAAGATTGATTTTACATGATAACTTAACGTATTACGGAGCTGAATTAGGTACCCAAAAGTCGGCTCTCTCTAACGAATACAATACAATTAGAAGTGAAATTCATTCGTCAATTAAAGAACCAGTATTACCAAATCTCGTTTATATTTTAACTGCATCATTGACGGGGTCAATTTTAGTTAACAGGAGAACATTACCACTTAGATTTGTCACACCTATTATTTTTGGTGGAGCTGCATTCAATTATTTCATGCCAAAGTCGTTTAATGAGGTTCAACAAAAATTTGTTAAATATGAAAAGGAAAATTTACCAGAAGCTTACAATACTCAACTCAATGTAAGGAACAATTGTCAAGAATTCAAAAAACTGGTAAATGAAAGTTTGTATACTTTGAATCAACAAATTGAAAGTTCAGTACATGATGCAAGAATTTATTTAACCGATGTATTCTCAGAAAAAAAATAGATAATTATTTATAATATATATTACAAAGGAATAATATACCAATGAGTCTAAAAGTATCTAAACGCTAATGCCTTAACTGGATAAAATCTCTAAAGTTGTATAAACCATTGCAAAACCTCCTACTAATACGAGAACGCAATCCAACATACCAAGCCAGTACTTTTTTCTATTTTCGCTATCGTTGAATGTTTCATTATACTTACAACAGCTCTTCAAGTGTAATATAGGGGGATACATGTATACTAATGGAATACAAGCAAAGCATCCAACAAATGAAACAAACTTATCCAAATTCTGACCCCCAAACACAGCAATGATAGCTGTGAACGAAACAAATGCAAACCTAAAAAAGTTTTTCAGCCACTTAGCTTTAAGTGAATATTTGCCAGTTGTAGTGAATATTTTCAGTTCAATTAATCTGATGGCTGGAAATAACTGCAATGGAGTAGAAAGCAAAATAGCAATTGCATATAATAATTGAATCATTATCACGAATGGTGAATTTTGCGGCAAATTTAATATTATCACAGTGTGAACAGATTTGCCAAATGTAACATAACCTAATACACCAATGCCAACAAAAACAAAAGAAATAGTCGCAATAACCTTAAACAATACTCTGGGGAAATTATTTGGATATATCATTGATTCCTGAATGGGAATAATCAAACCAATACCTTCAAATGCAAAAATCGCTACTCCAATAAACAAAGAAAAATCATTACGATTGATGTAAAATTCAATACCTTCACCCAAATTCCCCTGATTTTCAATTAATAATTCATAAAAGCAGTAATATAAGATTGTTAACAAGCCGACTAAGATGAAAACATTAGCTAGTAATGCCAGTAGCGATAATCTAGTGATATCTCTAATTAAGGATAGCGGGAGGAAGATAACCAATTGAACCAATATAAACCATATGATATTCAAATTGCTTGTGTCAATATTGGTAACACTGCTCATGAATGCTCTGAGGTTTTCAGATGTGAAAACAATGTATGCTGCAACAAATCCGATTTGTGATATTATGATCGATGACAAAATCAACTGCTGTAACCACTTCCCATATAACTTTAAACCAATATCACCAAAACTAGAGACTCTCGTGGCCATTTTAGCATAAACTAAGATCAAATAACACCAAAATGACAACAATCCAAAAAAGATCAAAGTAAGTGACGAGAATACTAGACCACCATTTGAAAATGCTTTTGGTAAAAATAATACGCCAGTACCTATAAAAGCCTTCAATAACAAAAAATATGCCTTCTGATCTGTTGCCGTTCCATTTGGATTGACATTTGGCAGTGAATCCTTTGGCAACAACTGTGATTCTTCATCAGCGTCCGCATTTGGAGTGAAGGGTTTATAATGACATGCAATTAAATCATCTTGGTCTTCTAAGTCTTCACCAGCAAAGTTACCATAAATGCTTAAAAATTCAACAAAATTTCGTGTTAAGAAATTTGGGGTTTTAGTTTGTATAGATTTTCGTTGGTTATGTACGATAAACTCTCTTCTAAATCCACCAGGCACATTAACTGAGCTTGCTGTAGAGCCTCTTCTATGTGACTTATCTATCTCTGAGGAAGATAAACTCCGCGAAAGTCTAGGACCATTCTGGTTCTTATCGTGGTCTGTAAGTTTGTATAAATCTCTTGTAATATCACCGCCCTCTAAAAGCAATGAATTGACGCTCTCATCTTGTAAATGTCTATTAACTTGTTCAATTACCTTCGGGTCGTCCATGCCTAAAGAAAAATCAGTTTCAACTCCACTCAGTGCCGGCACATCAACCTCATCATCAGTATTTTGAAATACTTCCCCTTCGTTGACAAAGTCAGTAGATTCTGATTCAATAGCTTCGTTTTCTTTGTTCGAGGATGGGCGTTTCATAAATGGTGTGTTGGATGAAAATGAATTAGAATAAGAAGCTCTAAACGATGGTGATATGACCGATGAGGTCGGTGTCGGTGATCTGGTCAATTTCGCTATTGAAAGACGCCTTGAAGACGGTACATTGTCTTGTTTAATACTTCTTGGCTTCGTCATTCAGACTATATCCATAAGAACCTTATAAAAGCAATACTTAACTAAAAAAAAAAAAAGGCGAATTCCAGTTCAAATCAAAAATAATGAACATAGTGCCAATTGATAAAGGAATTTCTTTATCTCGCGGACCGCGCATATGGAAAGATGAAACGAGAAATCATTTTTTTAGTCTATAAATAATTATATAACTTAGATTAGTATACTAATAACCTAGCTTTGTAGAAGCTTCCGTATGTCCTAATTCATGCGCTCTAAAGAACCACTCCTGTGGATTTCTATCCCCCAAACCCAATTCTGTTAGCTCACCCATAGCGAAATATGCTTCTGGTACAGCAAATTCTTTTATGGCCCTATCGCACCACATAAGAGCCTTTTCGGGGTTTGGAGATGGAATGTATTTGCTTAAACCTTGGCTTCCTTTAACGTTCCATCTACTTAATCCAAGCATAGCATCCGGGTGTCTTTTAAACAGTAAAGGGGAACTGACTGCTTTCATATACCATTGGATGGACTTGCTAGGATTCTGTTGACGATTTAATTCACCATTTTCGTATACACTTCCTAATTTAACCAATGCTAATAAACAACCTAATTTAGCAGATTTATTGTAGTATGTTAAACTTTTAGCATAGTTGACAGGGGCCTTTTCAAGTGATTTTGTAATAAACTCGTCATCTGTAGTCAAATCTCCAGGATAGATTCCTTCGTAGATTTTTCCCAACTGAAAGAAAGCTAAACCAACAATCTCCTCCAATTCATCTCTATCTTCACCTTGTAAATCAACGTCTTTCGAAGTAAGATCTATATTCGACAACTCCACCAAATAATTGAAGAATTTGGTGGACCTAATTTGAGACACGTTTAGATAAAGCAACGACATTTTGTAAATCGCCCTATTATAGCCTAGTTGAGCAGCTTCCTTATAGTGCTTGAGGGCTTCATCAAATTGATCTGGGAACTCATATTCATAAATATCTCCCAATTTGTATAAACTTTTAAAATTATTTGGATTCAATTCCAATGCTTTTTCAAAGAATACAAGTGCCTCTGGGATGTCTTTTTCAATACCGAAGTCTTGATTATAAGCATCAGCATATTCTTGTTTCAATAAACAACCATATATATAGCAGACCTCTGAATGTATACGTTCATCAGTTTTGCGGAGCTCGTATTCTTTGATAAGCCTGAGTAAATGATTAATTGACGATTTGACAAATAATGTCTTATTGTACTGAGCTTGTTCTTGGTTTGTTGGTTCACCCTTAATATTAACATATGCATATAAACTGTAGTTGGTTGCATTAATTAACATCTTAATCCATTTCAATCTATATTCCAAGGATTTATTACCAGATGCGATAATTTGCCTCAATTCGATAAACTTTTCAACCTTCTCTTTAATCTTACTATCAGATGTTCTAAGTTGCGGCTTGGATGGTCCCCCCATTGGCATTACTGGCATCGACATACGATTAGCATTTGGTGGGGCGTTGAATGGCATACCGTTTCCACCGAACATCATAGATTGCCTTTTTGCATCGGCCGTAGTTATGCTCTGTCTTCTTGAATGAGGCATCCCTTGATATTCCGTGTTATAAGCCATCATAGGAGTATTAAATGGCATATTTCCTTGGTTGAGCATCATAGGATCCATTGGCGACATTTGTGGATGAGCCATTGGAGGCATCATAGCTGGGTGAGATGGAAATGCAGGTGGCGGAGGTTGTTGGATTGCAGAAAAGTCGGTCTGACTAGAAAATGAATTATTTGGATTAAATGACAGAACAGAATTACGTTTTCCATGCTTTGACTTCCTTTTTTCCTTCTTCTGTTTATATATATCCTTCTTATATGATTCATCACTATTATTTTTATTTTTTTTCAACGTTTGGACGGGCTCCTTTATCTCCGTAGGCGATTTTACCTTGAAATTATTGGGAGCTTCACTTTGAATTGAATTATATGACTTATTAGAATCAGTTGAATTCAGACGAGATAGTTCTTCATGAGGTACTGGTTTAGGTGCTTGCTCCACATCGGGTTGAGTAATGTCCTGAGATTTATCTATTGTGACATTACTATCTTCATCGCCTTCTTCATCAAAAAGGTATCTGTTATAATCCGATATATGCCTGGAATCAGATTTATCATCAAGCGCCAAATCCAGCAATCCATATGCAACAGACTTAGTAGGATCAACATTTGTATTGGGAAGTGGTAAGTCAGCCTTCGGCGAAATCTCGTCTTCCTCCTCGTCTTCCTCAGGAGTGCTATTATTACGTTGCTCATTTGGCTTGAAATTTGAATCCAATGATGAAACTCTCTTCTTCTTCATTTTCTCAGCTCCTTTCTCTAATATAGACAGTGGCACTGATGGATAACGATTAGATTTTAAAGTAGATTTCCTGGAATTCAAGATCAACCCGTTGCTTTCACTGCCAACTGAACTATGTCTGCTCTTATAATTATGCAAGAAATCGTTCTTAGTACGGTCGGGCTCAACTTTATTGAGATCCCGTACTGATTGGCTCTTAGGGACTTGGTTATTCTGAGGCATCCCCATCCCCTGAGGATAGTATGGCATTTGCATATGAGGTTGCATATTCGGGTAAAACTGGGGTTGCATCATCTGATAAGGATTAGGATACCCACCATACATCGAATTCCTACCCGCCATCATTTGTTGTTGAGCTGCTAATGATGCGTAGTATTGCATCCATTGTTCATAGTAAGGGTGTTGCTGGTTCGTGCTGGCAGTTGAAGACGAATACGACGAATTCGATTCCTCGTATTCTGAATCATCCTCCGTGGATTCGGTATACTCATCCGACTCTTCCTCAGAGCTTTCCTCGGATTCTTCTTCGGATTCTTCTTCAGATTCTGGCATCGTCTGAGGTTTTTGCGAATACGGTCCCGGTGCAAATGCTTGTGGTGATGGTTGATGGTAATGGCCATTAGGTGTAGGTGGTGCATTGTTATTCAGTGGGGGCATGTAAGCACGATCTGGAAGTTGGGGATGGCTCAGCACCATCAGCTTAGGTGACCGGCTGAAAGATTGAGATCTTGATGAAGGACGTACACGAGGAACCTCTTGTCCCCGAGGCATCCGTGACCTCCCTGGCAGATTTTCGAACTGTACTGGTGGCTGCGAAGGCACACTAGAAGGCTGGACCTCAGGCGAGCGAGACGAAGACCCTTTTACTCGGCCATGCATTGCGGCCAGTTCATCGTTCTTGGTGGGAGTATAGTCACCGTCATCCTTAGGTGGTGGTGGGGGCTTGCGTTCGGGTGAACCTTTGCTCTCCCTGTCGACATTCCCTCTACTACCCTTCTCAGGGGTAGATGGTATATTGAACGCATCCACGGTAATATTGGGTGTCAATGCCTTCGGTATGTTCCTCACTCTTCGTGGTGGATTGCCCATCTTGTTCATAGGCTCACTGGTGGCTTCGTTCGACGAGTACGACGAATTGGACGCAGTCAGCAGAAATTCACTTCCGGAAAATGAACAGGACGAATTCTGGCTGTGGTTGGGTTGATGACTCCTAGGCTTGTCGAGCAATACGCTGCTACTTTTTGGATTCTTTTCAGCTGTCACTCTCGATAAAAATCCCATAATTTAGCTAATCCTTCGATAATAGTCCTACTATACCGATCAGATGTTTTGTTGAGCTTCTAGTTTTGAATAATTCTTCAGTATTGGTGAGATCTAAATATAGCCCCAGGGTCAATGTTCAAAATATTTTATTGTGCTTATTTTTTCGTTACAAGCTCGAAAACGTTTCCAAGATCTTTAAATCTGATGTTTGTTACTCTTGGATAAAGACTTTTATATATTTTAACTAAACTCAGTTAAATTATGTCCATCTTCTATTACCTACGCTAAACCTATTATGAACTCTAAACCATCTCAATAGAGTATAGGCTATTGTAAGTGCCAGTAAATTACCTATTTGAATCATTTTATAAACAATATGCAATAGAAGAATTGACACAAAATTAAAAATAGGCGGTGTTAGCTTAACGACATTTTACCGGTTATTGACATGAAATGCGACATTTTTGCAGACATCCCCATGAGGGTCCATTGCTGGCATCAAGCAATCGTAATGAGGATGGCCTATTGTACTCATTAATAGCCCGGCAGAATATAATGTTTGATATAATAGACCAAGATTCGATCCAGAATAATTAAGACATAATAAATCCGAGAATGGAAAAGTGAATTTCTGGAGAATAAGACATGAGAGCAATAGTTCCTAATTCTATCTAGGGGTTTTTCTCCCAATGGAGGGATTGCGAATTGGGGACAGGGAAAGACAAAGGAGTGGGAGTGGATACACATGCATTGGCCGAAGAAGGAATGAATAGCAAGTAGCTAAGCGTGCGGGATTCAATGAGCAAGTCGACATATTCATTATTGGATTAGTAATGAGGGCCAGGGAGGTTTTGGGCCAGGGGGGTTTTGTGACATTTTTCAGCTTAACAATTGATACAAGAGAAGCTGTTAGTAGAAGGAAGAGGGTGTGTCTATTATATCTGTACAGAAGAATGACAAAGATTAACGCCAGTGCAATTACGTATACCGAGGGAGGGGAGCTTGAGAAGGTGTTGAATGGGACATCGTTCACCATTGATGTGGACGCGATTGAGCTGAATCAGGTGGTAGTCCAGGCCTTGGCCACGCCAATAAATCCTTCTGACTTGCTTCAAGTTAGCGGAGGGTACGCATCCAAGCCGTCGTTGACGTCGGAATTGGGCACTAAGGAGCCTGTGGCAATTGGTGGTAATGAAGGGTTGTACAAGATCATTGAAGTTGGTAAAGACGTCAAAAATTACGAGGTGGGCGATTGGGTTATTCCCAAGATGCCTAGCTTTGGGACCTGGCGGACACATGCGGTGGTCACATTTGGAAAGCCGGAAAATCCTGATCCATTTATTAAGGTTTCGAGTGATTCCGATAGTTCCATCAGCATTGAACAGGCTTCAACCGTCTCCATTAATCCGTGCACTGCGTATCAGTTGATTGAGCAGTTTATCAAGGATTGGGATCCAAAGGGAAATGATTGGATTATTCAGAATGCCGGTACTTCGCAGGTATCAAAGTTTGTGGTTCAGATCGCCAAGCTCAAAAATATCAAGACAATTTCGGTTATTAGAGGTGGTAAGCCAGATCATGACAAGATCGTGCAAGAATTGTTGAATTTAGGTGCTACCAAAGTCATTACTGAAGAAGAGGCATCATCTGACAAGTATATTAAGGAAGTGGTCCCTGGTTGGTTGAATGGAGGCAGCATTATATTGGCATTGAATAGTGTTGGTGGAAAGAGCTGTTCTACGTTAGTTTCTCACCTCGTTGGCCACCATCTTGCGGACTATAGATCGCCACATATTGTTACTTTCGGTATGGTGCTGGGCCAACCTATGATGTTTTCTGGAAGCGACCATTTATTCAAAAATGTGACTGCTAAGGCATATTGGTTAACCGCAAACACCAAACGTGACCCTGATTCGAAAGTAAAAACGGTCCATGATATTATAACGTTGTATCAATCTGGTGATTTGAAACCAGTGCCATACAGTAGTAATAAATTTGATGTTTCCTCCTCTAGTGACGACTACATCAAAATATTTCTTGAGAGTATAAAGAAATCATCTAGCGGTAAGCAGGTAGTTGTATATGATTAAGAGAGATTTATATTATTAATCTACCAGGATATATATATATATACTCAATTTCATTTATTAATTCCCCATGGCAAACTTTATTCATTGCTTTGCTTAGTTATATTCTATATCATATATATTGTAGCCAGTACATTTAATTTACATCCTCATTTGGATTTGGCGCAAACTCCATCCAGTTCCAGTTTAAATTTTGTTCCTTGAGCAATTCATCTGTTAAAATTTCATCGCTGATGCCGATACCGCCCAATTGTTGCGCATCATAGAAGTGGCCAGGTGGATCACCTGTGAGAGTGGTATTACTCTTATTTTTATCACCACTCCCAATAACAAAAGAGTCGGTTCGGAACAAATTCATGTTTAACATTTTATCAATCTCATCATTATTATTAGATGAAGTAGAAGGATCCATCTCTAAGAAGTGGTCAATGGCCATTGAATTATCAAGATGCAGATTTGGCTGAGGTAATTGTCGTTCAAATGGTTCATTATTTGAACGGTGGTCATGATGATGATGTGTTACAACATTTGGGATTAAGCTAGATGGTGAAGTTCGTAAGTCTTCTCTTTCGTCCTTTGCACCCTCAATTTTGTCATGTAAAAATCCAGCATCATGGGGTGCCGATTTGTGATTATTTAAAGGACGCAATACTCCATGTAATTTATAAAATAACCCACAAGCATTACATAATAAATCGCCCTTGTCTGATTTTCTCCAGAGTGGTGTTGTCTTCGTGAGACAGTTGGTGCATTGTAAAAATTTGGTATTATTGATTCCTGGGCTTGTAGGTGATCCTTCACCATCCTTGTAATCATTCTTAAGATTAGACTTCAACGTGCTGATATATGATGACAACAAATTGTCATTTGACTTGTTATTTGTTGCAGGATTGGCAATGGATGCAGTAGTGGATTTGTTATTAGCACTAAACAATGACGATGTAGATGAAAGCGAATTTGGGTTTGAATTTGTGGTAGAATAGGGTGAATTTGTTTTAGTATTACTATTAGATTCCGCAAGAACCGAATCACTCGTACCTTCTTGGCTCAATCTCCTAATATGATTAACGTAGTCAAAGTTTTGCACTTGCTGCTCCTTGTCAACTTTACCCAGTGTCTGATTAGCATGTCTCTCTCTATATCTTTGACGATCAGCTGCCAATATCTTTTTGTTTTGGATCCTCCATGCTATATTCGAAATTCTCTTATTATGCGGCAAATAGTATTTATGCTGATACATTTTAAATATTTCCAAAGATGTATCATCTTTATCTTTCACCAAAGAGGCAATATTTATTGGATTATCATTCTTGGGCCTATAGAAAATCTTTTTTTTATATGGTATTCCTTGTGTTCCCGTTGCACCATTATCTACCTTACTTCCGTCCGGCTCTGTACTAGCGTTGTGCAATGGGGTAGATTTATTAGATATGACTCCCATAATCTCTTATGAATCTGTATATGCACGCCTGTTCTCTCTCCCTATCAAGCTGGCTGTTTTCTATGGCTCCAAGTTCCAAAAATAATTCTAAACTCTTTACAACTCTTGAAAAAACCTGTCGATAATATAATTAAATACTGATTCTAACTTTATTATCAATTTAATTAGAATCATACTGTCACGCGCACGACTTTTTACGAAAGGGTTGTTAAAACCTATTTTCCTACGTTACATATACATTAGGCTACTAGACGATACTACATTAACCCACTAATTGTGTGACATAGTTGTGACCATCCGTTTATTCGGCAAACGGACTCCATTAACAATAAATTTGCCTGAAGCATTTAATAGAGCCTTATGACATGAAAGCGGAGTTTTTATCTAGATTTCCTTATTCGGCAATATGTAACATTTTGAGCGTACCCTATGAATCTGATTTTGTGACACTATGAAATTCAGCTTTTTATATCTGATAATAATCTGGAAAGAAAGCTGAATATATCATTGGAGGTATATCTTGGAAACATGGCAGACAAAGTTAAAGATATTAATCAATACAACCTATTGAAATCCAAGTACATAGGCCTAGGCAATGCAGATACCACTAGAGACGAATTTTTGACTAATGCCAACCGAGATATATACTCATCGCTTGCACAACACGACAATGTTTTATACTATAATTCGGTAATACTTAATACTCCAATGGGTTTATTGAGACAAAATATGATTAAGAAAATGGCGACACCTGTGAAACGGCAGGGAAGCAATTCTGAGACTTGAAATAGTAAGATTTTGAGATCAGAATAAGTTGTTATGTCCATGAACAGCGCATACAAAGTCAAAGAATGACTATTTCGGATCTATCTAGTTCTTACAAGCGATCGGAAAAAAAGTATCATAGATAATCATAACAAACAGATGCATATACACTTATTGGACTTGAAAAATGAAGAAAAAAAGCCCAAACTATTCAAAGAGTTTCAGTTTTGCAATAATGGGGCAGCTTCGGTATCGGTGGTAATCGCGTTATTGTTCTTGACATATAATGATCCGGTGACAGCTGCAATCAAACTAAGAATCAACAAAATAGAAGCAATAATAAACGCAAAGATCCATTGTAATGCAAAAACCTTGGTGAATAATTGGCCCAATCCTAATCCAAACATCAAGACTGTAGAACTTAAACCTACCCCGTAATCGTTATATAAAAACAAAAACATTGCTGGTACAATCAAAAAGTCCCAAATCAAGACGTTGGAGACTACTCTGCCCACGAACTTGTGGATATGTAACATCACAGCTCCATTCCAGAAAATAGCATATAATAACCACGATAATGGTAATGCACATGTAGATAAATGAATTAATATCCAATTGGACAATGGCTTGATACTAAATGTCTTGTGGGTGAAATAAAGCGACAAAATGTTGAAAAAGTTGATCAACAAGACAATTTCACTTAATACGAAATGCTTTCTTGCAAACAACATCGACCAAATAAATTGGGCAAAGTTGAAAAGAGAGAAATGCAATCCTACCAATTGTGAAACCTCAATTCTACTTCTTGTTTGTTCTTGAGCTGGAATAAAGATTTGACTAATAAAGGCTATTTGCAAAACATATAATATAGCCCAGTATACCAACGTCACAATAATGTTGGCAGAAAATGGTGTGTTGCTGACATTAAATGGACTATGAGAATCAAATGGTGATCTTCCTACCAAATAACGCAAATTACCATAAATCGATAATATTAACGAAACAATAGTAGTAACTTTATGAGTTAATAATTGTTCTTGTTGAGATGTAGCCATACTGAACTAATGGGATTGAAATTGATTTAGTAGAAGAGAATTAACGATTAAATTTTTTTTAATCTAAGATTGCTACAGATCGACAAAACGTAGTGACTGCGAAAAAACCTCGTAATAAAATTTTCTTACTTAATACTATGAAATGATCAAACGCTATAGAACATAATATTATTTAAACTACTTAACAAGTACCACGATAAGATTTTGGTTTTTTAGCATGATTCTTGTTCTTTGATGCCAATTCTTTGTGTTTCTCATTTTTAGTGTCTATGTCGCCATTCGACGCAATAGATAATAAGAGATCGTAAACCAAAGTATCTTGCTCCTTATTAGAACTAGCTGCCTTAGCTTCATGAATCTTTTCGGTAGATTTGATCAATAACTCAATAGCAGAGACAATCTCTTGCATCAATCTGTCCATTAAATTCAAAGTTAAACTGTCACGAACAACGACTCTCAAAATTTCAATGTCCTCTTCATCTGGAGTTAATTTATAATTTGGAATAATGTATCCCTTGTTTCTTAATAACAAGGAAAAGATTGACTGTGGGATAATACCGTATTTCTCTCTAACGTCTTTGGAGAATCTAAACGCAACGACTGGTAAACCTGGTTCGTATTCTTCGTTGACAAGTTCTTCCTTAGAGTGACTATGTCCTTCGGTATGGGGCTTTGTATAAATCTTTGCTTGAGCATTCTTATCAATCTTCTTATGAATAACAGAAAGACATTCAAAATAACCTGTCAGTTCTAAAAATTCCGATAACAATCTTGCATTTCTAATACAAGAGTTGAAAATCTTGGTGTAACCTTCTCTACCTAAATGTAAGAAATTATAGTATTGGTATAATACTGGGAATCCAGGTCTTGAGAAATTAAGATTGAAAGTTTCTTCCACTCCTCCCAAATAATCTAATTTAAACCTAACATCATCAGGCAAATATTTAGAATCTCTCCAAATAATCCAACCCAAACCAGCTGAAGTCAATCCAAATTTATGACCGGAGGTATTAATGGAAATAACTCTGTCAACCGCAAAATCCCACTTCAAATGTGGGTATACAAATGGAGCAACAAATCCACCACTGGCACCATCAACATGAATCTTGACATCAAGGCCCTTTTCCTTTTCTACCTCATCTAAAATCTTGGAGATCTCTTCAACTGGCTCAAATGCACCAGTGAATGTAGAACCCATGATCACAAAAATACCAATTGTATTTTCATCAATGTTTTCCTTGATCTTAGAGGTATCAATCAAGTGACCAGATTTCTCGTTAATGTGGATCAATCTATTCTCCACGTCAAAATAACGAGCAAACTTCTCTAATGCCACTTGAACACAAGAGGCCATAATAATGTTAGGCTCGGCAGTAGATTTGCCCTTGGCCTTTTGTTTGGCTTGCCAGTTCTTCTTCATGGCCAAACCCGCCATTAAAATTGCTTCAGAAGAACCAGTAGTGGCTGTCCCGATAGTATTAGTGACATTTCTCCCTGTTTCCTTGTTAGTCGTCGTAGGAGCATGCCATAAATTACTCAAAATGGTAATACATCTCTCTTGGAAATCAATCAAGGATGGGTATTCATCATTATCCGCCAAATTCTTGCTGAGATTCTCTGATGCTAACCTCAATGGCACGTCGTCAACATTGGTATTGACGAACGATGCCAAATTCAAAGTTGGTATTCCGTCCAAGGCCAATTCCTCCGTAATGTACTTGTAGACCAATTCACCGTTGGAACTTTCCTTTGGAATCTCATACTTTGGAACTTCAGTATTGGAACTGTATTTGAAGATATATTCTTCATGATCATTTAAGGAGGTCTTTTTAAGTTGTTTTAACAACTTGCCTTCTAATCCTTCTGCGTTTATGTGTTTTGATAATGTCATAGTTAATTGTAAGTAAGCTTTGAATTGTATGTGTTAGAAAAAGGAGTATATTAATTTTAGGAATAATCAGGAAATCCTTCCAATTTGTACCCCGAATCCTAATTCCACCATTATTGCTATCGAACGTGTCAAAACTAATGCTGCAGCTTCCCTTTGGTTTGTTATTGTTCGTACTCGGAGGAACTAGTAGGGGTTAAAATGACAGGTGCAATCTGCAGGGAAATCTAAAATTAATAGCAGGCTTAAAAAGCGTAGTAGGACCACTCGGAATGTAACGTGAACAAGACACGGTTGGTCTGCGGCCGCTGCAACCGACCCCACTGGTCTACATGTCTAAAGTCTACAAGTCTACAAAGGTTACTCAATCTGTAGCGATATCATTATCCGTATATAAAGTGAATATGCTGCTATATGAGGAAAAGACTATAATCAGCTAATTGCCAGCGTCTCTCGGAGTGAGAAGCCGCCAACAAGCAAAGAATCAGCATGCGAGACTTTTACGTTCCGCATGTTGCAAAGTGTGTGGTTAGCTTACTCGACATCGTCGAATTTTTGGCCTTCGGTCAAGTCTGGGATTTCTTCATCACCACCGGTGGCACCTGGGGCACCAGTACCAAAATCTGGGGTCTTACCGGCTTGGATTTGTTCTGCTAACTTTCTCAAGATTTCCAAGTTTTCAGCACCCAATTGAGGCAAGATTTGAGGAATCAATTGAGTGACATCCTTTTCTTGTGGGTAACCGGTGAAAGCAAACGTGTTGTGTGGAGCAGCACCTTGGACACCAACTCTGTTGAAGTGTAAGACCTTACCGTCTTCTCTGAAGAAGTTGGCTTCTTCAATTCCGTCGATCTTTTGTGCCTTCAACTTACCTAAAGCTTCCATCAATTTGGTGTCATCTTGTTCAGTCTTGACATTCTTCTTAGCCTTGACTCTGGATCCACCGACCTTCTTGGCAACGGAGGCTTTTTGCAACTTAGCTAACTTTTCTGGATCAACTGGCATATTTTCGTTCTTATTACTTAGCTTTAAGGTCTAAAATCGTTCAAACTAGTAACCTCTGGACTTTAAACCTCTTTGAAAAATCGTCGACATTTTCTCGACGAACGGAACTCTCATGATGGTAGGCGCACGTACTTTTAGCTAAGTTTGTGTAATATCAATTTTTTAGTAGTGCGTCACCTGATCTTGTATGGCTCCAGGTTGAAATTTGGCACCTAAGTACAAGGATTATCGGTTGTTGTGGTAGAAATAAGGTACCTTAGGATCTGACATAGCAGGCTACATAGGAGATTGGATAATAATGCACATACTTCACCGAGGAATCAAAAGGGTGAACCAGTACCTTCCAATAACTAACCATTGGTTAATCTTGCTTGCGTCAATACCAGTAGCCTTATCTACGGGAACGATTTTTGTTTACTCGGTATACAGCACTGATTTAGCGGACCGCTGTCATTTAGATGCGTCGCAGACAGGACATTTGAACATCAGTGCTACTATTGGAACAGCATTTGGAGGGTTGGTCGGCGGATTAATCACGGATATTTACGGGACCCAAATACCCATGTTATTCAGCTGCATCAGCATTTCACTCGGGTATTGGTGGTTATATGTATCATACAACCTAGGTCGAGACAGTAGCATGAGTCTTTTGCTTGTGTCGATGTTTATGGTAGGAGTAGGGTCTGTATCTGGCTACTTTAGTGCAATTAAGGCTGTGACATTGAACTTTCCCAATTTCAAGAGTTCGGCTCAGAGTGTGACTATTGCATCATTTGCTATCTCCAGTATGCTTTTTCTGTTTGTTGCCTCCAAGATACTTAAGGGTGATGTCAGCAAGTTTCTATATTTCATGCATGTTACGTGTGGGGTGTTGATCTTTGTGGGATTTTTGTTCATCAGAGTAGACGGACATCTTGATGATGCTGAGTCAATACATGAAAGCAATGAAACATGTGATGAGAATACGGAATTATTGCCCTCAGTTGAAACTGAAGACGACCAAGTCAGCATTCACACTCCTGGTGATTTGAAGCACAAGAACTTGACAGAATCGTTGTTCCATCCTATATTCTGGTACCATTATTTGATTCTTGCACTTATTCAGGGTCTTGGTCAGATGTATATTTTTTCGATTGGATTTGTTTTGAAGGCAATCCATTATTACTATAGTAATGAGCTCTCGCAGAAGTCAGAAATTCCATCATTGAATAGCCTTCAAGCTCTCCATGTGTCGCTAATTGCAATCTTTTCCTTCTTTGGGAGGTTATCTTCTGGTCCACAATCAGACTTCTTGGTTAGAAAATTACATTTCCAGCGGCACTGGATATTGATTCCTGGTTTGAGTTTGATGTTCGCAGCACATTTCTTGAATTCGCTTGACATGACTTCACTTTCCCTCACGATTGGAAAATTGAATATTCTCTTGCTGATGATATCTTGTTCAATCGGCTATGCGTATGGATTCTGTTTTACTTGCTATCCAGCAATAGTTTCTGACCTTTTCAATATGCGTAATTACAGTTTTCTCTGGGGATTAATGTACACCAGTACTACATTCGGCCTTGCATTAATGACCACGATATTTGGCTATTACTTTGATAAGAACAGTGATAAATGGGATAGTCGAACAAAAGAATATGTCTGCAGAAAAGGTTCTGGATGTTACGGTGCTACATTTAGAATAACATCTGGCTTGTGTTTGCTTGCAATGATAATGATTTTGAGTTATATTTACAGCATGAGAAACTCCTATAGAGTAAAGATAGATAATAGGATTTAGATATATAGATTATTTGTAATATAAACAATTCATATAGACTAAATCAATTTTTGCATCTATATTTATTCTTAGTCACGTGAATACATTAGAAGAATAGAACTAAACGGCTGGGTAAAACTACATCAAACCCTTAAAAGAAATAATCATGGGAGGGAGACCAGTATCTGTTGAAGATCTTATTAATAACTTCCAAGGACCACAAGCTCTTACAAAGCCGAAGTTCTTGAGCAAATCCGAACGAGAAAAATTAAGCCGTGAAAAGCAACAAGAAGAACTAAAGAAGAAGCGTCAACAGTTGGCATTAAGTAAAGGAAATAAAAGAACCATACAGCATACATTTAATGAAACGGCAGATGAACCACAATATGAATTGAAAAAAAGCAAGAAAAACCTGAAAAATAAGGCCTTCAAGTTTGACTGGGATGAACAAGAGGACACATCTGTGGACTATCAACCTCTAGTACGATATGACAATAATACCGTAGCACCTGAGCTTGGGCTAACTGATAAGCATTGGTCTCAGAAACCCCTTGACGAAATGACCAGTAGAGATTGGAGGATATTTAGAGAAGATTATAATATTACATCTAAAGGTGGTGACATTGACAATCCATTACGATCGTGGTCTGAATCAAGATTACCTGATAAAATACTTAGTATCTTAACAAAGCAATTGGGTTATAAAGATCCAACACCAATCCAACGGGCATCTATACCATTAGCAATGAATCAGCGAGATATAGTCGGTATAGCCGAAACAGGTTCAGGAAAAACGTTGGCATTTTTATTGCCGTTATTAACATATATTCTATCCATTGATTCCAATTACCTTTTGTATGAGCATCAGCTAGAAGCTAATTTCAATAAGACATTGGGTTTAATCTTGGCACCAACAAGAGAATTGGCTTTACAAATTACGAAAGAAGCAAAAGCATTCGGAGATCGGCTTAACATAAATGTTGTGACCATTATTGGTGGCCACCTGTACGAAGAGACAGTCCACGATGTTCGTAATGGTGTCCACATAGTAGTGGCGACTCCGGGTAGGTTGATTGATTCTTTAGAACGTGGTATCATTGGTCTAGACAAATGTTATTTCTTCACGATGGATGAAGCAGACAAGATGATTGATATGGGATTTGAAAAGTCTCTACAATCAATCTTAAGTTATTTGCCTACAGATGCGCAACTTGCTAGCTCGTTGGATAGTAGAATTTTCAAGATTGAAAAGAGGATTACCCTTATGTTCACTGCTACGATATCCCCACCAATCGAAAAAATAACGAAGAACTACTTAGTCAAACCAGGATATTTGTTTATTGGTAATATAGGAGAAGCGATTGACAATATTGATCAACAATTCGAATACTTAGGAGTGCCACTGACTACAGAGCAAGATTTAGAACCTAAGAGGTACGAAAAGTTAGTCAGTTTCATGAAATATCATAGCAAGCAGAATAAGGATTATTCTATAATCATATTTGCCAATTTCAAGAAAACTTGTGAAAGTCTAGCTTTCGAATTGAGTGGAAAGGGCTTTGGAAATAATACAGTGATTCATGGGTCGAAGTCTCAAGAGGCTCGGGAAAAAGCGATTGATAGTTTCAGAACTCACAAGACAAATGTTTTAATTGCAACTGATGTTGCGGCAAGAGGTATCGATGTTCCTAACGTTTCACTTGTTGTAAATTATCAAATGCCTAAGAAATTTGATGAATACATACATAGGATTGGTAGAACTGGTCGTGCTGGTAATAAGGGTACCAGTCTCACATTCATTGATGATTCTGATTCTGAAGTTTTCTTAGATCTAAAGAGATTTTTAAACAAGGGCAGAAAAAAATGTCCTGAATGGTTATCAAAACACACATCTACACAATCACAAGTATTACGAGATTAAGAAATATACATTATAATAAATAAATTATTCTTCTTCACTACTAGAGTAGCCAAGCATTGTAGTTAAGTCCTGTTTTGGTTTAGACGAATTTTCTTTTCTCTTTTTAGAATTAATTTGCCTAAGGACATCTAACGATGTATTGTTGAATAGTCCAGATGATTCTTCTGGTGCCGGCAATGCCTTTATTTCTGAGTTGATTTCCGGTTCTTCTAAAGTTTCCGGCTCTTGTACGGTTACTTTCGTACGCTTATTTTCTTTTTTCTGAACCTGATCCAATAAACCTTTAACCGTATTCACAGCTTCTTCTTCCAACCTTCTCTTTTCTTTTCTCTGCGCCTCGGGATTAGGATCTTCGTTAGCCCATCTAATATTGAGAACTTCGTTTCCGTCTAGAGATTGATTCTGCATTGCTTCTTTTGAAAACTGAGCTTCCGATTCCAATCGAAATGTAATAAATGCGCATGCTTTATTGTATAGAACTCTAATTTTTTCGATGGATCCAAATTCTTGAAAATGCTTGGTAAGTACGTTTTCCATTTTATCACTCATATGAAGACCCCCTATGTACAAAGTTCTATTGGTCTTATTTAATGATCCCACTCCATTCATGTCATCTTTATAATCTCCGGTCTTATCTCTTCCAAAGCAATCTTGTGTAGGTATGAAATAATCTCCTTCTTTTGGTAGGCGATGAAGGTACGAGCATTTTTTGCCCAAATAGCAACAACCTCGAGCAAAGAACAAACAGATAGAGGAGTTATGGCCAGCCTTTGTATATCCTGAATCTTTTTTGATATTGACTCGAAATTTCAGCTTGGTATAGTTCTTGGAAGAACTATCACCGCCAGACCACTTCAAAAACCATATATTAAAAACATTACCGGTTTGCGGTGGTTTATCGTCGTCAGTAATCGTATCTGGATCAACCTGTAGCCTTGCCGGCTTCTCCTTCTTTGTCTGCATTACCGCAGAGCTATTAGTGGGCATGTCGTGCTATAAGAACTCTAAAGCATATATAAACATTTCGCAGTACATTTTTGAGATGAACTTATCAATATACGCACGTGATAAACAAACTATTTAGACGTCAGAATTATGGAACTACATTTTTTACTACAATATCGGGCCAAGTAACAAGAAGTATATGTATTAAGTCGTAAATTACAGTTAAAAATTCAAGAAAGAAGAATAAAACTTTTTAGGAGTCATGAAATTGTAATTATTAAATAAGATTTGAATTTAAAATCACCAATCACCTTACAAGACATTGAAAAGGAAACTGAAACCAACAACACCAGCAATGGCGGCTGCCTTCTTCAAGATACTAGTATCAATTTGGGAAGCAGCACCAGACGAGGAACCACCAGACGAGGAAGAACCACCAGATGAAGAGGAACCACCGCCGGAGGATGAGCCACCAGAGGAGGAGGAACCACCACCAGAGGAGGAACCTGAGGATTCAGAAGAACCACCGGAAGAGGAACCTGAGGATTCAGAAGCACCGGAAGAACCAGATTCAGAGGCACCGGAAGATTCAGAAGCACCAGAAGAACCAGATTCAGCAGCACCGGAAGAAGCACTTCCCATACCACCCATACCGCCCATAGCGGAGGAAGCAGCACCAGAAGCACCGCCCATAGCAGAGGAAGCAGCACCAGAAGCACCACCCATAGCGGAGGAAGCAGCACCAGAAGCACCACCCATAGCAGAAGAGGCAGCACCTGCAGCACCGGAGGTGGCAGAAGCCATGGCAGAAGTAGCAGCACCTGCAATACCAGAAGTAGCAGATCCTAAGGCAGAGTTAGCCTTACCACCAACAGCAGATTCAGCGGCAGATTGAATACCACCACCGGAACCACCGACAGCAGATTTAACACCAGAAAGCGCAGATCCAGCACCGCCGGCCTTGACGTTATCAACAGCGTAGTTTAAAGCGTTCACACCAGTCATTATGTCTTATATATTATGAATTTGTAGTCTATTACTTAAATATTTCTAATAATATCACTAGTTTTTGATATATGTAGATAATAATGATTTTTCACTTCCCCAAATATGTGGAAGAGTAGTCTACTTATATAGTTTTACTAGTACAGCCGATTTGGCTTTGAACAACCCAACCAGCTTTGTGTTTATGGTTCCCCTTTATGCGAGCGTCAGGGTATCTAGTATCAATCTATTCATAATTCCTAATCAATCAAAGGGTTGAAAATTTCATACCAGTGGCTATGATACTATTTATTGTAATAAATGATAGCAGGGGTCAAAATCAATTGTTCCAGTCACGTGAACCTTCAATTAGTGCAGAGGTTTTCTAACCATGGAAGGTTCCCCTACGCCATGTGCAAAGATCAATAACAGCCACTATTTACATTTCGCTAGCTTCTACGGGTAAGATGTATTGTGCTGGAATTGGTAGTGAGGGTGAAGTTGTAGGTTTCTATTTTTGTTAAGAGTGAGCATCGAGGCTGGGCAAACTTTTCAGCCGCGAGAATGGGCCTTAGGAGGGCTTTCTTAGGAGGAGGTTTTCGATAGTATTGTTGGGGGTCAATTACCATGCCATTCTGGTTAAATTGCTAAAAAGCAATGTGTACATTTAAGAACGAACAAGTTATGTAATCTGGGAATATTATGTGGGGCAAGGAAGCTAAAAGCAAGATGGAGGGACACAGATGATTGGACGGGATCTCGCAAACAGACAAGTTTAGGTAAGCCGCATAGAGAGGGAATTGAATTTCAGAGGAAGCGAACTTTAGAATAGTCGGTAGAATAGCAATCAAGATCTGGCTTGTCTTACGCCAACCGGGAGCAAACGTCACACGACCGGTTGACGTGTGTTATGAGCACGGTGAAATCCTAGAGGTGAACGAACAAATGACGATGGTACAGTCCTGCTGTTAGAGATGACGATAATGACGGGAACCGGCAAGGGAGTTGATTGGTTCGGTACATTTCGCTGAGCAATCTAGCTTTGTAGATATTTAAGGTTAGCATTGAGTTGTTGCAGTATGCTCGAAGCGAAATTGCTGCTGCGTCTACGTAAATTGCGAATACTGAAAAGAGCAAACTATAGTGCTGTTTTAGAAGGATAAGGACGAACGATAGATTCAAAAGGAGTCCCTGTGCTTGTAAGTATAGTCCTGCTAGTTGCTAAAAGGTATATAATAAGTGTAATTTTAGTGGACAGAAAAATGCTAGGCAGAATAAATTTGTATAATGTAGATAACGAGCATTGGGAGCGATCAATAGGTTTGTGATCTGGTACTATTTTTTTAGAAATAGATGCAAACTAGGTTTTAGACATTGATTATAGCATAGCGGGTTCCAGCGAGATGTAACGTGTGTTTGATGTAGTTTCGAAGGAGATACGACTGTGACATTTATGAAAAATCTTAAAATTTTGCAGTGATAAGTGAAATTTTCTGTAAAAGTTTGTAGAATATTGTAGATTAAACAAATATTTCGAAATTGTTCGACGGGAACACCTTGATAAGTCATTTAAACATAATATACTGTTTCACCACCAAGCGTCGGGAAAACATCCTCGCCAGGGTTACAATTCTTATCGCCTACACTGATCTGGTTATCTTGAGCAAATTTCCAACTGGCCTCTACATTCCCAATTAGGCAGGTAGATCCATCACCTCAGAGGAAGACACTAAATAAATACCTTACGAAATGGCGAAATCTTGAAGAGCGAAGCACAATCTTCAGTAAAGTCATAATGTGTGGAAAGAATACTAGTTCTAATGCTGATTCAAGTAAAAGCGGTTCGTCTTCGACCGTAGGATCCTCGTGCTGCGGAGTGTCCTGCAAATGTGGTTCTTCCTGTTCATGCAAATCCTGCAATACCACTAAACTATAATGGTGTCCATGAACATCATGATGCTTCACGACTACATAATTACATATGAAATATTGTTTATAGTAAATGCCTGAAAGAGCTTAAATCTCTAGGGAACTTCAATTACACAGAATTTTACACAAAATGCGTATTTAGACAAGTAGCGGATTGTATTAAGAGTATCATGATAAGCAATCTGAAGTTGATCTTCTCTACATTGGTTGAATAAATAACATGGATCGTTGTAAACATATAAATACATAAGCTATCAACTTAAATCAACTATTTACTTTCTTGGAGATAATTGCAAAGTTTCCTTCTTGATGTTGTTAGCCAATTCAGGGTGAACCTTAGCGAACATATCAAAGACTTTGTCTTGGATATGAGCATCAGCACCAGAAACGTGAACAGCGACGTTATGAGCTAAATTCTTTTGTTGGTTAGGGTATTTAGCTAAAACGTTGTACAAACCAGTGGCTTGAGAGTAGTCCTTGTCGGTACATTTCCAGTGGAAAGGACAAGCAGCACCTTGCCAGACTTCTTGTTCTTCTTGTATGTTGAAAGACTTGAATTCAATTGGCTTGGAGGTGGCCAAGTAGTTTGGATGGTCACCTAAGTTACCGTTAACGTTCATTCCACCATCTCTCATGTGTGGGTTGAAAACACGACCAGTGATTGGACAGTTGACTGGGATTTGTGTGTAGTTGGTACCTAATCTGTGTCTGTGAGTATCAGCGTAAGAGAATAATCTGGATTGCAAGACTGGATCAGCAGAGGCTTCCATGAATGGGACAGTGTGAGAAGGAGCGAAAGCAGCTTGTTCGATTTCAGCAAAGTAGTTCTTTGGGTTTTCGTTCAAGACTAACTTACCGAATCTTCTCATTGGGTAGTCCTTGTGTGGCCAAACCTTGGTCAAGTCAAACACGGAGAATGGAGCCTTCTTGGCTTGTTCTTGGGTCATGGTTTGGATGTAACAAGTCCACGATGGAGCGTTACCCTTGGCGATTTCCTTGAATAAATCTTCTTGGGCGTGGTCTGGGTTGGCACCGGATAAATGACCAGCTTCTTCGTTGTTCAAGGTCTTGATACCTTGGTCAGAGATGAAGTGGACTTGAACGTAGTACCATTCACCCTTCTTGTTAGCCCACTTGTAGGTGTGACCGGAGTAACCGTTCATTTGTCTGTAGTTGGCTGGGGTACCACGATCAGAGAACAAGGTCATGACTTGGTGGATGGATTCTTGGTTGCTGGTCAAGTAGTCCCAGAACATGTTAGGGTCCTTCAAGTGGGTTTCTGGGTTTCTCTTTTGGGTGTGGATGAAGTGAGGGAACTTCGATGGGTCTCTAATGAAGAAAACTGGGGTGTTGTTGTAAACCAAATCCAAGTTACCCTCTTCGGTGTACAACTTGGTGGCGAAACCTCTTGGATCTCTGGCAGCATCGGCGGAACCGGATTCTCCACCGACGGTGGAGAATCTGGTCATAACCTTGGTCTTCTTACCAACGGTGTCTAAGAATGCCGCACCACAGACATCGGTGATGTCGTCGGTGACTTCAAAGTAACCGTAAGCACCGGATCCCTTGGCGTGCACAACTCTTTCTGGGATTCTTTCTCTGTCGAAGTGGGCTAAAGAATCAATAAGGTTGAAATCTTGCAATAACAATGGACCATGTTGGCCGACTCTTTGAGTAGCGAACGGTTCTGGAATTGGACAACCGTTGGAGTTAGTATAAACTGGAGCCATCTTGTAGATATAGTTTTATAATAATATAATATGTGGAAAAAACTTATCGAATAATTATTCACAGGAGATCCGTCAATTTATATATTACTTTCATACTTAAATTTATGTAAGCGGGGTGGTATGATTATAATAAAATTGCTCTAACTGGCCAATATTTGTGGAACCGTGTTGCCAACATGATAGCCGAGGTTAATTTATTAAGTTATCGCATCGATGGACCCTGTGTATTACTAATTTTTCAGGGGAAGGTCCAGGATTTGGAGAGTATTAGACACCAATTGATTAGTAACTACACATCTACTAAGTCTATAGCAGATATCTACGTTATTGGAGGTATTTCTGAAGTTTAGCCATACAGTTAGCGCCAATCGTAGGCTGAAAAACAGTAGAATAAGGTGTTTTCGGTCCATGTGAAGACTATAGTTCGCCAGACTGTGGAGAAAGGCTGGTACAACGACGAGATTTTTGTGTAATATGTCAATTAGCGGGATACCGATATGTCCGAATGGATTATTAACTAGATGAGATCCAGACCGAGGACCAAGGTGTACTGGTCGGTGTATGGATTTAGTATAATATAGGAATAAAATGCAACATCTTGTTGATACTGTTAATGGCGTAGATTTGAAGGATATAAATGTGTAAAGTGGGTTCACATTCAGTCCGCAATTTCTCAATGTGAAAAGTAAAGATGTAACGGGACAGTTAGAAGAAGATAAGGGTGATCGATGCTTGTAGAAGTTATTGACAGCATCAAGACATTGAGAGTAGATTTTGAAGATGTTGAAGGTGGATGAAGAAGGTGGATGTTGAAGGTAAAGATGTAATGGGACAGCTAGAAGAAGATAAGGGTGATCGATGCTTGTAGAAGTTATTGACAGCATCAAGACATTGAGAGTAGATTTTGAAGGTAGATGATGTTGAAGGTGGATGTTGAAGGTGGATGTTGAAGGAGGTTGACCATACTGCCAATACGTAAACTTCTCTTTATACTAGAAGCTAAATGCTGCAGATATGCAGTATTACTGTAGGCATAAGTTGCTTGATAGGATTCTCGTGGTGATTGGGAGCTTATTTTCATAATGAGGTGCAACTTAGTTCAAGAAATGGGTTTATGTTACTTAAACAATGGATTCAATAATACGAAAAATAAGAGAATCATGTTTAATGTGCAGAAAAAGAAGATTTAAATGTGATAGAAAAAGACCCACTGTGGAGGTCTTTCGATAATAATACCTCTCATCTATGCAAATTTGATACGGCCGTGGTCAAAAGAGTATTTTGATAATGAAGAACCAGAGCATCCAGAAATGGAGACTTGAGGTTACTCAGTATTACTTTTATTAATATGTCTATCACATATGTGATTAAAGTCAGACTTTTTCATTATTCGTGCAGGCCGATTATCCGAAATCTTTTTGTAGACCGGAGGAACGGGCTCTGGCCGTCTACATCGGAACTTCTGATGGTGCATGTGCATCTAGGAACTATATAACTAATAGATACATGTAGTGTGGTGGGGGCAATTACGCGACCGGCGCTAGGCCGTGTTCATGGAGCTCCTCCATTGCTTGAACTCGTCGGAGATGATGGAATCACGCAACTTGTTGTCGGGTGTCTCGGCCACAGAGAAGGTGCGGGAGCCGGGGTCGTAGGTTAAGGACCACAACTTGTGTTCGTCCTTGGGGATCTCGGTGTTTATCCACTCGAGTACGGCACCGTACCATTTCAATGCGCTCATGCACACAATCTTCTGGTTCTCGTTGATACTGTTTTTTAACATGATCGGTATTTCCTCGGTGTTGTAGACCTCCACGTTGCGCAAGATCAAGTTGTCGTCTCTGAAGCCGTACACCACCTTCCGGATGCCAATCAAAAAGCTCTGGGCCCAGGTCTTGAACAACTTCTTTTCGAAATTCACCACCTGTCCGGGAGCCTCGACGGCTTTGCTTGTCTTTAACTCGACATAGTGCGGCAAGATATCCTTGCCGTCTTCGGGTATATAGTCCCACAAGCAGTCCACTTCCCCAGCAAGCAACAATTTCACTTTGCCGATACCAGTCTTGACTACTGAAATGTATTGCTCGTAGTTATTCACAACCTTTTTGTTACGCTTCTCGATGAGTTGACGTGAGCACTCCGACCACGGCCTAGGCAATGTGCTGACCGCTTCGAATTTGTAGCCTGAATATTCGCACCGTTTCATCATGTCTTGTTTGGATGGATCGCTGTTCTGCTGCTCGTGCTGCTGCTGCCTTCTCTTTAATTCTATTTCATCGTTATTTTTGACGAATAGCTGTCCGTCGTACGCCACTATATGGAAATCCAATGGATCCTTGAGATTGTAGGGCAACGCCAATATCTTCGTCATCAATCCCCTGAAGGTAACTATGTCACTATTTATCTTGGCCCCCGTTTTTTGTTCGTATTTCATCACCCCTTTAAGCAACGCAGCAAAATCACCAAGATTCTCCTCTTCTGGAATTTTCTTAAAACTATTATACCCAGCACCTAAATCAATTTGTTTATCAACAAAAGAATCTGGAAAATAGTAATAGGATAAATGCTCGCCTTGAACCTTTGATGAGTCGTACGCATATTCTCCATCAATATCTCTTGCAAATACAAACAACTCCTTGGGTTGTTTCAATGCAGTAGTCTTGGCCCGTGAATTCAACGGGAACGTCTTAATCATATTATGAATACTTTCAATCTAATAAACAATTACTCTTCACCTAGTTTCTTAAACTCATCGAACAAAAAATCAAAATTTAAATCACGAGATTACAGAAAAACATCGATCTCCAGACTATCATATCTGACTTCATCATACATCTGGATAGATATTTACGGGACAGGGGACAATAAGTAATGATAATCTATGGAGTACACCTACTCTCAATTGTGGCCCACTCATTTTTAATACTATATACCATCAGCGCTGAATCGATAGAATCAACAACACATGCATCCATCAATAAACATGTATGCAACTCAAGTATTTGCACACCAGAACTAGAAAATGCATTTCATATACATAACAGTGATTCTCACAGCACAATCGCTACATCCTTTGTTATGTCGGTAACAACGTCTACTTCATTTGTACCAACGGTTTCAACAGAAGTAGTCGCAACCCCTGTTGAAGTGACGGTGCTTCCTACATCAGAAATAATGTTTGCAGATATTAATTTCGATATGGACATGCACAACAAGATCGAATCTGGAGATATAAGTGATTCGCTAGAGAATATAACAGATTCAGAGGATTCCCTGAATAGAACAGATAGGGTACATAATTATACGAACATCAGGACCAACCAATCCAACGAAACCATAGACGAATGCCATTTTCTATCATTCGAAGAATGGAAGCGCCAAAAGGTTGGGGATAATAAGCAAATGAATGATTCACAGGCGCAACCAGAAATAGAATCGACGGATTTAGTACCGACATCTAACGTCAACGAAACTAAAGAGACTGTCCACGCCGAAGAGGACCAAGGTCAGACGTATAAGGATCGATTTAATTATGCATCGGTAGACTGTGCAGCAACAATAGTTAAAACAAATAGTCATGCCAAAGGTGCCTCAGCTATACTTGTTGAAAATAAGGATTCTTATTTGTTGAATCAATGCTCGTCCCCTCAAAAATTTGTGGTGATTGAATTATGTCAAGATATCCTCGTTGATACTGTTGTCGTTGGAAATTTTGAATTCTTTAGCTCTACGTTCCGCAAATTAAGAATCTCTGTTTCCGATAGGTTTCCAGTTAGCTCGCCATCGGGCTGGAAAAATTTGGGAGAGTTTGAAGCGGAAAACATCAGAGATATACAATCTTTTATGATTCTCAACCCCCTAATTTGGGCAAGATATATGAAGTTGGAAGTTTTAAGCCACTACGGCGATGAATTTTATTGTCCAATTTCTCTTGTAAGGGTTTATGGTAAGACTATGATGGAAGAATTCAAAATGGCCGAGGAACATGAATCTCTCGTTACTGGAGGACTGGAGATCAAGAGTGATGACTTGATTGTTAATAACTCCATGGGAGAAATATCGAATTTTACTGTGAATTTAGAGAATGAAGAATGCAGAGTATCATTACCTCATTTGGGATTAAATGAGTTCTTAGAAGATATCAATTCCACATCGAATGAATATTGTGATGCTATGTTTCCTATGATAAACGAACCTGAAACAGCACAGCCAATTGAAACAAGAACAACGCAAGAATCGATTTATAAAAATATCATGAAAAGAATCTCCCTACTAGAATCCAACGCAAGCTTGTCTTTATTATACATTGAAGAGCAAAGCAAGCTACTTTCAACCGCATTTTCGAACCTAGAGAAAAGGCAATCACTGAATTTTGAATCATTGATTAATTCATTCAATGCTACTATGCATAACCAATTATCTTATTTCAAAAAAGCCTACTTAAACATACAAACCGAAGCATCCAAGTTGTTTAAAGCCCAAGAATATAGTCACCAGCGTTTGTTGGACGAATCAAATCAAAAAATTATAATATTAAGCAATCAGATTAGATTCCAGAAAAGAATTTCGATATTTAATACTATTATTATTATTTGCATATTAGCCTATGTTGCACTTACTAGAGATGTTTATATAGATGATCAGATCAAAGATAATGAATTTGAAAACCGATCAAATTCCTTGCGTGGTCCTTCAAGATATGAGGCTTTAGTTGAAAGATATAAAAAGAATAACCACAAGCGTAATCAAAAATGGAAGCGAAAGAGAAATAGACTTACATAGCTTATCATATAAATATTTTCATATCACTATTTACAAATAAATTAAAAAAAACTATGTACCAAAAGAATAATATGTACAAGAACTCCGCAACTACCAATTATTTTCATTTCTACTACTTTCATTTCTCCATTTGGTATCGCGTCTATCATTGGAACGATTAAAGCTCCTATCAGATGTATTTCTAAAACCGCCACCATAGCTACCGCCTCTTTTATCATCACTTTTTTTCTGGAATTTATTTCTGTTTGTGAATCCTCCTCTTGGCTTTCCTCTAGTGTCATCCATGAAAGTTCTTTTCGATGCACGGTGATTAGGTTTACTGAAATTAAATCCCCCGGGTATGTCGAAATAAAGACTGGCTTCACGTGGTGGTAAGCTTATCACATTTTTTATAAACCCATTCGAAACAGATAGTTTGGCTTCGGGGTCATTCAATAAAAATCTATAGTATTCCATTATTTGTGATATGGAGTCTCTCTGAGGAATGTTGTAGGCTGCCCCAATCAGTCTATAGTAACCCATAAAAGTTGGTATGAAAGTTTCCACATCTTCGGCATATGAACCAATCTCTTGAATAAGTTTCTTATCTTCTTCTGCTGTCTCGTTTTCGATTTCATGTTCAAAATTAACACCTCTTTTATTTTGTAAGGCCTTCTTATAATTTCTTTCAATTTCTGAAAGAAATAAAATGGACTTTCCAGAAGCACCAGCTCTTGCAGTTCTACCAATCTTATGAATATAGTCAGCAACTTCAGAACTAGGACCCATTTGGACAATATTACTCACATCACTGAAGTCCAAACCTCTGGCTGCCACATCAGTACAAACTAATACACCATGTGAAAGCCTACGGAAATCTTTAACAGTTCTATCTCTTGCAGCTTGGCTCATTTTTCCATGCAAGCGTAAAATCTTCGAACCATAGCTTCTAGTGGATTTCGTATCATACAAATCTTTATTTCTTGCGTTCAACAACATCGAATAAAACCAGTCAGCGGTAGTAATAGTAGGTAAGAAAACCATTGCCTTAAAGTCCTTTTTATTCAAATTATTTACCACAAAAGACAAGGAACCATTGAATGATTCACCAATATCTTTTGTCTTTATCAACGTTTGTTCAATATTTTCATGTGCCTCAGGCTCATTTTCGTCAACACAATTAATAAATTTATAATCATTACCGATTACTGAAGTAGCAAAATCAGCTACCGTTTGATCGACAGTAGCACTAAATAAAACGGACTTAAAAGGGGTATTCGGTTTCGTTGACTTCTGACGCGCATCCTTCAACTGGCGATCGATATCATCTAGAGTAACAGAGAAACCTTCATCTAATAGTCTGTCCGCTTCATCGTATACTCTGTATTTCAAGTCTGTAAACATACTTGCAAATCTTGGTTTCGTTAAGTTATCATTTAATCTTCCGGGTGTAGCAATGACAATAGCAGGTGCAAAATCAGGATTTGATCTTGTCTTACGTCCACCCATATGAACTTCAATTCTCGCTTTACGCTTAGTAGTATTTGGCATGTTCTGTATAATTTTTTTATATTCCGCTTCAATTTGTAATGCTAAGTCTCTCGTTGGAGCAATAACCAAAGCATGAACTTTACCTCCAGTTTGCCTAGACGCTTCGAAGTTTTCGATTGCACATTGCAAAGTTGGAATAACAAAAGCCAAGGTCTTACCTGTCCCAGTCTTGGCACGACATACAATCCCTTTCTCTTCTTCTAAGATAGGAACAAGGGACTTTTCTTGCACTGGTGTCAATGTTGTGAACTTAGCTAATCTGATACCTTTCAAGATTTCTTTATCGAAATGACCCGATTTGGCTAAACCTTCAAAGGTTGAAGTATTTGCTTTGACTTTCTCAGCATTCGGAATCTCAACCGAGTCACTGCTATCAATTATTGGTTCCTCAGCTGTACTAATAATCGAATCAGCTGTTCCATTATTAGCATTTGCGAACTTGTTCAAGTATACATGGGAGTATGCAAAACTTCTGGCACTTCCTCTTGGAACTATTGCAGATCTGCTCACTAGAATTCTAGAAACTGATCTCAAGGTAAACATTACTATCTTTCCTTGTAAATACTATTATTATTGAAAAACGTATAAAACTATGTGCTTGAAAATTTAATTTATGGCATCTCGATTATATAAGCATGGATTATCTCTGGGTAAAAGGCCAGTTTATGATTCTAACATTTAATACAACTACATTTCTAATATTTCAAGTTCTTAAGATCATTGGCCGCATTGTTAGTCAATAGCTTATGGTTTCTTTGAAAGAAAATAATCGTACACATATATATTTCGAGACTGTTGCTATCGCATCATCACTATCAGTATCTAAGACATACACCTAAAAACCTACATTTGACTTTGAATGATTATGTTTAAGGATTATTTTAAAAGGCGTGGAGATATAGACAATATAGTAGTTTTAATAGAAAATCCCATTACACTGCTATTGGAATACATTCTGTATTTGAAAATAGCTGCTAAAAGAATATTTGTTTGGAGAAGGAGACATGCGACATTCTTTGATACCCATATTATGTCAAGTTTGGATTTCAGATAATCATAATATAAATTAATTGAATATACGGATAAGTAGCAAAATGAATCAATACCAACAAGAAAATGATACAGGAGATCTGAAGAACTTTTTATCGAAGATAAAACAAAACTATTCCTCAAAATTCTCCAATCTTTCGTTGTCGTCGGGGATTCCCAATATGTCTAGTCATGATCATGATGGTAATTCTGAAGATGATACTTTAGTACACAATGCTTTTGTTAAGTATTTTGATTCGAAAGGAGAAGCGTATCCTGACTGGTTGGGTGTAAAGGCACCAGCTCAAAATGGTAGAACAACAAACTACCAAACCACCAGCCAATATCGAAATTCGGAATTTAAACCTGTTTATGCTAATTACAATTCGGAGCCACAAGAAATGCAACCAAACCAACAGTACAATCAAAACCAAAACCAAAACCAAAACCAAAACCAAAATCAATACAGACCAACGAGTAATCGTGCTCATACGCAACATGCGCAATATGTGCAACCTGAACAACCACAACAGCAACAGATTGAGCCTGAGCCTCAAAGACCAGCTTATACGCCAAGATCATCTAGTCGTTTGCAAGATATGTATAATAAATCAAGACAACAGTCTATACCAGGGTCGGGTTATAACACACAACCATTTCCAGGTGGCCCCGCACGGTCCAACAGTTCATCAACTACCGGCTCAAGACTTAGAGAGAGGATGCTCAATACTTCGCCAAGTATGAACGGCTTAAACCATGCCAGAGAAAATTCAAGCTCTAGTACAGGATCGTCTAATACGAAAGCTACATGGGGAAGACGATAAATTGTATATCGTACATTTATTTAAAATATTATAAATTATTTATCTTTCGAAAATTGTCATCCCAAAAGTTTCTATTCTTGATAAACCAATCAGGTAGTTTATTATCTGGAGGTAACTTAATTTTAATAACACTAACATCTTCGAAATTAATCGGATATTTATTAAGATTCTTGTAGAACTTAAAATCATATTTCTCCCGTATCTTGTCTGCTTCTTCTTGAGAAATAGGCTCTTTGGATTTATCCTCGTCTCTTTCTCGTAACCTTCTAATAAGACATGGAACCCCTTCAAAAGATGACTTTGAAGAATGATTAGGGATCGAACTACTTAGACTTTGGTTACGGAACTTTTGGTTAACGTTGGTGTTACTTATTGATCGACCAAATTTGGAATCAGTCATTGAATACCTTCTTTCATAACTTCCTTTTGTCGCAGATAGAAACATTTCATTGTTAAAACTATTATTCCTGCTGCTTCTGTGTTTAGGAGACGATCCAGGTGTAAATTTACTATCCGCAGATTCGCCTTCATCCTGTCTAGGGTTATCTTGATTTCTCATCTCAACCAACTTCAATAAATTGGCCGGAATTTGCGGCGAGGCGGATAGCAACTCGTCGTCAATATCTTCATCATCAATACTTTCATTATCGTTATCATCATCAATATTATCCACCGAGCTGCTCATAGAAGCATTCTTTTGATGCTCAGGATTGATAGGCATTCCACTAACTTCACTTGCACTTTGAAAGGATTGATACTGCGAGAATTGCTTTTCTTTCTGCTTTTGATCCTGCTCTTGTTGATATTGTTGTTTCATTAGTTGATTCAAACGATCAATTTCGTATGGGATTAGTTCTGTTTGTATCAATTCTAGGAAATTCTCCGCATAATAGTTACTTTTATTCGAATTTCCAGAGTATATTCTATATTCATTAATGACTGAGTTGAAGTTCCATTTCTGTAATTTTCTTAGTATTCCGATTAACGTTGATGTTGAATCAACGAGTAAAATGTTATGCTTTGTTCTATTCAACAACAATTCAAAAGTACCCAAGATTAAATTCTTCTCGATTAACATCCATTGGTCGTTTTTGCTATTATTGTTATTAAGTTTCACCACTTCAATCTCATTCGTAGTCAGTCCTGTCTCCCCTTTATCCGTTTTACTACTTGTCGAAGATGTTTCTACACTTTCGTCATCATTATCATCTTTATTTGAACTAGAATTGGCTCCGGTATGATGGTGGTTGGATATTTTCAAGCCACCTAGGTTATATATATTGATTTTATTAGCTTCAATGAAATTCTTCAATAAGCGTGGAGGCTTCTCAGCATCTAATACAACTAACGATTTCAATTGTAACGTTTCCAAAAATGGGAAATGCTCAGATTCCAATTTCGTACATCTATAAATGCCAGGCTCAACAAGTCCAAAATTTTCTGGAGGTACTAGCATGGTGATTAACGTAGACTTAAACTAGGTTATACTTAAGTAAACGTGGTGGTAGATTTTTTAATGATTCGCACCCTAAAATATTGTTGAAAAATGTGCACTTATATTTAAGTCACTATAAACTGTAAGCACCTCTATCTAACAAAATTCAGAGATTCTATGAAGATTAATATCTAATACTATCGAAAATTATGGGAAGTTAACCCCTAATAACTAAATCATCTGGAATTCCTTCGAATTCACCGTAACCCATTACTAAATTGATGTTTTGCAAGCATTGTGTAGAAGCACCCTTTAACAAGTTGTCTATGGTTGCAACAATAACAACTCTATCTTCTTTAGAATTAACAGCAAAGCCACCAACTACAACACCATGCTTACCACTAATATCTTTAACTAATGGAGATTCACCACTGATAGTGATCAATTGTTCCCCTTGGTATCTATCTTGATAAATATTTCTAATTTCACGAGAAGTTAAAGATTTTGGCTTGATTGGAATAGAAATAGTATGGGAAATACCCTGGAACCATTGAGCAACATGCGGCATAAAAGCTACATCTAATCCCAATTGCGAGCTTATTTCCTTTTCGTGGACATGATCGGTTAATGAATAAGGAATTATGTTATTTTCCAAAAACTTAATGTCATTCTTTGGTGATGGCTTTGTACCAGCACCAGAGTACCCAGAAACACCGAAAACAGATGGGGTTCCAGTAATATAAGGAACCAATGGTGCAATAGCACATTGAGCAGCAGTTGCATAACAACCTGGATTTGAAATTTTCTTGGCTGAAGAAATGGTTGAACGATCATTCAATTCTGGTAAACCATAAATCCACTCACCAGTGGTATCAAATCTATAATCTGCTGATAAATCCACGATCTTGGAAGTGGAACTTCCGACAGATTCAATTGCATCAACGAATGGTTTACAAACACCATTTGGTAAAGCCATAACCCACACATCGACAGCATTCTTTTCTTCAAGGCTTTTGATATCTTCGATTTGTAAGTTAGAGTATACAATATTGTCTTTATTATATCCCTTCAACTTTTGACCTTCTAACTCACGAGAAGAAACATGAGATAATTCCAAAAATGGATGCTTATCGATCATGCTAATCAAGTTTTGACCGGTATAACCTCTAGCTCCAATTAAAGCTACTTTTGCCCTTTGTGTGTTTTTACCTTCACGGATTGGTGGGTTGGGGTTAGTAGAGTAAGAGCGACGTTGCAGTGTGTGGTAACCTCTTTTTTGAGCTGGTGAACTAAAAATTCCTGATTCCTTTGAAGACGATAATGCAGATCCAATATGAGAGGAATCAAAATCTTTGATTAACTGTGAAACCTCTTCAGTTTCTAAACCATACCAGAATAAAATCTCACCATTCTTAGTAAAAGACCCATCTGATTTAGAAAAGTACCAAGACAAGTTGGAATCATTTTCATTCACAATCCAACATAAAGATTTAAAATCTTTCTTTATTGAATTGAAAATGTTATCAGTAACATTATTTAACCATCCAGTTTTTGATGATAAGAATTTATCTAATTTTGGAACATTCGATGTATCATTAGTTACAATAGCCAAAACCTCTAAAGGTTCATCACCATAAGACTTGAAATTAATCGATTCCAAATGCTTTAAATACGATGCAACAGATAACTTACCAGCTTTGATTTCAGGATCTCTTAATAAAGCAGCTCTTAATAAATCAGGGTTTCCAAAGTCTTTTAAAGAATTACGGTTTATTAATTTATAACCTCTCCTGATTAACGTACCTGCCCCTGAATCAGTAAATAATTCTTTTTGTAAGTCGTCAACATCAATAATAGCAACGGATGATGATCTTGGTAAATGTTGTAATAAGTCATGAATTTCTTTAATTTTCAACTTAGTACCGTATTTGACCCAACTTTCTTTCATTAATTCTTCGTATTCTTCGTCTAAATTGATTACGCTGACCTTTTCACCGGTACTACCGTTAATTATACCACCCTTCTCGTTAAGGTAAACAATTTTCAATGGTTCAAATTCTCTAGCTAATTCACCGGCGGCAACATCTGCATTAACATTTAATAATTGTCCTGATGGAGTTTCTGCTAAAGAAGTTAAAATTGGCAAATACCCGGATTCAATTGCTGCCTCAACAGGTGATTTATTAACTGAATTAACTTTCCCAACAAGTTGATATTTATCCTTGTCTAAGTATTCGGCACCAAAAACACCTGCAGTTATTGGTCTAGCATGAACACCCATTGTTTCTAACGCTGTAACTAAACGTAAATTTTGCTCCAAGAAACACTTTCTAACAACTTCCATAGTCTTAGGATTAGTTATTCTAATACCATCAATATATTCTGGCTCAACACCTTCATTTTCTAAGAGTTCGTTAATCTGTGGGCCTGTGCCATGCAAAACAATTGGATATAAACCAACGTGGTATAAAAATGCTAAACATGACGCCAATTCGGGTAATTGTTGTGTTATGATAGCACCACCAACCTTAATGACAGCGAATTGTTGTTGAGAAACTGACGTGAAATATTTCAAATATTGCTCGACTTCTCTTTTAGACCCAATGTTGTTCAATAATTGGACGACGGTCGATCTAGTTGAATAGTATCTCGTAGATTTAGTGCTTCTAAATCTAGAACTCAACGATACTGATCCAACTACCTCTTTACTAACAGTAGAATTTAATCTCCGGACAGTATTTCTTCCAAATACTTGTCTTAACATACTGAATGTGTGTATCTAACTAGTTTTCGTTAAAAATATCGTTAAAAAAGTTAATATAAGAATTAAGTATTGAAAATTTTTCCTTTTTCACTATCAACTCGTTCACGAGAAAATGAGTCAAATCGTTATCAGCCAATTAAAGTAATTTTTATTTAAGCGCGGTTCAAGATCTTTAACAGCCATTGCAACAGTGTATATACACTAAATATTTGGTTCGCCTATATCTTTATATATCCAATTCATCATAGGGGAGTATAATTCATAGAATTGCCTAATAATTTCATTAGTTTCAACAATAGTCTTTGTGGCTAATGGGATAAAGTATTTAAAATTCCCATAGAGCAATTTGTTATATTCCATAGAATTTGGATCCAACTTTAACAAGTTTTTAAACTTACTTACTAGAGTAGATTTAATAATAGATTTGTGCTTTCCATGATGCAATTTAAAGTACTCATTATTAAAATAAATCATAAGCCTATCTAGTTCCAATAGACTATCATCATAGGTGAATGATTGACGCACTAAACATGGTACCACGGCAGAAATATCTGACAACTCATTATTTCTATTGCATAATTCAGTAATCATTTTTGATAATTTGGTGATAGAAATGAACTTTATAAGCAACACATCTTCATTATCGATATTAACTTTGATATTTGAATAGAAATTCAAAATCAAATTTAACACATAGTTTGACTCAATAAGACTACGGCATTCCATTTTGATTCTAGCAAAGTCATCAATAAACAATCTGTTAAACTCATTTAGAGCAATAACTTGAAATTTGTCTAGGGTATTGAAATGGTCCCCTAATATAAAGTTGATAAACACATGTTTGAAATAGTCGGAGCTTGCACTAATTGTACCAGGACTCTTTACGTTTGGAAATTCAAACGAAGCGTGGACTACTGTACAATATCCATCGAATTGCTTTTCGAAATTAGAATCATTGTCGGATAAGAATTTATAGAATAATGGGAACCTCATATGAGGCGAGTTAGTACCACTCTCAATTTTAAAATTCTTCTTGGAGACAAATTGACAAATGTTTTCAAAACGTTTAAAATCACCTTCAGTTTCAAATCTACTTTTATCAAGCCACAAATTCATTACCATGATCTCTAAATCCTTGAAAAAGTTAAGGAAATCTTCAAAATCATCTCTTGTCATTTCGTGCAGATTTTGCAACCTGCCAATGAAATTTTCACATGAATCGGGCACAAAGTTTAAGATAAGTGGACCTATTGTAGCCAAATGATTTAGACAGTATAGCTGTAATCTAAAATAATGCAGTATTTCAATGTTGCTATTACAATCTGAAATACGATAAGTGTCTTTTAAATTTTTAAACTGAGACATTACTGCTTCAAATTCTTCACTGTAATTCAAATCTTCAAATTTAGTACAATACTCATATAGCAAATTAAAATTATCAGCAATAACACAATCGAGCTGAGTTGCAAATTCGCTTACATTATTCCTATTCAGTAGTCTCTCGTACTTGTTATGGATTGATTCAATATCCATATCAATCAATACGTCTTCAATATAGAGTTTTGGAGAAGAATCTCGATTATTCAAATTAAAAAACCCTGACCTTAAATGAAATGGAATTCCATGCTTATTATAATGAATATCTTTGCTTCTAAACTTATTGAACCAATAGTACCTCCATTTATTTATTGGTATTTTTGGTGGTATATGATATACAAAATTCTCAAACACAATTGAATGAGTTGAGGGATTTTCAACTGGTATATTCAATTCATCTATAGTATTGTAACTAATTTTGATTCTAGGTCTCTCCGGGATTTGTTTGTCAAATAGTTGCATTTTTAAATTCTCAATAAACTGATAAGAATCTATTCCAAAATAAGCCCATTGGCCACCAACAAATTTGAACTTAGTAGAGAGTCGACTAAGGAATTTATAATTTCTAATGTAGCCTTCCTCTTGTTTAACTATTTCCAAGTCATTGACACATTCCAATTGTGATTGAACGATTCTTAGTGCATCATTCAAGATAGTCATACAATTCTTGAAGTGCAAACTTCTGAATATTTGGAAAATAAAATGATATATTTTCCAGCTTTTACTGAATTTTAGTTTCTGCATACTCCATGGATTCTTTAGATCACAAGAATCACAGTAGACCAATTCAATAAACTTGTTAAGTAACTCATGAGCCAGTTTGAATAGAAGAAGGGAAATAGAATTGGCAAGATTGTTCACATTCTTATCAGCTATATTCGTATTTACCCCCGAATGAGTATGTGTTGTTAAGGAATCTTCGTAGTCTGCTATTATTACAAATGAATAAAGAAAACTCCTATAGGTATTCTGTGAAAGAATATCAGGTAAATTCATGCATTGTAGTATGGAGACAATTGTCTTCGTAAAAGTACTGTGTTCACTTAGCAACTTCAAAGTTTCGTTATAAGATAATGATCTAATCTTCGAGGAAAAATCAGATTTCTTCAAGAACTCAATATTTCGGAATAATAGGTAGTTCTTAATATGTTTCTGAATCTTGACAACCTGCCGTATATTATTATCCTCGTATATCAAGGAGTTATCATTACCTAGCGAATCCAAATTAGGCAAATCTGGGAGTGGAAACTTGAAGGTCGTTAGTTGCATTTCCCTAGCTCTTTGCCTTCTTTTCTCTAATAATTCACCCTTCCTTTCTCGTGCAAATCTAATATTATTAGACAAGTTGTCTGCGAATTGTTTAGAGAATATATCTTGCTGATGCTTCAAATCTCGAATCCTTTGCTTGATTAAATTCGATCGTTTCCTCAACTTAAGGGTCCTCGAATGAATAAGTTTCTTCTTTCTTATCCTATGGTTTTTATCCTTCGAGGAATTTCTTTTAAGAGGTGTGAGGTTCTTTCGTATGTAATCTGGTAATTCCAATTTCCCGGATGATGAGGATGCAGAAATCGAATCTTTGGGGTCTTCAGACTTTTCTTCCATAATAGTTTATAAGTAGTAGTAGTAGTAGTAGTAGTTGTATGATTAGCAATACTTTAGCAAGGGCAAGAACAGTGTCTTAGAAAGAGCAATCCGTTATATTGGACCAGAACTAACCAGCTTTTTAAGGTCACATACAATCTGCTGATAAGGAGGTGCACAGATTGCGAAATTTTACATCCACAAAATTTGGTTAGTTAAATTTGGAACTTCTACAAATAGCGTTTAATCAACTTGTAAACTATAATACACAAAATATTTTAACTACTCTATAATGCAACTCTATTAATTATTCTTTTTGGATCTCCAAATTTTGCCGAATTTGAAGATCTTGTCCTCTTTTGGATATAGAGGACTTGTAGATTCGGATTGTGGCTGGCTTGGATTTGGGGTTTGAGCAGGGGATTGATTCAATGGGGACTGGTTGTGGATATTACTCGTATTCAACTTCAAATGTTCCAATATATTAGATATGGATGATGCAGATGATGAAGAGGAATTTGAAGCTGAGTCATTTGCTAAGCTATGCGTAGAAGAAGATAAATGCAAAAACCTCGACTTATTCTTCTTGTGCAATAATTTGGGGAGGTTGGAGTTCGTCGGTGTTAGCAATGGCGAAATATTTGTCGATAAGGATTTATCCGTGGTGGCACATTTGGGACTTTCATCCATCGTTAATGAGCTTGGACTCCCAGGCATTTTCTGAGATAATACAAGAGGCGAAGTAGCTCTGGAGTCTTTTTCCTTGAGAGAATTCACGAAATGGTGATATGCGTTCTCTTCCAATAACTGTAAAACTTCATTTTTTGTCTGTAACAACACGCTCGGATTATGCAATATGTTGGTGACTTGGTCTTCCTCAATAATTTTTCTATAAGTAGTATTGGAAAGATTAATCTGTTCGGGCGAGTTGTGATGTATATAAATATTCATGATAGAATTCCATTGTTCGGTGATCAAGTCCTGGTCTGCGAGCGAAACGTCGTCTTCGTTGTCATCGCAGTCTTCCTCATCGGAGTCGCTCACATTTTGCTCCATCAAATTGTCCCACACATTGGTGTATGCGTCGCCCCTCGATTGGGTTTCCAAGTCATCAATCGTGGACACAAGCACTGACATTGGTTCGTGGTCTTCGGATTTCATCGATAATGTACGTGACCTCGTTCGTCTCCTTCCTATCGTACCCTGTCTCTTCGGATACGGAAGTTCCCCGATGGATTTGCCCAACGACAGGTTAAGATAGCTCAGTTTGTCTGGTGTCAAGTTGCCCTCGCTCTTTATGATCTTGTTGAAGAAGTATTCATACTTGAAGATCTCAACTAAAAACGATAAATTCTCATGACAATGGACATCCTCCGTATACTTCGTGAACATCGTCACCGCTTCCTTTTTATCAACATCTTGAAGCTGCTGGATCGAATCTTTGAAACAATCGTTCACTAGCTCGTCTAATGGTGCCACTTTATTCTGCAAGCTATAGCCATATTGACTATTTAAGTTTGATATTTTGGAAGGTATGGGGTTCTGGCACGTCCCACTTCTCGACATTTCCTGCTTAAATAATCCTTAATATCAGATGCTTAAGGTTCACTATTTCATTCAAATATACATCAAAATGGTGATATATCTAATTCAAGATAAAATGTTCTATATAACTAATATAATTTTTTTTAATAGGAACAAATTAAAGTTAAAAGGGTCTTTGTTCTATATGGAGGGAAAATTTCTTTTTTTTCGCGCAAAAAAGCAAGATGAAAAATTTTGTGATGAGTTTCAGAAAACCTTCCAAATTCGTTAGCAGAATGAAAAAATTACAGCAGATACATATTATGTCATCGCATGCAAACGTCTGATGTTATGTATATTTCTTTAGACTACATTTAGGTACATGGTGGCGTTGAAGTACGGAATATTTAACTGATTACAGATAATCGCACAATCGGCTGTAGAGATTGTCGACCGTTTAAACGGGTGAGCCTTGTTCAAATTTAAAGTTTGATACGTATATACGGAAAACATCGAACAATCACACCGGACTCGTAGTACAACAAAATGTAGCAAGCCGTGCGTATGTTTCAGAGGAAGTACTTTCAGACTCCGCTTCAGCACCAATGGTGCCAAGATACACCAGTGTAAGTATATAGGAGAAGGGATATGCAATAAGAAAAGGTAGTCAGCACTATTCTGGCTGTAAGGCGTGTGACACCCCTACTCATGTACACGATGGATGAAAAGCAGACCTCTCTCATTAGCATCGTGTGCATGTTACAAAGACGGTGTCAGACAAAGGTATACAATACAACGTATGCGCGGCTTTTTGGAAGCCTTTCGCGGGCGGTCGATGCTATAGCTCTGTGTTAGACGAAGGTTCTCCAATAATAGTGTATGCGTTGACGTGCTAGCACACCTCAAGGAATGAACTCTTTTTGTAGCCGCATCAAGGTACAGTTGGACCAATACATATTAAGCGGAATTCAGTTTGCATCTAGGGCTGCGTCAGGACGCGGGAGGCGTTCGAAACAGCAAGGCACCAGCATACGTAGCTAGGCCATTTTCCGGACTTGGGTCCGATGAAGGAGGCTCATCTTTTTGAAGTGGTTGTGGAGTCCACACGACTTTTTGGCGATGGTTCCGAGCACGGAATTTGCGATAAATTAGGGATCAGATAAACTCCATGATCGGTTATGATTGTAGATAACAGGTAGGATTGTATAAACATCAACAAATTGCTAATAGAGACACCCAAATTGAGAAGATACCATTGTCTTATTGAGATTTATACTTTTGTAAGAACTATAGCTTTTTTTGCCTTATTTTTGCTTCACCAACAGCCCAATTGGTAATATTGCCGCCCATGTTGCTGAGATATCGAATTGCAGCACGGATTCCAGTTCGGTCCCGTGTTTTGGGAACATCTGGACGTAAAGCATTATTTGCGACGTTCACAAGCATAGAACGAACGATCGAGTACGATATTGATCTTATATCGCTAAAACGAACTGCCAAGAAGTCGGAAATGAACCCATTCAAAATGGCCAAGTTGGAATCGCAGATGGTAAACCTGGATATCATTGCGAGGTCGATAGAGGAGTCGAAGAAGGATCCGCTTGACTATAAGCGATACCCCGAGTATGATCACAAGGGCTACATGGAGTTCATTGAACGATACCACCACGAATTGAAAACATTTTTGCAGTTTATGCAACAGACACATACGAGAAATATCGATGGCTTTGATCAACTCACATCGGTTGAGGTATTGAATAATTTGTATTTGTTTAAAAATCAGTACCAGAAGGGGAAAATTGACGGGGTGAACAAATACAATTGTACTTCGTACAATTACATGTTTGAGAGACTACACAAGTACCTCAAGCATGATTCTGGGTTCCTCGTGTTTTTGCATAACAACTTATCCACTAACTTTGAAAACAACAAAATCATCATGGACTTGTACAAATATGGCATTGGTAAATATATGAAGGAGTTGACCAGCCTTTCGAGAGAAATGGATTTTGGAAAGTTATCCACTGCTGAGATTTCTAATGTTATTGATTACACTATCAAAGACTTTGACAAGTTCTTGCAATCACACGATAAGAAATCGGATTTTGATGAGGACTTTTTCAAGTGTTGTATCCAAATTCAAAGATATAGGAACTTGAAATCAATATTAGATTCTTTACCAGTAGAATCAAGCCATTTATTGTATATCATTCATAATGAGGGTTCAAAATCGGTGATCAATAAGATTAACCGTTTATCTGGAGAACATGAAAAGTTTAATAATTTGGTAACGGACTACAAAGCTGAATTGAATTTAATAAACTTTATGCAGAAGGATTCTTTTGTGAACTTCCCAAAGGTTTCATCATTCCTATATAAGATATTTTCTACCTCAGATGATGATCTTAGTAGGAAAATATCCATAACGCTATTGGAAAATTTGACCCCATATTTCACTGGTGGTACTATCCAAGATTCCGATATGAATAAAATTGAATTAGAGGATATTCCTCTTGCCTCAATTTCAGAAGTCCCGAGAGAGAATTATGAATTTTCTGTATTAGCTAAGTTAGAATTATTTGACTTTATTGATGAATTGAGAATCTTGAGGGCGTATATTAATAAGGATTTCAGTAACTTTGTCATCTCTGATTTATTTGAACATTTGGATAAGTTGATCAATTCGTTCAAAGGCAGTGGCTTAATTCTTGATAACTTGCAAATTTTGGAATTAGAATTCTGTAGGTTGTCAGAGTTCATTTCGTGGAATCTTTCTATCTTGGATAAGTTGGTTGAAAATCCATCCTGGGTTTCGTATCTTAAGGAAACTTATGATTCAAACTATGATCCAATTAAAGGTATTAGCTTTTTAGGAAGAAAGCATATTGATACACAATATACTCAGATCCCCGATAGTCTTAATTTGCACAAATATTCGTCAGAATTGGCTGTTCTTAAGACTGATATGCTTGGTGGATTTGACTTCAAGCTTTTTTCACCCGCGGGCATTATTAGTGTTTTGCAGGATACTATTAGTAATATGCAAGACGGTATGGAAACCTCTCCAAATATCAACCAACTCAATGTTTACAACCTTATTAAGTTGAGCAGAAAATTAACAGAGTTATTTGAAATTAATGGTGGCTGTACTGCTATCTTGGATACATTAATTTATTCTCAATCTATTTTCGATAAATTTGAAAAGAAGATAAATGAAAAGGACAAACAATCTTCGGAGTATACCCAAATACCTGATAATTGTAAGTTGCATAACTATACGAAGGAATTACTAATTCTTAAAGAAGAGCTAGGTTCTGATTTCAAAGCTTCTCCTGCTGAAGGAATTAAATCATTCTTATCAACTGCAATTAATGATTTTATTAACGATGAAACTACCACATCATTCATCTCAGATGAAAACGTAGATAATTTTGTTAAGCTTGAAGCAGAATTGGACAAATTCTTTGATATTCCTAGGCCTACTTCAATGCTAGATACATTAATCCACAGTCAATCCGTATTTGAGAAGTTTGAAAAATACACATTGAAACCTAAGCTTCCATACAAGCAAGTCCCAGATAGTTTTATGTTGGAAGATTATTTACTTGAATTGATTCAGTTGAGATCTGAACTAGGAAGTGGCAATTTTAAAGATTGTAATTGCAATGATATTTTGGATAAATTAAAGTCGATGATTAACAACGACAAGAAATACAATTTGGATAAGAGGATTAGCTATTCTAAATTGTATCGAAACCTCTCATATTTATTCCAATACAATGGCGGTGAATCATTTATTTTGGATAATGTATTAATTAGCGGAGAAGTGTTCGCAAAATTTGAATCTGATAAGAAATATATTAAAAATTCCGAGAATAGCGATTCATTTATTTCTCAAAACGTCAAATTCATTAATGAATACGGTGAGACTATTCACGAATTGTTTATACAACTTGGAATAAAGGACTTATCTGATTTGGTTGGTTTGGATGAATCGAAATATAATAATTTATTGACAAAATTCTTAATATCTAATAAAGGTACTTACCAGTATTCGACATATTTAGATATGGTTGAAAAAATAAGACTCTTCAATAGAAAGATCAACAACTATCCTTACTTCTTGTATGGAATAATTCAAAAGAGGAATGCCGGTATCAATATCAATAAAGGGGTAATTGAATCTACCCAAGAAGAGGTCAATCGTTCATTACATGATTTAGTTGGACAAAAAAAAACCAAACTATCGATCCCAGTTTTAGAATCTGCTAATAAATTTGATATAACTGATTTTACCGAAGAATCCACAACACGTACTAAATTCTATAATGACTCTGACAAATTATTGTCAAATTTGACAAAACAGAAAGATTCTGCTGAACTAAATTTGAATGAATTTGTGAAAAATAAGTATGTGCAAGATGATTTATTGAAGTCAGAATTAGATATCAAAGATGCGGTTTCAGCAGTCTTCAGTCCTGATCAGCGTCGGTTAAAAGAAGAAAATCCTAAAGAATATGAAGAGTTGAACAATTTAACAGCAGAAAAAGTCAGAGAATCGTATAAGAAATACAATCCAAAAGTATCCTCTAACACTACACCAAAAGTTGACAAGTCATCTGTTGAAACCTTCTTGAAGAATGCAAAGAAGGAAAAAGATCTAGCTAAAGAAAGAAAGTTCCGTGAGTCAAAAGCATATGAATGGAGTAAAAGTATGTACAATTCTCATAGATCCTTGGAATCGCATAACTTTTTCGATCCAATTATTTCAATGAGCAAACGGTCCAAGCACTCGAATAACTTGTTTTTTCCAAAGGTGAATATAGGAGAAGTACAATATTTAGTGTTGACTATCAATGGCCAAACGATAACAAGCCAAGAGAACCCTCTTGGAACATCCCATAATCCGGAAGACATGTTCACCATATTGAATAAATTCTCAGAAGGAGATTTGAAAAAGTTCATCAAAAACGTTAAAAAGCTACAGAAGAAAAATTGGAGGCTAATTGGCGGTGGTGGTGAAAATGAGAAGATGTTAGTTTTAACAAGACATAAGTCTAATAAGAAGAATATCCTTTTAACAAGATTGAAGACTATTTTTGCAACAACCGGGGCCGTTTTCTTTGTATTGGTAGGCCTCAACTTATGGTTAGACGAAGAATCGACTAAATCCGGTGCTACATCTCCCCCAGGCTTAATAGAAGAGGTGAAAAATAAACGTACTAGTGCAGATACAGAATCACCGATTGAAATAGCAAACACGTTTAATGATTCAAATGATACTACATCTACATGGAAAAGCTTACTTTGGAATACTAAATAACTTTGGTATTAGGACAATCTGGACTTTATATCTTTCTATTTTAACTACACCCGTTCTGGTAGCGGTACAAATTTATGCAAATAAATATGTTTATAGTCTATATTTAGTAATTTATTGTTTTCTACATGAATTAACATTATCTAGTATACACGAACTGAAACTTAGTATGCATTTAATTATCCTTCATCTGTTCCTCCTTCATTGGTATCTGCTCCATGTCTTTGGATATATGAATAAACTTCAAGGCAGTTGTTCCTCCAGCCGATCCGTTCCACAATCTCAACTTCTCAACAGTGTTCTTATCCCTCAAATCGGGTACTTTAAACCCGCTGGTGTAAACTTGCTTCTCATGCTTGACCAACTCCTCCAATAACTGCTGGCGGCTAGTAGGTGGTCTTCCTGCTCTTCTTTTATCTTTCAATTCTTGAAGTTCCTCATCGTACCTCGATATATATTCTTCAAGGAATTCTTTCATGTCCTCTAAAGTGAAGGTAGTCTTGTCTGAGGCATCGTTAACGCAGGCCTTCATGTGCTGCACACTCAATAATTCCTTGTCCTTCTGTTCTTGGTGCTTCAACTTCTTAGCCGTAATCTTTTGATCTCTCAACGTCGCCCTGTTCAATTGCTTAAATTTACGTCCTTTCACATGCATCTGCCCTGTGGACTTCGATAAATTCTTCGTCACTTTGTTTAAATTGTGTGCAAGAGGCATCCTGTTCCTTGTCTATGTCCTGTTACTTATTGAGTTATCGTTATCTACCCTAGTGAAAAATTATATACTTAACTCATCGCCTATTATTTAATGTACTGCATTTAGTTCTCATTTCATTTTTTTTCCTCGCGTGACATAGGGGTCGTGTTTTTGCAAAACTCTTTGCTTCATTTTTTCAACAATAAATTAGTGCTAAACAAGCTAGTATTGGATGAATTCAATTAGACTACCGTGCAAACATCTAAATTAGTACATTAAATTGATAGGGAACTGAATAGAAAATGGCTAAGTACACCGAAGAGCAATTGTATGAAATTAAGGAAGAGGCATTCAATCCTCAACCACAAGTTCTAGATGCATTCAACAAAATGGTTGATGATGTTAAAGAGCATGCTGCAGCCGAGTTTGAAAAGCATAAGAATATCAAATGGAGTAATGGGGATACTTATATCGATGAAAATGGTAACGAGAGACCATACCATCACATGAATAGAAGAAGAGGGTCTCGTTCAGGTACCAAGCCAAACTTAAGAAAGAAGAGCGTGGAAGCCATCAAGGTAGATGATGATGGCTGGGCTACTTTGACCAAGCCTAAGAAGTCTTTTGGTTCTGAGGATGGTGCTGACGAGAAGACCAAGTTTAGAGAAAGTTTGAAGGATACCGGTGTCAAGGTTAAGCCAAATAATAAGAACTTGGGTTCTTCCAAAGCCGTCGACCCAAGAGACGCAATTGCTGATAAACACACCAATACATTCAATGCATTTGAAGCCTTGGGCGATGAAGATGATGATGATGAAGAAGACGATGAGTAATTTACATTATGGGTACGATATTGAACCCCCTTGTCTTCATATACAATGATTGAAGGATTTAGTTTATAGTGTACATTATGGAATTAATATAATTCGAGATAATAATACATTAATTTGTAGAAACACTGAACTACGCTTAATCTAAATTTATGTCCAATTATATAAAATAATACACGAATAATAAATAGTACTTAATGTCAGTAAACCAGCCCACAGAGTCGTCCACGGGTCAAACTATAATGTTCGAGTCGTCGTCACTTTCTAATTCTCCTAAGATTGAATCTAAATCAGAAGCCACAACTTGCTTTGATAGTACTGAACCTGGTGCATTCGTTGAAGTAGAATATTGATCATTAAATACCATCGATGGTTTCTTCCTTTGAAGAATGGTCTCCTTTAAGTCCGAAACTCGAGGTGTGCCATACGGTTTATCACCAGTATAAACCGATCCATTAGATACTTCATTTCCGTTGGAGTAGGCATTTCTACCATTAGAGTTTTGATTATAATTGAATAATATTCCCGAATGGATTGAAGAAATATCATTTGCGTTTCCTAATCCCAATCCTAATCCATTATGCTTACCATACGTGTGATTACTCAGTCTCTCAGAAAGAGACGAAAGAGAAGGAGCATCATTGGACTGTTTTAATCCGTTATTATTCCCATGCAGTGAATTTAGTCCCTTAACAACATCTAATATTAAGGGCCTGTGGGGGTTGATCCATGAAAGTGTAAACAGATTTCCAATTACAAATTCCTCTAAGTTTTTCTTAGTTGGATTAAATCTAATCATGCCATGATCATCTTTATGTCCAAGTGGATACGAATTACTCATTATATCATTATCTGAATTTGCCCCAAGATTGTCTGACCACAAATTGTTCAATTTTCTGTAATTAATATCTCCCAATACATTCTTCAAAAAGTCTGTATTTTGGGCATAGTTTAATTCATATATTTGGTCCAATTTGACCATCGAGTGATAAATTGTACAATATGCCATAGTGTCCTTGATCTTGATATGCTCATCAACTAGATTTGGATTAAGTGGTAATTGCCAATGAAAGAAAAATGGAACGAAATTATTAATAAAATTGATACCAAGAATTGATATCATATCCTTGAATATGTTTTCAATAGTAACGGCAATATTAATGTTTACCGGATTAGTATTCGTCAAGTATTTGTCAACATAACTCAAAAGATGGGAAATACAATTTTCAGGGTCCGAAATATAATTATTATAATCAGGTTGCAAGTAACTTCCATCACTACCAACGCCATCGATAGTTTCATCACTAGTGATTAATTCATTATTTAAAAAATTCTGGAAAATCATTAAATACTTTTGTTGAATTTCGCTAATTTGCTGAGGTGAAAAATTATGATTCTCATTGCTACCATTAGTGAATTCGGTCTCAGGCGATAGTAAGACTAAACTCACATCCCAATCTTCCAAGTTGACATGATTTCTACTAATGTTACTAGCTTTCTTCTTTAACAAACTAAAAATAATGGAAATATCTTCAAGTAAAGTAATAATCAAGCCATGAACTTTTTCGGAATCATGCTCCAAACTAGTGAAGGCATTCTCAAAAACAGAAACAATCTTAATAAATATTTCTCGGATAGAATCTGGGACCTGGTCAAAGTAATATATATGAGTTGATAAGTTGCAAAGACAGTTAGAGTATACTAATGATAATCCTCGAACTTGTTCTCCAGATAAAATTTTACTCTGTACCAATAATAAATTAGTCTGCAAAGCCAATACTTGCTGAATAACATCAGATATAGATAATCCTATCATGTTTACTTCGGATGATACCAATCCTAAACAATAATTAGCATAGTGGTTCTGGGTATCATAGTAAGACTCTTCATTTGACGCTTTCTTAGATAATGAACTTAAGCTCGTCAATAATGTTGCCAAAGTAATAAATCGCAATTGGACCGGTATCCAAGTTGTACACATCTCCAAGAACGTGCTACCCCAAACAGGATCAATTCCTGAAGCCTGGTTGTTTTTCACAATTGCTCTAGTAGCTTCCGCGATTTGGCTAGTCAAGGATGTATTAAATAAAGTATTTAGGCCCCTTAAGGCTTCATCGTTGATATCACCAGGCGTCAAGGATTCGTTATCTAAATCTTCCTGTATGTTTTTATTAATACTTGTTGCTTTAATCAGAGACGTCCTCGCAATATGATGGTTTTCATCTTCCACGTTAACATTGCTTTTCAATATGGCTAGTAAATTTCCATGCTTATTGTACGTAGCAATTGTTTCCGTTAATATTGGAATACAAATCCCAATGAACTTTTTGCTGAACTTAACATTATAGCCCAAGCAATAGAAAAGCTTTCTGCATGTTACTAGCGATATCATTTGCCATTCTAATTTATTTGGTCCTTGTGCTTTAACGTTTTCATAACCGACGCCAATTAACTCTTGTGACAAGCTATCAAAGGAATCCACAAAAGCTTTATCCCCGGAAAATAGCCCCCCATCAAGCTTGGAACATAATACGCCATATGCATCAAGCACATGTTTACACAACGACAAGTCCCTTATTTGTAAGACAGATCTTAAAATTGAACACACGTACATCGCAAATACATTCAAATTGTCGGAACATTCTTCAATCAATGCCGAAATAATACTCAATGTAACCTGAAGATTGCCTGTTCTAATATGCTTAGCATCAGAATTGGTCTTCTTGTCCAAAAAGACAGCCACTTTTTCCAATTTCACACGACGAGTGGATGCATAGTACAATAAATAACTGAGCTCGGATGGATTGGGCTTTTTGTCTGTCCCTTTACCTTGGGGATAACATTGTAAAATTAACTTCTGATGCTTAGAATGGAATATCGGCATCTTAGTTTTCTATCTAGAAACCTCTTTTAATTCAAGATAAAAGGAGAATATGAAAATTGTTGTTAACATGTTTTCATTTTTTTGGGTCGCGAATTTTCAGTTGATAGCAAAAAAAGAGATCATCACAGGCATTCCTTATATTCAAGGTACGGTAATAAGAAACATAATATGCCGCCAATATATGTTAAAGGTGGTGTGTGGACGAATGTTGAGGATGAAATTTTGAAAGCAGCTGTATCCAAGTATGGTTTGAACCAATGGTCAAGGGTTGCATCCTTGTTGGCAAAAAAATCCGCAAAACAGGCAAAAGCAAGGTGGAATGAATGGCTCAATCCAAATATAGATAAGTCTGAGTGGTCGAGAGAAGAAGACGAAAAGCTTCTCAGCTTGGCAAAATTATTGCCCAATCAATGGAGAAGTATTGCTCCCATAATAGGGCGTACGCCCACACATTGCGTAGAACGGTACCAAAAACTTCTAGAAGACGCTAATGACATAGGTGATAAGGAGGAGGAAAATGATCTCAAATTAACAGGACCAGGTATTGAGACTTTGGCCCCTACAGGAACGTCGAAGGTTGGCGATTTGAATATCAATCCTGAAAGTAAACCTGCGAAGCCAGATGAGGAAGATATGGATGATGAAGAAAAGGAAATGCTAAGTGAAGCACGAGCTAGATTGGCAAACACCCAAGGTAAGAAAGCCAAGCGGAAAGCAAGAGAAAGAATGTTGGAGGAGAGTAAGCGGATTTCATTATTGCAGAAAAGAAGAGAATTAAAGGCCGCAGGAATAAAGGTCAGTTTAGAATCAAAAAATAAAAATAAGAGAAAAGAATTCGACTATAATGCAGATATTCCACATGAACACGCACCACAACTAGGGCTATATGATGTTGATGAAGAGAATGAAGCTAACCGAATTGAGAAACTTAAGTTTGAAAGGGAAATAGCAAGAAAAGGAATGCCTCTTAAAGAGGTTGATGAAAAGCACGAAAAAAAGAAGAAAGATGCTAAACTGATCAAAGAAAAGGACAACAAAGATGTACAAATGAGTATGGAAGCAGCGGCAGAAATATTTCAAGAAAATGAACAAAATAAACTTAAGAAAAGGAAGCTAGATTTGCCAGCACCTGAGATGTCCGAGACAGATCTGCATAAGCCGTTGTCTTCAGTGACTTCCAAAAATTTTAATGTCGATACAACTGGACCTGATATTGATGGCGAAGATAGCATAGACGACAGGATTTCGAAAGCTACGCGAGAATTGAAAGCTAGACAAGCTACCAAGTCTAGTCTAATAATTGATGATTCTCCTGCCATAAAAGAAGAAATGCTGCCTCAGGAAGTAGCAATGACTATAGGTGAAGCACCCAAACAAAAAAGTAAGAATTGGAAACAGTACGTTTTAGATTTCATAAAGTCTACTTTTGCACAACTACCAAAGCCTCACAATGAGTACGAAATTGTTTTACCTAGCTATGATCCTAATGAAGACCCTATTGTTGTCGCACCTCAGGTATCGACAGATGATGTTGATCAAGGCGAGAGGTTACGAAATTTGGAGATTTTAAGACAGGTAGATGAAGAAAAGGCAAAGCTTAGACGTTCTCAAGTTATCCAAAGAGAATTGAATATCCCAAACCCATCTTCACTCGTAAGCGTCGAAACTTCAAAATTGTCGGCATTAGATTTATTGATATATGAAGAATTGAAGGCGCTTGTGAAATCCGATTTTGCAAAATATAATGACTCGACCTTTAAAACTAAAATTTTAGATGATTTAGATGAATCCATTTTTGATAAAGTCAATGCAGAAATCAACCAAGAACTTGAATCATCAAAAAAGCCTAAATTACCTCTTATTACTACCGAACTATTAAAATCATCCAAAGCAGTAGACGAAATAATATCCAGTTTACGGGAAACATCAACCCGGGCAACGGCTCTTGAACGATCTATAGGTTCTAATACGGATATGGACACATTTACTAGAAAAGAAAGAAGCATATTACAAAACATTGATTATTTGTATAATGAATTAAACAAAGCAGATATTGAATTAAACAATTATACAAATATGATGTATGAGGAAGACACTATAATGGATGCCAGGTCAAGAAGCTTGCACGAGTTAGTAGATGATCTTGTCCAAGCAGAACATTTGGTTCAAGAAAGAACCAGAGTCTTACGTGATAAATGAATATAGTACATAATTTATAGATTTTTAATTTGCACGACCTAATGTACTTTTAACCCAGAAAGTTTAGATAAGATTCTCTGATCAGGGTCTACAGTATTGACCAATTGTTGATTCTTAATAGATTTTCAAGACTACATATCTAAGACAATGAATATTAATCTATTGTATATTCCCTTTCGTCAAACAGATGCAATTGATTTAGGTGATCAATTGAAAAATATAATTAAACAAGACTATTTTCAATCTCCATCTAACTTCGAAAAGGATATTTCAGAAATCAGAGAGTTAAGAAATCACTTAAGTATTTTGAAAGATGAAAACATTAGCAGTAATGATGAAGCAATTTGTAATGAGTATTATTCACAACTTGGCAATGTCATTAAAAAATTCCCTGATGAATGTATTGAATTTTCCTGGTATGGTACGTTAGGACATGGGAGAAATGGTCCGACAAGGTTCAGATCTTTAAGGCTAGAGCAATTGAATGTAGCTTACCAATTGGGTTGTTATTATTCTCAGAAAGCGTTATTAGAATCAAGGTACAGCGATGAAGGATTAAAAAAATCATGTACTTATTTACAATACGCAGCAGGATGTTTCGAATACATGATAGAACAAGTACAAAAAGAGAATCAAAAATCAACTGGTATGATAAGGATTCCTAGAGAGTTTCAGCCTGAAACATTAGAATTCTTAAAGTGGTTGATGATTGCTCAGGCCCAAGAAACCATATGGCAAAAGTCAGTGGCGTCTGACATGAAAGATTCAGTTATATCAAGATTAGCAATGCAAACATCAGAGTATTATTCGACTGCAGCTAAACTCGGAAATTCCTCGGACTTTATTAAACTAGAATGGATTAACCATGTAACTGTAAAACGATATCATTTTAGAGCTGCTGCTCATTATAGAGTATCAATTCTTAATCAAGAAAGTTTCATGTATGGTGAACAGGTTGCAAACTTAAAAATAGCGCTGAAAAGTTGTGATTTAGCATTTAAGTCGAAACGATATGTCGCAAATATAGTTCTCGAGGACTTGAATGGCCTTACGGAGACTATTGGACACACGTTAAGGGTGGCTGAGAAAGATAACGACCTTGTGTACTTAAAGCCTGTTCCTGATGAAAAGGATTTAAAGCCTATTACAGGTGCATCATTAGTAAAGTCAGTTGTTCCGGAGATATTATGTTCTCCTAATTCCTCAAAAACATTATTTAAAGAATTATTGCCCTATGTCATTATTCAAGTAGGACAGGCATACCGTGAACGACAAGATACTTTTATCAGGGACCAATTTATAGAACCCATACAATCATTAAACAAAATGATGTACAAGTTTATGACCGAACGAAGTTTACCGGCATCTATTGATACAATTCAGAAACCAGAGAATATACCAGATTCAATTGTTCAGCATTCACAAGAAATTATTTCTTACGGAGGAACGAAATTTATAGAAGATTCATTTAACGAAATTTCAAAATTAACTTTACAAAGTAGACATTCATTAGAAGGTTGTCAGGAGAGATTAAAAATTGAAGCCGACGAAGATGACATATTGAGGGAACGACAAGGTTCCCAGCGTTGGACTAGAAAAAGCTCAAGTGAGGCAGCTTCTGAATTGCTTAGCAAAATAAATAAAATGGAAATATATCTCGACCAAGCTAAAGAAGGTGACGATTTCGTGAAATCTCAATATTACGAAATAGAGCCATATTTGCAGAAATATTGTGGTGGTTATAAAGAATTAATTCATTTTATTCCTAATTCAACATATGTGAAATTAGATCCTAAGATCAATGATATAATTATTGATTTACGAGACCTGATTAATGAAATTGGTAAACTCGAGGACCAGAGAAAGCAATTTTTGAATAGCCTTGAAATTAAGGCTAGAAATAATAATATTTTACCAAGTATTATTGAATTTTTTAAAAAAAAACAAAGTTCTCTTTATGACGGCAATGACATAATAGATGAAAGGTCTTTCGAAGGGGTATACGAAAAGCATATTACCATGTTTAATAAAGATCTAAGACTATTGGAGGACCTGAAGCATAAGCAGATCACTTTAGAAAGTAAAATCGACGACTTGAACAATCAATTCACAACTGAATACCACAATACAAACGACGAATCGCAATATAAGCGACAAAAGATATTGGAAATTCTAGAAAATGTTTATTCCAAATATCTAGAATTGATTTCAAACCTAAACGAAGGATCCAAATTTTACAGCGACTTTATTGTTAAAAGCAATGCCGTATTAGCCGAATGTGATGAATATGTGTACCATCGTAGAGTAGAAGGTAGGGAATTAGAGTTCACCATTAACAACAGTCGTCATGCAACACCACTTGAAAACTTGAGTCCCCAAACGCTGAAAGAGGTAGAGGACAGACGCGATTTACATACTCTACAACAAGAGGTAGACCAGCGTCCTCCCCTTCTAGCTCCACAGGGGAAAAGTGGAACTTGGAATCCAAACCAAGGTATTCAATTCGGTTAAATATTGAAATTATGTAAGTCGTATAGTTTATCCGCATATTTGAATTTTTTTTTTTTTTATAGTTGAATATAGATAATGTTCCTAAATGATAATACGATATTTAAAATACTTTAAGAACTTAATGATATCTAAACCGAAGAAAAACATAGTCACGATTGTTGGTACTACTGGAGTTGGTAAATCACAAGTAAGTATTACATAAAAAGCTTACATGAAGGGCCACAACTAACGAACATTCAGTTTAGCATTGACTTAGCAAAGGCAATTAACGGAGAGATTATAAATGCAGATTCTATGCAAGTATACAAAAAGCTTGATATCATAACTAACAAGCATCCTCTTCAAGAGCGGGAAGGTATACTGCACCATGTAATGGATCATGTTAACTGGGAAGAAGAGTACTTCATTCATCGATTTTCCAAAGAAGCAAACGAAGCTATTGATGATATTCATAATCGTGGAAAAATACCAATAGTAGTAGGAGGAACACATTATTATTTGCAAAATTTATTGTTTGCCAACAAAACGGTGGGGGAAATGCAGAATTCGAACGAATTGCAAGTAACTAAGAAATTAACGCAAGAAAATACAGACCTTCTTGATGGGCCTGTAGAACCTATATTTAAGAAGCTACAAGAAATTGATCCTATTGTTGCAGAGAAATTTCACCCACAAGATAAACGCAAGCTAAGAAGGGCATTAGAAATCTATTTCACAACAGATAAGAAACCTTCGGAGATCTACCACGACCAGAAGTTAGATGAACTCGAAGATTCTTCACTCAAATATAATACATTATTATTTTGGGTATACTCTGATCCGGAAATATTGAAGGAACGGTTGGATAAAAGAGTTGATAAAATGATGGAACTAGGTGCTCTTGAAGAAATCAAATCCATGTATGATTTCTACCAGTTGCAAGAACCGAAGCCTATATGTACCAACGGTATCTGGCAAGTCATAGGATTTAAGGAATTCTTACCATGGTTGGAATCGAATGAACAGGAACGATCGCCATTATTCGATGAAGGGATTGATAGAATGAAGATTCGAACCAGGCAATATGCAAAGTATCAAATCAAGTGGATTAAGAAGTTATTAGCAATTGAGCTAAACAAAGAGGCTAGGTTTAATTTCAAGTATGGTGGAAAGCTATATTTGCTTGATGCATCAAATCTCGATAATTGGAATGAAAGTGTAAAAGACACCGGTATTAATATCACGGAGCAATTTGTCAATAATGGACCAACTTCAGTCACATATCCACTAGCACCACCCCATTTGCAAGATATCCTCCCAACTAACGACTTCCTATCAAGTTTTAATAGCAATAAAAAATTGGGTTCCGAAGAGAATTGGAGGCACTACGAATGTTCAATTTGTAAGGATAAAAACGGTAAAAACTTGGTTGCCGTGGGTACAGAAAGCTGGCAAATACACTTAAAAAGCAGAAGACATAAACGACAGCTTAGCTATGGTGAAAGAAAGAAAAGGCACCAGCAATTCGTGGCTGCGAATAAGAACAAAGAATGCCTAAGTAATATTTGAGTCTAGAGCAAGTAGATGCTGAAAGAGTATTTTCACTTGTCCTTTTCCTACGCTTGGTATATAGAACGATAATAGAGAAGTTGCATACAATTAATGACTTACGATTGAACATACTTTAGCCCGTATTGTAGTGTAGGCACCGCTTGATCTGGACAATCGGTTTTCGCACGCTTTCTTGATGAGATTTAAAAAAAAATTATTCACAGAATCTTTTATAAGTTTTATAGTTTTTTCTTTGATACGAAAGCTTCCTATTCACTGCACCGTTCTATAATCAATGAATGACTGGAGGGGAAAAGGAAAGCGAGAAAGAACTCGAAACACGTCCTCATACTAAGTTTGCTTGTATTTTGTAGCATATTTGGATTCTGCGTTTTCGAAACATTAGTATATCGAGCGATTCGGTTACGTTTACACCCATTGAGACCGTAAAAGCACACTGTAAAAACGATTATATAATTGGATCAACGTAGGACTGGGCAGGTATTATTGCCATAGCAATGGGACAATAAGCTGGTTAGCTACATATGTCAATTTGGCCGACGGTTGTTCGGAATAGTACATGGTTCAATATGCCGTCTGCTTAAGCAAGGAGTTTTGTGCGGCTATGATTGACTTGAGTGCGGTAATGGACTTTCAGCACAATATACGAACTCAGCACATTACGGTGGAATAATCGCAGGCCTACGGATGTAAAATCATCTAATAAGTAATCTAATTAAAATATTCTAAACTCTATAAATGTGTGAATAGAATAACCCATTATAAATTGGTAAAGCGGGAACGCAGTACCTTAAAAAAGCCGAATTAAAAGAGCCCATAATAACCATTAAAACTGTGACATAAGCAAAATGCGTAATTACTCTTAAAGCTCAGGAAACGAAAAGCAGCGACTCTCCAAGTTCTTCAAACTAAGAGAAGAAGGCCTTGAATTTTCCATTGAGTAACTTATATTGTCGATAGAGCTGCCAAGCGAGCTTATCGAATTTGATTTTTTATTGACCTTGCTGTTGGAGCAAGACAATATTGATGTATTGAAGTCTTGGTTCAATTTCTTTTCAACCTGCAATAACCTAGTATCGATCTGCAGCAATGAGGAGTCCTTCTGGAACTCCAAGTTATGTAAGTCGTACGACGAACACCATCCGAACTTGACCAATCTGTCTCTGGTCACCTCGAATGCATCGACCACCTGTACCTTCAGTTGGTTCAAGAACGTCAGGAACTTGACCAAGTCGTCGATTTTGTTCATGTCCTCGACAGAAGTGACTTTGTCGTACCCATTCAAGGTCGCAAAGAACACTTGTTCGAGCTCCGCGATGTTCTTGGTCGAGCTGGACAAGTTTTCCGACAACGACACGATGGGCGAGCTCGACGGAGTTGTCAAAGGACTCACGTTCGCCACGGCTGGCCTGATGCGGTCTCCTGACTGCATCGAGTCGGCAGTCGAGTCCGACAGAAATCCGTCCGTGCTATCGACATTCGTGTTGACGTGCAACCCAGCTGCCTTAGGCGTCACCGCAGGCCCCAGGCTACTCACGGCGGCCGCAACCGCATTGCTCTTGGAAAGCGAAAGCTTGCGAATGCCTCGCTTCAAGTTCTTCAACCGCTTCAACGGCGAAGGAGTCCCCAGCACCGCCGTGCCCGGCGCACCGCTCTCAGCCCCCGTCTGCTCTTGCAACGCCAAGTTGGCAAACAACGGGTCGATCTTCAACGATGGCGAGCTCAACTCGTACGTTGGATTCTGCACAAAGTCCACAAACTGCCACTCGCGGTCGACCCCGTCCCCACTCACGCTACTCGCATTCGACACCGACGAATTCATCGACACCCTGTTGTCGATGAACATGCTGCTGGTGCTGCCGTCGCGATGCTCCGTTGGCAACGGCGGCAACAATATTTCACTCTCACTGTCAGGCGTGTCGGCGTTGGCCATCTGGCTCGCCAGATGTGCCCCAACGCCCGTCTCCGGCTCTCTCTCTTCTAGAAGTATCCCTAGACCTTGCATGCCGTGTATTCTGGTCTGGTTACTCGTACCACTGTTCCAAATATCGATGTGTAAAAAAAAATTCAGTGGCTGTCAACACAATTACAAATGAACTTTTCAACTATAACAGCACCCACTAAATACCCTTTAAATATCCACAAGTTTACCACAAGAGTGCCACAATATTTCTCCTAATTCTAAAGGAAATTTGCTACAAATATTTATTTTACCGCTATAATGTAAAATATGTGAATTTGCTCTACACTTATATGAGAAAATCTCCACTCGCAGTATCTGCTAGTGGGCAGGATCCAAAAATTTTTCAAAAAAAAATGTGGATCTCGATTTTGTCTGTATGCAGGATCCCTTCTGTAAGCTAATTGTTGCTCGGGAGCCGACCGTTATAGACAAAACCATTACGAGATACACACAATTGGCTTGATTGAGCATGCCGACTACACAACGGCCTTTATTGTTTGCACGGCTAGTTTACCAAGCGATGTATAGTAAATATAGAAGCAGAATTGTAAGGATCGGTGTAGGAGTGTCGTACATCAATAGCATATGCCAGCGTTAACGTATGGCGGTGCTGGGTGCGAGCTCGCAGGGATACGATAGAGAGGAAGCCAGAAACCAGAAGCCAGAAACCAGAGACCGCAAACCAGAGACCGCAAACCAGAAATGTGTTAGGGAGGAGGCGGCAACGAATCGTCAGCAAATGAAATGGACCATCTGAGCCAGAGGGTGGTTGCCAAAGGTGGTTTCCAAAAGGTTGCCAACCTTAGGCCCGCAGGACCCCGGTGTGGTATATGGTTCACGAAAAGTGGCCTAAAGCCTATATAGGGGTGGTGGCGCCTAAGCGACTGGTAGTACACTAGTGCTAGCTGCCGCAGGTACGTAAGTAACGACGGATTCGCCCGCACCTCGCTCGGATGCAAACCTTATATGGCGGTGAGACGTCCGCCAGACGTCGGCGCGCGGTCTAGACTCGGAGGGGGGGCCGGTTTTTGTGGCAATAAGGGCAGGAAATGACACAAAACAGAGGGTCTAGGCGCCGGTCGAGACAGATTGGCTATTGTGTTAATGTAAGTAATTAATGCGGCTAAATGGCAGCAGCAGGATTTCTCGTATGTAGACAGATTGCCGGTGGCGACAGATCGCACAAGTATCCCGAATAGGAAGTCTAGATAGGCAATGTTTTTATAGGCAATGTTTTTGTTTTGCAACCATAGGGAAGTGCAATTGTGAACGGGAGGAATGTGCGGAATGCAACGGGGTGGTAGATGTGGAGGACGAGGGTGGGACGAGAGTAGGACGAGAGTGAGACAGAGACTAGTTGTGGGAGATGTTGGGAGATGTTGGGAGATGGTTTGGGAGATGGGTTGGGAGATGGGTTGTTGTAATGGGTTAGCACGGTTTAGCAATTGGAGAATACCTTGGGACTTTGGGATAGAAGGCACCAGTCCATATGAGACTATGGAATGGACGCTGGCGTGGACAGGATCGAGACGTGGGTTTTTCGACAGAAACAAGGGAGAGACGCCTGGGGTGCATGGAATTTCAGTCGTACTGTGGGTGCGGCTCCCGCATGGAACCCCAGGGTGGCCGCGATTGCCTGGCACCAGACTGGGCCGATGTATGAAGACTACTCGGAAGAACGAGTCTGTTGCGGCCATTGGGGCAAGACTGGGGCCAGACTGGGGCCAGTCTGGCCCAGTCTGGGCCACTTTGACAGGCGGGGCCACTTTTTCACTTTGAGACCTGATCGGCCAGAAGCAACTACAAGGTTTGCGCGCTGATAACAACTAGTGAAGGAACCTTTAATCTGCGGCCTCCAGTCCTTGCAGGAGAACCGTAATTGTCCAGCTGCTCTACAAGTGGTGTTTCTGACGTTCGTCCATTGTCGGTTGCTATACACTTATTTTGGACTTCTCATAGTTCCAGTAGTTTGCTCTTATGGGATCATATTTCGATGCGAGCATGTCGTACGCCTTGATGGCCATGCGGTAGTTCTTTGTCTGGCGGGCGATTGTGGCCAACATTTCCAACGCATACGAGCTTTTGATGATGACTTCGGCGTCGTCGGTACCGTCGATGTTGGTATCGTCGATGTTGGCGAACTGCAAGCAGAAATCGTACAACTCTTCGTAGTTGCGTCCAAACTTGCGGTACACGCCAATCAAGTAGTTCCACGACGACGGGTTCTGCGGACAGCCGCTGATCTTGTCCTTGGCGAACGCGATCTCGTCGTCGACGGTGCTTTGCGTGTAGTGCTTCTCAGACGCAAACTTGATGAAAAACCGGTGGGTCCAGGCCGAATTGTTGCGCAAGTCGTCGTCGATGCACAGGTCCACAAACGCCTGTTCCTTGGGGTCCTGGTAGAGCTCAAACCGCTCCACCAACCACTTTCGGTACGACCACACATGGTGGTTCTTGATGTCTTCCTCGAGCATCGCATCCATGATCGGATACTCGCGGTGTGGGTTGTATTTCTCGCCATTTTCCCCGATCCTTTCGATGATTAACAGCCTATAGTTCCAGATTTGGTAGTTCTTTTCGTTTTCAAGCGCTATCTGCTCACACCAGTCCAACTCTTCGTGCAAGTCTTTGTTCAAGTGTATCAAGATATTATACCGGTAATTCCAAATCGTGTAATGCGACGCCACTAGACTGATTCCCCGTTCCGTTATATTCAATGCTCTCTCCGAGTATTCTTGCTTATGCAACAACGCTAGCAATATTCCCATCGTTTTCTTATACTCATCATCGTACAATATCTGGCACAATTGTGGCTCCTCTTCGTTAAGCTTAACGGGAGTAATATCATCATAGTTGAACTCGCTCATATTCACGGTTCAAATCCCGTCGCTTGTTATAAAGTAGCTATTTGCCCTGCCTTATATACTCTTCACTGTTGTTTCACTCACCGAATTAGTGCTTCACAATCGATCCTCCCATTTTGTGTCACTTTGATCTAGCCATATTTCGCTTTTTGAAGATCGCTACAAGTATAACACCCGGACTACACATTATTATATTCATGAGCTTTAGTCCAGCCTACAAGAGTGGGATAATATCAGATACAGGCATTGTAATTTCTACTATCGTGAGCTGTGTATTGATTTACGTGTCCTTGTCATTCGTTCTAACCCACTCCCAAATACCTGCGCTAGTGGTCGTTTTCATTGGAAGCAATATGTTATCCCGAACAGACTTGTTTAAATCATTGATAAATAAGATAGATGTCCAGAAGGTGGCCCCGAGGATCCCGCGAATCGATAATCAAATTGGGTATGCCAAATTTAAGTCCCTTAGTGAACTCTCCAAGGTGGAATTGTTATCAGCTATCAAATCAATGCAGGCATATTCGGTCAATACTAAAAAAACAAACGACCGAAGAAAAAAGTTGTTCAAGATGATGTCCTGGAGGCAGCAGAAGCTATGCGAAGATGTTGGCTACTTGAAGAAGCTAGCTAACGTGGACCAATCCGTCGTCAAGAATCAGACAATGCTATCTGGCATCGTAGATAATTCCATTAGAGATTTTGGCCTATCATATAAAGACTTTGATCTCTTGAAGACCCTGAATAATCATTCTAATAGCTCATCGACAAATTACAGAGTCGTGGAGGCATTGGGGCATTATATGAGAGACTGGAGTCCTGAAGGAAATGTGGAATTGAAGCCAATGATACTGTACATAGAACAACAACTAGACAAGGTTATTCCAGTGGAAGAGAGACCAAATACGTGTGTCATAATTCCGGGTTCGGGATTAGGCAGGATAGCCCATGAAATTGCCAGCATTGGCAAAGACGAAAGTTCCAAATTTGGTGCTGTTCACGCTGTGGAATACAGCGGATTAATGCATCTATGCAATCAATTCATTTATTCGTCCAACGATGAATTACAACAATATGAAATATATCCTTATATTCATTCGTGTTCAAATTTCATTGATACAGCAGCACAATTTCGGAAATCGACTGTACATATTAACCAGGACAAGCCTGTTAACTTGACTCTAGATCATGAAGATTTCCGTTATTTTGAGATTCCGAAAGAAACCCCCTTCGACAATGTCATCGTAGTGTCAGCATTTTTTATCGATACAGCAGAAAATTTGATTGAATACATGGATTGTATTCAATTATTAACCACCCCCAATAAGAAAAATAGCATTAAAAATGGGTATTGGATAAATATTGGGCCCTTGAAATATGGTACTGCTGCACGAGTTGAATTGAATGTACAAGAATTGGGTCAAATCCGTAAGAAAATGGGCTGGAATGATATCACTTCTTTCACCTCCCTTGATCATAAAACTAACAATGATAGACTAGTCGGATATATGACTGATACTCAAAGTATGTGGCAGGGGTATTATGGGTTGAATATGTGGAATACACAACGCAAAGAAAATAAGAAGAAATTAGATTAGTTAATCTGTATATATATATTATTGTACATAATTTTATTTAGTAATATCGGAACCTTTGTTAATTTGAATTTTCTTATCTTGGCCTCCACTAATAATACCAATATCTTTATCCCAAGCGATGGAAAAGACTTTATCTTGACCCTTCAAAGCCTTACTTTGATCTCTAGTTATAGTATACAATGACTTTTCACTTCTAACATCCCAAACTTTAACTGTGCCGTCATGAGAACACGATGCAAACATATGATCATTAGCTGGACATTTTGATAAGCCAACTACAAAATTTGTATGACCAATTAATTTCTGATTATTAGTTTGTTCCGTGGTTGTTGCGCTGACTCTAGGGTCGAATAAATTAATGTGACGTGCTGAAGATCCACAAACCAATAAATTCAAAGAAGGCAATTGTAATAATGACAATAAAGAATATCCAGTGGTTCTTGTATCTACACAACGAGAAGTGATCAAATCCCAAGTTTTAATAGTATGATCTTGCGACACCGAATAGCCAACAGTTGCATCATTATAATCGAATATCACATCCTCAACTGGTTGCGAGTGACCTTCTAATAATGAAAGAGGTGAACGACGTCTTATAGTAGAATCTTGTAATGCCATTTTTCTTCTCTTTTTAGATGATGTTGATACAATATTGGAATCGTAATCCAACGGTTGAATTGTTGTCATATCCTTATAGTTTGTAGACCATAATCCAATAGCCTTATCATAACCTGCTGATAATATACGATTGCTTTGATGTTCAATTGCTAATGATACTACTGGCGCTTTATGTCCTTCTAATATGGCTAATGTTCTACCCTCCTCGACATCTTCGTCATCTTCTATGTTGTTATCAATAGAAGCTTTCCACAATCTCACTTGTCTATCGTTACCAGCTGATACAATTCTTGTTGGCGAAATGAATTTGACCGCACGAATTGGACCAGAATGGCCAACATACTGTTTTTCGACTTTCCCCGACATGTTGTAAGTTCTGACAATACCATCATACGAACCGGACAAAATCTTTGGCTGAGTGATAGTCATATTCGATGACGTTACCAGTCTTGAGGTTGAGTTTATGGTATCCAAGGAAGAAATCCAATCGTCGTTGTTGAAAGATGCTAAAAATGATGGTGGTAATACCGCTCTAGTATATTCTAAGTTCAAAGATGCTTCACTCGATAACCCATTCTTTACAAGATATTCTTCCAAAGAAGTTCTCAACAAGATACCATCAATAAGGAAGTCAAATGGAACTGGCTTGGTCTCGTCGGTTTCCCCGTCCCTAGCTAATAAATGGTTAACAATTTCAGATAAACCATATCTCTTCAATGCTACTGGAACGTACAATGGTGCGTCTGAAGTGTGCAAAGATTCATCTTCTTCATTGGTGAAGAATTTAATCTTTATTTGTGACTTATCCTCCGCCATCTTTACTAAACTGTGCTTCAAAGTACTCTTCTGAATCAACCGGTATCTTTCTTAAAAAAATTTATCTCATCTCCAAATATTTTTCATAGTTTGTGTCACGTGTGTAATTCTTATTGCAAAACGGCCTACCTCCGAAGCATGCACTCATCTACTGCCTACTCCAGCGGTGTCTTTGGTAGCAGAGGTTAGAAGAAAGCAGTACATTACTATACAAATTGTTTTAAAGATCTATAAAATGTAACAAGAACTTCGCTCAGAATTTCACGGTTAAATTCATCTGATTCGAATTATGACTGAACGGTCTCAACATAGGCATCGAAGCTCTCGATGCTAGTTTCCCCATGAACGTAGCGGTGGCAATTCCAGCATTGGCGCTATCCCGTATGCCAATGTCTGCCTTTCGGAGTCTCGATTTTCGGAATCTTGGAGAGAACCGAGACTTTTTGATTGTGGATATCGATCTTCGATTACTACCAGACGTAGAAATGAATGCCCCTGGATCACTTACATACCCCTTGGTAAAAAATGATCTAATGGCTCTTTTGATTCTCTTCCATCTTCTCTTCCTAGTAACTCTAGGTGGAGGCAAAGACCTCATGTTTCCAGTGTATTGTCTCTTGGCGCAAGCGTATGGTTTAATAGTTCAATTGACCCCCTGCTGTTGAAAATAAAACTAAAAACCTTAATCTCAAGAGAAGTGTTTTCTTTAAAACACGTTATGCTTTTTGATATATCAAGATACCTTTAATATTATGGTACAAATAGAATATCAATTTTTACATAATTTTGCAATTGTGCAACCGTTTCTACGCGGACTTACAAACTTTTAATTTTATTAATATAATGTAATTTTAAATAAATCCGAGCAGTCTCTTCTATTAATATTACCAAACACGTCTAATTACTGTAGGCTATGTACCATATACACTTAGACGTACATACACTTATATATATTTAGTTGCCAGCGATTCTCGTTTGTCTGAGAAGTGTCCTTGTAATTTTCTTAACTATGTCAAGCTCGAAAAAATTCGATGAGATGACTCGGACTGAAAAAAAAAAAAGTTCATTAAATAGTTAGATTCAAATTTAATTACATTATCTTCATTTATTAGGTCCTGGGAATTGATTCCTCCCTTAACATATAGAAGTTTTAGTAATATCAAATAAATACGAGATGGTTAGTCCAGCTGATGTTCCAATTGAAGTTTCCAAAGTATTCGACACCATATTGGTGTTGGACTTCGGTTCCCAATACTCCCATTTGATTACTCGTCGTTTGAGAGAATTTAATGTTTACGCTGAAATGTTACCTTGTACTCAGAAAATCTCTGAATTAACTTGGAAGCCAAAGGGTATTATTTTATCTGGAGGCCCTTACTCTGTTTATGAAGAGGGTTCTCCACACGTTGACCACGATATTTTCAAGTTGAACGTTCCAATCTTAGGTATCTGTTACGGTATGCAAGAATTGGCATGGATCAACGGTAAGGGTGTTGCTAGAGGTGATAAGAGAGAATATGGTCCAGCCACTTTAAATGTCGAAGATTCATCTTGTTCTTTGTTTAAGGGGGTTGACCACTCTGAAGTCTGGATGTCCCACGGTGATAAATTACATGCGTTACCAACAGGTTTCAAGGTTGTTGCTACCTCTGATAACTCCCCATATGCAGCAGTTAGCAATGAAAAAGACAATATTTTTGGTATCCAATTCCATCCTGAAGTGACCCACACCAAACAAGGTAAAACTTTATTGAAGAACTTCGCCGTTGATATTTGTCAAGCTAACACTAACTGGACTATGGAAAACTTCATTGATACTGAAATTGCCAGAATTCAAAAGTTGGTTGGTCCAACCGCTGAGGTTATTGGTGCAGTTTCTGGTGGTGTTGATTCCACTGTTGGTGCCAAGATTATGAAGGAAGCTATCGGTGACCGTTTTCATGCCATTTACGTCGACAATGGTTTAATGAGATTAAACGAAACCGAAAAAGTTTACAAGACTTTAACCGAAGGTTTAGGTATCAACTTAACTGTTGTTGATGCTACTGAATTATTCTTGGGCAAATTGAAGGGTGTTACTGACCCTGAAAAGAAAAGAAAAATCATCGGTAACAATTTCATCCATGTTTTCGAAGCTGAGGCTGCTAAAATTAAGCCTGCTTCTGGACAAGAAATTGAATACTTATTACAAGGTACCTTATATCCAGATGTTATTGAATCTATTTCATTCAAGGGTCCTTCTCAAACCATCAAGACTCATCACAATGTTGGTGGATTATTAGAAGACATGAAATTGAAGTTGATTGAACCTTTGAGGGAATTATTCAAGGATGAAGTCCGTCACCTTGGTGAAATTATGGGTGTTCCACATGATTTAGTTTGGAGACATCCTTTCCCAGGCCCAGGTTTAGCTATTAGAGTTTTGGGAGAAGTCACCAAGGAACAACTTAAAATTGCTCGTGAAGCTGACAATATTTTCATTGAAGAAATCGTCAAGGCCGGTTTATACAAAGACATCTCCCAAGCTTTTGCTGCTTTATTGCCAGTTAAGTCTGTCGGTGTCATGGGTGATCAGAGAACCTATGAACAAGTTATTGCTTTGAGAGCCATCGAAACTGTCGATTTTATGACTGCCGATTGGTTCGTTTTTGAAGCTGCTTTCTTAAAGAAAACTGCTTCCAGGATTGTTAACGAGGTTGACGGTGTTGCCCGTGTTACTTACGATATTACTTCTAAACCCCCAGCAACCGTCGAATGGGAATAAACTCTCTTCTATATACTAGATCTACCCACTACTGTTTTATTCATATATTATATTTACTATAAATGTTCATTAATCATTAATTCATAAATCCTTTGTCGTAATACATTAGCTATTAAAAGCCCATCATCATGGGATATGCTGAGTTGAAATTCTTCGGTAATTCCTTTGTAATTGTCATTTCGTATAAACGGTTTACCCTGTGCATTATAATGTCTATACCATTCTTTGAACTGAAATACTTTCTGGTCCTCTAAATCCAATGTCTTGTACACGGCTTCCTTTGATGCCCAACTTCCAGCAATCAAAGATACACATTCCTTCAATCTATTTGCCCTTTTATGTTCGTCAAATATCGGAAACTCAAACTCTGGGTGTAATATACGAGATGAAATCTTCGTAGTAAACGGAGAATCGAGTTTACCCTTAGATAAAAGCAACTTCTCAAATCTATTGGTCTTTATAATATCAATTCCTATTCCTAGAGTTAGACCAGCTCTAATTGTCATATTGGAATAATCTTTTTATCTATGCCTGTTAGTTCTGATTTTATTTGCAAAATTTCGAAATTACGATCGCGATTGTGAGTCAAAAAGGATTTAGTTTTTCTTAAAATATTCCGTACTAAGCATTTACTTATTCATTTATATTCTATCATACGAAATTCGCTAGTTGAGTATGGCATCTTCAATTTCGGGTCCTGTCCCGTTACCAGAATCTAGGTTCGATTTATCCACTTATTGGGGTCGGGTAAAACATTGTGCAGAAATTTCAGATCCAACCATGTTGTTGAATACTGGTAAAGATATACACACTGCTAAATTGATGATCTGGGACTATCGTAATGGAATTAGACCAACCATGACTCCTGAATTATGGAGAGCTAAGAAAGTGCTAGATTCTGCCTTACATCCAGATACTGGAGAAACTGTGTTTTTACCGTTTAGAATGAGTTCATGTGTGTTGTCAAACTTAGTGGTTATCGCAGGTATGTTGAACCCAAACTTGGGTACAGCAGGAACTGTATTCTGGCAGGTTGCGAACCAGTCTTTGAATGTGGCTATTAATACGGCCAATGCTAATAAGTCACATCCATTAAGTACGCAACAAATTATCACTAACTACTCCTTGGCTGTCACCGCCTCCTGTTCTGTCGCTTTGGGTTTGAAAGGTCTTGTGCCTAGATTAAAATCGTTGCAGCCTAATACTAGGATGATATTAGGACGTTTAGTTCCGTTTGCTGCTGTCGTTTCTGCTGGTGTGGTTAATGTATTTTTGATGAGAATGGAAGAAATCAAGAAGGGTATAACTGTTTTTAATAAAGAAGGCGATGAAGTTGGTATTTCACGGAAGGCAGCCATTTCTGCAGTTAGCGAAACGGCCTTTAGTCGTGTTATCAACGCCACCCCAACTATGGTGATTCCTCCATTGATTTTAGTTAGATTACAAAAATCAGGATTCTTGAAAGGAAAATCTAAAAAATTGGTAATGGCAACTAACTTTGGATTAATTTTCACAACTGCATTAGCTGTTCTTCCATTTGCCTTAGCAGTTTTCCCACAAAGAAGACTATTACTGGTTACTAAACTAGAAGATAAATTCCATGGTTTAAAGGATAAAGATGGTAATGAAATTACGCACTTAGAATTTAATAGAGGTATTTAGTACCAATTATTTATTATTAGAACTGTAAATAACTACATATATTAGCAATATACCGATAACAAAAATCTATAAATATTAGGCAATCTAAATATTAGAAAATCTAAGTTACCAAAATTTCCATGAATTATAATTTTCGATCTTCAAAACTTTTTCGATTTCTTCCCGATCCTTCATATCACTAAAGACCTTAGTAGAGAATAAATTAGGTCTTTTCTCCTCTGAAACGTCGAAGAACGAAAGGCATCCCACTCCTCTACCTCCTAATGATGTTTCAAAAGTTTCAAACCCTTCTTTTGAAAAATCTTTGATAGCACCTTGAATTATGTCTTCTTCTATATCATCTTTAACCAAAGTAATGGCACAACCTCCTCCACCAGCGCCGGTTAATTTTGTGGTTCCAATGCTATGATTGTCTGCAATAATTTTGATTTTTTCAAGTGCCGAATGTGATACTCCTAATGCAACTAAGAGCCCATGATTAATGTCAACTAATTCCCTTAATTTTTCCCTCTCTTCTTTTCCAAAGGATGGTCTTATCATCATTTGATATGCTTCAAATACCAAGTGTTCCATTGCTTCCAAAATTGAATTTGCACATTTGGGAAAATCATTGTTGATTTGGGCAACTTTGCTCACTAGAGCAGCCGTACTTCTAGGGACTTTAGTATTTGTAAGTAATAGATTAATTGGAGGGAAGCTTCTCATGCTTGTACGAATAGATGGCTGAGCGGGAATCTTTGTTCTTTGAAACATAACAGCCCCTCCATACGTAGCCACAGCGTTATCAATACCAGACGGATTGCCATGAAAACATTTCTCTCCTATCAAAGACCAATTATCTACAAAATCCAAATCAAGGCTCTCTTTATTTGTGACTTTCTCACTTGCAGTATGGCTTGGCTGGGAAATATGCTTTCCAAGTACAGCCAATGAAGTGGCCAAACATACTGATGTACAAGCAGAAGAACCTAATCCTGCCCCAATTGGTAAAGTGGACCTAACACAGAATGACATTCCTGGGGTATCCTTCGTACACAAATTTGCGTACATATAAAGAAAACAAAGACATGCTGTGTAATGTAACGTGGAATCAAGGTCACTTAATACATTGCTTAAAACATCAACGAGTTCAGGAATTAATTCATCCGTAGGACTAGGCTTACCTTCCTTAACTTTAACGTATTGCTCAAACTTGTCCCATGGCAAATCTTTCTTATTCCATGAGTGTGATAATCCAATATCTGGAAAATCCAACCGTATATTATTTGGATCTGGACTTGGTGTAACAAGTAAATATGCTCTTAAACTAAGCGCTGCTGCGATAGCCGGTTTACCATAAACTGCTGAGTGTTCACCGAAGATAATTACCTTACCAGGGGCACTAATAAAGAAAGGGGAGGCAGACATTGATGACTTATTCACAAATTAAGCATATTTTCAAGAATGATAAATTTGTATCGCGTTGTTGACATTGAAAAATTAAACGAGCTCGATGTCTCATATTAAAAATATTTATTTGTCTAAATATTACTTCTATAAATGAATTGCTAGATGAAAAAATCTTTCAATTCACGGATTTCATCTATCAAGTTCTTTACGAACTTATTGTAAGCAGTTTCGCCTTTTTCAACAATTCTTTGCTCTTCTGGAGAGCTAGGAACTACTCTAGACGATAGAAATTTTGGGTGTTTTAATAAATTGTTTATGCAATCAAGAAAATCATCACGCTTGGACTCAGAGTCTAGACCAGGAAGAATTTTCATGTCAATAACATCAGATGCAGCAACTTCAAGAGTCTGGTTATTCTGCTTTAAATAGTCATCTATATTTAACGATTTTAACATCTGGAATAATAGCAAAATTTGGCTTGTTTCTGAAAGAGTACCGGATGTAATTCTAATAGCAGAAGAATCCTTGGACCAACTTTCTATGCACGATCCAATTTGTTTGCCAAATGCTAAAAGTGCTAAACAGAATTCTGGTATAAAAGTCGAATCGAGTTTTGATAACGTTGTCAAATAAATGGGTAAAATCCCATTGGTCCATATTCTGTGATATTGAGGTGCATTAAGGCTGTTAATACCACCAGCCTCAATAGGGCCGGAGATCTTACTTTGCACCAAGACCACAAACAAACCAGAAGATACAAGTTTTTCTGCAATTGCATTAATTGACATCAATTCTTGAATGAACATTAAACTTAACTGCGCAAAAATAAACTCATCATTGACTTTAATCAAATGCGAAAAGGAGTAGAGGTTCAATAAGGCTTTTATCGTACCATTTTCATCAATGAGTGAAGCCATTTCCTGGAACAAACTTGGAGATGACTTCATAACAACAAATACCTTTAATATTGACAATATCAACATCAAATCGTCCAACCTACCATTCATTTTGGTCGAAATATGGTCTTTCTCTGTGCGTGAAAGGTAGACATCATTTTGAATCTCAATGAACAAATATTTTGTGGCTTTCGTAATTACAAGATCAAAAAGATCTCGGAAGATACTCAAGTACTCTATCAAAATGCTAGAATCATCCTTAATCATGTTCAACGAACAGTAAAGGATACGAAGCAAGGGTCTGTAGTTACCAGTATCTTCATTCAAGTTTTTAAGGAAATCCATGCTGGATGCTGATAGTAATTCTGAGGATTCCTTAATGATTTCAAGAACAATCTTTACATCTTTTTTTACTTCCGGCGTAGTATAAATAGTGTAGTGGAGGAAGAAAGCCAATTCAACACGTTCTTGAAAAATTTCTGCGAAGAAATCTGCTGGAATCCCCTCTGCAACATTAATTTTCAACAAAAGTGAAACAAAATTTAGAAACTTAGAATTCAAAGAAGATGGAAATCTTCTGCAAAAAGCAGTAAGCAATGCACCAAATGATTTAGCAACTGATACTTGGGCGTTCAAGTATTGCAAGTTAATACTCGATGCAATCACCTGCTTTCTCAAGTGGAACCATTTAGATTTAGTCTTGAAAAGTCTATCCATTAAAGCTAAGCTGTAAACAGCTGCAATACCAAACCTATTTCTCTTTAATAAAGAACAAGTGAATTGGGATAGCTTAAAATCAGGGAACGTATCCTCAAACGCAATCGATAAGTTTGAATGTAAATTGGGCTGGTAGTCAGTAACCCAAAACCGCTCCTCCATAGTAGCAATAAAGTCATCCGAAGTAATTAGTTTTATGATATTCTCCTTACAAACTTCATTTTTAGTTGTAAACAAAAATAAAGAAAGAATTTCAGAAATCTTGGAAATTAATTTAAGCTCATAGCAAGTAGCGATGTACTCTTCTATTGTATTAGGCTGTTTGTTAATCGGTAATTTTATTCTTGAGATTAGCTCATTCACAAATTCAACGTCATTATCATTTTCTCTTGCGGTTGTCCAAGAATTAAATGCTAAAGCTATAGCATCAACTAAGTGAAGACTAACAGAATTAGGATAATATTTGATATCTCTAACGTTTTTCTTCAATATACTTAATAATGAAATAGGCTTTTGTTCCTCAACACTTGCATTTGCTGTTTTTGTGAAATCACCAAATACATCTCTTCCACTAATGAACAAAACCGAAAGTCCTTCTTGGTTTCCATCCATAACTGCACAAATGAAATCATAGAGAGATATTTTCATTTTATAATCGTCGAATGCATTCTCCAAATCAGATGCTAGCGAATGAAGTAAAGTTTGAGCATGGTCTCGACCCAAGTGTGACAAAAGAGATGGCGTTGGTTCGTTGAGCCATTTACCATTTGTCAAAGTCGTTATCAAATCTAAGACGTCCTTTCTTAAAGGTTCATATTGAGAATATGTATTCACCAACAGTGGTAATTTGGAAAACAACGACCTTTCAAAGGCAGAGGGTGTTAAACTTAATGCAGATCTAATCGATATAATAAGCTGGGAAAATGCTAAAGAGCAGCGTATCCAATTACCATACCAGAATCCAGATATATCACTAACTTCATATAGATTTAAATTAGTGCTAAGGGAATCAATCATTGATAAAATTGGAAATGCAGACCTTGGAAATTCTATGCCAGTAATCAAAAATGAATCGATAATTCTAGAAGACGATTCAAAGAAGACTTTCGCAATCTTGTTCGATGAAATTGACTCCTCCTCAACTCCATGCACGGTTGCCAAAATGTTAGAAAAAATGTCTAATATAAGAACGCCAATCTCCATTTTTTGAAAAGATTCATTGAATCTACAATGAACAAAGCTTTCAAACACCAGGATCATATGGCTCATGAATCTATCCAATATCATACTCTTTGATTTTTCTGGATAATCTTCATTTAACGATAAGCAATTTTGGACCAATGAATCTGCTAATCTGATTAATGAAACGGTAAATTTATAATCACCGTTCACCATTTCAATGGCACCAAAAATTATCGATGCAAAGCCTTCTTTACCACCATTAGATAATAATGAAGACTTAGATAAGTATGGCCAAATTCTGTAAGATAAAAATGGCATTGAAGTCGTCAACCAATTAATTATAGCCTCTAATATATCAACATTGCGTGCATGCAATCCTTGTTCAAACAATCTCAAAATAACCTCGACGATATCAGAATCATCTGTATACGCTGACATGTTCTTCAAAATTTGTTTCGAATCATCAATATTATTGTCAGCCATGGCTTTCGATAACAAGTTTGAAATATTTATAACGAAGTCTACCTTTTCGGAATCTGAATTATTAAATACTTTGGAAATGTTTTGTAAAACTCTTCCTAGGAATGCCCAGCCGTTGTATTTATATAAGAATGTCACCAAAAGTTCATCTTCCTTTGCTGATGGCAAAATCTTAGCCTTTGTACCCTTGTTGAGCAACAATGACAATTTTTTGTTTAATTCATAAGGAGGGTACACATCAATACATTGAGTGAGCTTAACTAATTCAGTATTTTCATCATCAATTTGATATAAATTGTTAAATTCATCTTTATTAAAGATTGAAATATATGATTTCATTTCGTTAAATTCATGAAATGCAAAGTTCCCATTAATAGAAGAAAGCTTCAAATAAGGTGTCAAAGATACTGGAAATTTTGTCCTAGATAAAATAATTGCACTAGCAGTTGCATCATTATCAAAGAACCTTTCAATAACACTATTTGGAGCTGTCTTCAATATTGTCTCAATGCTTGATGCGATTTCCGGAGTAAATGAGATTAATGGCATCGCTGCTAAGATAACGGAAGTTAAAATAGCCGGATATATATTATCGAATTTAAGTAAGCCATTGAGTTTGGATAAATCCTCAAATACGCCCAATTGGAGACACCTCGAATTCAAATCATTAATAGTCTCATCAATTTGTTGAATCGACAACGTATTTATAAAAGCAGATGTTGTTTGGCTATTCCTGTACTCATCTAACAAAAATGATTTTCTCAATAAAATAATAGACCAACTATACATTATAACAGAATTCGAATTAGATGGATGTGCAATTGAGTCATTAATTGATTTAAAGACTTCTGGGTTATTCATAAAGTTTTCGCTATCCGTTTCTGAACCGAAGTTATTGTCCAAATCTAATAGCAATATTGATACTATAGTTGCAAGAGCCTGCATTAACATGAAAGATTCATGATGGGAAACATGGGGTCCCAATTTTAAAATAAAATTATTGTTATTCATGAATGAGAACCACTTATTAACAGTTTCAATAGATATGTCTGGATTTTGAACTAACAATTCAACCAATATCTTCATTTCATCAATAATTAAAAGAATTGTCTCTGTATATATCAAGCTGTCTAGTGTTTCTGAAAATCCAGTAATGTATGATCCGTTTCTTAAAGAGTTCACCTGTTTCTCCAAGTTGCTGATTAAACCAGACGTGTATGACCTTGAAAGATATATTTCTTTACCCAAATTTTGAATAGTTGATGATTTCTCAACGTTAGTTTTGTTATTTAATAATTCAATGACTAACTTAAGAACAATTCTTCTTTCTCGTAAGATCCTGCCGGAGTATAATACAATTCTTTCTTCTTCAAGATACTTTTCTCTATCATCAGGTAACTTTGATTTTAATTTATCATAATTATATACTTTTCTTTCTGGAATTCTTTTACATGTTTGACTCACCACTCTTAAAACGTCATTGTAATCTAAGTTCAATATGTTACTTATTTTTTTTGTATCCTTAATATTATTTGATGTTATGTCTGAATATAAAATATTACGCAACGACAACTCCTTCACATCCTTACTCAGCTCCTTAGAAATTGATGAAAATGGTAATGGATTTAACAACAAGCTATTATTGATGAGTAGAAATTCGTCCAAAGCATCAAGAATATATGGATCTTGATATGATCTTAATAACGAAAGAGCATTATCAAAACTCCATAATTGTGTAGGTTGAATTGGTTTTAAGGGCCTTGTAGTATCCTTAGATACCCTCAATTCTACAGTAGAACTAGGCATATTCGGACCCAATGTAATTATTGCAAGATATGTGAAGTATTGTTATAGTAGAGTTTTTGTTGCGTATGTTTTGTTTCGATTTGAGAGATGGTGGAAATTTTCAACTTCCCAAAACGGCAATAAGTGCAAACTATATCTCTACAAAATAAATATATACAAATAAAAATGCATTGGTCTGGTCAGAAATGACACTACTTAATCTGTTGGGCAAAAATAGGATTTATCAACCTCTGAAGGGATAGGTGCATCGGGCTTAGCTGGGTTGTTTAAAATTTTTTGGTCCTCAAAATTTGTAATAAAGCCTGGACTTTTATTTATAGTAGTGTTATCAATCTTAGGAATACCTTCAGACTTGATCTCCCCGTTAATTAATTTTTGCCATGTTCCATTACATTCCTTTATAACTTCTAATGTTTCTTGCTGGTTCTTATAGACCCCATTGAACGCAAATTTGTTTTGCGGTTTCCCATCTGGAATTTTGTAATCACGGAACCATTGTCTAGTAGCTTCTAATAACCCAGGACATTTAACATAAATATCATGGATGTCATGAACTTCATTAGCTAGTTCATCTGCAACATCAACCACAATGACCTTCCAGTCTAATTCTCCGTCATCTATCAACGCCAAAGACCCGAGGATCTTAACACGCTTAATACCACCGGTTGGAATAATATTTGAACCAATTTCACAAACGTCTAAAGGATCGTTATCGCCGAATAATCCCAACTCTTCGTGTTTGACAGTTGGATCTTCCCAAGTTTGGGGAAATGCTCCATAGTTGTGGATATATCCGTGGTGAGGAAACAAATTTTTCACAAAGCGTACTTTGCCTTTCTTTACATCTTGTGTAATTGGGTTTCCTGGTAAGTCGGTATTTATTTCAAATTTTCCATTTGACCAACGAGGAATCTCTATGACTATATTAGCGGTCTTAGACTTCAAATCCAAGTTCAAAGGTATGTCATGAAAATAAGATAAGATTTTTCCATTCCTTTCATTAACTGCATAGTTTTTAAAGTCTGTAGTATATTTTGTGCCTTGGTTAATATTCGTTATTCCTTCAGATTGTGAATTTAACGTAGAACTACAACGAACTGGTTGTAAATGTTGTTGCGTAATAGTTAATCTTGATCTAGCTGTGTTATTCATGATTTTACGCAATGCAGATCCACCTTTTGTAACTGAAATGCTCCTTAAAGATTTCATTTATTCTTATCTTATATTTGTACAATAAAAAGTAGATTCTGGAGTAGGATACCGCCAACTGAAAAAAAATTTGGCCCGAGGTTCATTTGAGATTTTTGTCCCCCGCAATTTGCTAGATTTACATGCTACAAGAATTACAAAACTACATCTGTAAAGCTTCTAACTAATTAATATATGAATAGTATTATGCGACTAAATAAATGAATATTTGGGAAATAAAAATGTAGAAATTCAATTAGGAGCTTCGCCGTAGAATATAATTTTACCTTTGTCGCTAAATCCAGCATTTTCATCACTAATACCAATGTATTTGATATGCTGTTCGATCTCTCTAGTCGAAAGGCCCATAGGATCTTTTGGAATCCAAACACTTGGTAATGGCGCAGAGATAACAGGTGCATCATATGCATGTTTTTCATCCCCCTCTTCAGGGTCAAGATTATACGTCGAAGGTAATAATTGTTTAACGTGTCTAAAATTTAAGAAGACATCAGGTCTAAGGAATTTAACTATCGGATTATTTGATTCTGTAGTTTTGAAGTCTCTATCTGCTAGTAATGGAACTAACAGGGTTTCCGTCTCGTTTTCATGACGTTCTAAATCAATATCTGTGTGTACTTTGGTGACATCTTCTTGAACCTTCAAATTCTCAGCGTTTTCTTTCTCCTGATCGGCCAATTTATGCTTTGCTCTATGGTCAACAACTTTTTTCTTATAATCAGAAGATCCTTGGAACGAGGGAGTGAGAGAAATTCCATCCAATGGTTTCATGCAATCAGCTGGCACCACTGTCATCAAGTGGCCGAAAGCACCATATAAGTGAAAATGTGTAAAGACCGTAAATCCAATTGCAATAGCTTGCAATACTATTGGACCCCAGCCTTTACCAACAACGAAAATACCTAACATACAAACCTGGCCCAAATATATACCAGTAAATGTATGGAATAAAGCTTTAGGATAGTGTAAACCTCTAGAGTCTGGACCTTCAACAAAAACGTATGTCAAGTTATGGCAATATGCTATATACAACAAATAGAAAGCAACACATGCAAATATTAAAATCATAGGCGAAATTACAGAATATGCCAATGTGATGCATGCTAAATTTGTATAAAGAGGAAAGGTAGTCCCCCATTGCACTGTACCTAAACCTGTAAACCTCGAACGCTTCTTTCTAACTGTCGAATCAAGTAATGCACCTAGAATGTAGTACAAGAATAAACCGACAACTTGAAATAAAGCCCCAGATGAAATTGTCAAACCTTGCAATGTAATATATGAAATGAAGAAATTAGAGGACTTTGGCAAATTTTTTGCCAAAATATTCATCGCCTCTGTTGGACGTTCCACAATTTTAGTCGCAGTTGCTGTAGCTGATGAAGATAATGCAGTCACAAGAAAAGCATTTACCATTAAATATGCAAAATATGCATCTTGCGTGTAAAATTCGATTTGTTGTGTCGTGGGGGCGCCTGCAACCTTAGCCATGTATCTAATGAATATAGGTAAGAAAGTATTCAAAAGCGTCAACATAATGGTTGGCAACAAGCCAGTAATAATACCTAATAATTTATCGGGCATGTTCAAGATCCATCTAAGCCAAGGCAATTTATTTGTCAAATAGGTGATATTTGAAATAACACCAACAAACGCTACTGGAATAGCCCAGAATAAAATTAAAAGCGCCACACAAGCAGCTGCAATAAAGCTTCTCACAAACTTTTCCCACCAGAAAATACGCATATTGTGCCAATATACATCTGCCGGCTCAATCCCAGTAACTACTGGACCCATTCTTAATGGGTTATGGTGCGCAATTGATTGAAGGGCTACTTGTGCCGAATATTGATCATCGAATTCAACGAATATGGAGTTTTTTGGTTTATAACTTCTATACTTTTTTTGAAGCCTTTTAACTTCTTCATCAATTTTGGGAATCTCTTCTTTACAATATTCAATAGTATCGACTTTCTTAGAAAACATTCCATTCTGTCTATGTCTAGGCCTTTTGTTTTCTTGGACATAGCTATAAATATCATCACCCTCTATTGGTGTTCCATTCTTTTCAGCTTTTATCTTGGCCTTGACGGCCGACTTCAATAATTTGTTTTCTGCTCCCTCCAACTGATTAACCAATTTAGTTCTAACATTAACCTTATGATCTAGCTTCCTCGCATTTCTAGCAACATAAATTCTTTTGACACCATTGAAAAGTTTAAAGAATTGCTTCTCATCTAACATTGTGTAGGGTACGCATTGAATTAAGAGAGTCCTGGAAGACAACTTTTTTGCATATTTTGGTGACGACAATGCAGCGCACCTCAATGAATTGTAAAAAAATAACTCTCTATATATCACAAATAATATGAGACCATAAAATACCCACCCTATAAATACATGAGCAAAATATCTTTCCTTGTGTTTGATATTAGAAATCGACAATTGGTCAAAACCTTTTTGCCCACTTCCGTTACTAGCGTTTACTGCTAACAACACGGTGTAAGTAGCTAATCCAAACAAGAATATCATACCAAAAATGAAAAGGTATCTCAAGAAAAAGTATCCGTCGAGACCTGACTGCTGTATGATGAAAGAATCCGGTTTCCGTAATAATATGTAAACCCATCTGAATGGATCTCTAGGTAATGGCTTTGGTTTCTTATCTTCTGGTACTAGTTCATACGAGGACTTGGGAGAATAAATTCTCTTGAACTTTAATCTTAACAATAAAAAGCATGCTGTAAATACACCAAATAATGCCAAATTAGCCACCAAGGTTGAGATAACGGCCGACGTCGATGTAGGCTTTGTGCTGCTCGCCATGTTTCCTCCGACTTGGTGTTCTTAATCAAAGATTATTCTCGTAGCTTCTGAGTTCTATTTGTCCCACCTTAAGACTGATCTTCAGTCCTATTATAATCAGTAGGTATTTTTTTTTTCTATTTTTGTTATTTGGGTTCTGGTACACGCACACAGTTCTGGAACTCCCAGTTCCCCTAAAAGAGAGTGATCTACAAAGCACCTATTTGTCTAGAAGGTGGCTGATCAATTGTGGAACCATATCGAGGTTGACCAACAGTCATTGTCTGGAGTTTTTTTAGATATCATACTATTCAGTCTATATTCTAGTACATCTGTAAAGCTCTCGAACTGTTTGGTTCAACAAACGGCTAAGCACTAATTATTCTTTGTGTAATTACCCTTTTAGTGCTGCTGCTAGCACTATTTATTTATGTCTCAGTGCTACATTCCCTAAGCTACATAGTTCTGACAAATATTATACAGATATCTACCTACATTACCGAGATATTCTAGGGAGGTGATAGATCTGAACTATTGTTGAAGTTTAGCAAGAGTTTTTCTTCAGTAAATAAACTTAAACTTTAGTACTAGACGCAAAGAAGAGGTGCATTCTTCTTCACGTGCGATACTTATTCAGGACATAGAAATATACGCTTTTCTATTTGATAACGGCAAAAGCAAGGTATCTTAGAATATATAAACTGCCAAGTAAGATTGAACTTGGAAACTAACAAAATATATTGCAGTCCTGTAACAACAAGTTAGAATGGTAAAGATAATTCCGATTCAGACAGATACGGTGGTGATCAAGAAAGTATAAGCTTGAGGGATCGAAGGGCACAGTCCGAAAAATCGACATGTATTTCTCTTTCTTGATAATCTCATATTCAAGCTTAAAACTTTATTCGCAACACAACGACATTGTGGCCGAGTGGTTAAGGCGACGCACTCGAATCATTTGATTGAGTGATGCGTTGGGATTTCCCGCGCAGGTTCGAATCCTGCTGATGTCGTTATTTTTTTTCTCATCTCATCTGTAGACTTACAGTTAAGTTAATTTTTTGAACAGTGGTTAGGAATTATTGAACATCACAGTGACCAGACAATGCCAAAAGTGCCATCATCTAAAAGAAATAAACAACCTCCAGAAGGGTATAATAAAATTGAACCTACATTAACTAAGCTTCTAGCAAAATTAAAACAAGCACAAACCAAATCTATCAAGACAGAGAATAAAAACCAATCATTATGGCCCATTATACAGATTAATCATCAAATCAACCGATACATTTACACGATGTACTATGAACGAGAACTGATTTCGCAGGAGTTGTACAATTGGTTATTACAACAAAAGTACTCGAATAAAAACTTGATAGCCAAGTGGAAGAAACAAGGATATGAAAAACTTTGCTGTTTGAATTGCATAATGAGTAGCGAGAAGAATCATGGCACGACGTGTATATGTCGGGTTCCAAAGACAACGTTGATAGAAAAAAATCGTGACGAAAAGGTTGAATGTATTACTTGCGGGTGCAAAGGTTGTGCCAGTACTGATTAGAATGACCTACGTCTATTAAACCAACCTTGGAATCTTGAAGTGTAGTAGTATTCGTCAACGATGTATTACATCATCATTATCAATATGCATGTATAATAAGACAGAATATAATTCCGACAATATATTTCCTATATAAATGTCAATACTCGTGCATTTTGGTCTACAGATGCGGGAGTAACTACAGAACAGATGATAAGAAGCTTCTACAGAGCAAAATACTAATTAACAATTATATTATTTCTTAAGTATCTAAGCATGACAGCTGCAAATTCTTAGTACATAGAACACTCAAATTTATAAAACTAATAATACACTAACGAATTTAACAATTAAAGTTACCCAACCAGTATGATACCCATATTAATATACACTAAACCAACTTCCCAATGCCACAAATTCAATCTTCATCCTGTTCAGTTGAAGACGAGCTAACGTTTCTTAAGTGAGATTTATCATGACTCGACGTAGACGTGCTCCTACTCAAATGATCGACTTTCTTTAAATCATTAAACAAATTTCGACTAGAGCTTGTTGATGTGGATGATATAGAATGCTTTTTGTTATGTTGGGAATTCCTGTTATTACTTGGCAGTTCAAACGCCCTCATAATCATATCATCATCATCGTAAGAATTCAATGCTGCGTGGGATGAAGAAATTAATGGAGAATAATAAAATTCCTCCAAATAAGATGGCGAATTCCACAATTTTTTCATTATTGAAGCAGTTTGAGGAGTTTTCAAAGTCCTCAAAGGAGTTTTTGAGCTGGACTTTGGGGTTTTCAATGTATGTGGCTGGTGTATAGATTGCTGTAAAGATGTGGATGTTGATGTGTGTGAATGGTGGGTTTGGTAATGGAAGGCTGATAGTTGATGATTTATTAAAGCACCATTCTTGTAGATATTATTTGCTGGGGTTAATGGTTCTAGCAAGGGGCCTGTTTCGCTTGGCCTTATAGGAGATAATTCCAAATTGGAGTTGCAACTAAAGGATGAAGTGAAAGTTAAGTTCTTGGCAGCTAATAATGGTTTTCCAGGAGATTCGCTTATCACGAATTGTGGTGTTTGGTTGTTCAAATGATTACCTGGTGAATTAGCAAACTTAAGTCCATTTGAAGTTGCTTGCCATTGGCTGAATGGTGCTCCCAAATTAGGAATAGAGTCCAAAGTACCATTACCGGTACTGGCTGATAATAATCTCTGTTTCTTGACAGGTGGATTCAAGATTGATCTTGTATACCCCTCATCGTCTTCATCATCCTGATCATCATCGTCGCCATAGCGTTGATAGTTGGCGGCGTCCTCCATATCAGATGACTTTCGTTTCATATCATCTTGGGAAATATTAGGAGATGAAGGTATAGAATTGATAGATGGCTTCTTCGAAGGCTGTATAGACGCATAAATTTGGTCTATTATTTCTTGATAAGAATGCTTCTTACTATTCTTAGATCTTAAGAACTGCTCTTCACATCCCGGTTGAATACACCAAAAATGGCCTTTTCCATCCTTTGACTTTTCCCCTTTAATGAAAGCCTTATTCAACGACAAATTATGACGGATAGAGTTTTGCCATCCTACCTCTTCCCGACGGTAGTACTTAAATGTTTCCGAAATCCACTGGTAGATTTGCGACAAGGTTAACTTCTTATCAGGATTACTCAAGATCGACATACCTATTAAGGTAGCATACGAATATGGCGGTTTGTCATGAGAATCCAAATCAAATGTGGACTCTTTCAACTCTTTCTTGCTCTTCTTCACCTTTTTCTTGGCCTTGTACTTCTCATCGTCTGAATCAAGCGATCCCGATGAGGACGAAGTTACAAACGATGGCTTGGGTGGGATATCAAATCCTCCGTGCATCCGGTGGTGGCTGTTGTGCTGCTGTGGCGACGAGAATGCCGGAGACAACAACGCTGACTTAGTGGTGCCCGTATCCCCACTGCCGCCGTTGACACTGTCGTCCATAAAGTGTTTCGAAATCGGTGTTTCGATCACAGAATTCTTCTTTCTTGACACTACCACACTTTCAGGGGGCGTCGTGATCTTCTGACTCTTGTGTGTGTTGGGCGTCTCTGTCAACCGAGCCTTGCCATTTTGATTGCTCATCGAAATATTACCGGTGCTCTTCTCACGGAGCGGAACCCGGTCCATATACCTCCCAGCGGCTGACATCTTATGGTTCCAATTATCGTTTTCTTTCTTATGCTTTTTCTCTGTGGCTCAAACGTGAGTGCTATTCGTTCGTTTTCTCTTTGGTTAGAAAGATGAATCCGATAAATATTCACAGTTGTCTTTTATCCCTGATATCGATCGAGAGGGATTACAAATTCTTCAATATTTATTCTTACTATGCTTTAATTTAGGGAATATTTTAGCTTGCGTATTGACCAATTTTAACTTCTAGGTATAATGATTCTTTAAATATAATTATAATCTAATTTATGGGAATCAATTTCTTTTAATTGCATCTCTATTATGTAGAACATACGCGTTGTCTGTGTTTGATTTTCAAATTTCGCGTTTCGTGAATCGCTATGAAATCAATTGTTAACTGGAGTTCGATTTTCAACAAATTCAATGTGAGAAACAAGGAGGACATTAGAAAAACAATGCAAAGATTATGTAACTTGAAGCATGGACTATTATTTGCATTTAGACCCACCTCGATCACCGTGAAAAGTTGCAGGAGCCAGTTTAAAGTGTGGTTCTACATAGAATGACAGTATCTACGCAGGGGTAGTTAGATAATATGAATTACTTCTGGAGTGGCAGGGCGCAGTGGGGGAGACTTAGGGAAGCAGCCAAGGAAGGCCAGGGGAAAAAATGAGCGATGAGGAAGAGCTCGTACCGACAGGCTAGAGGAAATATCAGTAAATATCAGCACTAAGTAATTTGATGAAGTTTTAGCGCACTACGGAGAAAAAAATCAAATTAGTCTTTACTACTCTAGAGAGCTGAGCTGTTTGAGCTGTTTGATACAGATTACTGGACATAGGAGATATGGATGATACTATAAGATCGTTGATTCGGTTTGTGGGCCGTGGATTTTACTCGAAGCTGTACGTATTGATTCTTGATGCAGTGTTATTGCATTCGGTGTTGTCGGAGGATGATTTAATATATCTCTTGAATATTCAACGGAAGGAGCTCCGGTCGTTGTGTAACAAGTTAGTGGAAGATAGGTTGTTGGTGAATCATATCCAGAAGGAGGAAAATGCTCAGCAGCGGCTAATCACACGGACATACTACTACATCCATACCACGGAGGCGATTGATGCCATCAAATGGAAGGTGCACTCGATCGTCAACATCATCAAGGAAGAAATGACGCACTACGGGAATCCACAAGGGTACGTGTGCCCGCGGTGTGGCAAGAAGGTGTCGCAATTGGATGCGATATCGTTGTTGAGCGACGACAAGACGAATTTTGAGTGTGATAACTGTGGTGGGGTGTTGATTGAAGATGACTCGAGCAAGCAGGCATCTCTCAGACAGGTCAAATTGGAGAAATTGATGAACCAAGTGGACCCCATCATTTCGTTTTTGAAGAAGATCGACGACTCGTACATTGAGGAGAATACATTCGAATCTTCGTTGGAGAAGTCCATCCCAGCACAGGCTTCCACAAGTGCATCGTACACTGTTTCCAACCGTATTATGTCGAGATCAAGATCGAATTTATCCTCGTCCTTACAAAACGACGCTTCAAGATCGCAGGCTACATTACATGTGTCTATCACGGCTAATGACGAAAATTACGAGCGGGAACAGCAAGCAAAGGAAGAAAGAAGACAGAAGTTGCAACAGAATGCTTTACCCTCATGGCATGCTGATGGTACTGTAGGCAAAGCTACGCTAGGTAAATTGGATTCCGAGGATAACGATGAAATGGTCACACCCAAGGAAGGAACCCCTGCGTCAGGCATCAAATCAGAAAATGAAAATGCTTCAGACGCGATGGAGAGTGAAAGTGCTTCAGCAACCGTCGACATTTCCTCTACAAATACACCAATGGCTACTGCAGAAGATATGAACGCTGATACACAAGCCAATATTGCTCCTTCGACTAATGTTTCCGAATTGAAGGATAAAGAAGCACAGGATGCATTAGCGACATACTATGCGCAATTGGCTGAACGTGAGGCTGAAGAGGACGATGATGACGAAGATGACGACGATGAAGATGATTTCGATGATTTCGATGATTTCGAAGAAGTGTAGTCGTATTTAGCATATATACTAATGATTTATTAATAATATAGTTTCAATATTTCGATGGTGTAAATAAATCATTTTGATTTTGAGTGCTTCTGTATCCATAATTCCGAGATTTTCTTTTTTTTTCCGTTAACGGTCAATACTTTTTGAAAAGTTTCGATACCATCTGTTTCAAATAATATATTAACTACAGTTATAAGTCTACATTCGTCATGAGCAAATCTGATGAGAAGCCTGTAAGTATACAATCACTCGCATATAATTTGAAAATTCATCCATCAAATATCGAAGGACAGATTCTAACAAAGTTATAGAAAGTTGATCCATTCAAATCATTTATCGCTGGAGGTACTGCTGGTGCCATTGAAGGTGTGGTGACATATCCGTTTGAATTCGCTAAGACTAGATTACAATTGGTTGATAAATCTTCCACGGCTTCCAGAAATCCATTGGTACTTATTTACAATGTAGCCAAAAATCAAGGTATGGGTTCCTTGTACGTTGGGTGTCCAGCTTTTGTTGTGGGTAACACGGTAAAAGCCTCTGTTAGATTCTTGGGGTTTGATTCTATTAAGGCTTTGTTAGTCGACCATGACGGAAAGTTATCTGGGCCAAGAGGAGTTATTGCCGGGTTAGGTGCTGGTTTATTGGAATCTGTGGTTGCAGTAACTCCCTTTGAGGCTATCAAAACTGCTTTAATTGATGATAAACAAACTGCAAAACCTAAGTATCAAAATGGTTTAATAAGTGGATCTGTTAAATTATGTAAAGATCTTGGTTTTAAGGGTATTTATGCTGGGGTTGTGCCCGTCTCTTTAAGACAGGCCTCCAACCAAGCCGTTAGATTGGGTTCATACAATGCTATTAAGACGATGATTCAGCAATCTACCGGAGCTAAGCCACACGAACCTTTGAGCTCAGTTTCAACATTTTTGGTTGGTGCTTTTGCTGGTATCACAACTGTTTATACTACAATGCCTATTGATACGGTCAAAACAAGAATGCAAGCTTTGGGTGCTGACAAGATCTATAGTTCCACGTGGAACTGCTTTGTTAAAATCTTTAAAGATGAGGGCTTGTTAACATTCTGGAAAGGTGCCACCCCAAGATTAGGTAGGTTAGTCTTGAGTGGTGGTATTGTATTTACAATTTATGAAAAGATGTTAGTCATAATGAATTAAACAATTGATCAATTAAATAATACTCTTATATATAGTCAAACTTCTGCATTCTCCGTTCTAGTATTAGTGGTTATGGGCTGATCTGTTGGTGGGGATAAGATGACCTTTTCCATTTGCTTCACTCTATAATAATCAATGAATGACTTTAATACAATAAATATTCCGAATGCTATTATACCATATGCAAAATAAGGAGTTTGGTTTCCTTGCTCTTCTGTATTTTCTGAATGTTGATGAAACAATCCAGATTTGTAATTATCCAACTTACTCCCATCACTCACTGACTGTGATTTATCTATATCAAACAGATTAGGATCATTTGGTTCATACCGATCCGGAACTTTATCTGCATGCCCAAAGTTAGACGGAATCATTCCGTAGCCGTAATATACAAATGTTACACCTAAACCAGCTCTTGAGCCTTGCTTGGCAGCATGCGATGTGTGCAATAAATAACATAAAACAAATCCAACAAATTGAAATGCCGAGGTAACTAAAATATTCCACACCAAGTTGGCTATGTTTCCAACAGGTAAACCTTCGACAAACACTTCGTCTTCATACATTGGAGAAACAACAGTGGATTCCCAATATTCGGGGCTTGCATCAGCTGCAGCTTCTTCGTACGATGGCGGGTTATTTTCTTGTTCGATTCTATTTGCCTCTCTATCAGGCTTCGCCATCAAATTACGGAAAACTCCATCTGTTCCTTGGCCTATGAATCTTCCGGGGACGTTTGACTGCATCCTTCCAGTAGTCAACCCATTATTTATTCTCTCGTATGTTTGTCTTATTGGTACTAACCGGTTTAAAACATTCACCATTCGTTCCCTTGGGGTCAAAAGTCCCCCCGATACTTGCAGTTCCAAATCGTCATCTGTTATGCCATCCATTTGATCATTATCATTGTCGTCATTATTATGCCTGATATTACTATTCGATGAATTTCCCTCGGTTATCATCGCCTCATGAATATTTCTATCGATTTCACTGGCCACACCTACCAGCTCCTCCCCATCTTCCCTTCCCTCCAACCGAGTATCTTCCGTACTTTCCATCGACATTTCTCCGGCAACTTTATCCAAACTAGTCTGCGACCTCAGGTTGTCCAAATCCGACTCCGGCTCTGGTGTATCAAAAGAATCTAGCAACTGATTACTACCAGGCTCCTTATACTCGCCTAAGTCAGACATTTCCGATGATTCAACATTCGTACTGCTCTTCTTCAAAAAGTTCTTCATCTTCTTGTTTATAGGTTTTTGTCTGCTTGGCGTCGTATTAATACGCTATTATCTCTTCCAAAATCAAACAGATCGCCTCTCACTCGTAAATAATTAATCCTGATTAATCACTTGGCCTACCTATAAGGAACAATAAAGCAACACTATGATAGCAATAGCTTAATACTTGAATTAGTTATTTGTCAGGGTTATCGTTTGACTATAAATTTTAATGGCGCTGTTAAATTACAAATATTGTGTCACGTGATTGGCCCCTATCAATTTATAAACACTATATAGAGAGCACTAACTATCCTTCTTTTTGGTCTTTTGCTGTCTTCTGATCAGCCTCCATACATTTAGCTGGTTGAAGTGGAAAGCCATGCACCACTGAAGCACCCAGAAAGGTGCTAGTCTGCTTAACAAGTGTAAACAATAGGAACGAGCACCTTTGTAAATATTAAATCCTGAGAAACATCTGCTAGTAATCTTTCCAACGACTTGTTCGGCATATTTCTTGGCTGAAATACTTGTGTATGGATTTACAGACATTCCAGCCAGCGATGAGACACTCTTGTAGATTCCATCGACGTCGTAATGCGATCCTGCGAAAGACGTAACGTTAATTGGGTCGAGGAGTCCAGTTTCGACACCACCAGTGATGACAGAATGTACCGATACACCAAATGGCTTCATTTCTCCTTGTAAAACCATAGCGTATTGCTCAATGGCAGCCTTGGTGGCACAGTAAGCACTCATCCACGAAAGAGGAACTCGTGCAGCCACGGAATTGGTAAACACGATTTTACCCTTTGCAGCAATGATATAGTCTGCCATGTACTTAGTCATATAAACATGGCCGAATACATTGACACGGAACACTTTTTCTAAGTCTTCGTCTGGAATTTCGATAGCAGGCCCTCCAATGCCAATTCCTGCGTTATTGCATAGAATATCTAATCTTCCCCCTGTATGGTTCTGAATCAATTTTGCAGCATTCTTGACATCCTCAACCTTTGTAATATCGCAAGCAAACGCAACAACTCCATATTCCTGAGTCAATGGTTTCATTTCCCACATACTAGCTTCAGGCGCACATCCAAATACCTTATATCCCTTCTTGCTTAAAGCGATGGCCAATTGATACCCAATCCCTGAGGAAGCCCCTGTAATTAATGCATATTTTTGTTCTTGTTTAGCCATTCTTGAATTGAAGTTTATAATAATAACATTAATTAAACAGTTTAATACGTTATATTTTACTAAGAAATTAAGGAAAAAAGAGAGATCTGGAACTATGATCTAATTAAGGTGTGCCCAACATATATGTAGTGCGAGAATAGTCTTGTGATAATTCGCAGTCTTGTTGATGAGTATATTATTTATACATCTATTTATTCAAATTTATCGATACTAAGAACTTCCCCTGCAGGGTGTCATTAAAGTATCTCACTCTGTTTATTTTATCGTCACCATTCTCGATTTCTAAGGATGGTGGTGAAGGAGGCTTGTAATCAGGATTTCTGATTTGACTTCTATGAACAACAACTTCATTATATCCATAGATATCAGGTACCCCAAGATCTATTCCACCTGGTAGTATACTAGAAGGTGCAGGAGTTCTGAATGTCTTTGGTGTATCTGACAAATCTGGAAGTACTGGGCCACCTCTGCCTGCGTGTAAAGCACTTCTTCTAGAAGATGTTCCCCTGCCACTGCTTGGACCAGTGGAAGGAAGACCATCGCTAAAGTCATTAAGGTTGTGTCTTCTCTTACGGCGCGAATCTCTTTCGATTTCTTTGTCTAGTCTTTCAACTTCTAATTGTGTCAACTTGACCAACGATGGAGTGAAGTCGGGGACCGTGGCAGGGTTTCTTAATACGGAGAAAAAATCGTCGACGATGGAGCCGAATCCTGCTGAAGAGCTCTGCGATGATAATCTTAAAGATGGAAGTACGTGCGTCCTGATTTCATCCTCGTATACTGGGGACCCATCAAAACTGTATCCTACCATATAGAGCGATTTGTGGAACAACTGCGTCTGTTCTCTAACACTATGAGCTATGGCAGTGGAGAACTCACCCGGCAAGTTCATTTCGTCGCACATGATTGTTGCAAATTCTTCTGGATCGTTCTCTTCGAAATTGAGTATGTCCCACTCGAATTGATCTACCAATTGGGTATTATTAATTGTGACATCAATCTTTATAGGAATTCTCAATTCTCCCATTATTTTGTCTGGGCGTTTATGGTAATCCCTTATCTGTTCTTTAACGGATGCGAGTATAGTTTGTGCATGCTGAGGTGGGATGAACTTATAATCCTCTACTAATAATGTTACAAAGTTCTCAATTGGTAGTACGTCTTCATTCAAATCCCATAAAAACGTATCCCGTAATTTAAATTTGTCTCGTTCTTGATCAAATTCTAATCGTATTGGTACTAATTGCTGTTTCTTGTCTGATTGTAACCTCATCAAAATTTTATTACTTATCTGTCTCTCTGTAAGCATTACATCTGGAACCGCAGAATATCTCTTGTTATGGTGCGGCAATAAAAGTCTAGTGGAAGTATTTGTAATTCCATTACCGTATCCTTGATAACCATCTCCCCAAATACTATTATTGAACTGGCCTTTGCTGGATAAATTTATTGCATTCATTCGCAATTGCTTTATTTCACTATATGATTTGATATCTTTCACTAAGTTGTCAAACAACATCTTATTATCGCTTACTTGATTAGATTTTTTGCTCATGAAATCCAAATCCTTCTTAATGATAGATTCATATACCTTCAAATCGGCAGGAACATCCTTTCCTTCCTTCTTTAATTTATCAGACCATTCGTGGACAGACGTTAAATCTCTCAATGGAATCTTATTGAGTAACTCACTTGGAAACAGGGACGAAATACTTTGTTCTGTAGGAGTTGCCACTTGGGTTGCGTTTAACTTTTGTTGTGCTATAATATGAGGTGGAACCATGCCCGGAACAACCCCCTGTGATCCAATATTCTGTCTACCCTGTGGTGGTGGAACTTGTTGTGGGACATGGCCCGGTATTTGTTGTTGTAAATTAACTCCTCTGGCTTGCGGATTAGGTATTTGGCCCATCAGTTGTTGGCGTGCTGGCATCACCATATTCGCCTGTGCGGCTCCCATAATTGGTGCTTGTTGTTGGTTTACAAGTGGTGACTGCTGACTGAATTGCTGGGTTGCATGAATATTTTGAGAGTTCATGGGTATCGCATTTGTTGGTTGTCCCTGAATATTTGGTTGTTGCTGTCCCATCATCTGTTGTTGCTGTTGCATCATTTGCTGCCGTTGTACGTAATTTTTCATAAGTGTTTGGAACTGAGGCTGGTTTCTCAACTGCTGAAGCTGCTGGGGAGTTAGATTAGCGAGTTGTGGAGGCAACGCAGGAAATGCATTTCGCTGTTGCGGTTGTTGCGGTGGCTGTGGTGGTTGTCCGCCTTTGTTTGGTTGATGATTGAAACTCATCTTTCATACAGCTATGTACTAATTTATAATCTCTAAATAGAAATATCGCTATAACGTTGTTTATTAACTTTTTGACTATATTATGCGCGCACGACCAAATTTTTCAATTTAGACCTTTGGTGAAGATTGCAAGATGAAATTATAAAGTATTTTATTGAAGGAAACAACTAATATACAAATTATTTAGAAGCGTTCATAAAATCGAAGATTGAGCCCATATTAACATAACGACGGCCACAGTCACTCAAATATTTTTGTACCACAATTTGACAGTAACCAAATAATTCTCTGTTCTGCTCCGCTAAGGCTTCGATTTGACCACTGGCTAATGGTGCTGGCGGCGTGTTGGATTTATCCAAAGTATCATAGATAGGACGTAATTGCTTGCCTTTAGCCTTATCGACATCGAATAAAGAGTCGAAATATAACAATTGATTATATAAGGCCTTGTCACTGTACTTGTATCTCATGACACCTTTGCAGCCATGAGCCGTACCAGATGTACCGATACAGCGTCTACCGTAAACAGAAACCTGTCTCGTTGTGATACCACATGCAGAATCGTCACATATTAACCAGCCGGCATAATACAAAGCGATGTGATTTCTTAAAGAATATTCCAATTGTGAGGTAATCTTCAACACAGGGAATGTGTAGGAACACTTCAGACAATTAATACCATTAAAGGTGATTTTATAATCATTGGAAGACGTAATTCCACCAAATCTGAATTTATTACCACACTTGCATTCTAACACCAAGTAACTGCATTGTCTGAATCTTTCACTATCACTGATGTTAGATTCTAATGGAAGAATTTCACCTGTTGTTGCGTCACTATTCTTAACTCTCAAGACATACTTTTTGGTGTCAATACCAAGCGAACTGGCAACTCTCATCATATCAATACCATCAATTCTTTCGACTAATCTTTCAACGGGAGCAAAAATCTGCTTCTCTAAGTAAAAATTTGCATCCGGCTTTAAATCAGCCTTTTTATTTAAAACTTCTTGGATTGCACGAGCTCTTTCAGCAGGCGAGCTTGAATCGTCTTCGGATGACGGAGATGTAATAACATATGTGATGACGCTTCCTGCCTTGATGACTTTTCCTTGATCTCGTAATCTTAACGCAACTTGAACTGGTGGCATTGTTTTCCCGTTTGGATAGTTATTTGGATCCTTAGATAGCCTAGTATTAATTTTGAATTTATCGACTTGAATTTCATTTTGTTTAATCTTTTTGGTAATTTCTTCCAAATAATCGTATACCTCACCTAAAGCTTGTTCAGGATCAGACTCGGATAGGATCTTCTCCAACACGTAGGTGGATATATCTTTTGATAGTTGACAGTATTCACGACGTCTCATATCTAATCCTTTCACTTCTAATTTCACACTTTCTTCACCAGTCTTCCTATCTATACTTGCATTCATTGCAGCATATTTCTTTTTGGCATGTAACAATAATCTCTTGAAAATATTATCAATATCAATCTCTAATAATTTATAACGTTCATTGACTTGAATCTTGAACTCCTCACCTATCTTGATGGCTTCTTTGAAGTCATCAACTCCAGTATCAATCATAACAGAATCAGTATCACCATAAACAACTCTTAATCCAATTGATTCCGCCAACTGTCTCGTATCCATTAAGATTTCTCTACCTTTGTTGGTAACTAACATTGCTAATGGCTTTGCATAGAATCTGGAATTGACATATCCTAGACAACCATACATCGAATTTGCAGTCAATTTCAATGCTTGTTGTTTAATATCGTATTGGGTCCTCTCAGTTTGCGTGTTTCTAGGGTCCTTAAGTAATTTCTTCACCTCACGACGACGGGACACTAATGCATTCAATAACCTTGGTAAAACACCTGGCGAAGAATCTCTTTCTGGTATTCCTGGCAAATCTCCATCTTCAATTTGACTATCATTGTAATTATCACGATCAACAGTAGTAAAACAAATATTAAACTCCTGAATAATACTAGGGTATAAAGAATTGAAATCCATTACCAAAATATAATTCTTATGTAAACCCTTTTCGGGTTCAAAGACAAGACCACCTTGATATTTTGGCTTCTTATTCGATGTAGCAGTCGTAGCATCTTCTTCATTTGATTCTAACCTGGCTTGTTGTTGATGGTTTGTATTCTTATGATATTTGTCTTCCTTATCAGGTACAATGTAATTGTTCCTCTTGAATTCGTGCAACAAAATAAATTCATTTCTACCAGCTCTAGTACCACTTAGAGTATGCGACCAAGCGTTACCAGCTAAATTAGTTAATTGTTTAGATAATGATAAAATCTGAATTGAAAATGCAACTTCGGCTGTTATTTTGACATTCGAAGCATTTTCTTTCAATGCCATGAGTAAGAAATTGGCGTCTTCCGCATATCTAGGATTATGGAAGTTTATCTCAAGAGGAATTTGTTTCTTATGACAAACAATATCATACATTTCATTTAAGTCCCATGATTGACACTTAGGAGTTAATGATTGGCCCATTTCATTGGCAATGTCACACAACAATCTACCTTGAAAAATTTCTCTGATCTGCAAGTTGTTATTAAAACCACTATTATTACGACCGAATCTATCGGGCCAAGCTTTTCTGTTACGACGACCAAATGTAGACCAAGTTGTAACTTTCAAGTCATACATTCTATGTACCAAAACATCTAACGAGATGTTCTCCAATCTATGGCCAATAAACACATCAGGGTCTAGATTTTTCACCAATGCTGCTAAACAATTTAACAACGCCTTTTCATTAGGAAATGTTCTTAATGGTATTCCTTGTTTTTGGGCTAACTGTGCTAAGCCAGGGGGGGCGGCAACTGCCCCAATAGGTCTAACTAACACTAATAAATCATCTGGTTGTATGTTTTCATCAATTGGCGAATCCTGAGGTAAATTACGATATGTTGCGATTGAAACTGATGCAACTTCTTGTTTATTTTGCTTGGTATTCATAATTGTTTGAACTGAAATGGATGTCACCGTTAAATCTGGTGGTGCCAATTTCAAATCCACAACTGGAGTTATGCAAGTAGGAGAGCTGACGGCAACTTCTACTTGACAATGGGACGTATTTTGAATTTCAGTGAAATTTCCATTACTGATTTCCAACCAACAGGGACCCATAATATTTCTTTGCGTCACAAATGATTCAAATATATTAGCATTGGTACCAAATACATGACTGAATGTCTCCCCTTCCAAATTCGAAGGCATAATCAAAAATTTGTTCTTGGGGGTTTTATATGGAAGTAATATCTTCAAATATTCGTTTTCTTTGGGAATTCCTGGGAGCTCGAATGCATATTTCTTAGTCTCTGGTTTAGCCTTGATACTTTCCAAACCATATTTATCTAATAATAAAGGAGCTATTTCCTCGTGAACATCCAATGCAGAAAGTTCGCTTTCTTGATCTCCTTCGTCTTCGCTTATTCTATGCCTTCTTGGTAAGAAAAATAATTCTCTGCATAATCCATTAATTTGAACTACACCTGAAACTAGATTGCCGTCACGGGTTTGGATCTTACCAAAGAGAAGCAATGAGTTATCAACTTCACAGTAATCAAGCCAGAACATCTTGAAGGTATCTTTCCCAGATTCGCTTTCATCAACAACCTTCGATTCATCCAATTTCTCGGTATGGCTAACCAAAGAATGGGCTGTTGGTCTTGATGGAGACGAAGACGCAACATTAGAAGCCTTTACCGCAGAGAAGTTTGCAGTCTTATGCTTACTAGCGGCTACAGCTCTTGGTCTTCTTGTTACTACCACTTCATCCTCCGAATCATCATCTATATCTTCTTCTTCTTCTTCTTCGTCTACTTCCTTATGCAAATTGGTATCCTCTGACTCTACCTTCACGGGGTCGATATTTTCTTTTCCATTTGCATTTCCAGTAACCTCCGCTTTAACTGTAGATGGTCTACCTTTAATCGGAGACGATGGCTGATCGCTGGCATCTATTTCCATGGAGTAGTCGTCATGGCTGCTCAAATCGTCTACCTTCTTGGTTTTTTCTCTCTTCAATGAAGTCGAAAAGCTGAAAGCACTCTGCTTTGCTTTCTTTTTGTTCGTTCCTTTGTTCAGTGCCCCGAATGTCTTAGCAGCAGGCTTGGCCTTCTTGGTACCACCCCTAACGTCCAGAAAATCTTCAAGAATATCGTCAATATTGGCTTCCACCCTCTTTGCTTCCGGAACTTTACTAGACGTGAACCCGCCACTCTTAAAAAAGTTATTGATGTCTGATGTTTTGGCCACTTTCACCGGCTTCTTTTGGTTTTTTTTCCGTTTCTTTCCACTCTCCTCGTCGTCGTTTTCGTCTGAATAGTAGTTGGGTCTAGTGCTGTCGTCCCATTCATCAACCCCGTTATCCACGTATCCTTCCCCATCATCATCAACAATGAAATCATCGTTCATCATCTGATCTCTTTTGTGTTCTCTGTAGGTATTTTCATCAACTTCATCATAGATTCCTTCGTCTTCACCGTTTGAATAAGTAATCAAACTTGTCCCAGCTTGTCTAGCATCTCGAAGTTCTTTCAACTTATTACGTCTGCTAACTTTAGACAGCATTCTGAAGCTAAAGGTACCTAATTTATCAATTCAACGAATCAATCTGCTTATTATTGTAATGAAGAACGATATAATTACTGTTGATGTTTTAGTTGGCGCGGTCCACTGTAGTAAAAATTATAACGCGTTCCAATTAAAAGACGTGTATGAATTGGCTGCGAATTATTCAGAATCTTTTTTATTGGATTGTATATTATTAAATTTAAACATCGACTATAAACGGGGAATTAGGGGTACCAGAATAAAGATGGGCATATTGTAAAGAAGGAAACAAAGAAACAATAATCAAAGAATAATAGAAAGAAAGAGGTGAATTAGTATAAAACACTACTGCTAAGCTTTCTCGTACATTTCCTTAGGAATGATACCCTTTGAAATCCTTTCACAAATGATATCACCAAATTTTTTCAATAAGTCTTTGTCATGAAGGATTTGCTTTAAAATATTGAAGATAAAATGGGATTCCTTCAAAGCATCAAGAAGCTCCTTGAGAGTAATAGCGTGCGACTTAATAATTTTAGTCAAAAAGGTTGCAGCAGGTGCAGCTAAATCAGGAGAGGTCAACAAATGTTGGACGATGGAAACAAGGAGTCCGGAGTCCTTAAGAGATGTAAACAACTCATTCAACAACAAACTTTCCCTCTTATCAAGAGAGTTGACATCGAAAGCGATGGATTCAAGGGCATCCAATGTGTCGACAACATCTGAAGTGTCGAAAGAATCGGACGAGTCGAACGAGTCGGAACGTTTGAATATGTCGATCCCGTTCTGCTTCAAAAGTTCTTTTCCAATTCTCAACAACCCTGGTAATATTTCTGGGTCGTCTAAAGCCAAGTTTAATAGCTGAATAACAGAACCAGATTTTTCTAACGCGATCAATACGTTTGTCAAATTGAAAAAGGGCGATTTTAAAATAAAGATGGTTGCTTCAGCAGTAATGTCTAACAATTCAGGATTGAGCAAGACAAAATCAATAACCACGTTTGCGAGTCCTGAATTCTTCAAAGCTTCCAAAATCTCATCTAAAATAGGAAGCTTTGATCTTTCAATAAGCTCAAGGGTGGCCTCATCTAATTGGAGTTCACGTTTCTGGTAACCGGCAACATTATGAGCTGCGTTGTACTCATGTAATCCGGAGACTAAAGAATTTATTTCGCTGGCTTCCTTGGATGTAATGGCAGTATTTTCCATGGCGACATCGTTTCCGGTTACTGCGGGAGCAGCCGTGATCAAACTGACGTAGGCTAAGATTAAAGTTGCTGAAGTTCTTGTTAATTTCATTGTAAACAAATGGATATTCTACAAAAGAGTTCTTTCGACTATCAACGAGGGCCCTACCCTTTTATACGATTTTTGCAGTCCCTGTAGGCATTACATTACATATGGACAAAACTATCATTTCCTCTTCTTCTATTACACGTCCATCCAAATTGGAAAGTATGGAATGTTATAAATGAACAGGATATATTTCAAACAAATATCTTATCCATTATAAGCAAGTTTTGCATCAATTGAGGGCACGCATAAAAAACCTTATCTTGCCTCAAGTGTTAGCCTAAAATATTTACTTAATATTCTTCGCTTCGTAGTCTAATTTATTCTTCCGTAGTTAATGAAGTAATGAAAACATTTTTATGCAGCAAGAGTTCCCTTGTTTGAAATTAACACGATTAATATATTATTCTAATTTAGCTGCAAAATTGTAAAAATCTAGGAATAATAAAATTTGACAGAAAATATAAACTAAATTATATTCACCAACAAATTAGATCTTTTAAATCCCTTCTTGAAGATAAACATAGTTATCATAAGCACAAATGGTATCTATTTCCCTTACCATCGTAAATTTGTTATGTCATTTTATGTTGTCGCATTTGTACTGATTCGCGACAAAATAAATACCGAATTTGCTGGCTCTATTTAATTAGATTTTTATCTAAATATATATGATAAACTCTTTGCTAATTAAATATGTCATTTGCTAATTTTGATATAGAGGCACAGAGGTCTCTTTCTAAAACTAACAGTAATGATATAGAAGAGGAACAAACCCATTCTCAGAATGAATTAGATACAATTATCAGTAAAACTTCAGACCAATTACAATTGTTTAGCAATTTAATATCACAATTTGATGTTCAAAGAAGACAAATAGGTTCGAAGAGAGATTGTTTACAGCTTCGCGAGAATGCAACAGCTTTAATTTCTAAAATAGCGGATATGGATGGTGCCATTAGATTATTAATAGAGAATTTATCACAGTTGATTAACAAAAGACTGATTAATGCACAGATCGTATCTGATAAGGACAAGGAATCCAAATTAACTATTACCAAGAAGCAGATAGTAATAAAAGAAAGATTAGTTAACGAATTTAATGACTTGCACAAACGTTTTCAAAAGTCATCTCGGCAATACACCGAAAAGGCCAGATTAAATCCTGTTAAAGATACGATACCGACGGGGGATGCCCCTAATGAAAGGACTCCTCTAACTAGTAATCAGCAATCACAGACCCAAGTACAACAGCAATCACAAGACCAAATAAACGAGACAGAACTTCAATACCATCTTATGCTAACACAAGAAAGAAACCAAGACATTGACCAAATTAATGAGGGCATATTGGAAATAAATTCTATTTTCAAAGACTTAGGAGAGTTGGTAAACCAGCAAGGTGAACAGTTAGATACAGTGGAGGACAATATATTACAATTAAGTGGCAATACTCAACAAGCAGAGCGAGAATTGGCAAAGGCCCATGAATACCAGAAATCAAAAAGCAAATGGAGCTGTATTTTACTTGTTGCTTTATGCATATTTGTGTTAATAGTCGTTTTAGCGGTGCTTAGTTGAATAAAAAGCGTAAATAGATGAAGAATATAACATAAATATTTAGTATAAAAATATAAAGTAAACCGAACCAGTGCAAGCTGTTTAGCTGCCCTCCCAATAAAAACCGAAAACAAGCACAATCATAAATCCTAATCGCCAATCGTCAAATGTGTTAGTCTAAACTAAGCATATCAATCTCTTCATCAGAAGTATCGGATATGTCAGATGAATCAGGGGTCGTCGCTTCATCCTTATCGCTTTCGACAGGATGAGAAAAGTCACTTTGGCTGGCATCTTTCCATGACCCTTTGGAACCAAATAAATCACTCCCATTTCCTTCAGAGTAGCTGATATCCATCTCATGTGCTTTTTCCAACCTATGTTTGCAGAAATCAGCCCCCATTTGTAGTATGTACTCGGCTCCCCTTAAAACATTTTCTTTGTTATTTACCACTGCTATAGTTGCTCCAGCTAGCGCACCTGCTGTAGCAGCAACCTTAATAGAGATCGGAACTATCTTGTTGTTAGTACTTTCGTCATATTTAAAAAGATCGTTATCAGCTCCCCCGGATTATACCTTTACTTGGGTGTTACTTATAAAATACATTTCGAACTTCAAACTTCCATCAAACCAAGAGGTCTACATTGTAATACATACCTATGAACGGCATCGTATCAACCGTGAATTATTTTCAATCTTGTTATTTTAATCCAGCTTAAAAAAAAAAAAAAAGTTGATTTAAATATCAATGATCTCTAAATGCAAGATAATGCCACCAAAATTTTTGAACTTCAATACAAGCTTCTTCCACGTATAACTGACATATATATATATATTATCTATATGAATATCTATATGAATATCGCCAAGGAAGACATAATGTCTTATAGAAGGTACATTTGAACAAGTAATTGTAATTACTCCATCTTTTGTGCTTTGACCGGTGAATGAGTCAGTCAGGCCGAGTCATATTTTTGTTCAATATATAAAGGAACATAGAAGTAATAAGTGTTAGATGGATGTCGAAGATAACCAAATTAGCTGGTATAATGAGCACCCCTACTATCATTAGTCGACCGTTAAGTTTAACGGAAAATTTCTTTAGATCAAGAACTTCTAACACGTTTTATAAGAATTTTCAAGTTACAGCAACTTATTCTCAAGACTTGAGTTCAAAACTTGAATTAATTTACAAAGCATTGCGTAAGACTGTTCTTGACTATCATATATTGGTATGTAATGTTTTCAAAGACGAATCTATTAGGCAATCTGTTTATAAACCAATAACACAAGCAAGACTAGGAGATTTGATTATTTTTAAAGATGCTTCATATCTACAAGGCACTACTATCAATGAACAGTTCATGAAAGAAGTCGATGATATTCAGTTTACACTTTACGAGAATTCGCCATTATTTAGCTTAATACTTGTCGACAAGCACCATCTCAGTGTAGTTTTGGAACATACAATAGCAGATGGGGTAGTTGGAAACTACTTTCACGAAATATTCCTAGAAAACTTGGCATATGTGGATGATATTTCTAATGCAGATGAATTTGCAGAGAATTATGGTTTCCAAAAAGGATCAGAAGATACAATTGATCTTGATACATTGGTATTTGACACCGAAAAGGATAGATATCTTTTGAAGAACAATCTCCCCCCACCAATAGACGGGTTTCTTGCTGACCCTGATGTGGATTATAGCGATAATGACCCAGAATACTTTGATAAGATAATTCCGAAAGAGTTCCCACAAAAATGGCCAGGTAGATTTCCCACTACTAGGGATTTTAGTATAAGTTTCAAATTAATTAATTTCACCCCCCTGCAAACGAAAAGCATTTTGGCAAAATGCAAACAGGAAAAGGTAACAATAACTTCATATATAGAGGCTGTGGAGGTGCTAACTTTGCAACCAATATTTGGCGATGATCACTACTCCACTCATAAAATTGCGATAGCTCTCAGGAGACATTATGACCCAGAAATCTCTGACGAGGTTTACAAGCCCATGTTAAGAAACAAATCTTACAAAATTTTGGGTACTCTGGCACATTTTGGTATTACCGAAAACTTTCCTCCGATATATGAGTTTTCTTGGGATTTAGTCAGAAGAATAAACGGAGACTTAATAAAAGCTACTCAAAATAAAAAGGTGTTAAATTTCTCAAAGCCATTTAAAGATATAGCCGATTACATGGATGAAAATACAGATTTTTTTGAAGCACAGTTAGGTAAACCCAAAGCCGATGCAATGAAAATTTCTAATTTGGGCTTTATCAATACACCGATTTATGAAGTGATGGACAAAAAACCATGGCAAATTACAAATATGATTTTTTCGCAATCAATGTCACCATCAGCATCTGAATTTATGTTGAATGTTGTGTCTACACCCATTGGAGGTTTAAATTTTGTCTTGAGTTACGTTGACAGTAGTTTTCATGATTCACAGTTCGAAGACTTTGATGATTTTGTCTTTAAATTGAAGGATAACATCCTTAAGTATGCATGTTAATATAATACTACGTAGTTTTAATGAATAGCCGTACTCATTGTAAGGCTTGTAGATATTTAGTATGTATCACGTGCGACCTGATCAATAGCTAAATTATACTTAGTGTTAAAATCAGATAACATTCTACAGAAGAAACAGGTGTAGAAAACACAATTCCAATGATACTAGGGGTAAATAATGATAACTCAGTTGGTAGTCACGAGATACCTTTGAGGAATCGACAGACGGGATCCTGGATAAACCAAGAAGATATTCAAGAGGTTAAAAGGTTTGATGATTTCACTACAATCGATTGGGTTGAGGATGAACTATGCGAACACTGGAAGAGATTGTCTAAGAATAAAAGTGTCAATAACCGGGCTACATCGTTTAAAGATAAATTGATATCAGCGACGCAAAACTGGTTTGTATTGGCTCTCATGGGAATAATCATAGGGTTAATTGCAGGATGTTTAAATGTAATAACGGCATGGCTAGCGAGTATACGATTTGGCCATTGCTCAGGGAATTTCTATTTGAATAAGACATTCTGTTGTTGGGATCAGGATGAGGACAAATGTAGCAATTGGGTCCGTTGGTCTAACTTCGGGCCTTTTAATTATATCATATATTTGTTATTCTCCATTATGATGTCCTATTCGGCAGCCATTTTGGTTAAATCATATGCACCCTCAGCAGCTGGTTCAGGAATATCCGAAATTAAATGCATAGTATCTGGCTTTGTTATGAAAGGGTTTTTGGGATGGTGGACTTTACTAATTAAGAGCATTGGGTTGCCGTTAGCGATCGCATCTGGCTTGAGCGTTGGCAAGGAAGGTCCAAGTGTGCATTATGCTGTATGCGTTGGTAATTCTGTTGCAAAGCTATTTAGTAAATACAAAAAGAGTGCTTCTAAAGCTAGGGAGTTTTTAACTGCAACATCAGCAGCTGGTGTTGCAGTTGCGTTTGGCTCACCCATGGGTGGTGTTTTGTTCTCGATTGAAGATATTTCCACGGTTTTTCAACTCTCAACTATTTGGAAGTCCTATTTCTGTTCTCTAGTTGCGGTTTCTACTTTAGCGGCCTTGAATCCATTTAGAACTGGACAATTGGTCATGTTTGAAGTCACCTACAACACAAATTGGCACTATTTTGAAATACCTTTTTATATTATCTTGGGAATTTTTGGCGGAGTATATGGTATAATTGTATCGAAATTCAACATACGAGTGGTGGCATTCAGAAAGAAATATCTAAGCAACATGGCTGTCAGGGAAGTTATAATATTATCATCATTAACTGCCTGTTTCTGTTATTTCAATCAGTTTTTAAGACTTGATATGACTGAGACTATGCAATTGTTATTTAATGAATGTGATTCAAGTTCTGGACATGGTATATGCGACCCTAACTCAGGAAAATTCACACTATTTATTTCCCTACTATTTGCGACAATTGCCAGAATGTTTCTCACTATTTTCACGTACGGCTGTAAGGTTCCGGCTGGAATTTTTGTCCCATCTATGGCAACTGGAGCTACATTTGGCAGAGCTCTTGGTATTATTATAGAGAAGCTTCACCAGTCTCACAAAGATTCTAGCCTATTTATGACATGCCCGGCTAACGGAGAAAAATGTATTATTCCCGGAACCTATGCATTCTTGGGGGCAGCAGCGGCGTTAAGTGGTATAACTGATTTAACTGTTACCGTTGTCATTATCATGTTCGAATTGACTGGTGCATTACGTTATATTATTCCGACAATGATTGTAGTTGCAATAACAAAAAGTATTAATGATAAGTATGGTAAAGGAGGTATTGCAGAGCAAATGATCAAATTTAATGGCTTGCCTTTAATCATGTCAAAGGAGGAATATAAATTTGATACCACAGTTGATAGTGCTATGTCTGGTATTACTATAGCTTTTCCCAGCGATGAAAATGAATATATATCGGTCGGTCAGTTAAAGAGAATATTGGAAAAGACAAAGTATCGTGGATATCCAATTATTCAATCTACAAGACAACCTCGAGTTGTAGGATATATCACGAGGATGGATATCGAGTTTGTTCTAACAAATAATGAAGACAGCACGGATGATGCTGTATGCAACTTTAAATCCAAGGAGAATATAAATACCATAAATAAGATTGAGTTTGGTTCGGTGATTAATCGATATCCGTTTACAGTAGCGGTCACAACAACCTTGGAATATGTCTTGGATATCTTTGTAAAACTTGGGCCAAGATGCATCTTAGTTGAACAAGAAGGTTTACTTGTTGGAATAATAACCAGAAAAGATATTCTCAGGTATGAATCAACTATGCATGCCGTACACAATAATATTGATTCGCATCATGCTCATGAAGAATTTGATAGAAAAATATGGGAAACCATGAGTTACCTCGGCATATCTATACGGAAGTATATAGGTAATCTCATATATAATGATGAAAATCGTTATATTTGAATTTTATAGACGATTGAATAAACGATTCTATTTATTAATGCAGTTTTATATAATATAGTACATTGTTTCTATTCTGTTTTCCATTTTCCATTCTCTTTATAATCAGAATACAAAGTCTTATAATAGGTTCTTCCTGGTATATCCAATGAAGAACTAATAAGCCTTAATTCAGTTTGAGAAAGAACATTAAAAACACTGAATAGGCCAATCAATAATTCATTATTAACAGTACTTTGGAAATTTAAGTTCAACGCGAAATGGATGTAGTTTAAAATAAGAATAGGTAAATGCTTTCTAAGTGATCTCTTTATCATGGTCGATGAAGAGTTCAACGATGTCTGGTCAATTTCTTTAGAGATGGTATTGGATGGTTCGCACAAATTACTTAACAAACGTGAATATGCTCCGGCAGCTTTTATGGATGAAGCCAAGTAATTTTCGTCCAGACTTTGCATTCTGAAGGATAAGGGTTCTAATAACGAAACACAGGCACCGATTATAACGTGGTGACGTGAAGACAACTTGTATCTATGAAAAAGCAAAATATGCGACATAACTTGGGTTGATTGAACATAAACGTCAACAACTTCCTTGGTAGTAGAAAGTTCTAAGGCGCATAATGAATACGAAATTTTGGTGATTAGCGTGATGGTTGTCTCAAGTGCATATTGGTTGAAAGACCATGTCATATCACTCAAGCAATTCTTCAATGTATTTAATATTGAGAGTATACTCTTATGACCGGACAATGAAATTAAATCATAGTTTGTCAAGAGAGTTGAAAGTGATTTAATTAGCAACTCGGTATGTTCTCTCTGATGCTCCTTCTTTAATGATTTAATCAAACAGTTCAATATTTTTACTGAAATAGAAATATTCTCTATATCATTTTCAATAGTTATCGAATGTAAAACAAAATAAAACGAATTTGTGAATGAGTCAGTATTATTTGCCAACCTTTTAAAGTAATTTACTAATGAAACCGTCATATCATCATTGTCTCGTGTGAATTGACTTTCTAACGTGAAGAATAAACTTATCATATATACAGAGCTTCTGAAAGAAGTTTCCGTTAATTTAGATAATATCTTAAATAGAATTATTCTTACTTTGTTGACCTGAGTATCATTATCAGTAGCTGGTAAACTTTGACCAATTTCTTTAATTAAAGAAATAGTCTCTGTGTGAGACTTATCGTTTTCCAAATTTGCACATAATGAATTCAATAGCCAATATATAGCGTAATAATCAAAGTCTTTACGGCTCTTGCATAGCGAATTTAATATTCTTTTCGTGCTGTTTGAGAAGTTAACGACCAAATTTTGCATTTTTTCTTCGAGCTTGCTATCTTTAATAAGACGGGTTGATTCAATCATAATTATTATTTGAGTAGCTTGGAATTCTGGTGGAATTTTAGAATTTTTGAAGCATTTAAAATGCTTAAAATAATCATTCAAATATTTTAAAGACTTCAACACATATTCCCGATTAGTATCTATATTGTATTGATTTAGATAATGCAACCAGATTATTTTGAGAATTTCTTGGGCTAAGTAATAGGAAGAAGGTAAAGAATTATTTATCAAGTCCAACAAGAGTTTGAAATCTAATTCAATTGAAGATTTGAAAGAAGGATGGAATAACAAATGCTTCAAAGCAATTCTTGTTGACACATTAATATTTTCAACATCTGAATTACTAAATTTTTTAACGATAATATCTATTAGCTTCTTCTTTGAATGTTTATCGAAGCATTGTATAGGTATAATAGCCACCAAATCTATTAGACCTACGAACTTCTCTTTTTTACTCCCATCTAAGCCTTCAATAATATGAACTAGCAATGCATCAGTTGAAGTTTTTTGCTCAAAAAAGACATCGCCATCATTCTTAAAGTAATTGAAAAGAAAAGCTTCAAAGTCTAAGCAACTAAATGCTAAGTTAATAATTTCGCAAACTTGCTTCCTTGGAAAGAACTTATCAAGTATTAACAACCATCTTTCTAACAAATTTTTGATAATAGCTTTCAATTGCGTAATGCTAATACTATGTAAAAATTCACAAAAGTGTGCCTGGTAATCTTTAAAGAAGCCATCATCACCGATTATTTCGATAATTCGAAAAACGGTATAGTAATAAAATTCCAAATTTTCACATTTAGAATTTGAGACAAAGGATACAAAATTTGGATGAGATACTAATACATCTTCTCCATATAAGCATAATATATAGTACCTGGCCTCCCAAGAACCATTCGAAGTTTTAGTGAACAATTTATTATTCTCAAGAATACATCTTTTAGCGGAGTCTGTTTTGGCTAATGGACAGGTAAGTAATCCTTTAAGCACAGAAGTAACCAAAGGGTACGTCCCATCTTGATTAAACAAAAAATGTAGTAAGGTATTCAACTGACTTGTTGATAGGTTGTTTATCTTTCTAGAAATAACATGAACAAATTCACTTGATTTCCAAATTTCATTCTTTTTGACAGCACCAAGCCAAATATTTTCAAAGAATTCAACGAACTCTCTTGCTTTTATATACGCATCGGCAATACTCCCACCGATCTTCATAGTTGTCTCTTTATCCAATGTTCGAGGAATATTAAAGATGATATCTTGAGAGTTTTCCATCGCCAAATCTATATCTAAGTTGAATAAATGTACAATTAAACTCCAATTTATGTCCTTCTTTGAGTTAAGCTTTACTTCATTATCGTATATGGACTTAAAAAATTCATTTGATAAAGCTCTGTTAACACTTGAAAGTAATTCCAATAAAGTCTCTGACATATGATTGAATTTCTTAGTGTTAATTATAGAAAGAAACAAACTTTCACATAGTTTCATATCTTTACTTGATAAGTTTTTAATGATTAATCCGAACAAATAGGAAATCGATTCAAATGAGATATCCTTAGCTGACTTCTTTAATACTATTTCTATATTCCCATTCAAGGAACCAATAGATTCCTTGTTAAATATAGTCTTGCATAAAATATTTTGCAATATATCTTTGCTTTGACTCAATTCTTGTTCAGAACTAATAAACTCCAATGAACAAGGGAGGCATTCGACAATAAATTTGGTTAAGTGCTTCTTATTATATTTATGGCTCACATGAAGTTGAGGTATTTGATAAAGTTTATGAACTACTGTAGTCCATTTATCGATTATGGTGTCATTGAAGTGATATTGGTTTCTTAAATGATTTATAGTTGTTACATAAGATGCAAGCAAGGTAATAGAAGAATTATCATCAATTTCAAAATAATTATCATTCATAATTATACTTGTTGCCTTAATTACTTTACTAATAAGTTCCGTATCTCCCGCTTCAGTGGATTTCTTCAAAATACTAACAAGTAAATCAACAAACTTTACCTTTTTCATAGATTTGGTTCTTGAAATTTTATCATTATTAAGAAGAATCCAGACTTTTATGAACAAGTCCCAGCATTGCGTATCATATTTCCAGTTCTTAAAGTGGTTGCTGTCATTTAATCTGTCGGATAATAGATCAAAAATAAATATATGCTTATTAGGTAAATGGACATCTATACTGCCATCGAGTAATTGATTTGCAATTAGAATGATTTTGTCTAATGAACCTCCCTTTGCTCTCAAAAAGCGTGTAACACCTTCTGCTGTATTAAAGGTATCCATTGCTACTTAGGGAAGTCAGCTTGGGTAATATGCAAAGTTTTGGTCTTGTAATCTGAAAATACTTTCCTCATATAAAACATTGATTTTAAAAAAAATTCCGATGGCATCAAGTGTGAGCATCAATAACTATGCCCGATCAAAAAGTTTACGAAGTTTCCCAAGTAGTGTCTTCATTTCTACATTATCTTAGAATATTACTACAGTAAAGACAAGAGTCGTACACACGAATTCTAAAAAAATATAATCATTAAGCAATATATTTATTTATTAGTTATACCATATTACTTGAAGTCTAACCTAGATTAACAAAGTTTCAATCTTATCCTTAATACCGTAGATTTGGTTCTTGATAGCAGAAGCATCGTTGGTGGTAACAGATGCAGCAATAACTGGTCTGGATACACCACAAGCTCTACCTAATGCGGTCTTTGATGGAACAAAAACGTATGGGACGTTCTTATCTTCACACAATAAAGGCAAATGTAACAAAATTTCAATTGGCTCAGTGTCTGCAGCCATGATGATGAACTCAGAAATACCTCTGTTCAAAGTTTTGGTTGCTTCGTTAGCACCTTTCTTTAATTGTCTCAAGTTTTGAGATTGTTGGACAACGTCCAAGATTTGCTGAGTTAATGCAGTGTCTGCTAATGGAAATGCTTTTGGGTTTGGTGCTGACATTTTGTTTCGATAATAGTTATATAGGTTCCTTGCGATAGCTCACCAGAAGGTTAATAAAACAACCAGTTAGTTTAATCCTAGAAGCCGTCAGAATTTTTCACTACATTACACCTCATCTCAAAATTATTACAGTGGTTACCCGCCCAAATTTATTGGTATCAAAAATACTGAGGATATAGAGTTAATAACATACCGATGAATTCCTGAACAAACAGCCAGTGTTCGATTAGAAGAAATTCATCATCCCTTTAATCAGATAGTTATCTATTTGAAGTATTGATAACCAACTAAACAGTTAAATCAATTAACAAGACCTTTAGAATAAGTATCCATAATGTCTGATTTATGGTATGTATTTAAATTACTACTATGGCGTGTCAATTAAGTAGCAAATGGGGCAAAGCAATTTGAGTAATTGAAGATCAAACGCTTGAAAAGTTTCTAATTAATTTGACAGTCGTATTACGAAAAGTTTTGTTGGATTGAGAATTATTCGATGAACGAGAAGTGAAAGATAAGAAGAATTGTTACTAACCGTTTATTAGTCCCGTTTATGCTCCATTCTTTGGATCCATTGGATGTGCAGCAGCCATTGTTTTCACCTGTTTTGGTGCCTCCTACGGTACTGCTAAGTCAGGAGTTGGTATCTGTGCCACCTGTGTTTTGAGACCAGATTTGTTGGTTAAGAATATCGTTCCAGTTATTATGGCCGGTATTATCGCCATTTACGGGTTAGTTGTTTCTGTTTTAGTTTCTGACTCGTTGAAGCAACAGCAAGCGTTATATACTGGGTTCATTCAATTGGGTGCTGGTTTGTCTGTCGGTTTATCCGGTTTGGCTGCTGGCTTTGCCATTGGTATTGTTGGTGATGCTGGTGTTAGAGGTACTGCCCAACAACCAAGATTATTCGTCGGAATGATTTTGATTTTAATTTTCGCTGAAGTTTTAGGGTTATACGGTTTGATTGTCGCTTTGTTGTTGAATTCCAGAGCTACCCAAGATGTTACTTGTTAAAAGAATCTACACGTCACAAAAATAATTTTGTCTTTCATTTCTTTTAATTTTTCTATTACACTTGACAATCTACCATTTTTTGTACTCTAGAAGTTTAAGAATTCTTTTTTTAGTAGCCCAGTTGGTTCACATCGACTAAATTTATCATATAACAATATTTGTTGCTACTTGTTTCTTGTATTTGATTACATATTTTATATTATAGAGAAACAAGAGGTTTTTGGCTAGCATAAATATTTGCACTATTCTCTATTTATCTTTGTTTATCTAGTATAACTCAAGAATAAAAGGAGTTTCATCAAAATGCTATATTCTGTTTTATTGTAGCCTATCTAATAATATACATTACGTATGATCAACATATACTTTTCCAATTTTTGCTACTACTTCATTTCTTAAGAATTTTATCAAAGCTTTGATATCTTTTGGCAATGCAATATTCTTCAGCTTCAATATCACTCGCCAATCATAGATTTTTGGAGAATTTTCAATATTACTGATGGAAAATTTATACAAGTTTTCACCCTCCACAAACTCGTCCTTCGTTACCTGAAATTCAAAGGTATCGATTAATTCAATTATAATAATTAAATCTGGCAATTGGAATTTCGTACTTGTATCAAGTAAAAATGGTATTATCTGACTTAGTAGTAAAGGGCAAAATTTCTTAGGCAAATGATTGAATCTCAATATATGTATTAATCTCGAGAGTTTATCCATAGCAACATTGCTAGGGGTTTCTTGCAACGATTTGAAAAATTCAATCAACACTGCGTAGGGGGAAAGACACTGCTTAATAACTGGATGCACTTCGAAGCTAGGGTCAACTTTGCGGTATATAATATTATTAATTAGCTCATCCTTTATTGGTCTGTTATTAATTAAACTGTCTTGGAAAATCAAATCCCAAATTATTCTATGAACTTCTTCCATACCTGCATTTGATTCATTAGTAGCTGACTCTGGATCGTAGCAGTTAACAAGCATATTAAGTGACTCATAGAGATAACCATCTTTTAATGATTTCTTACCGTATATTTGGTATAGTTGTTGTGCAGTCGAAATTAAATTCAATTTTGCACATATTGTTAAAGCCCATTCCAAGTCATCATTTGTCTTACATTCGTAATGCGGCAAGAAGCCAGCTATAGTGTTACGATTATTAATATATGATTGCGATGAGGATGAAATATCAGGGTTTGATAATAATCCAATACCAACCGGTACCAAGTCATGAGTATTCAAACATTGATACGCATGAGTAGTTAATAAATACTCCGAAATGGTTTTCCTATTCATTAATTCCTGTAAATCTTTGGAGGTTGAGGCAGAATAGTAATTATTCAATAACCCCTTAAGTTCGAGTAATCTTGAAACGTATGCTGACGTAGCTGAGTCTATAAGGTCAATGGAGGCAAGCATCTTTAGGAACTTTTCTTCTAATATATTGACGAAACTTTGCTCACTGATAATACTCAAATCATCACTATCTTCAATCAATAAGGGCGGTTTCTCGTTGATAGCAAGGTTATAGTATTCTTTAAATAAATCTTCGTCATCTCTAACTTGATACAAAGATAAAGCCGCATATATTTCATACCACTTTTCACAATGCACTGCTATAGTTTTAGGTAACCCAGTAATTACGCATAAGAGGTCATAAATTTGATTGAGAATAATTGAACCTTCCCCGTCAGTTATTTTGCTCTTAAATTTGGGAAATAAATCTCTAAATTCGCAGCATGATAATTTCCATTGTGGAAATTGATGCTTATATGACATCGAAGTATAATTCTTTAATAAAGTTGAGAAATCTTCGATAACAGAATACAATTCTGAATTCTTTTTTTCCAATTCTTCATATTGAGATTTCGAAATTGCCGCAACTGCTTGCGTGAGTAAGCCCCTAGTTAGTAGTTGTGACAAATATGTATTCCAAAACTGTGGATGCAAATAAGGCTTTGGAGAATTCACCATCACAGATTCAACTAATTCCTTATCTGGTTTATAATCAAACCTATTAATCCATTTGGCTATTAATTCAGGTTTCAACCTAGTTTCCGAACAAAAGTAATTTGCATTTAAACAGTCGAGTATACTTAATAAATAGTAGAATTGTTCGACTGTCTCATCGTCAACTTTCTGATTTTCAATGTCTTGAATATATTTTGACAAGTTTTCAACAAGTTTAGTAAATGCTTCATCAATTTTGTTTATCCTAAATACTTTCTTGGCATTCGGTCCAAAGCCAGGTGTAGCGCTTATCAAGCCAATAGGCTCTTCATCTTCTTCCAAATCGATTCTTGTAATACTATCATTTGTAAGCCCTTCCATTATCTTGAATAGCGCATTAATATATTTGGTGTACGCATTTGATTTCTCATTCTGGGTTAAGCTATCTTTGTACTGACTAGAATCAAACTGAAACTTAATAGCTTCTTCTGAATCTAGCCAATCTTGAAGCCTTATATAATTTTGTTTACCAGACATATCTTTTGATTTGCTCCCAGTTGATGAATTCCCTGTCAGCGATTCATTGTCAGAAGAGAACGAATCTTCTGGAATCTCCAACATTTCAATGTCATCAAACTTTTGATTCAAAGCTGATGATTCATCATTCATGGTCGATTAAGCCTGTTAGTTATAGTTATGCTTTGTATTATATTTACTTGTATTATACTTGAATATAAAAAATCCATTACGACCAAAACAACAAAGTCGTGCACCGGAAAATATGTAACTAAAATTCTGTTCATGGAATCATATTAATTCACATTCATAGACCAATCTTCGTAAAAGATTCTTGTTCTTATAGCATGTCTTGAGGTCGTTCTTCATTTCAATTAATAAGCTTTCCCTTTCGTCGTCTGTTTGCTCGTTTGTAATTTGAAAATCGAGCGCAAGCCATTTTTTGACCAAAATTAGATCATGTATTCCAAAGTGTTCCTTTCTCATATAGGAACCAGTTCCATCTCTAAGTAAAGTCTTCCAATCTTTCTTTGAAAGCCAGGAATTATATTTCATGCTCTTTGCTTTACTTACGCAATGAGTTAGTGTTCTCAGATGTGTGACTAGTTCAAGTTGGCATTTGTTTAGAGTCTTTTGGATCTTTTCCACTTGGCTATTATTTATTTGATTCAAGCAGTATATCCCACCATTAACAGTACCAATTACTGCAACTGTATTCGAAATAATAACCTTTTGATCTAATTTATCAAATTTGAATGCAAAGTCATTCTCTGATATTCCAGAATCAATAGCCTTAATAACATTGATCTGATCTCCAAGATTGAATGCCAACGTCTGTTCGTTTTCATTTTCACAAGGATTAATTTGAACACAGGATATATTACCTAACGAATCTCCGAAAATAACTTGCAAATTGGCTTCATTTGGATTATGTGACAAGATATCAAGTGTTGTTAAAAAATATGGTTCAAGTGGGGTGTATACTTTCGCCAATGTAGCCTTAATATGATCAGATTCTATATCTTCTTTCATGTCAGCTCTATATAACCCCTTCATTATATCCCCCATTATAACACATCTACTTTTTACCACAGCATCAATTGCAAAAATTGGCAATTGTACCATAGAGCCAGGGAAAATTCGCCAAAGAAAATGGCTGCTATCAATATCAAAAATTAATCGAACAAGGAAAGTAATATTACCACAGATTAGGAATTTGAGTTCTTTTTCAGAGAAAATCTTTATAGTTTGAACTGTTATATCGGAGGCATCGGAAAGCCCAATTATATCTATTGGGGGTAATTTTTTTATCTTGTTCTTTTTTATATGGAATACAAGAAGCATTTCATTTTTTGCTTGGCTATTAGTTATAACGACAAATGAATTTTGTGGAACCATTGTTTCAATTCCATTCGGAATCATGCACAAGTCGATCAAATCCCAGAAACTACCATATGGGAATTCAAAGATGTCAATGACTTTCATTGATGTGTCATCCACTAATTTTAAATAAGAGTACTTTTGATATTCTTCATTGGTCGGATTAATTTTATTTTCAAAACATATGATTATTGAATAGCTCGTATTCGGCATGTGTATAGATTTGGTATTTAGCAAGTCTGAATATATCACATTGTCTGAGGATAATGGATCCAAGTCTCTATTAAGCGAGTACAAACTTAGATTATTAATCCCACTGGATATCAATATTTCATTCTCTGTAAGAAAAACAGCATCGTTTAAGTTCTTCATCCCTTCTGAAATTGTTATAAATTTGTGAAAAGAAGTAGTTATATTAAGAGTAAGGCCAAGTAGTTGAGTTTTGTTGAACAAGAAAATTTCATTATCTGTATTTTTAATAAATTTGAACGGCAAATCTGATAAATGCATGGAAATTGAATTTTGATCTTTATTTATATGATTCAAATCAACACATACCTGAACAACGTAACCACTAGTATCCAGAAATAATAACCAGGACAAATTTGGATACTGCTTATCATACGAAATAGCACATGAAATGATAGCTGCTTGGGAGTCAAAAATTGAAGTCTGGATCAATGATTCGTGGTGAGGAGCATTTACGGTAACTGAGTACAATTCATAACATCCGTCTAAAAACGCCAATAATATTAAGAACTTATCCTTCGATATGCGTATGAAATCAAGAGTGGATGTTCGACTATCCACCCATTTTGAATGAAACCTATGTAAGATGTTGATTCCGTCATGTAGAATAATTTCATTGCTTTCTAGTACATAGACAAAAATTCCGTCTTCTAAAATCTTACCCTGATAAATTTTAGAATTAGAGACAATTGAGTCATTAATACAGCATATCTCATCAGTTATAAGAATATCTTTCTTATTCACACGGCGATGTGCTATCACCCTTTTTGGGTTAACGGAAGTCGCCGTTGGTTCAAACTCGATTATATGCCCATTTCTTCTTATTACATATTCTCCATTAATCTGTCCTTTCATATCCTTCGTATCAATAGAATAACAATTGTTCTCATTTCCTGATAGGGATACCAATGTTGTTTCTAATTCAGTACCGAACTGCTTTAGTAAAGATAAACGATATATGTCGTTAGTAACTTTCTTGAACTCTCCACTATCATAGCCACCACAACATGTAAGAAGACTAATCATTCTCCCTGTACGCTTTGTAGCAATATTTAATATAGGGGGAGATGAAGGGATGAATTGACAAATATTTATATACGGTTTCTCCCGAAATATTTCAAATAATACCGATTGAGATAATTTAGACGATGCAAAGAATACATTACCTTCTATATGGTGTACATCACTCGGGATTGTCGTCATTCCAAGTCTAATTAGAAAAAGGGACTTCACATTCATCAGGGACTTCCGCGTTAACTCAGAATTAAAGTAAAGTATATATGTCTCTCCAGTATTCGATATCAACAAAATTCTTGTATCATCGATGATAGTGTAGTTTTTAAAGCTAGTCGACATAATATCAGAAGTGTCAGTCGCTTGTAACTTTTTGGTAAGAAATATTTGATCACCATTTTGTGAAAGGGATATATCATCTAATTCATTAGCAAGATACAAATTGACGTTTGGGTTCGGAAAGTAAAAAATATGAAGTTGCGTTAGAATTAATACGCCTCCCGTCCTTGGGGCAATAATGCAGGTTGGCGGTTCGTCAAACTCTTCAAATTGGGTGATAAGCAGGAGCTTTCTTTCAAAAGGTTTTATGCGGTAGTATCGAAGCGAATAGTTATAGTTGAAATCTCGATAGAATATCGCTAATGTATCCTGGGATTTGTCCATATTTTGTAGTATCACCATTTGTTGAACTACAATATTTCCAATTGATACAGTTCCAATATCCAAGATCAGGCTCAGACGAGCATGTCTTTGGCTACTTTTACCACTTTTTCCTGTCAAAAGCGCTTGAAAATCAGTGTCTTTGCTTATAAGCATTATCAGCACCAAACCTTGGAAACAATGCATTATAAAATATGATACTTCACTGGCCAGGTCAACAAGTAAAACAGATTCTGTATCCAGCAATGGCTGTTGGCCGTTTGAATTAATATGACCTACATCGATACAGACGAATTCTTCTTTCCCTGGGTGAAACCCCAACCAGAACAACGCATTGGACTCGGTTAGCACCATTAGCCAATCCCTTTGTAATTGCGAAGTTTTGAATATTGTCATTGCCGATACCGCATCATCTATACTCAATGATTCTTTCAACAGTAAACTTGGTCCCTCTCCTAATGAATTCAAATCGTAAAATTCCAACCTATCAATTTTGCTAACCACAACTGATGCCTTCTCATCACTAAAAATATTAGCATATATTGACCTATTAATACAATTCGGTGGGTTTATTTCCGATAATAAATACGTCATTTTCTTCAAACATATGTCTCTCTATTAATAGTCACACTGTATCCTTTACCATATCTATTGTTAATTGTCTAGCTGATCAATTGTTTTTGATATCTTTATCATGAATAATTTCGTTTGCAATCAAAAAGTCGTGTGAATACATACTGGAGCTAAAATTGCAAATCATTCAGTTATTTGTGGCTATGACAGGGTCCTTCATGAATTAAACCAAGTAGAACGGCCATTTTACTTAGATTTAAACAGAATCTAGTAGGCTTAAGCATCATAGGGGCCATTGATATACTAATATTCATTGTCCCATGTTGCGCCGGAAGAGTAGCACTTCAGCACACTCTAATAGAGGACAACTACCAGATCAAGAGGGTAGTAGTAAGCAGGGTATTACAAAATCGGCATCACACTGGAAATTATTTGATAAGTTCAAGTTGCCTACACCTCCATTGAAATCTCAAGCAACAAGTCTGATAACGAAGGTGAATGAGGCCAATGGGACGAATAAATTGAGAGAGACTTCATGCAAAAAGGAAAAGTATGTGAAGAATTGTCAGTGCTGTGGGACAATTGTGTCATACCCAGGTTCCACGGGCAAATTTCGTTGCTCTGTGTGTGGTACAACCAACATATTGAACCGTGAGGTAAGCCCCGACCCTTGCTCCTATCCACATACCTTGTCGTTCAGATATGTGAAGAAGATACTTGATCAATGCATACGAGAAGCAGATGAGGCAAATAAACAGGGGCAATCGAAGTCTACGCATGAAGTTTTCAGAAATCTTTCTGAATACCTTTTGGATGCATTCAGTTCATATCCGTGCTTGAGCAATTCGTTTAAGGTAAAGAAATCCAGTAAGAAATTACATTACTCAACATCAAACTTGAATGTGGAAGATATAAGAAGCACATTCTGTTTATTAACTGAATTACCTACTAAGAGACCATTATATAATGCATTGGCTGGGGCTTCTGATTTGTTGAGAAGGGTCGAAGTTTGGTCAGATAGCGATGCACGGAGTTTGTACTGGCTACTCATTTTATTGGAGATTCCATTTCTCTCGCATGCACTAGTGAATTATGAAAAGCCACCACCAAAAAAGCATTCAACTATGATGGACGTCCCAGAAATCAAATCATTGTGTTATGACATATTAAAAAGAGTCTTTGGAATTTTAGCAAGTTCCAGCACGACGGCGGCCAACAACTACATAGCAAGCTGGTTCTCGAAGCTAAGTAAAATTGAGTTTATGTTGAAAGTTGATCTTGTAAATTTATATATTACTTTTCATTTGAAGAAATACTACTATATTGCCAATAACCCCCAATTGGCAAGAAGAAGACCACTGGGATCATCGTCTAGACATCATGAACAGGAATATTTAAATAGTATTCTTTTGAAAGAAGAGTTAGAAGGAGATATGCAAAATGATATTGATCTACCCTCTTTGTCAAACTCCCCATTTATTCAATCGTCCGATGGTCCTTCCATTAATAAGAGATCCAAATCTAAGAAGGACCAGGCAGTTAAAATTAAAATCCATCAATATGCCAACGATTGGCATTTGAGAACTGCTGTAATGTTCCTTGCCACATTTATCAAAGCAAATTCAATACGACAAGATGCAGATAAGTTGCCTGTTAGTGTATTTTATAACTCATTGGTGGATTTTGTGAACATAAAGTTGGACTTTGATTCGTGGCAGAATAAAAAGAAGTCTGATACCCAGGCAACAAAGGAAACAAATGAGCCTGAATTACAAACAGTTATAGATTATATCCGTGGCTCTCGTAATGCGTTCGACTTGAATGAATCTTCGTTCTTCTTTTGCCAATACCCATACTTAATATCATTAGGCGGCAAAATATCTATATTAGAATACGAAGCCAGGAGACAAATGGAAAGGAAGGCTGAGGAAGCTTTCATAAACTCTTTGGATAAGAGGATGGCAATTGATGTTTATTTTAAAGTCAGAGTTAGAAGAGAGTACATTGTTCAAGATTCGCTTCGATGCATTAAATTAAATGCAGCAAATTTGAAAAAGAGTTTGAGAGTTCAATTCATTAATGAACCAGGAATCGATGCCGGCGGAATAAAAAAGGAATGGTTTTTGTTATTAGCAAAAGCATTATTCAGTCCGCAGGCAGGAATGTTTGTCAATATTGAGGATTCCAATCTTCTTTGGTTTAATATCGTGCCGATTGAAAATTATGAAATGTACTATTTATTCGGCGCCGTTTTAGGTTTGGCAATTTATAATTCGACCATTCTAAACTTGAAGTTTCCAACTGCTCTATATAAGTTACTTTTAGGACGGTCAGTTGATCTTGATGATTATCTGCAACTATACCCAGTGTCGGCAGCAAATTTATTAAAATTAAGGAACTACAATAATGAGGAATTAGACGCAATAGATTTAGCATTCGAAGTTTCCTACACGGATTTGCTAGGTAAGGTCCATTCTAAAGACTTAATTCCAAATGGCAGCAATGTTGCAGTAACCGTGGAAAATAGAGATGTGTATATCGAAAAGTACGCCAAATTTTTCATGTGTGACGGAATGATAAACCAGATCACATTTTTCACCAAGGGCTTCTCTAACGTCATAGGCGGCAACGCATTGTCCTTATTTCTGCCCGAAGAGATCGAACTACTCCTATGCGGAAGCGAGGAAGAGAAAATCGACATAGCTATCTTACAGTCTATTACCAAGTACGTGGGCTGGAAAGATCACGATCTGGCCGCAAACTCATCTGTCATAAGATGGTTTTGGGACTACATGAGAAACTTATCTCCAAAACAACACAAGTTGCTCTTAGCTTTCGTCACGGGTTCTGATAGAGTACCTGCAACTGGTGTGCAAAACTTGAATTTCAGAATCAGTAGACTAGCTCATGGAAGAGATACTAATAGATTACCTATTGCTCATACGTGCTTTAATGAGCTTGCATTATATGAATATTCTTCACCTGAAAAATTGGTTTCAAAATTAAATACAGCTATATATGAAAGTGCAGGATTTGGCATTAAATAGGTTTATTAATCTTAATCATTCCCATAACTAGTTAGTAGAGTTCTAATTGCAATAGACTATTAGCCATATATAATCACATGACCAAAATTGTTACCCGGTTTTTTGCGAGGACCTCTTTTGAGCCAATAAAAAAAGTTCAAAAACAAATTTCAACCTTCTACGAAGGATTTAGTCTTAAATATACCGTCAATAAATAGATTAAAACAATTTACTTAATTGTGTATTATTAAAGATGTCATCACTTGCTTTTAGATCTTTAAGAAATGGTTTAGGGTTAAAGAGTATGTAAAAAAACTAGTATTTGTGGATAATAATGACTATATGTTGAATAATTCATAATAGGTGAAAAATTCAAGAATTGGGGTTGTAAACACATAGTCATATTAGAGACGACGAGAATAAACTATATGATGGGAATAAAATACTAACGCAATTATAGGTTCTGTCAGAACTTTAACCTCTTCCGCCTCCGCATTGACAAAATATGAAAACCCAGACTTCAGCAACTATTTAAACAATAGATCCGAAGACAAGAACCGTAATTTCACTTATTTCATGGTTGGTTCCATGGGTTTGTTGTCTGCAGCTGGTGCCAAGTCCACTGTTGAAACATTCTTGTCTTCTATGTCCGCATCTGCAGATGTTTTAGCTATGGCTAAGGTCGAAGTCAAGTTAGGTGCTATTCCAGAAGGTAAGAACGTCATTGTCAAATGGCAAGGTAAGCCAGTTTTCATCAGACACAGAACCCAAGACGAAATTGATGAAGCTAATAAGATCGATATCAAGGTTTTGAGAGACCCAGAAAACGACTCTGACCGTGTTAAGAAGCCAGAATGGTTAGTCATGTTGGGTATCTGTACCCATTTAGGTTGTGTCCCAATTGGTGAGGCTGGTGATTTCGGTGGTTGGTTTTGTCCTTGTCATGGTTCTCACTATGATATCTCTGGTAGAATTAGAAGAGGTCCAGCTCCATTGAACTTAGAAATTCCAACCTATGATTTCACTGATGATGAAACCTTGATGGTCGGTTAATCTTCTCTCAATACTTAGATAAAGAAAGAAAGATTGAAAGCATACTTATATGTGGAGAGAGTGATTTTAAGATTTCATGTTAATAGGTGATTGTGAGTTGTTTAATTTTAAAAAAATTATATTTATTTTTCAAACCATGACGATATACATTTATTATATTACTGCTTTTAAATATAGTATATTATACTATGAATAACTACTATTTTTATTGGTTAATGATTTTATTTAGTTTTTTTAGTTTTCTGTATATTGGTAATATACTGCATTAGATAAATAGTGTATCTTGAAAACTTGTTTCACTGATGCAACTGTAGCTTGTTCGGTCACTTGACAGAAACCCTGAAGTCCGATTACTTGACTTTTCGTAGTTAATTATCTACTACAATATGATTTTCATCCAAATGCAATCGTTAATTATCTAAGTACTTCGTTAGCAGTCAAATATATTTACACCGGCAGAAACGTAATAAGGAAATCTAAAAAAAGGTGAAGGTCGTAATAGTCATTATATTCTCATAAGCATAAGTACCCTAGAAGTTATAACCTCTGTACGAAACATGCTTGTCGTCGTGGAATGGATTTTGGTGCTCCATGCTTCCTTCGTCAACAGGATGGTATCCACTACCACCATAGGCCGGTTGTGGTTGTTTAGTATAATAAGGAGCCGCCGTTGGATACATGTTAGGGTTATTATATGGAACCTGCTTCTCCACAACTTTCGTACGGCCACCCGATCTACAGCAGCAACAACACAATGCCTCGATACAACTTTTACCCAAACAGATACACGAAACAATCGTAGATATCACCCAAAAACACACCAATACCGCCAATACAATTCCCACAATTGCTACGATCTTGCATGTTTTATTATCCATACAAGTATCCCAATGCTTAAATGCATCTGCTGTAGATGTAACATCTTCGTTAAAAGACCTTCCTAATAATTTTGAGGGACACAATTCGGTTGATAATTTTGGAACATGCATACTTTTCTTGAATTTTTTATTTGGCAAAGATAACCTTTTAAAACCAATATTTAGCTTCTAGTCAATAAAGCTTATGGTTTTATATATATATATATATATCAGATTGAATAAGGAGTGTTCTTTTGTTTCACATTTCTTTATCAAACCTTTAAATACAAAAATATTTGATGCGGCGAAGTAAACGCGTAAAGTGATCAAGTCTATGGAGTACGTCGAATTATTGTTTTAGTACACAGTTCAAACATTATAAATAGAACTGCTAATGCAAGGCAAAATGTCCTATTTTACCAAGTCATTTAAAGTAGTTAAACAGGTCCAATATGGCCGCAGGATCAGTTTACTTATTGGAGAAGAACATCTTTTAACCCTTAAGGTTTTTAAGGTGGTACTATTGGATTTAAGCCTCTGTATAGCCTCTTCAATTTGCTCTATTTTATCATAAATTTCTTCTACTTCATGTACCAGTAGGAAATTGCATATTTCCCTTTCGGTGCTGAATTCAATCTGGAGCGTATTATTTGCAGTTAAAATAGGTAGATTTAAATTATCCGTGATAATGATCTTAAAGCTTGTTGCTTTTAGAGTCCGTTTATATGGCTTGATTATAAACGAATTCGAAGGTAGTATCCCCCGAATGTAGCCATTAACTTCGAACATTGTGCCTTTCTTGATTTCGACAATAGTTGCCGGAACTTTCTTTAACTGAGATAGCGAAACTTTGTTGATAAGAAAGCCGTCCAAAGAGCTTACGCCAATGTCAGCAAAGGAGTCACCGTCCTGTGAATGATAGAATGACGAGGGCATGTCGTCGCTCGGACTTGGAAACGTATTTGCAGTAATTGGCTTTTGGGTGTCATCTATGTTCTTATGCTGGTGGAATGCTAAAGTTGCGCCTTGTGGGATCCTTGGTACTTTCAGTGGTCGCTGATCTGATCTCTGGGAAGATTGGGTACCTATTTGATGATTCAGTCTCTTATTACTTCTCGTTGACAGCATGATATCTGTAATAGGGAAATGACGTGAAATGTCATTTATAATTTCGGGGGTTGAATAGTTAACAAACCTGCTTACTAAATTATCTATTTTGGGATCATCTGGATAAAAGGTTTGAATATTATCTTTATCTAGAGTTGTTAAGGAAATGAGATTACCTTCAACTGCTCCTTTGTATAGTTTTAATGAAAACGAAGCTCTTACAAATATTCCTTCCTGTTCGAATTGGCAATTATTAGGATTATTAAAGTCGTAGTCATTCATATTAGGATTAGTTCTTCTCAATTCTTTAGATATTTTGTCCATCAAATAATTAGGTACGTTTATAGATAGCACCTTCTCTGATTCAAGAGATCCATTTGTATCAGCATTCAAATAGAAATCCAATAAGATGCTATGAGGTAACACTTGACTATTGAATGCTGAAGAAGAATAACTTGTAAAGTCAGTAACGTAAAGAATACCAGGGGCATTGGGTTTCCACAGACAACTTTTAAATAATGAAAGACAATATACGGGTAAAGTAACCTTATATTTCACGGCTTCGTTGAAAGATATTTCATCTGGGCTTGGGATATCTGCTAGGGAGTTACTATAGCAAGTTTGATACATTATGTATCGCAATTGTTTAGTTTATATCCTATATTTAATTCTCTAAAACTTTTACTGGAACCTTACGCGATTGATATTGAAGACGACCAAAAATGGATTTTTTTTACCTGATTTTCCGGAATTTCGTCATTAATCTAAATGAAAAGTAAGTAAATACATTATTTGGATGATACAAATGAGAAGACGTTACTAATGTCACATATCTAATCTTAGAAGCGGGAAAGACACCAAAATTAGGTAAAAGGGCCCAATCGTTACTTAATTCTCAAAAGGAACCCTCTGCAGCAAAACTTCCACAAACAGCTGATGAATATATAGATCAGGGGGCAATTGATGAAGAAAGTGGTGACAGATGGCTCGGATCAGACTTGGCAAAGGGTTTAAGATTTTATCAGAAAGCCTATAGTCAATATATTAAAGCAATTGAATTGACGCCCAATGATAACCTAGATAGTTACTATAACGCATCACGCCTTCTATTTCATGTCTACAATCAATACTTCAAGACTGATGGGGTTAATGTGTATGATTTGAATAATGTTGAAGATGCAATAAGCAAAACTGATCATTCAGTTATTCAAGATCTAACAAGAATTGTGAATGCTCATGAAAAAGCCATTGATGTAGCAAACTCGTTGAATATTAGAATCCCATTAGATCTATTATTTAATACGGCCTTAGTTTACACTGAGGTAATAGAGGTTCAACAAGATGATGAATCGGCTGATTTCAATAATACACTAGAATTTGGATACAAAACACAAGGTATATTCCAAACACTTTTAGAGTTTCAAACAACAGAACTTCAGAAGTTTGTTAACGACTTGAATGAAATGAACAATAATTCCTGTAGCCCAATCTTAGGTGATTCGTCGTCAAACCCCGATGCTCCAACACAGGAAGAAGAATATACTAGTGAGGAAGTTCTTCAACCTTCAGATATATTTGATACCATCATATCGGCATACCGCTTATCGCAAGCTATACTTGAAAACATAAGTGAACCGAGCATACAGATTTCTCAAAGTCTAGATATTATAAATCCGTTTTTATCAGTCTGTGAAAGCATTGCAAACGACATGATTTTTAATTTCAGTGAATCCAGCAATAACAATCGAGAGATGATATCGTCCATTACTACAGAGCAAATCAATGACTACCAAATTTGTAAAACTTATATCAGGGGTTTGACCCTTAATGATTTCAGTCCATTATTTGACTTGTGGAGTACCGAAGGATTACCACAAACTCCGGAAAGATATATGCTGACGGCTGACAACATTCAAACTTTAATTGATAGAAACGATATAAACTTAACTACAGCAAATTCGGATGAAAAGATAGCAGATATATATTGGAAAGCATTAGGGCAAATGGCAAGTAATTACAAGAAAGCACAGGAGCTTCTAAATGAAATTTTCTCGGAGAAGAAGAAAAAACCATCTGGAACTGACGATGGGCTTGGAGTTATCATTTCCCAAATCTGCAACATCATTATTGCCAGATCAGATATTGATTTGCAAAGGTCCCAACTATATAATTACGAACCAGCAAAAAAGCACCAGGCAGTATTACTCCAAAATTGTAAGACTTTTTTAAAAAATGCCATGAATACAGCTAATACGTCAGGTGGATTAAGGGAGCGTATCACCGAAAAACTTCTGAGAGAAAAGAGGAAAATTGAATCAGTAACTAGACTTTGTATACTTGAGAACAAAACTAGTGTTCAAGAGCTCGATACAATCCTTGGAAGACAAAAGTGGGTATCTGAATTGCCAGCTCTAAAAAAACTAGGCTATTTTGATGGATTCGGTATATCCAATATTACAATACCTATGGACTTTTAGAGATATCTTCTTCGAAGAGTATTTATTATACAATATACGCATTACCATTATATGTCTATTTATTCTTATTCCCGATCCCAATTTATACAAATATTTTATTACGAAATCCAATCTCTTGTATCTATCCCAGCAACAATATAGTCATATTATTGGCGAATCCGTCATATTATTAACCATACATGAATAATCTGCATAGTCGTCACAGTGTGAAGTTGAAGCACTGCTTTCAAATATCGAGCTATCAATGAACTGTAGCGATATCGAATGCGATCGACTATTATTGACCAACACTTGTAATATGTTCACCTTTAAAGCGTATATAATTAAAGACACGAATTTCATTTGCTTTACAATAGCCATAGATTCCAAAACTATGTATCAATGTTGCCGTTTATAAAGGTTCTTAATATTACAAAGTATTTGTCAATGGAACAGTCGTTTCTGCCTAGACCAAACTAGAATTCAATTTGTAAGATAAAATCTGACTAATAGCCGCAATTTCCTAATTGAGAAAGTACGATAAAAGGCTAAACGGTTCCAAGCTTTACAGAAACGAATACCCATTGATGGTAACTACAAGGCATAATAACACTATTTTGTTGTAATTCACTATATACAAATACAAATAAATAAAGAGAACTAAATACATTCAAACAAAATATTCTACTTTAATAATTTATCAAAAGCTGGGATTAACGACTGAGCCAAGGCGAAAGAAAAGACTAATTTAGGACCAGTGGTTAACAATTTTGGAGTCAAGCCCTTGAAGAAAGATGTAACACCTTCATTCTTGAACATCTTTTTCAAAATGGTGACACCAGATTCGGGGTTGTCAAAGTTTTTATTTTGGATTCTAGTTTTAATGACATCTAAAGGAGCGGAAACAATCAAGGAAGCCGAAGCACCAAAAATTGAAGTAACAAAGTTTTGGGTCCAGGTGGCAGAAGAGTAGTCAGTCAATCCAAAGATATATTCTTTGGCAAATGAGTTACCACCAAATAAGGCAAACGAACCAGGGGCATTTCTAGCAGCTGTCCAGCCCCAGCCTCTATATAAACCAAACCCTTCATCAGCAAAGATCTTCAAAACACCTCTACCCCGGAACGACTCAGGATTTGTTTGACGTTTGATTTTCAACACATCTAATGGCAATAACACGACCTCACCGATACCGATCAAAGATCCAGCGGTGGCAGATAACAAAGCCTTTCCGGTCTTTGGTCCAAACAATGACTCGTAGTTATCTCTGAAGTTCTTGGTCAAGAATTCATTTGCGAATGGTTGTCCACCGTATTTGTACACTCTTTGCAAGATCTTGTAACAAGCAGCATATCCTAAACCTGGAAATAAAGTAAATAATCTTTTCCCTAATGCCTGTTGCGCATGTTCCCTGAATATGACGCTGTTTAATTGAGCGGAGGATGTAATTTTACCATGGTTGGACATTAATCTCTTCGAAATAGTATCAACAGGATGGAAAACTGCGATTTCGCAGATACCTGCTGATGCTGATCCTAAGACTCTAGCAGTCCCTGATTGTTTCTTGTCCGAAGTAGCAGCTGGAGACATTTACACGTATAATTATCGTTTCTTTATGTGTTTTACTATGATTTATGGTCTGACTCAAATTGTGAAAAATTTGTTCACCGCGCTTAGCTGAATCTAATTTGGTTAACGCACGCAATATCGTTAGGACTATGACATCTTCAAGAAATGATGCCTGCTAATAAGAGAAAGAAATCCTTTTGTTGTAATACAAGTCAGAAACTGGTTTTAACATTAATATAACATGGCAGCAGATTCCCAGTCAACCATAGTTGAGGATTATGCTCAGAGTTTAACAGAGTTGACCTTTAACTCTCGGCCAATAATTGATAATCTTACCACCATCGCTAAAGAAAGTACCAACGTTGCCGACGGTATTATTAATGCAATTATCAATAGAATACTCAAATGCATTCCAGACCAAAAGTTGTTTGCGCTCTATTTGTTGGATTCGATTTGTAAGACGGTAGGAAACCCATATAATATATTGGTGGGAGATGAAATATTCAAACTCTTCTCTCATGTATACTTGTTGGTAAACGATGTGGTGAGACAGAAGTTGGTAAATTTATTCGAAACTTGGAAAATGACAAAAACAAAGGGTACGAATATGCCTTTATTTCCCAAGGAGCAATTAGATAAAATTTCGGCGTTTTTGACCCAGGCCCATGCCAAGTATTCAAAGACGAAAGACCAACTTACTAACGCTGCATTGATAGACGATATTAATAAGCTAATTCCAATATTCCAAAACAAGCTCATAAATAACCCCGATCCCAAGTTATCAGATAGATTTAATGCATTGAACCAGTTGAAGACATTATTACTGAGCCTGACTATGAAATTGAATGAGTTGCAAGCAGTGCAGGCACAATTACAGACAATCAAGCAACAAGAACTAAATACCTATAACACGCCTATTCCGACTCCAGCTATAACTCCGGCTACAACGCCAGGGTTTAGCCCAGCTACTGGTGTCCAAAATGACAAAGCACGCGAATTATTTGGGATGTTGGTTGTTTCAGGCTTAATTAAAACAGACCAATCTCTTAAGCTTGGTTCATCTCCATCTTATGAATTGAACTTCCCCAAACAAAAATACCAACCAGCTATTAATATCCCTAATAATGTAGATTTACCGTCAAATAGCGTATTAGAGCAATTATTAATAAATTCAAATGCCAAATTCAATATCCCTAGCTCAAATATTGCTAGAACTGATTTTGAACAGCAAAAATTTAATGAGTTAAATAAGTTAGCGATCGATTCTAAAGGTTTGCAACCGTTTATAAACTCTAATAAGGTAGCTAATAGCACGAAATCCTTATTATATGACGCTAAATCTTCTAAGTGTGGAACTTGTGGTAAAAGGTTTACAACCGATGATGCAGGTCTCAGTAAGAGAAGATTGCACTTAGATTGGCATTTCCGTATAAATAAAAAGCTGGCAACTTCAAATGTTCAATCAAGAATATGGTACTTGGATGACTACGATTGGGTGAAGTTTAGAGATGAAAACCTATTGGAATATTCTACTACTTCGAACAAGGAATCATTAGAAGCTAATATAATGAATAATTCAACTAATGCAATGAAAGCAGAAACACCTTACGTTACCATCCCAGCAAACGAAACTAATATGAATAACAAATGTCTTATTTGTCGTGATCAAATTAAGGCTACTTATAATGATGATTTGGGTGAATGGTGTTGGTTTAATTGTATCAGAGCTCCAGGCGAGGGTAAGAACAGTCGTAAAATCTTTCATGCCACCTGCTTCAATGAAGCTAATAAAAAGAGAAGCGCCGAAGGAGAATTGAATACTAAAGTCAAACGGGAGAAAATTTAAATACATGGATTTCTTTTGTTACATACCTAACCTATATATAATTAATTAGCTAGTTAATAAAATGAAATTATTTTTGGCATTTATTTTTGGCCTAAACATTTTAAGATCTCATCCCAAACCTTACCTGGTTTCTGAGAAGCATCAACACCGGACCAGATACCAGTCTTTCTGTAGTAGTCGACAATTGGTTCGGTTTGCTTGTGGTAGGTGACTAATCTCTTCTTTAAAGCATCTTCGTTGTCATCAGATCTTTGAACCAATGGTTCACCAGAGATATCATCAGTCATATCCTTCTTTGGTGGGTTGAACAACTTATGGTAAGATCTACCAGAAGCTGGATGCACTAATCTACCGGTGATTCTAGCCACCAATAATTCGTCGTCAATCTTCAATTCAACAGCATTTTCCAATGGAGTCTTTCTGGTTTCCAACATGGAGTCCAATTTTTCAGCTTGTGGAATAGTTCTTGGGAAACCATCCAAAATGAAACCGTTTGAACATTCCTTGTTGTTTTCTAATTCGGCTTTAATCATGTTAACCATGATTTCGTCCGAAACTAATCCACCTTGATCCATAATCTTCTTAGCTTCGACACCTAAATTGGTCTTGGCTGCAACTTGTGCTCTTAACATATCTCCCGTGGCTAAGTGACAGGCACAGAACTTTTCCTTCAAGGTTGGTGCTTGGGTACCTTTACCAGCTCCTGGTGGTCCAATCAACACCATTCTAATGGATTTTGGAATATCTGGAACAATACCAGCTTTTTGTTCCAAATATGAAATTCTATCTTGTAACTTGGTTACGGTGGCTTTTAAATCTTCAACAGACATACTAATTTTTACTTGAAGTGATGTAACTACCAAAAATACTTAACTTTTCACTTGTTTTAGTTTGGTCAAAACCTCGACGTTGATTGGAATTGGGACTAAGGTCGCGGCTTATATAATATTTCGGCTTCCCAAACATTTTTCGCTACCGTTATCGGGCAGAAGGTAAGTTCCATCACTAGGTCTTGAACGAAAGTCGATGCCCTCTGTCCTACTAAACCGATGCTACTCTTTATATTAGTAGAAGATTTCTATAATTTCGGTTGATATTATCGAACATAAATTACTGGGTAGTTATTCATGTAAGACTAAAAAAGCATGTACGCAACTACAGAAGAGATCCAAATAAGCTAGAACTGGTATGGAGGTTTGCCAGTATCTATATATATAGTCTTTTCTAAACTAATCCATTGAGACACTTAATGAATATAATACGCTCATTACTCACAAGCATTATAAAAATTGGGGTAACACCATCAGCATTATCACATGAACACAAATATATAAAGCCAGAAAAATCCTTGTAGACGTAACGTTGAAGATTATTTAGGGTGAAAAGTATCATGATTAGTTTACAGGGTATATTAATGTTGTTAAAGCTTCCAATCGACCTCTTGGTTACGTTTGTGAAGTTCTACACTGTGGGTCTTCCAACACGTAGAGTCAACAACAGTTTGTTTGAGTCTTTGAAGCTAGTGGTTTATAGGATGGCTTTGACATTGAGGATCCCAGATACTTACTACATATCGTTCCACAGTAACTCGTTTCTTTTAAAGTATGTGATAGGAACCTTGTATAAGTCGATTACAGACCAATTGCCAGGATACGGGACGAAATATGACAAGAACTCGCTATGGCTTGTAAAGCAGCCAAACAGAAAGCCGGACGACCCAATCTTGGTGTTTTCACACGGAGGGGGATACTTCCTTCAAACCATGCCGTCACAAGTGGAATCCGTGTTAGCTATGTACTATTTGATCTCTCCAGAGAAGAGGGACCGATTATCAATTTTACTTTTGGATTACGATTTGGCGTCTCAAGGGTACACGTTGCCACACCAAACAAGTCAATTACACGAAACCTATCTGAACTTGACTACAAAAGAAGGCAACACTAATATCATATTGATGGGAGACTCCGCTGGTGGGAATTTGAACCTTGGATATTTGCAATTTTTGAAGAAGGCTAACTTAAAAAACATTGTCTATCCAAGAAAATTAATCTTGATTAGTCCATGGTGCGTCTTACAACCAGAACTCGAGAAACTCCATTCAGGGCATTCATATTTCCAGAATTATGAATATGATATGGTGACATATACTACTTTTAAGTCAACGGATAAAGTACTCCATATTGTAGATAATCCAAAGGACCTTAAAAGCTTACAGTTTTGTCCAGGCTTGCCTCCTACTGAGTCGGAAAATTGGGATTCAATTCCAACTTTGAAGGATCCGGACTACGATGTTTTCGTTGTTATGGGTGAAGACGAAGGTCTTAGAAGTGAAATTTTGGAATGGTGCGAGTATGCACTTGACATTGACTACAGTTCGAAATATCAATACGGTAATTCAAATAACCGTGATGGCTTAGAGGGATATGAATGTATCAGAAAGGGAGGCCCAAATAAGTGTCATGCGAGAGTTTATGTAGAACCATGGGGTATTCATGATTCAGCGTTGTTCTTTGAGAACCACTTACTCCTGAAAATCAAAAAGAAATTACAAGATCCGACTAAACCGACCCTCAATGTCAAGGATATCAATAGGAAAGAGTTCTATGGTATCACACGGATTGTAGAATTCTTAAACGATACTTTATAATCATATAGAATTTACAATATAAGTAACATTTTGTCTGAGCCCGTTGTTCATCTCGTAATATTATCGAATTAAATTTTGTATTTATTATCAAACTAATTAAAAAGTACGTTCTATAATGATCCTCGAAGTAGCAACTATTCATCTAGTGACTAGTGAACAATCACTTGAAGTAATGTAAAGCTCCCGTCCTAAATTAGACAGGATAATGGAAATGGAATTCAAAGGTAAAGAATCATTAAGATTGATATGTGTGAACTTCCGGCACATGTTCAACCTTGACAAGCGGCCTATATATTGGTTTCCACATTTGTGATTGAACCCATTTCAAACACTTATTGAAATCTCTTGGAACTTCAACAAATCCACCATCAGGTCTCTTTTCACTTTCCACTCTTGCTGTGCCTTCTTTCAAAGCCTGCAAAATAATAGCGGTTGCAACTTTAGCACTCACTTCATCGATTTCCTCTAAACGTGGTAATAAGCCATTTTTAGGGTTTTCCATTTTTGGCGACAATGAAGCTAATTGATCAACACCAGCAGAAAGCATGGTATCAGAAATGGTGGTACATCTAGATAAAACTGCACCTAAACCAATTCCTGGGAATGAAAAACAATTATTATTCTCAGAGATTGCGAAGCCATCAACTGGTGGGAAAGGGGATCCAGTAGCAATCAAAGCATTATTGTCTGTCCATTTCATAATATCCGCTGGTACAGCTTCATGTAATCTTGTTGGATTTGATAATGGGAATACAATTGGTTGTGGATTATACTTGTACATCTCCTTAATTACTTGTTCTGTAAACGCACCAGCTTGTGTAGAACATCCTATTAAAACCGTAGGCTTCACATGTCTGATAACATCCACGAGACTTGTTGTGTCTACACCTGCCATACCATTGTCTTCATCTGCATACCTTACCTGGCCCTCAGTTAAATCGTCAAATGATTTCAAGAGTAAACCGCGACGATCCATACAGTGAATCGAAGCAGCGGCCTGTTCTTTTGTAGCACCATGGCTAACCATATGATTAACTATTTGATCAGCGATACCTAAACCAGCCGATCCTGCTCCATAAATCAAGACTTTTGTATCCAAAAGCTGTCTATTTGTATATTTTAATGCCGCAGTAATTGAAGCCATCGCAACTGCACCAGTGCCTTGGATATCATCATTAAACGAAGGTAAAGACTCTCTATATTTATGCAACATTTTTCTTCCGGTCGAAACTCCAAAATCTTCATAATGCATTACTGAGCTGGGGAATCTTTTCTTAACAGCCTGGATAAATTTATCAACAAAATCCCAATATTGTTCACCACGGACTCTTGGTATTTTATTCCCCATATATAAGTCGTCATCCATTAATTCCTTATTATTAGTGCCTACATCTAAGACAACTGGTAAAACTCTAGCTGGATGTATGCCACCACATAATGTCATTAAACCCAACTTAGCAATTGCAATTCTAACACCTCCAACACCTTGATCACCAATACCTAAAATACCTTCTCCATCGGAAACCACGATGTAATCGATATCCTTATTTTCTCCATAAATAGATAATCTTTCATCTATCGAATCTGGATCATTTATATCCAAGAAGCACCCTTCCGGCTTCCTGAATCTGTGCGAATAGGCTGCAATTGCATCCCCTTCTGTAGGAGTATAAATAATTGGCAACATTTCACGAATATGGCGTCTTACCAATTCATAGTATAATACTTTATTCTGCATTCTCATAGAGACACAAAAATCATTCTTCGCCAAGGGTGTTTTCAAATATGTGAATTGTCTGTAGGCTCTTTCAACCTGTTCATCCAATGTATTAACCTGCAGTGGTAATAACCCTTCCAAGTGAAATGCCTTTCTCTCTTCCTTACTGAATGCCGACCCCTTATTGAAAATTGGTGAGTTCAAAAGAGTGAACCCTTGTAAATCACACTCAATAGGACCCTCATTAGATAATCTGGTTGTTTTAGGCTTCAATGATGCTATTGCAGCCTTGATCCCAACTGGAGTTTTGATAGTGTGGGTGTGAATCGACGAATTTGTACAATCACTGTTCAAACGAACTTGGCCTGTTCCAATTCTTGATTTCGATGGAATTTTAGCAATCAATGTTTTATGCGATTTTATCATTGTAAATGCTATGTTCCTTTTCAGTTTTCACTCCTTTTACTTATAAGTTGTCAATAACCAAATTAAACTCGAGAATTTCTTCTCTGAAGAATTCGTGGCTCCCGCTGTTCTTTATATGCTGCTACGACTATTTTTTGATTGATACTAAACCGGTTGTTCTTTCCGATACCCTTTTTCGCCCAAATTTTCGAACGAACGGTTATTTCCGGTCGAACTTTTCACGGACTAGCGGCCTCATATCAGAAGTTCCAGTAATAGCTATAATAGCTACCTGTTTTTATTGAAATCTTATTGTAGTTCAAGTTCTACCACAAATGGCAATTTTTGAAAGAAATCACTACATTAAAACTTAAGCATGCAGTGAATAACTCAAATTATTACTAGTCATAGTATAAAATTATATGGATGAACTCTGACATATTCACGTGTTGTTATCTCGGAAATGGTCTGAAATTTTGTATCCCCTCGCTCGCACAGCATCAAGGAAATTCACGGACGCTTAAGATGCAAGTATCTGACATTTTGCAGCGAGCAACAAGCGATTTTTGCAAAGAAGCTCTTATTATTTAATACAAATATGGAAATTGGGTCAAAGATATGAGATAATTAGAATATATGGTTGTATCAAATAGCTTTCTAGGGTAACCTAAGTTAACTTAACAAGCGCTCAAGAGGTACTACAAGACTAGAAGTTGTTGGGGCCTATGCAGCAGATGTGGAGATAAAATGTTGCAAACGGGTTATATCGGAATGAGCTGAGCGGAGTTTTTTCCGCAATTGTTCGAGGTCGGAAAAACTTTTGCTGCAAATCATCAACAGCTACGGTGGGTTAAGTAGATTTGGAGCGGTAGGAACGAAACGGCTGTTCGAGAGATCTACCGATCTTTGTAGGCCGCGATGGTTATTGCGAAAGGTGATAAGTGGTATTTTTTTTTTTACAATGATACAAAGTTGGATTTGTAGAGAAATAAACATTGTCATATATTCATATAATCAATAGTTGCCAATGATACACATTTTCAGTAGTAGGGCCATACCCTCCTATACCTTTCTTTTTTTTCTTGGTCCATCTTCAGATATGGTTGCCTTACTTTCCGCGTTTTTGGAAACGGCATTCTTGTTTATCATTTTCTGCAACTTGGGAACAAAGCAGCTCGTCCTTCCTCCGACTGTAACAAAGTCGACTTCATGGCCTTCTTCTGTTTTAGGTTTGGCACTATTTTTCCGCCTCTTACCCCACCTGTACAACATCAACCAATTCGAAGGGAACTTTGTAACATCACCTTCTACTTTTACACTATACTCACATACATATATAAGGGCATTGTACAACCTTTCAATTATAGGATGTACTATGTGGTCATCTTTTGCTAGTTTATTGCCCAAAATTTCAGTAGGATGGATTCTAGCTTGGTAAAGAATTTCATCACCTACCCAATTACCGACCCCTGAGAAATGTTCTTGGTCAAGCAACAAACTCTTGATCGACTTTTTCTTACTCAAAATCAAACTATTAAATTCCTCTATGGTTAATCTAGGTCTACCATGATTATCTGGATCAGGGTCTCCAAAGGTGAACTGCGTTGATGGCACTTCAAGGGGTTTTGAATAATCTGGTCCTAACGCAGATAAAGGTTGTTGGTTTAATAAATCTTCATCTGATTGTACAGACGGTCCCGATAGATACCTTACTCTTCCTAATCTTCTTGGGTCGACAAAGACTAGGTCGTATTTTTCATTGGCCTTTTCCAAAACCATTTCAAACTTAACAAACCTCGGGGGCCAATCCTCCTCTTCCTCTTCTGTATTGTTTATCTCATCCTTCAATTCATTTACATCCTGCGTTTGCTCGTCTACAGCACTAGATGCCGACTGAGATTCATCTTCCATTTTTACTTTCCTATTGAAATATTTGGAATCTATTCCCGTAGATATGACCTCCTCTTTTTCTTCCATTTGTTTCAAGATCTTTTTGTCGCCTCCATTTTCCATAAAAACCAAATGTGATTTGACGTTTCGAATTTTAATCATACCTGTCATTCCGAAGTGCATTAGCAATACTCCCGTATCCTGAGGCTCATTATCTTTGCTCAGATTCAACCTTAACCAAAAATACTTCCCATGCCGTCCTACTGATTGAATAGTACTATTAAGAATATTAGATTTTAATTCTGTTAACGCTGCATCAGCATTAGGATTATTTTTCAAAATTGGAAGTAATAGTGGATCATTATTCATGTGGAGCTTCGCTATTCTATATCCAATTACATTTCTTCTCAACAAAGCACATACATGTGCAACCTTGAATTGTTAGTATTATGCTCAATTCACCCAATAACAAAATTTACCTACTTCTGCTACTTCAGGCATACTGACTAATTAACCTGTTGATCTTATCTTAAATTCAAGAAAGAAAATATTGGGATTGAGAAATAGAAAAAAAAATGCTCCACGGCAGGTTCGAACTGTCGACCTTCAGATAACACAATAAAATTACTATGAGACTGACGCTCTGCCAACTGAGCTAGTGAAGCACTTTTAGTTGTTCTAAGATAACATGCTTATATATATACATAGTATATAACTGAAATGATATATCATGGTTGCAAGATCAGAGGTATAAATAGAGGGGGTTCCGCCTGGAATCTCAGACGAGAGACCAAGGGAATTAGGGACTAAAAATAACTAGTTATAGCTAGTTAGTTATCTAAGAGTAATAGAGTAAGTTACATAGAGTTCTATAATCGTATAAAGAGAAAGGTTGAACGAAAAATTCAAGAACAACCTAAGAAAGAAAATGATATATATGATAATATTCTAGACGAATATGAATTAGAATCAGATAACGAGAAAATCGAAACAGAAAGAAAATGTATTGTGAACATACAAGGAAACATAGAAAGATCAGAGAATTTATTAGAAGATTCATGCGATGTGAATTTTGTAGCAGATATGGAGTTAGATAAAGAACCCATAAAGAATGCCGAAGTAGAAGGTAAAGAGAAAAGTAAACTTTATTCAAATTATTTCCGTTTAATCATTCACTTCGAAGCGTATAAATATTTGGCCTTTTTTGGTGCTATCTTAAGAGTTCCATTTCTTAGTATTCCTAATATTAGGAAATTATGCGGTTAGCGCACTACTTGTCACCTTTAATATATTAGATAGGAAAAGTGATAACTGTTCTGTATCACACTTTAATTAACTTAGGTCGACGCCCATTTAATATGAATAGACTCTTCGGATCAAAAAACACGGTACCGAAACCATCATTGAATGATGCAGTTAAAAATATAGATGAAAGAATTGGATCATTTGATGTGAAGTTGTCTAAGATAAATTCAGAATTATCTACCTATCAACAGAAAATATCTAGGATGAGAGATGGACCGGGAAAATCTGCATTAAAACAAAAGGCACTAAAGTTATTAAGACAAAGGAAACAGATTGAGTCACAGAAAGATCAATTAGAAAACCAATCTTGGAATATGACGCAGGCGGCAATGACGACAGATAACTTGCAAAACACGATGATAACAGTTGATGCAATGAAAACAGCAAACAAACAGCTCAAGCAAACATATGGTAAAATAGACTTGGATAAGATTGAATCATTACAGGATGAGATGCTAGATTTAATTGATAAATCAAACGAATTACAAGAATCTCTACTGACCAGTTACGATGTTCCAGATGAAATAAGTGAATCTGAGCTTGATGCTGAATTAGATGCGTTGGGAGAGGAGATGGATTTCGAAAGTGAAATGGCAGAAGGTGGCGTGGGAGTGCCAAGTTATTTGAATAATGATCCAGCAGGTACTGAGAATTTGCCTACTTTTATTGACGAACCTACAGACGAAAACCCTACAAAAGTTGCTAATTAGATATTGACAATGCGATAATTTCATTAGGTACGATCTTTTTACATATATAAATAATACATCATTTCTTTCTTTGAATTGCCATGAAATAATTTCCTATGTTAGGGTTGGCTGTGAACTTCCAACCATAGGCAGGTAAATAAACACATCCTTTGGTGTCAATAACTTCGAAAGATGCCTTTCTCTCTGGGTCTTTCTCGATCCAATTTTTAATTTCCAGCTGGTTGATATACTTGTCTAATGTGTGAGTTCCAACAGGAACTATTCTGAGAACATGTTCACCCATGAAAATGGTAGTAAACCAACTCACGAAATCTCTATTGATTGTGGACAAAAATATCCAGCCTCCAACTTTAACTCTCAGTAAGGCTTCTATTAAAACTTTTGATGGATAAGTGACATGCTCTAACATCTCAAACATTGTAATGATATCATACTCATGATTGATATCCAAATCTTCAATCGCTTTTAATTCATAAGATAACTTGCCAGATTCATTGAAAATAGGATCCTTGGAGCTATGTAACTTAGCAGCTTCCAAGACGTCTTTAGACAAATCAATACCCTTAACGCTTTTTATGAAATTTAACCTGGCTAATGATTCTGACAAAATTCCCCCGCCACATCCGACGTCCAAAACCGATAATTTAGAATTATTCAATAATTCATTTCTTTTTAGCTCTTGTTCTGATAATATCCTATTTTTGATTGGTGTTGGTAACAAATCAAGATTATAAGGTGGAATATATATTTCTTCTTCTATTGGTGTTCCTTGCTTGTTCAACTTTATGTGTGATCTAACATTATCATAAATAAAATCCATCCGTAACAAGTTCATCTTATGAAGGATTCTTTGAGGACCATTCACATCCCACCATGAAGAAGCTAAAGCATTGAAATGTGATAATTCATCCTCTGATGTAGCTGTTAATCTCGTAGAATTTTGTAACAAAGATGCAGAAGTTGATAATTGTCTGCTTAAAGTTTTCTGTTTTACTATAGGGGTATATCTCGCTATCGATTTCATGGTGTTTGATGCTAATAAAAGTATTCATTTACGCAAACTATTTTTTATTTGTTCTCACTCACCGATTTTATTTTAAAATCAAAATTCAGAGTATTCATAATTTGAACTTTAGAATAATAATACCGTTAACTTATAATAAATGTCGGATGATAGCTTAGTTGCTACTAGATCTAGAAGGTCTAATGCTGGCTCCCGACTTAAGCATTTAATTGAACAAGAAGAAAGAGCGAGTGAAATTCAAGAAACAGCTTCTAGCATTATCAATGATGAAGATGAGAATGTGAATCTCTTATTTCAAGAAGACGAAGATGATCAGGAATTCTTTGAAAGCGAAGAGGACGAAGAGGTTTCTGATGGTGTGGAGGCCAAGGAGAGTGAGAATGATGATACGATTAAGAAGGATGATGATGATGTTGATGTTGATGTTGATGATAATGAGAGTAGAAAACGAACTCATGAATCTGATGAAGAGACAGAGCAAATTAATTCTGATGAAGTACTCTCCGATTCTGATATATCCATGTCAGATTCAGATGAAAGCGAAGGTGAAAAACAACTTCAGAAGCAAGAAAACCTAAAAAAGCGTAAGATGAAAAGAAAACAAAACATTATACCAACAATTAAGCAGCCTAAATTAAATGAGAAACCGAAGACCAAGAAACCAAAACCAAAGTTGACATCATCTGATTCATTATTATTATCAATGAGAAGATCGTCATCTAGAGCAACAGCGGTTGAAAATAAGCAAGCCTTGGTACAAAAATTAAAGGAAAACGAAAAAAAGCGAGCCAGTGTGGCACCTATTGTACGTGTCAAGCAAGTTGAATTAACGCAGGAGGAAAAGCTTGCTGAAGCTATAGATACTGAAAAGGCCAATATTTTATCTTTACAACAATTTAGAGAACAGGAAATAGTGAAAAAAGAAAGACAAAAGCACTTACTACAACTGAGGAAGGTGCGACTCAAGAATGTTATTAGACTCATAGGTAGCGAGCGTTTCATCACACCTTTAGATGAAGTGAATGAAGCCAGACATGTTAATGAAATAAATAATAGTAGGTCGAGAAAAAAACTTGGCAGGAAGAGAAAGGTTCCCGTCGATGCTGGAATAATGAGGCTTCCTGGGGAAGTCGATACTGAATTGCCAATTGTAAAACAAGAATTGGAACAAAAGAGAATAGACGAAGAGCAATCAAAAAATAATGAAGTGGATTCTGGGAATCTACATAATGATAATAAAACCGAGAAAACTGAGTTGATGGAGAATACGCAAGGGGGTTTGGTTCTTCAAAATATACCAAGAACGGATTCAGAAAACATTACTACCGGAATTGATTCAGTAGCTAAGCAGGAAATACAACCTTCTGATACAGAAAATGGTAATGAAGTTATTTCTCAACGAGATGATATTCAAGACGATGAACAAAACAATGAAAACAATGAAAACAATGAAAAAAGCAAATCTCCAGAAAGTTCAACAAGAGCGCTAAATGATAATGAAATAAAACCAGAAAACGAGGACACTTTACTGGAAACACAAGACAAAGATCAAAAAGTTGATAATGCATCTAGCAATAATAATTCAAGTTTGGAAAATATTGGTACAGAGGTGGATCAAGAGTCTTCTGGCATTGCAGAATCTGGAAATAATGATGATGCAATCGCTGCGGACTCTGGAAATATTTCTGAGCCAAACTTGAAAAAGGAGGAAAAACGTGTCACATTTGCCGAAGATATACAAGACAACGAAAGAGAAGAAACAGAGCAAATCGAAAGTAAACATTCCACTCCAGAATCGGATACATCTAGAAGCTCTGAAATATTTGAAGGTCCTTCACAGAGAGTTTCTCGTAATATGATATACCTAGTTGATTTCGAAGAGAAAGATGAAGAGTTTAAGCTAAACGAAGCTAACATTAAATGTATTCTATTCGGAGCGCAATCTATTTTACCGGCATCAAGAAGGTTTAAAGATTTGAAAACGATTATGCGGATAGGTGAAGTAGAAAACCCGTATGCTTCTACCAAACCAGAAAAAGATGAGTTATTCGAACCAGTTTCAGATTTGACGGAAGATAACACGATGTTTGAGGATCTCAAAAGGTTACCTAAATTAGGTATAACGCAAACAATTATAGAAGATGTCGAAGAGGATACCCAAGAAGAAAACGCTGCGATAGTATTGAAAACCGAAGCACCAACTGGTATTTATTTACCAAATGGCAATAAGAAAGTATGCCTTATATCGGGCACAGAAGTTAAATATTTCGATCCTTCTAATGGTATTCCATATAGTAGTGTTGAAACTTACAGGTTCCTAAAAACCATTGAACAAGGAAACATTCCTTGGTATAGCATGGGGGAAGATGCGAACGATAATGGGCCTGTTGAGATATATTTAGGTTCAAGAGATGGTACTCAAAGACACGCGAAAGGTGTTCCTGAAGGATTTGATGGATAATCTACAAGTTGGTCATTAAAATTAGTTCCTACTTTTTTGAATAAATATGTACATAATCTAATTTGAATTATGTTGGACGTCCTTTTCATGGGCTCTAACTAAATCACCTTGAAAGTTCATCAACTTCTTCTTCAAAATTGGAATAAAAAATTTTCTAATTTCCGTCTTGTAATTTTCTGTATTAATTTCAAATACATACTCATCTTCGTCTTGATCATGCACAAATTCAGGAACTGTCACCGTTGCATTAAATTCTTGGTCTTCATTCTTGGTAAGCCCGGTAATTGAAAATTGTAATTTCATATCATATATACACAATACCTTTCCTTTTCTTTGGGTCACATCACAGTCCCCAGCAACTGAGTCTATCTTTGCAAGAGAAAACTTGAAATCCTCATTTTCAAAAACCGTATTTATAATTTCTTCTTGGAAATAATCTTTAGACCAAGGAAGACAATTTTTATCTACCCAATGCCTACATATAATGGTTAGTCCCAACTTTAATCTTATTTTCAAGAAGATATATATACATACCAGTTGTTAGGGTTATGGACTACCATGTTTGTCTAGTTTGTCTATTTGACTTTAACTTCAATGTTCTCTAACGAAAAATCTTGAATAGAATTCATCGAATTTCCATGTACCAAATACCGCGGTGCGCCATAACCAAAGATTATTGGAACCGATATTCAGAACGAATAGAACTTGAAGGTACATAATTATAAAAAGTAATACAGGTATTTAACAGCCAAGGAACTCTTTCTTTCTGACTGATCTTAAACCCATCATCTATATTTAAATTATTATGCCGGCATTTATTTGGGTATTTAGAAAAACATATTGACCTAAGTAAGGAAATAAGTAATCAAAGGAAAGTGATAATAATTAGACGTCTTTGTCAAATATCAATTAATAGAAGTTTAATGGAGTACTTGCAATTTAATGCCTGTACCACCGGTACAATCGTTGTTTGCCAATGAGTACTGGTCTGGAGCACTTGGGCAAGCCTTCCAATCGTCTTTACCATTATAAATCAAATATCCATCACAGACTTCAAATCCCTTGGATGGCTTTTGTTGGCCCCAAGGGTCTACATTACCGAAATCCCCTGTATCTGCATTTAAATAGATACCACGACCATCCTGGTCAACTAAACTGGTATCGGACTTCAATGTTAATGAAACGACATTTCCCGGGTCGCCACCAACACAGAAGACTTGCAAGTGGGAATCGACCTTTTTAATAGGATTGCAATCAAATTTTGTTCCTGGGTTTCTGGCTATGATACCAAAATGAAAGTCCCCCTCATCTCTAGTGACTGGGGCTGATTGGGTAATGGAAGCGACAGCTAATGCAAATAATGAGAAAGTTCCGAATTTCATTGTCTGTATAAGTATTTATTGACTTGTTATAATTGTATTGTAGTCTTGTTCATTAACTCTTTATCTTTGAGGGCTTAAGTACGTATTTATACTTCATTCTTTAGTGTCATTTTAAAAATAGGACTTTTGAATGATGGGACGAAAAAGTTCTTAAATTGAAAGAAGGTTCTATCTAATTTAAGAACTTGGCTTTCCTTTCCCCGAATTACTAGTTCACTGCTCTCATCTTAAGTACTGACCACTATATCCTAGATTTTAGGTGCAAAAAATTATCATTACCATGTATGCAAGAAGTGTAGGTTTTTTCGCAGCTAATTATAGAATATGCACCATGATCATCAAAAGTTCTTTATCTATTTATATACATTCCTTATAAGTTGGACAAAGAAATAATATGATCATGTATTCGAGGTCAAAAGTGATATTCTCCATAAATGGCCAAGGAAGACATGGAAGTGGTTTTGAACTAATCCCAAATTTTCTATTAATATGCATAATGAGAAATCTCAAAGCGACACCCCTTTTCACTTCATATTTTTTTATTGTTTAGTATGATTTCTTGATTTCTTGAATCAAGAGTTATTTCAAAAATATTAGAGTCTAATTTTGATAGTATTTTCGACTACAAGCAAGATTATATTGATCAACATTTATTTTGAATAAAAAAGTATAGATTGCGTAAAGCAATAGAAAGTTAAAGATTGTAGACGTAAAAGAAAGTAGAAATACCCAAGTAACATTTAATTGTCTATACAAATGTATAATACAATCAAGACGTTTCATTGGAAACGAGCAAAGCAATACCGGTACCGCCTTCACAATCGTTGTTTGCTAAGGAGAATTGGTCGGCGCCGCTTGGGCAAGCCTTCCAGTTGTCAGCATCATTGTAAACTAAGTGGCTATCCGAAATAGCAAAACCTTTGGATGGTTTCTGCGAACCCCATTGGTCGACGTTGCCAAATTCACCTGTATCGGCATTGACATAAATACCACGGCCATCCTGGTCAACTAAACTGGAATCAGTTTTCAATGTCAATGAAACAACATTGCCGTCATCTCCTCCAACGCTAAAGACCTGCAAATGAGAGTCTACTTTTTTAATAGGATCGTTATCAAATTGGGTGTCGGGAGCACTGGCAACAACATCGAAGTGAATGTCCTTCTCAATATCTCTTTTGACTGGGATTGCGTTGACAAAAGATGTACCAGCTAAGGCTAAAATGGATAAAGTAGCAAATTTCATTGTTTTGTATGTAAGTAATAGTAGTGTTTGTTAATACCTCATGAATAATTTTGAATTTAGGGAACTTGGACCAATATTTATAGTTGCCTTGGTTGTTGGAAGTAATTAAATTCCATACCAATTCTAATTTAAGAAGCCGTATTTTAACTCTACCCTACTATTGTACCTTTCCCCATCAATAACTTACTTTTGTTGTAGTTTAACTCACTAGGATTTAGGTGCAAAATATTAATAATTCCCTGCGTAAATAGTAAATCGCGCCTAATAATAGAACATGCAAGATAACCTTAGATCCTTATAATCTATTTTTAATATTCCACCATGTTTTCTAACGTTCACGCAAACCAAAATACTCTAAGGTACCAGGGGTGAATACATGTTACAATAGTTATTATTATCGCGAGTTTGTTTAGTATTAATTTCTAATCGCATATAATTACGACTATTATTAGTATATATTAATTGTGTGAATAAGGCAAACTATGACCATGTGTATGAACTCTTACTTCGTAAAAGTTCTCCGTACTTATATAATATAAAGGGAATTGGTATCAATAGACAACCGAATAGTGCTAACAAAGTAGTTGCCCAATGAGTACCCATATGTTCATACATTTGTAAGCCAAACAACGGGAATACTCCCGACATTGTACATCTAACAAAAGTATTCGTTGCCATGGCTGAAGCAGCGTATAATCTATATGCATCAACAGTGTATGCAAAAACCCCATTAAAAACCATAACGGTACCACTTCCAAATACTGCAGAACCTATTATAGGACCAATCCAATGAAGATGTGAATATGAAGTCCAAGCGATAATGAAAAGACCAACTGGAACCGTGAATACACCTGCCATTAAAGGAAGAAACTTAAACTCGGGCTTGGGTACGCCCCCATTGCGTTCCACTAACTTACGGTACTGCTTATCAAAAAGTTTAGGTGTGGAAAGTGAAGTTAGTACCATGCCTATAATCAAACCAATAAATGCCAAACCTTGAGATTGAAGGCTAAAATGGAACACTGTCTTGTAAATATAAGGAAACGCGACGAAGAATAGATAAACGATTGCCAAAGCAAACCCAGTGTAAAAGCATAATGCCAATGTCATATAATCCCTAAAAATTAATAGTATAGGCTTTTTGCACGATAATACAACACTCTTGAATAAAGTGGTTTCGACTTTTTCTATTGGGGCGTAAAACCTTGAATCTCCAGTTTCTTTCCTGAGTCTTTGAGCTTTCTTCCTCAATAATACCGGTTGATATGTTTCTGGAACAAGTATTATAATTAATATCAATACGAAACCAGTCCAAATCAACATAACATAGAATGTCCATCTAAAATATATATACGAGTTAATAAACCCCGATATAACCGGTGACACACCAGGGCCAACAAACGGTGAAAGGGTGTATAATAAAAGTGGGTTGGCGATATCTTCTTTGGAAAAAATGTCTGATAAGGACCCAGCCGCAACACTCATGAATGCTGATCCAAAGAACCCAGACATGTACCTTCCAAATAACATTGCACCTATATTAGGGCAAAATGCAGTAACACACTGAAATGCAAATGAAAATGACATGGAAATGATGTATGTGATTTTACGTCCATGGAACTCACTAATAGGAGATAAAAATATACCCCCTAGCCCTAGTCCAAAAACATATAACGAAATACCTAACGTGCTAACTTCATGACTTATGCCGAAATGCGTTATCACATTATCTGAAGCCATCGACCAAGATGCTGAAATGCATGTCACGCAAAATGAAGTGAGGGCCATGATGATCGTGATAACCCACTTATGTACAAGAGACAAGTTCCTGGTATCTTCTTTGTCATCTCCCTTTCCATCAAACTTTACTTCGAAATCTGTAAGTTCTTCCTTCTCCATTACGTCTTCTTCGCTCTGGTTTCCTTCTGGCGTGTTATATTTCACCAGACCTGCGGTGGAAGTATCTGTATTCTCTGGATTCAGTCTTACCATTCCTCCAGATTCCATGTTTGCTTGAATACTAACGATGTAGTAGTCCAGACAAATCCTGTTGAATATAAAGTCTTTTATACTTTTGCTTTATTCTAAGACTATAGTTTTTTTCGATCCGAGCCCGATCCGTACGGCTGGGTAATTGCTTTTGCCGAAATACTTTTTAGTAATGATTTCAAATCCCGAGAGACGGCGGTGGTGGAGTCGACAGTGGGGGTGGGTTTCCAGGAAGCACATATAGAATCGAATAAGAGCCCATAAAATCTACATGGTTCATGGTTCGATTAATAATTTTGGATGTGCATAGTCATTCGTATAGTCGTTCGTAGGGTATCAAACGACTACCACGTAAAATTTAGCTGAAAATCAATCTTGGAAAAATTGAAATCTTCAGTTCCTATATAAATTAGTTAACTATCCTATCTAAGCAAGTTTTTGCTTGTTCGGAGATTTACTACGTAGTTTGAGCCATTAAAACTTGGGGAAGTGAATAGACTGGCCACACCAAAAGAAATATTTGACAGCTCTTAGACGTTATCGGCCGAGAAGTAGGCACGTGTTTCCATCAAAATAACGTCGTACTAAATCGACTTGAAATGGTTGTACCAGTAAATATTAGCTTAGCGGTGGGTTAGGAAGCATATATAATGCCTGATATTGAGCTATCCGATTTGAAGCAAAATAAGTTGTATCCGGATCTAGAAAAATCGACACCAGCCCTAGATGACTCCAACAAACCATTATATCCAGCACCATTATCACTCAAACGAAAGTTGATAGTATATTTAGTTATAGAGACTATAATTTCGTTAATTATATATTACAATTACGACAAGCTCGTGAACTTGCATAGCTTATTGGGACCTTCCTTGCTTGGGGCATCAACGGCGGCTTTAGCACAATCAATTAACCAATTTTCCAAGAAAAAATTTGATTTCAACAAAATATGTAAATTTATCGTCTGGGGGACTATTAATGGATTCTTTACGGTTCTTTGGGTTGACATGTTGATAGCCCGTTTCGAGAACCTTGTGTACAGAATACTTGTTGATCAAGTTATTGGGGCTCCAATATTTCAGATGGTTTTCAATATACTAAATAGCTTGTGGGACAATGGTGAAGTTACGGCAAGCGTGAGAGTGAAGTACATAAAATCGTTGAAGTATAGTTATTGTTACTGGCCTTTTTTTTCCGTTGGTCTGTTTACATTTATTCCAAAGACTATGATGTTTCCTGCCAATTGTTTGGCAAACTTGTTTTGGAATATTATTCTCAGTAAATTGAGTTAGAGCAAGACATATGGTCAAGTTACTTGACAATAGAATCATACGTGTACTATTTGGAGAGTCGAACTGTCGATCAGTTTATTGGCATAATTTATGATAAATATATAGGCAAATAAACGTCATTTTATATAAGAAAATTACGATAATATTGTCAAGCTCAATTGTGCAATAGGTGTAATGCTATAATGTAGCTCTTGATAGATATTTAGCTCTTTGTTTGGAAGAGATTCTATTTTTAATTTTAAAGAAAATTGTATTATGTGTAAAAAGTTGCGAAAATTATACAGAATTGCGTAAAATTTAGACATGTTATTATTATTAAGAAATGCATAAATAAATTATTCTATTTCTTATGCTTAAAAGACTTTAATGGATCCGACTTTTTACCAGTAGGTTTCCTTTTTCTATTCTTATGTACTTTGTTTTTGTGGAAAGGAACAAATCCAATCTTTTTTGCATCCGTTCTTGCACTTTCTGGAAGTAAATATTCTGGAACTCTCTTCAAGTGAGATTGGATTCTCGTAGGATGTAATTCTTTATCATGTCTTAATGAAACTAAATCTTGTGGATTTTCTTCAAAGAATCTCTTCAATTTATCAGAGTTAATTAACTCGTTCTTTAATTCCTTAATACGTGCTTCTCTGATAGCAGTTTGAGTAACGGCTCTGAACGCATCTTCAGCCCTGTATCTGAACCCTTCAACTTGTTTCATATCGAATTGATATGGCTTGATTTCAAATCCGTTATTAGATTGTTGTTTTACTATACGACGTAAAACTTTCTCATCCTTTTTACTAGTGGACAATGTTGCTGTTTTATGTTTACCGACTTCGCTGACTGGTAGAACAAATGACAACGCCATTCCTGATTTTCCAGCCCTTGCAGTTCTTCCAACTCTATGTATATATGCCTTAGATGAAGTAGGTAAATCAAAATTCAAGACACACGCAACATTACGAAAATCAACACCTCTCGAGACACCATATTCTTTGTCTTTCTTTTGCTTGTGTTTTCCGGATTTTTTATCAGATTTTTCAGTATCTATTGTTTCATCGATTTCTTCACCATCTTCAACTTCATCCTTTTCCACGGTGAAATCATTTGTTTCATCGGTGGCAATAAGCAAGTTATAAACGTTCTTATTGAACTGTTCGACAATATGTAATCTTGAATTAATTGGCAATTCACTATTCAAAATACAACATCTCACTCCAAATTGTTCCAAAAACAACTTAAGACGATAACCTCTATCTATGTTATTAACAAAAGCTAAAGTTTTTCCTTTAATTAAGTTTAATTTGAAGATCACATAAGTTAACAAGAATTTATCAAATTCAGTAGTTTTAGCATAATATTGAACTAAATTATTTTGGGTAGAGCTTTCGTCATTTAATTTTAATATGGCTGGCTTGGAACAAAATTTGGACTTTATTTCGTTTAAATCATCATTTATAGTAGCTGACATTAAAAATGTTTGCAAATTCTTCTTGATTGGTAGGTATGCTTCAAGTTTTTGCAAATCTTCCAAATATCCATAAGATAATATCAAATCAACTTCATCTATTGTCAAGTTTCTAACACTTGAAAGATTTATTAAGTCAGTATTAACATTCTTTTCTAACATTTGAATTAATTTAGCTGGTGTTGATATGACGATTTCCGGCTTGTTAATTAGCAAAGAATTGATAACTTGATCGGATAAATTCGAGGATATGTTAATTAACCTGATTTTACTATTACAAAACACCAACAACTTCTCCAAGAATTGACTAACTTGATTTGATAATTCCCTAGTAGGGACTAGAATGATACTCTTGATTTCTCTTTCGTGTGTTTCATCTTGTAATAAATTCTGCACTATAGGGATAGAATAAGCAGCTGTCTTACCCGAACCAGTGGAAGCCTTAGCGATGACATCTCTTTTTTCTTCTATGGCTAATGGAATAGCACTTGCTTGAATCAAAGTAGGATTTTCAAACCCTAATCGATCAATAGCTTGCAATAAACGTGGGTCTAACCCAAAAGATTCCCAGCTAGTGGAGTCATCAAGATAAGCAGATGCAGCGGATGCTGTCATGTTACCTTTATCTTGTCCCATTTGCCTTTATTGGTAATATGCTAGTATTTATAAGATTCTTTATCAAATTTGAGCGACCTCATCTTAATTTTTTTTTGTAGCTATTCAAATAGCCTCATGTAATGCGGCTTGAAAAATGTATCGGGAAAACATAAGAACCGCGAAAAACTGGAACTTTGATGGCAGGTTAGATGTCGGTAAATTTGATAAAGAAGTTGCCAAACTTAGATAAGGTGACGCAGCTGTTGTTCTTGGATGCTTAGTAAAAGAACTACACGATGAACTATAATTAAATAAATAAGATAAATAAAAACTGGAACGATGCAATGGGCAAAAATATAACAACTATTAAGCTCCTTATTGTTTGTCCCACTGATTTTGATATACTAACGCATATATACAAGCATGATCTCTTACAAGATTAATAGAAGGGCGTGTGGCGTAGTTGGTAGCGCGTCTGCCTTGCAAGCAGAAGGTCACTGGTTCGATTCCTGTCTCGTCCATTCTTTTTTTTTTTGAGTGAGAAACTTAATTGTTTTTATATCTATTTACAGTACATATGAACTATCAACAAGAATTATACCAACCAATTAATTGAATATTTGTATTTCTTTGAAAAATTAAGGATGATAATTAATAATATTAGTAGATGATTGGTCTGAATTTTCTATGACCTTATACTCATTATTATGTCCGCAATCAATCTCTTTTGTAGGAATATGGTGATCATCTGTAGATTGATGTTCTGAGTTGCTTGGCGAGATACTTTCTACAAGATCGTGCTTCGTATCTTCATTCTTCAACTTGAAGGAATGAAGTTTTCTGGGTTGTCTCATTGCCATGGGGTGGATACCGGCTGTGTCAATAGCAGTAGCCGCTGCCTTCGGAGGAACACCACTCTTATCTAAACTTTCTTGAAGTGTATTCCTCAGAAATTGGTGCCTCCCTCTCATACTTGGCCTTCGGCCCAATGTCTGGCTTGAATGTTGCCTAGCTGGGGGAGGAGGAGGAGGCGGAGGAGGAGGAGGAGGAGCGGGATGGGTTTCGAGGTCTTTATTCTTTTGTTTGTTTCCAGTGATTCGAGTCAAAAATCTCTTGATGTTCTCACCAAGATACGTTGCAGACGTATCTGTCTCCATACCAATATTATCTGATTGAATTGAATTCGATTCATCAGCGAGCTCATCCAAATTTTGCCCAGATGCAATAGACCTTTCTCTTTCGCTTGGGGGTCCCATACCATATACTGGGAATACGTTCCTAGGGGACTTCACATTCCGATGAGCACTCATCGTACTGAATCTAGAGGCACCTGTTACCACAGAAGAAAGCCTTGCTAGACCAGAACCATCCAGAGTTCTACTCGAACAATTATACAATTGTTGGGGAGAGGCAATGCTATTATTATTCTCGGAGCTTAGGCTGGTAACATCGTGTTTCTCAGATTTAATAGGATAAATGTCTTCAATGTCTTCAATTTCTTCATAGTTTTGAGGTTGTGATACCTTTCGAACCACTCTCGAATCGGAGTTGATCTCTGGTTGCTCATCCCTTACATCATAATCTGGTAGCTTCAACGAGCGTTGATCCCTTTCTACAGAATATATATGCAAGTACCATGGAATTACCACGCCAAAAAAGGATCCACCAATCATATTACCAATCGCTGCCGGTAACATGACTTTCCATGCCACTTTACCAACTGATATAGGGGCGTTGTTTATCAATCCCATTATTAAAAGGTACATGTCAGCAATAGAATGTGTGAAGCCCATACTGACAAATGAAAATACAGGTAGCAACAACATGAGAAACTTGACATGTAAAGGTCGAGCTAAAAATTGTAGATAAGTGCCTAAGCAAACGAAAAAATTACCTGCAATACCCCTAATAAGTGTTTCGACAAATGATGCAGAAGATTTCTTCATGGTTATATCAATCGAACCTCGTTTAAAACTCTCTTCTTGGCTGACATGCGAGAAATGACATATGACATAACAAACAAAGATGTTTCCCACTAAGTTGAAGAAGTAGCTGACAACCCAGCTAGTAATTAGATCCAATACTGATACCGCTCGCCGCATAACACCAACACTGAAAAACAAGATATTTGAATTGAAAAGATCCGTACCAGTGACCACGACAAAAAATAAACCGATTGGATATACCAAACCTTGAATTAAAGCAATAATTCCTGGATCCCTTTCCTTCAAACTATAATTATACGATTCAGCCAATATATAGAGCATACCTCCACTGGTAAATAGTAATGCACCCATGAAAGAGTTTACTATCAACACATCGAGTCGAAGACGTGCTTTCTTCATAGCAGTCGCTACTACTGCCAAGGCTGCTTCATTATTCGTTGAGTAAAACGACTCATCAGCCATAGTACTTGAAAGTTTATTCAGGAACTTATGTTCTCCTGATAGTGTATGCGTATTAGAATACTGGTACTTTCGTAAAAGAACGTTGATTAAAATTTGAATAGTGCGCTACGCGATGTTTTGTTAAGCCATCGGAGTTTCGGATCAAAAGGATTAAATTGTAGATTGTAATATTACATATACACAATGCTTACTAGTCTAAACGACTTATCATGTAAACAAGACCCTATTAGAAGTCCATTCAATTTAAATAAATAATAATTAAGGCTGCAAAAAATATCAAATTCAAACAGATTTAATATACTAGTGCTGCAGATGCTGTAAATCGGCGCATGAGGCATGGTTGGAGTTGGTGATAAAAATAGGGCTATTCTTGATCGCTTCTTCGAAATTCAAACCATCATTTTCTGTGCTGGGAGATTCTTTGGATTGAATATCTTTTTGAGGTTCCTCTAAATGTGCACTTTTCTGAGGGTCATCTGAGTTATTTTTCTTAATCGAAGCTTTAGCTTGTCTGATCAAACTTTTAAATTCCGTTTTATTAGCATCCATCCATTCTTTCACCGAGAAGTCTTTGTCCGTTATGCATTTAGTGCTCAAGCTACTTCCGCTGCTGAAGAGAGAAGAATTAGAGCCCGCTGTTGTAAAAGCCAGATGCGAATGTTCCCACTGGTTTAGCTTTTGTTTCAAGACTTTTTCCGATAAAGGGTGGTTGCTATCCAAATTTGAGTTAAACAAGATATAGTAATGGTTATATCTTAATTCTAGTTGAACCCTAGTGCCCTGCACGGGGAGCTTCAAATTCAGTAGTTTTTCCTTTAGTTTTGGGGTTGTTAACGAACTGAAATCCAACTTTGGAAGTTTTTTAATCTCATGGTGGTGCTTGGACACTTCGTCGAAATAAAAGTTTTGATTATCTGGTTTTGCTATATTTGAATTAGGGGCATTGGATACAACCAGTTTAGCAGTTGGAGGCATGAAGAAAGAAGAGATTCCATTTGCGTTTTTTGATGTATTTTTCCTCTTTTTTGCCTGGCACCTCAGAGATATAGATATACTAGGTGATTTAGACTTCGAAGGCTGCGGTTTTCCACTCAAACAGTAATCTATATGCTGAGTTTGTAATAAATCGGCGGACATTTTTTCAGAACATATAGGACATTCAACCATTTCATTTCTGGTAGGTATAGCATTTTGTACATTGTTCTCTATTTTAATTCTCTTGTTAAGTGTTTTGTTAGAAGAATTGGGGGCAGGAGGGGCGGAACCATCATCTGATGATATTTCTATAACTTCTTGCTCTTCTGCTGGTCTTTTGCCGTCAGTAGTATTTGGAGACAATGAAATTTTTTCTTTCGAATCACTGGCATAACCACTGCTTTTTGTATTGTCTTGAAGTAATTCAAGCAAAATTGGTCTGAACTTAGAATAGCATAGTACGATCTCTTCAAGTAATATTACTCTTTTAAGATTACTTTCGAATTGTTCCACTTTACATAACGGACAATGGCTGTCAACAACTAAGTATTCCCTAATGCAATGTGAGCAGAATGTATGATTACAACTGGTTATAACTGGCGCCTTTAAAAACTCTTTGCATATAAAGCAACGTTGGAGTGAGTCTAATTCTTTTAAGTTCGGTATTTTTGTACATTCCCAGTCCGACGGATCAGTAACTTTCTGAAGGTTATTCGAAAATGGATTTGGATTCATGACTGCAGAATATATGTAACTACTATATCCTAGTGAGTTATATCATGAACTCAAAAAATGTAATTCCTAATAGAATATTTCAAATCATTAATTATTTGGCGTGTTAAATATTTTGATTTACTAATGCGCGTTATCAAGATCTACTTAAGCCATTACAAATACAAATTACATTAATATACTATTTGCATGATTATTTATGAGAATCAATTATCAATCACAATTCATCATGAATTGCACCAGTTGGGACTTTTCTTTGAGATTTAGGTTGATTCTTTTTAAGTGTGTATTTACTTTTTGATGCTGATGGTTTTTGAGTTCCAATTGGTTTAGTAGAAGGTTTAGTCTTTATCACGGACAAAGAAGATGATTTAGATGATGTCTCAACCTTTACAGAAGACTTTCGAATAGATTCTTTTAAAGGAACCTTAGATTTTCTAGTCAACGAGGTGGTTTTTGAAGGACTAGTTAAACTGGACTTGCTATCTGTAGCTATTGAACTGTGGCGAGGTTCTTTCGAAACAGTAGACTTAGAACTTGCGATACTTGAGCTAACAGGAGAGCTTTTAACTTTGCTTGATGCTTTTGACTTGCTGCGCTTTATATCATGCAGAGTTTTAGACTGAGAAGAGACGCCCTTTGCAGTTTTTTTACTTCTTTCGAATGTTTTAGTTGTATTTTCAGATTCCTTTACATCATCAGTTAGTTTTTCTGTATTGTGAACAACTGGTGAACTTTCAGGAACTGGGGTATCAGGCTCCTCTTTATTGACTTTTTGTTCTTCGACAATATCATCAACGATTGGCGCATCAACGGGAATTGCATCGCTAACATCATCTTTACCTTCCGCTTCAGTGTGATCTTCTGTGATATTATCAACTTCAGAAGGGTCCACATAAGCCTGACCTTCTTCCATTTCAACTTGTTCTTCTTTAACATTTTTCACACTTGAATCTCCAGACAGGGTAATGACCAGAGGATCAACGGAAGTTGAACGGTCTTTGCCTGTTAAAGTAGCCTCCTCCTTAATATAATCAGCAGTATCAAAACCGTCCATATTTCCAGTTTCAGCACGAGCCTCAAGATTTTCAACTTCAGGGAAATCTGCAGGCATGGAATCATCTACTGTATCATCATCCGCTTCCATCTCGTCCAGATTTTCAACATCAGGTACATCAGCAGGAACTGAATCATCCACTAAATCATCATCTACTTCAATTTGATCGGAGCTGATACTGGCATCCTCAGATATGGTTTCATCATTTTCAGTCGTTACGTCGTCTTCAGCATTGGATATTTCGTCATCATATGAAACAATATTATTCACACTACCTTCGCCATCAGATAAATTACCACTATCAGAGGCATTATCATCAGAAGCCTCCATATTTTGTTCAACTTCAATGTTTTCTGATGATGACATGATAGTATCTTGTACTTTGCTTTCGTTTTCGTATAATGACTCTGTATCATCTTCATCTTCATTAGAGGGAAGTTCACTATCATCTTCGATGTCTACAATGTTTTCTTGATCAAGGTCTTCAATAATTTCAGAATCTTCTTGAGTACTGCTCTCTGAGTTGCCATATTCACTACTGTCTCGTTCTTCAACTTGATCAACTTCATTTATGTCAATTGGAGCCTCAGGGGTATCCGTTTCTTCGGATGTAACCCTACTTTCTGATTCTAATATATCGTTATCTTCACTTTCAGCGTTGTCTTCGTTAGACAAATCTCTATCCTCCTTAGCTTCCGTAACAGCATCATTATCTCTATTTACAACGCCTGTTTCAGTAGCTTGGTCAATATCAATTTGGGATGATTCCTTGACTGGGGTACCAGTTTCAAAACCTGCAGAAGACGCAGGCATTGATGAATACGCATCACTCTCTGTATTGACGCTAGTATGCAGTGAGTTCGCAGTACCCATTATAACAGTTGTATCTTCAACATAATTATCGGATGACTCAAAAAAAGACTCAGTATTAAGGTTTGAATCCTTAGTCAAATCGTCAACATCTTTAGTAATTTCCTGAACACTAACATAATCTAAATTTGAAGCAGTAGTGGAGGCCGTGGTGGTAGTCTCTGTAGGATAATTTGAAACATAACTAGCGTCAGAATAACTACTAGCAGACGAATTTTCATTATCATTTTCATTATCATTATCTTCCCACTCATCCATTTTGAAGTACTTCTTAGTCTTATCGTCCCCATCTACATTTTCCCCACGTACTTTCTCCTTGATAAATTCGTAACTTGCTTTCCCATAATCGTTAACAAGCCCAAGACCAGAATGTGCATATTTGTTAGATAGTTGATAAAGTTGTTCTAATTGACCATTTTCATAACCTTTTTGTAATAAAACTGCAACCAAGCATGCGAGAATACTTAAGAAGATGTAATTAACCAATGTTCCAATAATTGATTTACCATTTGAGTAACCAGCCGGAATCTTCATAACATGAAGTGTATTAGCGGCACTGACAGATGCAAGTTTGTTACCACTGGGGGAAAATGCAACTTTGGTAATTGCAAAACTATGTAACTTGGAGAAGGATTTAATAGTTTTAAAATCGGATAGCTTAATTATCGTGACAGAGGTGTCATTTCCAGCTAGTGCAATTAGATTCTGTTGTGGGGATATGTCAACAGCGGTTATTCCCTTAATTTTGTTGGAAATATCACGCTGTTTAACTATTTTTTGATCGGGAATGGAATACTGAAATACTGACACACCTTTACCATTTTTCAAACTAGCGGTTACAATAATGTTTGAGTTATCAATAAACCTAACTTTCGAAAGATTATATCTACCTAATGCCTTATTTATAGCTGAATTTGATGCTGTAGATGATATTGAATTGCCAGTGACAGTTGATATAGTTTCTATCGACGAAGCTGTAATATAGCACAATGTTTTTCCTTCGTCGTCAGGGCTTAAGTGGAAGTCAATAATTTCAACACTCTTCTCTGGTTTAAATTTGAAATTTAATTCTAACAGATCCGGACTGAAAATGTATATCAACGATGGGCTCTGTGACGTCAAAAAACCTCCAACGGAGTTATTTGGGGACAAACAGACAATCTTGGGGTACTCACCCACACTCTCAGAACTAATGCCTTGTTCCAATTGAGCGGCATCAACAAACCTTAAGTGCTCCTCCCCGGTGAATACATATTTTCTTAAATTATTGTTTATATTCATGGACTTTAATAACTGAGTTGATTGATTGCATCCAACAAAAATGGAATAGTTGTTATGGTCAATTGTATCCTTAGCAATATCTAAACACATTGGTGAATCTTCATTCTTAGGCAATACAATCTCACGGAACTTCTGTAATCGTTTACTCTTGTCTGATACTTTAAAGCTACACTTAATTGCCGTGATTTTGTTAGGAATACCGTTGTTACCTTCACCACCACCACCAGTAGTTAAAATGGTTCTATTATTGACGAACTTAGCGCCATAAATAGGGTATCCAACATCTATAATTGCCGATTCTTTAGTGGCCATTGTATATAGTAATAGTTAGTGAACTACTGAATTGTATTCTTTCTTTTAGTGAAAGTTGTATTTACGTGGCGGATCTGATGATTTTGTTTTCGCTGATCCATACCAAAAAAAAATGTCGTGCAGATTAAATTCAACATACTACAAATACACCTGAGGAGGACCCATGAGTGTTAAAACAGTGCTATCTATCCTGTCGCATGTGGTGCATGGGTATGTTGGAAACAGGGCCACTGTTTTCCCTTTACAATTTGCTGGATGGGATGTTGATGCAGTGAATACGACAAATTTTTCAAACCACCCTGGGTATGGGACATTTAAGGGTACAGCCAGTACACCAGAGTTGATGGACGATATTTTCAAGGGATTGGTAGAAGCGGTTGATATCAACAGAGAATATGACATGGTGTTGACAGGATACACTCCCAACGAGGAGGTCTTGCGAATTATATATGAACAACTCATGAAGATTTTCCAGAAGTCACCCGAGCCACCTGTGTGGGTCCTTGATCCGGTGCTAGGAGACAACGGTAAACTATACGTCCTGGAGAAGGTGGTGCCGATGTACAAGCTGTTATTTTCGAGTGGATACGTCACTTTGACCACGCCCAACCAGTTTGAATTTGAATTATTGAGTGCAACAAAGATCACGGACTGGAACTCTGTCTCCCGGGCTTTCGAGAAGTTCAACCAAAGCTACAACGTTGCGCATGTGGTGTTGTCGTCGGTAGTCATAAACGATGCTATGTATTGTGTGGGGTTCACCACGGATTGCAACGAGAAGCAAATATTCTATTTTCCTATTCAGCAAATTGACTGTAACTTCAACGGCTGCGGCGATCTCTTCACAGCGTTGTTGGCGAATGCTTTCTATAACAATGACAGTAAGTTAAGTCCGCAGGTATTGAGCGATGTCTTAGTGAAGCTCAATAAGATTTTGCAGCATAGCTACGAATGTGAACAAAAGGCTACAGGGGTATCTGACGTGAAGCTACTAAAGGATATACGGATCGTGTCACTGAGACAATTGCTATTACTGGATAATGGGAACGATCTAATTGATAGAGTAAATTATATATAATGTCTATAGAACCTCATTAGAGTGAATCACGCACTATCAGAATTTTTGTAAACGCCACATAGATTGATAACATAATTTAATTGATAACGGCTTTTCGTTAAATAAAAGCTAACACTGGATGGAACCATGAAAGGATTAGGGAAAGACCAACCCTTCGTGATGCATGGCATCCATGAAAGGAAAAACAGGCGACAAATTACTGTATATCTCTTGATAGCAGTCACGGTAATAATTTTATGTTTGAGATACTATCACGCTGATTCAACGCTCCATTGGTGGTATTCACAAAAGGAAGAAGCGTATATAAACCTAGAGCAACTAGAGACGACCGGAGAGGAAGATGGAGCTGCATCGTTTCAATTGAAACATATTTTCCATAGAGGAACTGGAGAGCATAATCATAGATACCATGGGCGACTCGATATCACAGCTGAATACCTCGAGGCACACAAAGCACAATTGGCGAACATAGAAAGGGTCCAGGTGAACAGCGTGGATGAAGATAACTTGGAAGATGTCTACAATGTATACGACTGGCCCGAAGTTCATGGCGACAAGAACCCGTGGACGCTTCAGCTCCCGATCAAGAAGTCCCCCGAGAACGGCAAGGTGGTCAGACTCAAGGAGCGCCACACACCACACTTCCTAGACTCGTACCTCTCGTATGCGATGTCAGTTAAGGGCAACCCTGCGTTGTTGAACAAGATAAATCTTGAATGGGACGAGGAACGAGAAATCCCTATCCCAGACGTGAAGGACAAAGACACGGTGGTATCGCTCGCCACCATTTCGTCCAATGCATACGTCAAGTTACCCAAGAACGACGACGATAAGAAACGGCTGGACTGGGTTGACGTGGGAGACCCATGGGTGCCCGACGACAAGCACAACGTGGACTTTGGGTGGGAGGAAGACGGTCTCCGCGGGCACATTTTTGTTAGCACCGACAACAAAACGGTGGTCATCGGCATCAAGGGCACATCGGGAGCAGGCCTCATCGGCACTGGCCCCGAGGAAACCACTGCCAACGACAAGACCAACGACAACCTCCTCTTCCTGTGCTGCTGTGCCCGCGTGGGCTACATGTGGACTACGGTGTGCGACTGCTACCAGAAGGCCTACACCTGCGACCAGGACTGCCTCGAGCTGGAGCTCATGCGCCAGGACCGCTACTACCAGGCCACGCTCGACTTGTACCGCAACGTCACCAAAATCTACCCCCCCGAGTCCACCAACATCTGGGTCACCGGCCACTCGCTCGGCGGCGCCCTCGCGTCGCTTTTGGGCAAGACCTACGGCTTGCCCACCGTGGCCTTCGAGGCTCCCGGCGAGATGCTCGCCTCCAAACGCTTGCATCTCCCCCTGCCCCCCGGCATCCCCAAGTACTTGGAAAACATCTGGCACTTCGGTAACACCGCTGATCCTATCTACATGGGCGTGTGCAACGGCGTGTCTTCCTCGTGCAACGTCGCCGGTTATGCAATGGAAACCGCCTGTCACACCGGAAAACAATGCGTCTATGACGTGGTCTCCGACTTGGGCTGGCGGGTCAACCTTCTCAACCACCGCATCCACACCGTCATCGACGACATCATCTTGGCCTACAACAAAACTGCCCCCTGTCTGGACATGCCCCCCTGCAAGGACTGCTTCAACTGGCGTTTCACCTCCCGCGACGACTCCCGTCAAAACGAACCGTCCCTTCCCAACCCGTTGGTCCCAATTTCATCCTCCCCAACTTCATCCTCCCCAACTTCTGCACCTTCCGTAAGCCTGTCCGCAGAACAATCCATGCTTTTGTCTCGCTCGTTTGCTCCTACATATACCTACTCATCCATCCACACTGTTCCTTCCACTACACCTTCGCACCGTCCTAGGGTGTGCTTGCACAGAACCTGGTACGGTCGTTGTATCGAATGGGGACACAATAACATATAGCATTTATGTATCTAGCATATAAACTATTCCATATAATAACCATATGCAGTCGAGGTAATCCACGGCATGAACTAATGCTATTGTAGGACTTCATCCATCCCAATATGAAATAAATAGCAATGATAATAGTATATAAACGGAAATACATAAATATAATGCCTTTATATAAATGAAAACACTACCAAACAGGCAATTCTTCTCTATTGCGAATGAGATTTTTTTTTTTTTCGAATAGTTCTAATTGTTCTCTATGAATTTAAATGACTTAAACAGTTCAAGAAAAAGTTATTTTCAGCCAAGGTTGGATTAGCCCCATAACCCATTTTTTTTTATATAAGATTTTTCCTTCTTTCTTTCAAAGTGGAACAGAATTTTATTATACTTCTTTCATATTAGTCAATTGATAGGATAGGAACCGTAAAAACATCGAAAATGAGAATCGTTAATACCTTTATCAATCTTATCTTCTTAGCTGGGGCTGCATTGTTGTTGTTGCTCATTATTTTAGCAGGAGCATCGGACCACTTTCCTTTGAACAAGTTCTACTGGATCAAGGCCGACACATCCAATATATCGGGGGCACCAAAGGAATCAGCGTGGACGTTCTGGGGTGTGTGTGAAGCCGACAACTTCTCCAAGTGCTCTCAGGGCCCAGCTTACCCAATTTCGCCAAAGGATAACTTCGACACCACCAAGGGTGTACCAAAGGACATGGTGAAGAACAGAAAGACTTACTACTACTTGACGAGATTCACGTTCGCGTTTGCTCTTGTTGCCATTGGGTTCACTGGTATTGCGTTGCTTGTTGACTTGCTCGGGTTCTGTTTCTCGGTGATTGACAAGGTTGTCATCGTGTTTGTTTCGTTTGCATTGCTTTTCATCGCTGCTATCGCAGCCTTCCAGACTGCGGCTGTGGTCATGGCCAGAAACGCATTCAAGCAGGAGGGCATGAAGCCAAAGATCGGCACCAAGTTGATGGCCATCACCTGGGCCTGTGTTGTGTGTATATTGATTGTTTTCTTCAACACCTGTTTTTCCAACATTGCTTCGTCCTACAGGAAGCACATGTCGAGAGTTAAGTCCTCCAAGGAAACTGACTACGAAAACACCGCCGGTGCCCAAAACGACAACTCCTCGTTCACCAGAACTGCCGGCCCAGTGGACCCTGAAACAAGAGACGCAAACAACGGTGGTATTAGATTTTTCAAGATCAAGAGAAACAATCAAAAGGTCATCGACGACGAAAGCATCTAATCTCATTGTTGCCCATCTTTGCCGGGGGCCATTTCTTTTAGGTTTTTTTAATAGCTTTTATTAACTTCTCTGTCGATACCATTTCAGTTTAATTTTTCTCTATAACTGAAGATGAAATTTCCGTAATTTTATTACACACTTGTTTATTTAATTTATTTACATTTGTTTATTTTGTACAATTAATACAATACTTGACTAATTCAGCATCATCTTGCAAATGCCTCTGTTGGGTGGATGTGATCCATTTCAGGGTGGGTACTTAATTTATTTCCTTTATATAGTTAGGCGAACCCACCCGCACTCAAAAAGAAAATCAGAAGTTTAGGTCCCCTTAATTATGACAAATTATTCTTTTTTACAATACAGGGTATAGACTAAAGTAGATTATTCCACGAAAGTCAATTCAGTTGATGCAATCGAACTAGTTTTAGATTGAGGTTTAAGTTGATTTTGTTTGCGTTATTCAAATTTGAAATAGACTAGATATAAACCGAAGCAATCGAAGGAAAATGCCATCTAACGAAAAGCATCACCACAGCTTGAAGAATATCTTCAGGAAGGAACGGAGTCCAAGCGTAGGGTCTGAATCGGGAAAAGATTCGTCTCATAGCTCTCATGTGGGACTATCTAAGATTTTCCATCACCATGGAGAACCAAAAGGTGAAACCGGATTGTCTCGGACACCATCGGTGCTTTCGATGAGAAGACAGAATTCCAATATCACCAGATCATATAGTAATATTGAGAATGACAAGGCTCCGAAGAAGTTATCGAAGGCAGAAACAATGGCACACCTTCAGCAAATGAACAAGAATAATGCTGCTCGCAGTATACGACGTGGGCCGGAAACTAAGGCTCCACCATCTGGATCTGCCGGCAATGGAACATCCCAGCCAAGCTCTGCTTCCAATTCACACCATCACCAGGAGAAGATCAAGTACAATCCATTTGGGATTAATAAGAGTCCTTCGGCAGAACACCCTAGTACCAGTTTCTACTTATCGGGGGGACCAAATGCCGACAAAGTCTTGAGCAATCCAGTTGCCGATCCAAATGACTTCTTACCACCGGATTTGCAACAGGAGCATATTAATCTCTTGGAAGACTTCGAAATTGATGTAAATACCAAGAAATTAGGTGATGGGGGTTCGTCCGATGTGAGATTAATCAATGCGGTGAATCACAAGAAGAAGGTGTATGCATTGAAAAAGTTCACCTTGCTAGACAAAGAAACAGATGGTGATTTCTACAAGCGAGCCACTAAGGAATTTATAATTTCCAAGAAGGCTGCTCATAGCAGGCACGTTGTTGATACTCTTATAATGGTGAGAATCCAATCGCAGGCCAATCTCACTAGAGGATGGGGTATTGTACTAGAATTTTGTGGAGGTGGTGATCTCTTCAATGCGATAGTTAAGCCTGGTTGGAAGAGATCTCCATTGAATGAGAGATATTGTATTTTCAAGCAAATTGCACACGGGGTGAAATATCTTCATGAATTGGGTATTACTCACAAAGATCTTAAACCAGAAAACGTCTTGATAGATCTGAATGGTGTTGCGAAGTTGTGTGATTTCGGTGTGAGTGGTTACGGCAATGAAGTTGATGGGGATTTAAACTCACCTGTTAGATTGTCGACTGCATTCGTGGGCTCGCCTCCCTACTCTCCACCAGAAGTTATGAAATTGAAGGAATGTAGCCACACGGAAATCAAGAATTGGGCTTATGATCCATATAAAATGGATTGCTGGGGTCTAGGAATGTTATTATTCTGTATTGTGTATTGCAGTGTTCCATTCACAACAGCAACTTCTAATGACCATGGTTTTAGAGACTACAAATTCAATCACAATCGTTATACATCTGACCACCCTACTTTCAAAAATAACACCGAAGTTTCTAAGGGTCCTGGACCAGAATTTAAATGGGCCCAGCAGTTTAATTCATCTGGAGCTGCCAGAGTAGCATGGAAGTTATGTGATCCTTCGGTAACCTATAGATACACATTAGACTTATTGTTCAGAGATCCATGGTTTACTGGATTAGAGATGTGTATCTATGAGCACCCAGATCAAGATATCGACCCAATCGTCCACTCTGGCGGTTCATCAAGAAATTCATCGGTTCCAAACTCGCAAGCTCCTTCACGTAAAGCTACGATCGGTTCAAACTACGAGAGCGATGATTTACATACCCCATTCAGGAGTATGTTGGATTTAGCGGGTTATAGTCCAAGTGGAAATCTGGCATCGAAATTCCATGATCATGATTATAGAGATGATGATTCTGTACACTCGGCTTCTTCATTTACACATACACCATTAAAATTGCGTAAGGATGAAAGCTTTTTCGACAGGCCATATCGTAGTAGTTATGACAGTGAAAACGAAAATCCCTCAGACCAATCAGGCTCGAAGAGATCGATGCTAGACGTCGGTGATGACGCACATTCAAAGGAGCAACCCCCTTCAGCTACAAACTTACCGTCGTTGAAGGAAGATCAAATGGAGACCTTCCACGACGCACCAAAGAACGCGGAGAATATGTCTTCAGCAGCTTCTGTTACATCATCCAACGGTAGGTTACCAAGCGAACAAAATAATGGACAGTCAGAAGAAAAGAAGGCTATGAAGGGGTCGCTCCCTGAACTCAATGATAGAGTTCTCAAGCCTAACAGTGGGTTGAATTTGGATTCCAGTGGAATGTGCGAATTGGGCTATAAGATCAAGAAGCACAACCATGTGGAAATAAGTAACGTTTCGATTTCAGGGTCGATGTCTAGAAAGCGTTAGTGATAAAGATTGTGGACGGAATTTTTTTTTTTGATAGTTTCTCATGTTTCTTAATATACGGTTCTTCTTCACTCATAAGCAAGTAAAACCACTGGTCCATGCCATTCTCTACAAGTCCTATAGATAACGTAAATGTACATTTTTTTATATTAAACAGAAAACTATTTCATGACTTAAAAAAACCCAAAGTAAAAATCGATATAAAATTAATATTCCAGGGAAATTTAAGCTTCTAAAGCAACTCTACCCTTTGGATTGGTAACCTTAACCCCGAGCTTCTTAGCCTTAGCAACAATGTCAACTCTGTTTCTGGCAGAAACGTTGTGGGAAATCTCAGCAGCGTAAGTCTTAGAGTGCAATAACAAAACATCTAAGTCCTTGACGTTCTTGACCAAGAAAGCCTTGTGGCCAGATGGCATCATGTGTCTAGTCTTCTTGTTTGAACCATAACCAATGTTTGGTTGTGAGATGGTACCTCTGAATCTTCTTCTGACACAAGAGTCAATACCCTTTTGTTTTCTCCAGTTTTCAGCAACACGCTTGAATCTGTCAGACTGGTGTCTCTTGAACTTCTTGGTGTGCTTTTTAACAATCTTTGGGTGTGGTAATGAAGCAGCCACTAGAATTTGGTTAGTATTATGTCTCTCGCGTTGCGCTTGCCATGGTTACGTCTATCACGATACTATTATCCGTTCCATATCTCGATCTTGATCCGCTTCCATTGTCGGTGCCCTCTCGACGTCCTCCGATCGTTTTTCACTCTTTTCTGCGGATCTCTACTAATAAACTCTCTACTTTGTTCCTTCGTCCATCTTCCGGATGGCCTCTCCTCATGCTCCTCCATATCCTTATTTCATCTCTCGCTTTTCCGCATACTAGTTCATCGTAATAGACTCCTCATGTTTCCCTTGTTTCTGGTTATCAACATACTTTTGTTAATGTGTATTAAGCTATATTAGACTAAATTATCTTTGCTAGTAAAAATTTTTCATATAATTTTTCTCTGCCACCAACTGGGGGCCAGTTTCCAAACCACAGCGAAAAATGGTGCCACCACGACCAATTTCTCGGATTGGACTATGTACAGGAATTAATCTTCCATAGCGCGAGCAACGAAAATTTCCAAGAAGCCCGGGTTGAGGCCTAGAAAAACACACGTGAGGGGCAATCGAGACTCTCAGAATATTACACGTATTTTTTTGACATCATCTTTTTTTTTGGTGGGCGGGTAGGGTGCCAGTTTAGGCAATTTCTAAGAATTGCGGTAACGAATTTGAAATTGCCTAAATAGGTAGTTCACCTAGACGGGATTCTTCGTTTGCATTCGGCGGGCATCGCGCCTAACATGCAAAAAACCGGAGAAGGAGGGGAGAGAAGCAAAGTGCAGGTTAGGATTCGAAAATTGGTAGCTGCCAAACAAATATTGCATTGTAGCTGGCTAAAGAATGGGACTGCGTAAACATATATAAGTTCAGTCAACCCCACGAATTGAGGTAATATACATATAAACAGTATATAATAAGCAACTAGGAGGCAATGATCGATTTTCGTAAGGAAGAGTGGGTGTACTACGGAGTGCTTGCGGTAGTGACGTGGATTGTCTTTTGGTATGGCGTATATTTCATCAGCGGGTTCCACTTGAGGAGCGTGAGCATTAACAACGGGATTCTGTTCAACGGGGTCAGCTACCAGGGCCGGAGGTTCGGGGTGACGGCGAGGTCGTTCCGGTTGCGGTTGTGGGGCAATACGAGGAAGGTGGTGTTGGACGACGTGGTGGTGATGTTGAAGACAGACGATAAGACGTCGAGGAGAAGAGGCGGGGGAAACAAGACGCGAGAGCTCGAGTTGACGATGTTTCCGTCGAACAGGGTGCTTCGGGCTTTGGTGAGGTTTGCGATACGCCATATACCACGCATTGACGTGGGCATCAAGAGAGCGACGGTTATTTACTCGAGCCAGCATTGCACCACCATGGAGTACATCCTGTTCTTGTTGGAGTCAAAGTACAGCGTGAGAACGCCACACAACTTGAAGTTCTACACGACGCTTGTGGGGAACGAGATTAAGAACATCAACGAGTCCAAGAACCTCAAGCTGGTGCCTCCGATGTCACTTGGAATCTTCAAGATGCAACTAAATCTTCAGGTAGACACCATTAATGGTAGCATCCACAGCATTCAACTGAAGATCTTTACAGACGAATTCCGGTGCTTTATATTCAAGACGGTGAAGCTTTTTATGGAACGCTTGAATGTCAAGTCCGACACCGAGGGTGCTTTTGATAAGCAATACGACGATGGGCTGGCGACACACTTACACGCAAACGAGCGCACGGATCAGCTGGAGGTTAGCTCGCTCGAGAAGCTTATTAAGATTCATAACAAATTGTATCCTGTCATCCAAGAAATTTCGGTCAGAATTGAAAACTCAGAATTGCTCGAAATTCCCCTTATAACTACAGATGACGACAAGCACTTTAGTGAATATTTCAATTATTCCACCCCAAAGATTGCCTTAGATGTCATTTCAAAATCGATTTCATTTAACTTTCTGAAATTGCGAAAAGATTCCGCTGGTTTCCAGGTGTTATTCGACCCTAAAGTTGATTCGCCGTTCCATGTAAATTTGTCAGTACAATTGCTCAGATTAAATTTCTCGCAGCTTCAACAAGTTCAACGAACTTATACTGAGAAAGAAGAGATTTTGAATATCCCTAATTTTAACTTTACCTATAAATCGAATATTTTGGATCATTTGGTAAGAGGAGATGGATTCAAAGACTGTGTTACAGAATTCTTCTCTTCGGCTTGCAGTCCAATGATTGACCTAAATACCACCCAATTGTCCACATTCATTTATAACCTTGTCCTTTTGAAGAAATACTTGAAATTAAGGAAATTGGAAAAGACCAATAAAAAATTGCTAAACGAAATACTACGCAACCATATGAATTCCAATAATGAACAGGACATTCACAGTGATTATTCAAGAGACAGCGACGATTTCGATGAAACTCAAATCGGATCTGAAACTGAACAAGAAAATGAGAAGATACCGCAAAATAAGTATAAGAATAAACTATTAAACCTTCTTCAAGAATTTTTCCCACACGTCGATGCTAAATTTGTCATTGAGCAACCTAGATTTATTATCAGGCATCAAGATGTTAGCACTTCGAGAATTCAACTATTAGATTTCTCATATTCATTGTTAAATTTTCACACATTAACTACACCTACGAGAGACTATAAAATTAAATGCCATTTTATTCATCCAGGTGTGAATTATTTTCAAAAATCATCAAAAATATCCCATGAAGGAGATAATGAACTAATTAAAAAAGAGATTTTGAGCTTTAGATCCATAGATGTCAGGTTTGACATTTTAAAAAGTCTCAAAGTTAAATCCCTGGTTGCGATAAATGAGCCTACACTTGACCTATCCCAATTGGATATCATTGTAGGTATCAATGATTTATTGCAAGATGTCACCTGCATGGCTATTCAAGATTTAAGTACTGGGTTAATTAATTTATATTTGAATGCAGCTATAATAAGGAAGCAATCAACCTCACCGAATATGGTAAATTCAACTGGATCTGAAGGCAAGCTGCTTGAAGATAGGATCTTTAACTACTTGCCTGAATGGTTTTTGGAAGCAAATATAAGTGTATCTCGAACTTGCTTGGTAGTAGGATCAAGATCAGTTTTAATAGCAAAGGATTACCTTGATGAAATTCATGGGGATGGTTTTGATTCAGACAACATCGGTAATAATCATGACTTAAGAAGTGCTAAGTTTACCCTTGATAATATGCATATAAAAATTAAAAATGATAATACAAATTCATCATTTCTATTTAATACAAATTCTGATTCAACGGAAACATTAGCTTTAAATGATACCAAGTTAATATTTTGGACAATTAATACCCAGTTTTCTCAGATTGGATGCTCACTTAAATTAGAATTGAATGAAACAATGGACGAGTACGAACAATTCTTCCAAATACCCTTAGTTGATATTGAAGCTAATTCTACTAAAGTAAGTAACAAAAATGATTTGAAAATTAGCGTACAAATTGGTGATATTATTGGGTCTTATGATAGATATAAAGTTTCTACACTTATTGGAGCTATCTATTTGATAAGAGAATCACTATTAAACCCAATCAAGATAATTAAAACCAAATTGAGAAGTGATTTGAAGAAGATTTCAAAAGAGTCCAAAGTGAAATTACAACCACGAAAAATTCAAGACTTTTCTCTGGTTAACTGTAACCTAAAAAATACAAACTTTGTAATGTGCTTGAATGACGACTTCAAAGTTAAATTACAGCTTTTTGATATACATGCAAATATAAGGAAAGGTGTTATTCTGTTGAGTATCAAATTCTTAAGGGTTCTTGCAGATTCACCTTTAGCACAAGGTTTTTGGTGCAGAATTGCTTGTGTAGATGGGCTAAAATTAATTGCAAATGATCCTTCAAGAAAATCAAAAGTACATGTTGAATCTGACTCAATCAGACTTATTCAACCTCACGGATTTGTGGTACATCATTTATTGGATAATTTATCGATTTCGATTAAAATACTTAAGCATTTAGTCAAGTGTTTAAAGGAAAATTCCAATGGTTCAAGAGTAATTGAGCCTAAGGAATCACCTGCTTTGAGCCTTCCAGATATTAATATTAAATCCAAGAAACTTGCCTTCTCAATGGAAGACGATCCGTTTGAATGCGAATTGAATATGATATATCAACTAGGACTAGTTGAACAACGGAAGAGAATGGAACAATTATCGTTATTTGAATCTAAATCTACATCGGAAAATAATACATTCCATGATTCGGATAAAATGGTTGACTCAGATATTACTGAAAAGCTTTATTCATTAAATAAGTCTATTTCAACTTCTTGGATCAGGAAAGTCAAAGTTTATAAAGCAAAGTTGAGTGACGAGATAGTTAATAACAAAAAGTTTCTATACGGAAGCGAAGCTACTTTACCAAACCAAACTAATGAAGGTATAGTCTCGTATATGTGTCAAGCTCCATTACTTTTTGTCATTATGGCTAATTTTGATTTAGACGTATCTAGTGCAAAACTCGACTTGAAAGACTTACCACAGTTCATTCATGAAATTGGACAAGGTGTTCCATTAAATACCAGGTATTCTTTAATGATTCCAACCTATATCAATCTTAAATTATCAGAGCTTCGAATGCATTTAAGAGATTACCCATTACCTTTGTTGCATGTACCATATAACACAGATGGATCATCTAGTTTATTAATGGCTGGCCATTTAATAATTTCTGAGGCTGTTGTAAAGACAGTTGAAAATCTAAGAGAGTTGCATATACCTTTAGCGAAAGATGTCAAATCGGCATCGAATGACATTCATAATGCCCTAACTATTAATAAATCATTATCAGCAGTGAAGTTGTTTACTGATATTAATGTTCAATTTGCCTCTAATAATCCAAGTAGGTTCGTCTGGGGACAATCGTATCAATTTGGAATTCAACAAGTCACATTAAATTTCGATCAGTTTTCTAAACCACCTGTTGATCCGTCTCCAAAACTTGGATTTTGGGATAAGTTGAGGTTTATTGTACATGGTAAGTTCAAGATTCAAACTGGTTCAAAAAATAGCCTTGAGTTTGCATTCAAAGGCTCGAGGGATCCTTATGATTTATTTAATGTTTCAGCAGGGTTTGTATTGGCGTTTAATGATAATGTTTTGTGGACTGTTAATGAGAAAGATGATTCTCGTGAGTTTATCAATGTTAAGTCTGATAGGCTCTCGTGGTATATTCCAAATTATTTAGCAACACCTTTAATTTCATGGACAAGAGACAGTTCGAAGTTTATATTCTTGCCCAATTCAAAATCTTTCGTGTCTTCTTGCTTTGCTTATTATTTAGAAGACACGCTGATCGGAAATATGGATTCAGTTATATCGAAGAACCGCATATGTGAGAAGAATGTTGTGAGATTATATGGAGGTGTCCATTTTAAAGTCGGTTTTATGTTACAAAGAAAGGCTGAAGAAGGTATAACATCTGTTGAATCCTTGCCGCATTATAAGGTTAAGCTTTTTAACCCGGATTATACTGGTGAGGATCACGACTCCTATGCTGGGTTCAGAAGTGACTATGTTCATATGGCAATATCTTTACATGCTAACACCGAGGATAGTTACAATTGTATCCACTTAAGTCCTGGTACCTTCAAACAATTTTTCCATTGGTGGAAGCTTTTTGCAAGTAATATGATGTTGCCTATAAGACGAGGGAATCTATTTGGTGACGCTAAAGAATCAATGAAGTTTTCTCAGCATTTGTTCACCAATAAATTCCAGTTTAGCTTCAAGTCTTTATTTATCACTCATATGTATCGAGACGAGACGGTAGATGCGGATGAAGACAAAATTGAATGCGTTGGTATCAGAGCGAAGATGGATGACTTTCTGGTTGATTTGCATCAGAGAAAAGAACCAAGAATTGAAGTCCATGAGGGTCTATCACGCAACAAGAAAATAATGAAGATGAATTTCAATATTGGGGAAGTACATCTTATCGGTATTGATTTAAGGACTGTTTGTGCAGTTTTCGACCAAGATGTCTACCAAGATAAAAAAGAATATAATGATAGTGAATCGAAGTATAAAATATTCGATAATGACAAGCAATGGTTTGATATTGAAGACTATGAAGAGGCATTTTTACCATCTTTGCGAAAGAGCAAAAGATCCGTTCAAATTCATCCGTTAATGTACTCCAAGAGGTTCAGTTATCTCAGGGATACAGCAAACCAACTATCTGATACTACTACCGAGGTGTTTGGTGAAGAAGATACGCATGATTGTCTTTTGGGTTCGAGGGATATATTTACTCCACAAATTGAGTTATTGACAGATAGAATAAACCAACTTGAAGAGCAAGTAGAAATAAATAGAGCTAAAGGTGTCTCAACAGACCAGTTGCGAAATAGGATTGCGCATTTAATTGATGACGTTGAAGAGCATAGACGGGGGAAAGCTCAACTAATTAAGAACCATGGGTCTACGCCTATAGAAAAAAATTCAGCTTCTAGTTTCCATAATAAGTTTGTCTTAATTTGCATGCTTTTAAAGTGGAATGTTGATAATAGGAATCTTCTATTTAAATATGTTCATTTTGCTCAGTTGAAAGTATATTTGAAGAAATACTTGTCATATGAGTCAATATCTACACTTCATGATATTATTGAACGCAACTCAGGTAAAATCCCATCAGATGATTTGTCTGTTATTTCTGACGGGTTAAAAAGAATAAGACTGGAGAAATTCAATAGTGATGCTTCGTTCAGCTCAATAACATCAGAGAAGAGATTGAATAATTTAGACAAAATAATGACCGATGTGAGGGAAAATGAGAGCATATCTGAAGATTATTTAATAGAGATTAGTTACCCTCAAATTCAATTACAAGCAAAAGAAACCCCGAACTCGATTGTTTTAATTTCAGCTCCTAGTATTGATGCAAAAATCGTATCAGTTCTAGAGAAATCAGAAAATCAATTGGTCCTTAATGAAAGACAATTGGAAAACAGATATGGTGTCTTATTGAAGGACGCTAACATTTTTGTTTTATATAAAGAAGACGTTCTGAATTTTGATAAATTGATTCTTAATAAGAGAGCCTATGGATCAACAACGAATTGGCCACCTTGGTTAGGAGTTGAAATCTGCAAGAATGCAAAGCTGGCTGGTGAAGACAAATTGATCGTTGAAAAGACTTCAATGTTGATAACATATGAGCAATTGAAACCATTGGGTAGTCAATTAATGAATGACAAGAATAGTAACTCAGACGAGGAAAATGATTTCACGGAACGTACTGGCAAAGAAGCGAGAGAAATTGAAAATATATCTAGTAGACTAAATGTCGACATTCCTGAATTTATTATATTATCTACATCAAAGCAATATCACACATTATACTCTATAGTCTTGAATTTGCTTTTCTATACTGAACCTATGAGTAAAACGTTAAGTGAGAAGTTAGAGAAGTTGAAATTTTCAATAGATTTCCAAGATTTGTCTTCGTTGCATGAAAGATTAGTAGAGTTACACAAGTATTGTCAATTAATGAATTTACTTGCCAATAACTACGACTTCAGACAAGAATTTTTAAATAATGAAGATTTAAATAATTATTTGATGCTTAATGTTGAAAGAGGTAACGTGGTCACTGAAATATATTTGTTAATGCATTCTATCTTGACAGGAGAAATGTTCAATGAAAATTCTCATCTGCAAGCAGAATGGAATATTAGGGCCGATAAAATAAATCTAAGTATGCTTGAAGAAGATCGAACTCCAATATTGGAAATAACTGTTGATCATGGTAAATATAAAAGAACAGTTAACGAAAACGGTTCTAATGATAACAGAATTGAAATTGAAATGATGAGAGGAATAAACTTACTACCGAATGCATACTATTCAAACTTCTTGGAACCTTTAGCTATTTCTAATGAAAGTAAGTCTCGAAATTTGATAACCGTGGACTGGTCGATGAACAGATCTATAGGTGGTATCAAGATATTGGAATATTTTACAATAAATTCGCAACCGTTGGATATCAAGATTGATGAAAAAACTGGCGAGAAATTATTGAAATATATATTCCCCTCTGACTCCGAAGATGAAAATAGGATTTCTTTATTTGGGAAATCAGATAATAGGGCTAGTAAAGAGCTGGATAGTATCGAGAGTAACGATGAAGAGGAATTGTATGAAAATAAAGATGACGGATTTGTTGAACAACTTGAAGGAGCTAACAAGGGTGTTAAATTTGAAGAAGGTAAAGTTAACATGAGCGATGTTAGTTCGAAGAGAAACGGCAAAAAGTTTGATAGATCTATGACTAGGTTATCACGTAAAAAACTGAGGTCGTCTTCGATGTCATCATCAAGTGAAAATGATACGCAAGTGGATGAAATGCTTCAACGATCTAAGAAATACTTGAGTATTGTATCACTTAGGCTTAGCCCAATATACCTTCTGATTTCAATTAAATGTCATAAAGGTTACAGAAAAATATTGAATGTTCAGGATTTACTCATCAAACTACCAGAGCTTGTTATTGACAAGCAAATATTATCATTATTAGATATTGCATTGACATTTAAGAAAATGATTATAAAAGTTTTATTAAGTCATAGTGGTAGATTATTGAGAAACAAGATGACTGTCAAAAAAAAGTCAGCTAAGAAATCAATAAAATATCCACGTCAATTTAGGGAAGATTTACAAAATGTAATCCAAGAACAAGCTGGATAGATTTTTGTCATCCTCCATCTGCATTATGAACACTTTTTTTCTTATAGTTGTATATTAGTAATAAATACTGTATCAATAAATACTTTTTATTTAAATTTCGTTAGTTCGTTAATATCAAAAAATTGCGGTATTAAACATGTTGCCTCTTCAAGTCACCTCCGTTAGATTGGGATTTCTTCTTACGCTTGTTCTTCTTAGCACCTCCAAAGTCATCGTTTTCAGACATATCGTCTCCTCTCATTAAAGTCTGCTGGTCATTGATAGCCAAATCGGAAGTATTAAACCCAGGTATTCCATTAATCGAAGTCTTCTCAAATTTCAATGCTTGATTTAACAATTCGGGGTCTATAGACTTAATCAAGTCAGGGGCCTGGGCTGTAGATGGATCTAATAGTGCACCCGATACTGGTTTCATGGGTGGTATTTGGTGTTTGCCTGGTAAGTCTTGAATATGATTTTTGTATGATTTTCTTAATTTAACCCCTTTCGAACCATCAGGATTAGTTCTTGCAAGTGACCGAGTAATAGGTTCTAATCCATATAATGACAACAAATTATCCAAAGGCGAAGGACTTGATAAGTTATATGTTCCTAAATGCACACATTAGTAACTACTCGTATATCTGGATTGTAATAATTCAGGACAAAAATAAATTGTAACATACGCTTTGAATCAATTAGGTAGTAACTATCAATCCCCTGATTGGGTTCTTTACTACCTTCTCCCATTATTTTTTTGGTATACTCCGAATGTATTGGGATTTTAAGATACTAGTCTAAGTGAAACTGAGTTCAATATTTTAATTTTCTTTTTGGTTCACATACTATCTGCACGAAAGATGAACATTTTCACTTAAACGGATTTATATATATTTAACAAATTAAGGACGAATATCTATACAATAAAGATTTATTAACAGTAATTTCCATTACAAGGAAATACTTTAGAAGCGGAGTTCACATATAAAACAATATTTTGACTGTCAATAAATGAGCCAAGAAACGAAATGCCAAAATAATTTACACTTTTATTTACCAACGACTTCCCAACCTTCGGTATCTTTGTTGCCGATAGATAATTCAGAAGTAGCTTTCTCTAAGCCAGAAGCATTTTTTTCATCTTTTGGGACATCTTTGCTTTCTTGCTTAGTTTCCTGTGGTTGTTCTTGATGTTGAGCTTCATCATCAGAATCAACGGTTAAAACGTCAAATGAAGATTTTTGAGGCTTTGGTTGGTCTTTCTTATCTTCCTCAACTTTCTTGGTAGATCTGGAAGTCTTGCTATTAGTACGTGGTTCTAAACCTTGACCCCTTTTCCAGTCTAAGTTAGGTTCTTGCTTTCTTGGTTTTCTTTCGCTACCTTGTCTAGAGCCTAAATTTTCTCTTGGTGTAGATCTTGCAGCACTCCAGTCAAATTCAGGTTCGTCCTTCTTTGGTCTTCTTTCACTTCTGACATTCTTTTCTCTTGGAGGTAAAGTGGTGGTGGTCGATCTAGCCGTACCCCAGTCCAAATCTGGCTCTTCTCTTTTTGGTCTTCTTTCACCTCTTTCACCTCTTTCACCTCTGTCACCTCTATTTTCTCTTGGTGGTAAAGCTCCGGAACCTCTGGCAACGCTCCAGTCTAAATCTGGCTCTTCTCTTCTTGGTCTTCTTTCACCTCTTTCACCTCTGTCACCTCTGTCACCTCTATTTTCTCTTGGTGGTAAGGTACCGGAACCTCTGGCAACACTCCAATCCAAATCAACTTCTTCTCCTCTGGTTCTTCCACCTTCCATTGGACCACCTCTTGCGGATCTCCAGTCCATATCAAAAACATCTTGCTTTTGAGGGGCAGCGACATTGACAAAGATCTTTCTACCGTTTAATTCAGTCATGTTCAAGTTCAAAGCTTCTTCTAAGATTTCCCTTTCAGAGAAAGTGATGAAACCAAAACCCTTGACCTTTCCTGTCATACTGTCAACTGGCATCTTAATATCAGTAATAATATCCTGTAATTGCATACGATCTTCAAAGAATCTACCTAATCCTGATTCATCGATATCCCAAGGCAAATTTGCAACTCTAGCTCTGTAAGGTGGCAGATCTGGAATAGGAAATTCCTTTCTTTCACGTCTTGGATCGTCGTCTCTAAACGATGAAGACAGTTGTTGGAATCCTTCCCTTCTTGCTCCTCCACCTGGAGCACCGGAAGTAAGTGGTACACCAATGGAGGACATATCAACTTCCTCATCTGCCCACGATCCACCAATTGAATTATCAGTTAAGAATGAACCTAAGTCCATTTTAACAGATTTTTTAGGAGCTACAATATTTATTAGTAATGCATTCAAAACAATTTTTCCATACTAGAAGATTTATCTAAGATCACACATACCCATTCTGAATTTACTTGTATTACTTGACAATCTTAATATATGAAGTATATATAATATAAGATGTTATACTGAATTCCTCTCCCTCCTTCACAAATTTCTTCAAAATTTTTTTTTTCAACTCGCGATATGATTATGTAAATTTGATACCTGCTACACTCAAATAACACTTGATGTACTTTATCTATGAACATGACTATCAGAGTACAGTAATAAATAGATTAATAAAATGACTGATAAATAAAGGCATTAACCTGTGTAAAAAAAATATGAATTAAAAAATAAGATTACACTCTTTGTTCAACAATATCTCTTGAAGTGTCAGAAACTGGATCCTGCCTAGATTCTGATTCATACGGATTATTAGTAGTTGTAGTGAAAGCATGATTATTAAGGGCGCTTGCACCCTCAGTCTCCACGTTAGCTTCGGTGGTGGGCGTATTATTGTGATCATTATTGTGATCATTATTGTGATCACTATCGTCGTTATTATTATGAGCATCAGCAGTAGTATCATTTCCTGATGTGGGGTTTTCTTCCCTGTGTTTACGATAAACTCTTAAAACAGCCCAGTTGAACAAATCTTGCTTGGAAATTCCCATGACTTTCCACCATATCTTCTTAAAAATATTACTATATTTTTTATCTGCTACTTCGTTAGCTTTTTGTTCAATATTCAAGGATGTCAAGGATGAGTCGTTCAAGATTGACCTGACACGCTCAGAGATAGGAACTAGTTCTTGGATCAATGCCTGTAGTGTTGGATCATTTCTGAAGGTGTCAAAGTCGATATGATCTAAATCAAAATCATCTTCATTATTGTCGTCTGCATTATTGTTTGCATGGGTATCGTCATTCGAATTCGAACTAGTGGCATTATTATTATCGCCATTAGAATTTTCTCTGGGGACATCAGTGGTGGGATTCACATTATTATCAGATTGCTGGTTATTGTTGAGTGCATTGCTGTTAGCTTGGTTACCATTTCGCAAGTTCTTGAAGAAATAATCACGCTTACACATTGGGCAACAAGCCCTTCTCTTGGTTAGCCATGGGTCCAAGCAGTCGGCATGAAACACATGGCCACAAAGCAAGCCTCTGACCGAATCATCATCCTCTAAAACTTCAAGGCAGATAGCACAGGTACCTGAAGTGAAATGGAGTTCTTCCTGAATTCGCTCTTCCATCGAGGAATTTACATGAGCGACCTCCGGACAATTTTCCGTTTTAATATTGTGCAATTCAATTGTTTCTGTCTCGTCAGTTTGGACATGATTAACATCCGAACTTACCGAGTTTCGAGAAGATTGATCTAGATGCTCTTCTTGGGCTTCATTTAGATCTATTGTATCATGCTGTGGGGTCTGCTTAGTTGAGTTAACTAAATTGGACTCCTCCTGCAATACACCATCTCTGATTTCGTGATCCCTTTCTTTACCACCATTAAGCCAATCATGATACGTTTTCTTAGGGAACAATATCTCCACTTCTTGCTCGGATAGCTTTTTCATTCTCGAATACCTACCACCTCTTCTCCTTCTACGGCCTCCTCTGCTATAATTAATCCTTCTTGCCAAAATTTCACCTCGTATGAAATGGTTTTCCCGTATGTAATCAATCTGGTCTTGTAATTCAGCGTTCGTTAGGTTACTATTATAGCCACCTGATGTGACGAGTGTGCTTCGGTTGGGTATTGGGTATACATGAAGGCCATACTTGGACCTCACAAAATACCGAAACGTAAAGAAAATGAACACTACCGCAATAATCACTCCCACCGCTAGTGCAAGGAAAAACAACACCGTCGACGTGGTGTTTCCAACAAAAGAGGCTCCTCCCGTCACAATATTACCATCAGGGGTTCCATCGCCCGCTTGCGACAGATCCGAAGAACTCACAGCAGAGCTCGCAGCCCTTACCTCCAAAGAACCTCTTATTTTGTGGCTACCACTAGCAATAATCCCATCAGCAGCATACTGAATAGCTTCACGGGCATATGTCATGTTTAATAATAGAAATAATACCGATTAATATCTGATTAAATCAGCTAAAGTTCAGGCAAATATCTCAACCTACCTATACTATTATTAAAATTTGAATATTGCGGGATGTAACTCACTACCGAAATGACTTCCAAGAACACCGAGATGTACTGTAACTAATATAGATATATACTAGATATTTCAAACGTGGTATGGTGGATTAACTGTGCAAAAAATCCAATTTTGGATGATTCTAGGATCATTCAAAGGCTCAGTTTGCGATCGCACAATTTATTGTTAGTGACACCAGAAATTATATAGTGAGCAGTTGAATAATGCACAATAGGTGACAGTAACAGCCCCTACCCACATGCCGTGGACCATAAACCGGGGCCATGGGATAAGCATGTTGGCATATCAGGGTCTACAATGACAGCACACGAGTTGCGTAAACGACGAATAATAAATCACAATATATTCAAAAATAGATATATAATTTATATAAGTGTTAATTAACTTATTTTGGAGCATCCTTGAAAGAGACGGCTGCTTCTTCACCCATAGCAGAGATGATGGTGACCAATAAGTCCTTACCTTCGTCGAATTCGGATTGGATCTTGTCACCTAATTCACTTTCTGGGATCTTGACATCATCCTTGGTGTCACCATCTTGGGTCATCAAAGATAAGAAACCATCATCGATGTCTAATAATTGGAATTCTTGTCTACGGACGTTTGGAACTTCCATATTGTGGGTGGATGGAGATAAATCTTCTAACTTCTTACCAGTGAAGATATCAATAGCAACCAAATGGACTTTGGCGTGTCCGTGCTTACCGGTCTTAGAGGTAGACATATCAACAATCTTACAAGGTCTGCTCTTGATAACAACGTGTCCGTTCTTTCTTAAAGCGGAACATTGAATTGGGTAAGTTAAAGCAGCACCAGCATCAGCGGTCTCAAAGGTGTGCTATTTGCATGTTAGTATATCCATTCAATTGCCTACTCTTGGTAATCAGAGTTTTCCCGTTCAAATCAACGGAGCTATCCTCTGCCACCGCATATTGTCCAATTATCCAATCACCGGATGCCAAAACAATCGTATATCCTAGTGAAAATTTTTCGGCTCATAATTGATTCAATATTTATCCCTCCGAATATTTACATACTTCTTCTTCAGCCATGGTATCTAGTTAATCAATTTCTTTAATAACTTGAAGGTTAATATAGTTGGATTAACTTTAAAATAAGAGATAAAAAAATTTTTGATCAAAATATGGGTTTCGTAGGAGGGCTTGAACGAGCGATGGACGAGACAATTGTCAGAATTTTTTTGGGATTGTGAAAAATTGCGGGTCTACGTAAATATGGGACCGCTTAACTATGGCTTAACTATGGAGAGAATAATTAGGGAGGGATGCGTAGATATGGGTACTAACTAAATGCTGGTTACCCTGCTTTCGAACGGCGAAACTCCACCTAATTCCGAGGATTTTACATCAAAAGCACTTATAGTGAAAGCGATACAAGCCGTACCGTTAGTGTAGAATATAGTACATATTAAACAACTAGTTAATACAAATATAAAGTGGTATATAAACACGATTGGCGTCGCGGGCCGGAGCTAAAAGGCTGGGCTCGGACACCATCGATTAGCAATTTGTAGACGGTTGTTGGACTTTCGAGAGCACTGGGAGAGTGTCGGGGAGCAGTCGGAGATCGTTCGGCGAACAGTGGGGGCCATGTAGAAGCATGTAGAAGCATCAGCTGATGACGGAGACGTTGTTTGTGATGTTTTCGTTGATCTCGTCGGGGTCGTTGGATTCGTTTTTGATGTTGGAACGCGAGTCGGGCTGCGAGTTCTGGTGGTAGTCGCTGGAGCTGTGGCCATTTTCCCGTTTTATGGGGTCGTTGGACACGTTTTCGAGGGCGGATATTTCCGACTCGTCGGGGGCCAGACTGCTGGGTCTGGTATCGGAGGCCTTGGAGTCGGGAAGGGCGGCGTTGGCGGGCGATTTGGCCAGTTTTTCCAGTTTGAGCTCGTCGATGAGGGGGTTCCACTTGGCCAAGAGCTCCTGGCACTTCTCGTGGAGCTTGAAGCTGTCGGGGTACTCCAAGTCCTGGTCTCGCAATATGCACTTGAGCACCTTGTGGATTTTAGTCTTCTTGAGCAATTCCAAGCTTATGGGGAACTCGACCAACCGGTGCAATATCAATCGGGCCACCAGGAGCTCGTTGGCGGTGGGCGGAGGATACTGTTTGGGGTTGGTGGGTGTGACGGGCTGGTTGCGTTGGATCAACGATCTTTGGAGCTTGATACGGCATAACCACAATTGGTGCTGTTTTTCCTCCTCCGTTATCTTGGGCGGGCTTCCGGCACGCTTTATTTTGTCGTTTCCATTGGAGACATCTGAGGTTTCGGAAGAATACGAGTGGGATGGAGTCTTTGCGTGGCCGTTACCTCCTTTTATGCTCTTGCGGCCTGGTTCTGCCGATGTGTTTGGACGCTTGCGCTTTGAATGATTATTAGTCGCCACCTCGGGCTGGTCCTCCTCGTCCTCTTCTGCATCTGGGGCCTCTTCTGGGACATCCTCGTCGACATCTTCAACTACCTCTTCCTCGTCGCCATCACCGTCCTCATCCTCGTCCTCGTCCTCGTCTTCTCCTCCGAGTCGGTTTTTATCTAGCCTTTCCATAAATTCGTCAAAATCTAATCCCTTACTCGCCAAAAGCGCATCGGTGACTTGAAGGGTTCTACCCGTTGTCTTCTTCTTCACTTTGTTCTTATTAGGGACCTTATCTAGTTTCTTGTCTAATTTATCGGCCGCCAACGGCTCAAGGTTCTTGTCGCTCATCCAGTAGTAATCACCATCAGGTATGAAAATAACACAGTAATTTGTGGTCTTCTTCTTTGCCTTCAATATAGCATCGGGCACCATGTCTTCCGGCATCACGAAAGATGGCCACGCCGGAAACCCATGCATTTTCGCCAAAACTAAGTCCTTTGGCTCAAATTGATTTTTCCTTGTTTTCTTTGGTGGCATATTTGGCTATATCTAATAATAATTGGTCTTGATACGACGGGAATGGGCAGGAACTTTATCTATAATAGCAATTAGTTGTATCTGATATCCCGTTTGAAATATCTAATCTATTTTCGATGTACGATCTCTGGACCTTATAGCGTACTTAAATGGAATATCCTGTGTGTTCTGCAATAAGCTATCTCGTTCTCCCTCTTTTCTAAAAACAAAGAACTTCTTGTTGATTTAATACGTGTATATTGTGGTAACAGAACCTATAATTAACTCAATCACACACCAGGCACAACACCAAAAAGAAACTATCTGAACTGAATGTCTGTCAATAATAACGGTGTCTTATTGAATTAATCACTTCCTATGGATAAACTTGCTAATCCTACAATAGCTTTACAGCGTTGATATATTAGTTGAGTTTACGTTAAACAAAGGTTTGGTTGCTGCACGACTCTTTGATAACTCTTTGCTGGGCCGATTGCAGCCGTTGTTAACACCACAGTGAATAACCGACACACCTGTAGGTCGTAGAAGGCATTAGAGAAGCTGTATCTGTAGTCACCCACCACCCGGTAAGGGTAAAGTTTTGATCCAGCCTTTGTCGTTTTCGCTTAGTTTAATCTTCGTACAACAAATGGCACCCGAATTGCGTTCAACGCTTCCCTTGGTATGATAGCCACTCCATTTTTGCAATAGCGGCTAGAAAAACACGCATGGCAACTCATAGACCGATGGTTCTTTGTAGTATCAACATCCTGTGTTCAATTTATATTAAATTGTACTCAAAAGTGTTTAGTCTAGTTTCCAACCATTGAAGCAACAAATGAAACGAAATCTTCAACAGTAAGACACACCTACAATCTCAAGAACCAACAAGGTCATATTTGGTCCCTATAGTAAGCTGTTACAGTATCGTGCTAGTGTTAACGTTACGATAGTATTGTCTATCTTACATAATCAATTATCCCTCTACAAAAAAAATGCTGCGACCATACTCTTCAGGAACATACAGTAATAAAAGCTATAGAGTTGTGTCGAAAATTAAGGAAAAGCAGTAGCCTAAACTATATCGTTGGTATCGGTAGTCTATTGTATACATATTGATAATATTGAAAAGTAGTGCTTATTTTTCCCGTAAGAATATTCAGGCGAAAGAAAAGAGTACTAGAAAACGATTACCGACAGTATCGTCAATTTTTACATCAATTGATAAATTTATTAAATAAATTGGTGTGATCATTTAAAAGCGTTTATATTTATTGTTGGTGTCCTCATTTTGACTGGGGCTTGATTTAGGATAAGCTGTTCTTCGAGACGTAACTAAGTGTTCTGAATTTGATAAGTTTATTGCTGCTACAGTATGAACAACTCCAACATGCCACCGTCCAAAAGGACTTTTTCGGACGAGATCGCAAATTTGGACCCACAAGGGGATGTTTCCAAGAGGAGAAGGTACTCTGCGGTTCCACGATCGCTTGATAATACGGATGGCCGAAGCAGGACTATTAATTTCCACCAAGCATTTTCGGCTCCAATACTTCATTCGGTTCCACCGTCCATACTACCCATTATTTATCCTCCATTGCAAGCGCATGATTTTTTCTCCGATCTCACCAACGACGTCTCAGATCCTAATATAGCAAGACAAATCGAAGGCATTTTGCAGAGATTTCCACCTCCAATTCCGCCATACTTAAGCCAGGAAATGACCCCACCTCAAGGTGGGATGATGATACCATTCATTTACCCTCCACCTCCCGTCATTGAAAGTGGTGATACGGTATCCAAGTTAAACCGAAGAAAATCCGACCATAGAAGACCATCTCGTACCCATGATGCATCCCCATTGCCCGATGCTAATTACGTCGAGTTACCCCCTTTACCATTTCCTCCTCCAAACTACATGCCATATCCAATGATTTCAGATCAGTCCACGCTTGCACCTAAAGACGTATTTGAGTCCTTTTTGGAAGCACTGGAAAATTTACCTCGAATTGACATGGTCTTAGCTAGTGCAGCGGGATCGCTTTTCGACTTGAGAATTCAAGCTAATGAAGAAGGCTTTACGTATGAGAAGTATGAAATAATGAAAAACAAGAAATTGGAAGCATTGAAAAACAAACGAAGGTTAGGTCTTGCTGGAAAACTCGATGAAGAATCGGATGAGTTGGACTCAGACGATTATGAAGATTACAATGAATATGCTAGAGGCGTGGATACTTCTGATGCATTCGATCCGTATGCCAATTTCTATGAACCAAAAAATAAAGTAGAAGTTAATTACGGTCTTCCTCTTGGATATTTGGAAGTTACTCCCAACGTTAGTGATGTCAAAAATCCTAGTAAGGAACCAACACCTAGGGAACAAAAAGATGATGAATTTTCCTTGGATCCATCTTCTGAATTCAAAGATATGTCACAAATGAATTCCAACAAAATAATGACAAATCCTGGTAAAGATATAATAACTGCAAATGGCAGCAACAAAGAGAAAAGAAGGATAGAGTTACAGAAGTCCATGAATCAATTATCGGATTTTGAATCATCTCATAGACATGATCTTTACATGACCAAGAAGAAGCAGTTATTGCAAAGATTGCAAAACTTGCAAAATTCTAAGATTAGGTTCCAAGGATCTAATGAACAAATTAAGGATGAGGAATTATTGAACTATAAGAAATACTTGGAAGAGCGTAGAGATGAGGAGTTGGTAAGATTGAAAATATCTCATGATTATGAATCATTGAAAAGTTCATTAAATTTTTATCAGGATTCTAATAAAGTATACAAAAATGCCAATGTATTGTTACTAAATAAGCTAATGAAATTAAAAAACTTTTTTGAATATCAACGAAATTTATTTCAAGATGCAATAAAGAATGATACTAAGGAAGGGTTGTTTGATATTAAGAGTAAAGAATCGTCAAAGTTATTCAATGGTGTCTCAGATCACGATTATGGTTCTCAAGTTAAACGCATAATGAATTCAGTAGGCGACGAATCCTACCCTATTAGCCGCACTTTTAGTCCATCAAAAACTCCAGTCGTTCATGATTTTATGCCGCTTGTTTCTTCTACCGAATTCGATATGATATCAGGAGATATACGTAACAAGGAGAAATCCAAGAACGAACCTAAAGCATCAAGTGCCAAACCGTTTGACAATATTAAGCATCACATATTCCAAAGTTCATTGTATGATCCTATAACATCGGGATCTGATACAAACATTGCATCCGAAAGTAATACCGGCACACCTACAAAAAGACGTGGAAGAAGAGGTGGCGGAGGAACTCCAAGTGACAAGCTCATTGATGATTCCGAAAGGTCTAGTTCAAAATATTCAGAGGCATTGCTATTGGCCAAAATTATGAAAAATTTCAGTGGACCTCAGGGTGCAAATCCAGATGAGCTAACCAATGATCTCGACATAATGGGGGTTAGCACTAGGTGGCCAATTCAGTATACCAAATAAGCTCATATATTCTACGATGTAGCTCTAAAAGAGAAATCGTATTTGTGGATATATAGAAAGCTATATATATATAGAAAATATATATAGAAATAATGTTACAGTAGCATCAATAAAAGTTAAGAAACAATGTACATCCAAAATAAGTGATAATCATTCCTAATAAAACAACAAGAGAAAGACGACAAATACAAGAATGTTTTCAAATAATTATTAAAAAAAACAATTCAAAAAGTGAAAATAAAGTGAACAATTAAAGAAGTGAAAGAATAAAACATCATTCCCACTTAATATTCTTCAAATTGAGAATAGATAGCAACTAAAACATTAGCAAATCCAAGCACTAATGGGAAATTACCTAATATATCGGTGAATTGGTTGTAAATTCCTAATTGAACCAAGAAATGGGTTTTCAAGGCGTGGAAAATACCACTGTAAGAATCAAGACTGGTTAAAGTACCGGCGTTCTTCACGACAAAGTAGAAAATAAGAACCTTGGATAAGGCAAACACAAATGGATCATAGGTGTAAGCTCTGGTAATAAGACCAGAGTCATCCTCATCGATAATAATAACTCTTCTGGTGAAGTTGACGTAGTACGAAAGACCCAATGGCAACACAACCGAGGATAAAATCCAGTTGATGAAAATAAAGGCGACCTTGCATTGCAAGAGGACTGTAAAGTCTGGCAATTGGAGGTTACAGTGGTTCAAACAGTCGATGTTGTCCTTGAAAATTTGGTGGATTGAGTTGTTATTCTTGACAGCAACAAAAGGAACGTAGGTGCAAAAGAAGTAAATTAACTCAACGGCAAGTTCCAAGTAGTTCAAGGAGACGGATCTCGACAAGTTTTCTCTCAATTCATCATTGTAATCCAACGTAGTTGCACCAATTCTGTCAGTGAATGACAATACCTTGGCATAGGCCAACTCAAACTTGTCAATAGCTGGGTCAATAATCCATTCCTTTAAATCGACTGGTGGTCCCGCTTCGTAGTCCTTATCGCCTGCTTCAGCCTCATCCTCCTCATCCTCCAAGTCATCGGTTTCCTCGTCGCTTCCGTCTTGGCCCTCGGCCAACGTTTCTTCGTCACTGTCCATGTCCAAGCTGTTTTGCACCGCAATCAACCCTTCTTCTGGGTTGGCCTCGATGTAGGTCGAGAGCTTTTCAAATAACTTTTGTTTGGTGTCTTTCGCAAGGACGTGGATACCCACCTTACGGCAGATACTGCTCAATTCTGCTTTCTTAAGACTTTGTAATTCTGACATATTTGAGGTCGGTACTAATTAAACTTTACTGACTTTATTGCAAAAACAACGGTTTTCTGTTTGTTTTTTTATTAAAAAATTTACTGTTATAAAAACAATCGATCGAATATCCGAATTTTATAATGAATACAGTAAAAAATCCACTAGCTTCGACTAGAGTTGAACTTCTGTTTACTTTTATCCTGCCCGTAATTGACCTTTATTATGTTTGTGAAGCACCGCGTTTATATGCCGGATATTTGTATATTTCCTATTTGGGTTATTCTGCATATAATTTAAGTCTACCAAAAAAAATTGAATTGTTCGATTCTTAGTATCAACAGGGAATTGATACCAGACCTGATTAGATTTAGGAGCAAAACAATTGCTCCGATAGATAGCGTTGCTAAAGAAACAAATTCTAAGACGATCTTTTTCCTATTAATTTTAAGGAATTTGTGAATATTTTTGATACAAAGCGTCTAGTTGTTGAGATCTGGTTTATTAGATGATATAGACACACGGATACGATAGACGAACATAATAATAGTATTTGGTAGTATGAGCCTACATCAACAAGTATTATTTGGGGGGAGACGAAAAGGACCAAAGATGTGGAACGGAGGGTGGAGCAGGATGTTTTGTGGAGCGACGGGCTTGCGACGCCAGTTCCAAGAGACCCCACGGATCAACCAAGTGGGAGTGCAGTACTTGAGTAAAGATTTGCAACAAAAGCTATTTCCGCAAACAGACATAAACAGCTACTTGAAACCGAAGAACCCGATACTCCTAGAGCTCGCCAAGGCACACTTGAAGTATAATGAGTTGCTAGGCAAAAAGACAGAGATAATAGAACCGATCGCCATTGACAATTTTCCTAGCTTAGAAGGGGGCAACACACTAGATGAGCATTTTTATAGAATAGGGACCGAAGCGTCGCAGCCGTATTTATCGATGGCGGAAGAGTTCATGGCACCGGGAAAGCAACTCCCTGCGAAGCCCAAGCCGTCGGACTGGCAATTTGAAGCAGGATGGGTGCGATACGCTGAGGGAGAGGAACCAAAGCCTGTACCGTATCCCCTCGAAGATGCACTAGTATTTGATGTTGAAGTGATTTATAAGAGATCACCGTATGCTGTGCTATGCACATGCGCATCTTCCAAAGCATGGTACGGGTGGGTATCGCCCTTCCTAGTAAACTATGCGACGAACAAAAAGTACGACGACTGGGAACACTTAATCCCATTCAATTGCTTGACAACTCCGAAATTGCTTATAGGTTACAACGTGAGTTATGATAGGGCCCGCGTGCTCGATGAGTACAATATTAAACAATCCAAAGCATTCTACTTGGATGGTATGGCATTACATGTGGCGACAAGTGGTATTTGTTCTCAACAAAGACCAACTTGGCTCAAACATAAGAAAAGGAAATCGCTACTTGACTCCGATGAAGAGTCACCTATTCCTGATGATGATATAGATTATTTCGACAAAAAGCTCTCGGCCGTTGATGTTGCGAACGAACTTTTAGATGATCCATGGCTAAACAAAGGATCTCCCAACTCGTTAGCCAACGTCGCTGACTTCCATTGCAATATAAAACTCGACAAATCAGACAGAGACTATTTTAGTACAGAAGATCCAACCGCTGTGATTAATAACTTCAATAATTTAATGGATTATTGTGCGAAGGATGTTGAAGCCACTTACGCAGTTACTGCTAAACTTTTCCCACAATTCAGGCAAAAAGTTCCCCATCCCGTTTCATTTGCTGCATTAAGACACCTCGGTTCCTTAATGTTGCCAACGACTAAGAAATGGGACCAATATATAGAAACCGCTGAAAATGTTTATCAAGAAAACCGTGAACAAGTCAGCAATATATTGAAGGAAAGAGCTAATGAATTCGTCAGATATATTGAAGAGAATGACGAATCGTTAGAGCCTAATTGGAAGGATGATCCGTGGTTATCACAATTAAATTGGACTTTGAAAGAACAAAGGCTCAAAAAGAATGGGGACCCTGTCGCAAATCAAGCATTTTTGACAGGTTACCCTGAATGGTATAGGGAACTCTTCAAGACTACTACAATAAGTGGACTGAAACAACGTGAAATGAACATTAGTGTTCGTACACGTGTTACACCATTGCTCTTAAAGTTGAAATGGGAGGGTTATCCGTTACTTTGGACCAACTCAGCCGGTTGGTGCTTTAAAGTACCATTTGAAGAATCGATTATAAAAACAATGGAAGAAAAAAGTTATACGAAGGCAAAGCTTAACGACGAGGATTTAGAAATATTCTTACCCCAGTTACGAGATGATGGCAATAATTATGAATTGTTTAAAGTCCCTCATCCGGAGGGTCCTAGTAAAAGATGTACATCAATAATGTCGAAGAACTACTTACGTTATTTTGAAAATGGTGTACTAACATCAGAATATAGTTTTGCACAAGAAATCTTATCGTTAAATTCTACAGCATCTTATTGGATGGGTAACAGACAGCGTATTATGGACCAATTTGTGGTTTACTCCGATAGTACCCATAAGAAGAACAAATTTTTTGGCACCAAAAAAGAGTCTAAACAAAATAATGATATGGCTATTATATTACCAAAACTTTGCTCAATGGGCACTATTACCAGGAGAGCAACTGAGAATACTTGGTTGACAGCGTCAAATAGTAAGAAAAACAGAATTGGTTCCGAACTAAAGGCAATGATTGAAGCACCAAATGGCTATGTTTTTGTTGGAGCCGATGTTGATTCAGAAGAATTATGGATAGCCTCGTTAGTCGGAGATTCAATGTTTGAAATTCATGGTGCTACAGCATTAGGATGGATGACATTGGAAGGCGATAAGAATGAAAAGACTGATTTGCATTCTAAGACAGCTGAAATCTTGGGTATTCTGAGAAATGATGCGAAAGTTTTCAATTATGGTCGGATTTATGGAGCGGGCGTGAAGTTTGCTACGAGGCTATTGAAGCAATGTAATTCAAAGCTTAGTGATGAAGAAGCTGAACTAATGGCTAAAACGTTATATGCGAAAACTAAAGGTCAAACAAACACTTCTAAATTCTTAGAAAGGAGAATGTATCATGGAGGAACAGAATCGATTATGTTTAATGCGTTAGAATCAATTGCATACCAAGAAGATCCCAAGACACCAGTATTGGGAGCAGCAATCACAGATGCATTGACAATCGGTAATCTAAATAAAAACAACTATTTAACCTCACGAATAAACTGGGTGATTCAAAGCTCAGGGGTGGATTATTTACATTTGTTGATTATTTCAATGGACTTTTTAGTGAAGAAGTATGCTGTTGATGCAAGATTGGTATTAACAGTCCACGATGAGTTGAGGTATTTGGTCAAGAAGGAAGACGAGTATAAGGCAGCATTGATTTTGCAAATTAGTAACTTGTGGACTAGAGCTATGTTTTGTGAACAACTAGGCATTAAAGAAGTTCCCCAATCTTGTGCATTCTTCTCGGAGATTGATATTGACCATGTTTTACGTAAAGAAGTCACTTTAGATTGTGTTACGCCTTCACATCCTAATTCAATACCTCCAGGTGAATCTTTTAACATCCATAATATTCTAGAAAAATGTGAAAATGGAAAATTTTTGGAGAACACGAAAACTAAGAAAAGTCCTAAAATCAAATATCCTGGTAGAAACCCGGCTATTTTAAGCTTAGATAAAGAGCCAAATGATGAAATGAGAATCGCAAAGTTCAAATTGCAAAACTCGATCGATAAAACCACCTGGAGGCAAAATATGAATGACTACATAAAATTGAAAAAGGATGTAGAGTTCAACAAATTCAATAAAGAATTTGACAGAAGAAATATCATTTTTGGAGAATCATCGGATGATGGCAGAAAGAACTCTAATTCCTTTTCGTTTAAGAGAGCACCAAGACGCCGAATAGTCGATGAATATAATATTGGAAGCAATGGTGATGAGATGTTAGCTAAAGAAATCGGTATACTCGACGAAGAGAAAGATAACTATCTGGCTGCGTCTGCAAATAAGCCACGTCGAACCGAACAAAAACGGACGTATACTAAATCTCAACCAAAAAAGCTGAATGGCAGCTATAAGCACAATCACACCAATTCGAGTAAGACTTCGAAATCATCCGCCAATGCAAAAGATTCGAGTAAGAATAATAGGCCAAATAACGTGCACACAAATAAAGACCACAAGATTTCTCCAGTTGCAATAAAGCACGATAAAACGAACGCTACCAAAACAAAAGCGCAGGCTGCAGCCCCTGGTCCCAAAATGCCGCGACAGAATCTGACCCGATTATCGAAGCTCTTCCTCAAGGATGCTCCGAAGGATCCAAATGGCGCAAAACTTACATTTCAGAGCACATCAAATGACGCATCGAGCGGCCCCAACTACAGCCGACGACTGCCACGATATTTCAATGCCCATGCAAATCATAAGCGGCGGTTTCCAATCCAACAGCCAAAGGACCCCCCATATCGTTCCGCTGCTTCCGCAGATGCGTCAAGCCGACCGCGAAATTTCAACCTGTTCGATAACTATACCCAAGAGCATTTGTTTTACAATCGTGCAACCCCCTCCAAACAGCCCTACAAGATTGCCTTGAAGACATGATGTCCTCACGATGCAGGTCTTCTGCCCATTGGCAGATCCACCGCTCCATCGTGATCCACACCAACCCTTCCCTAATTAATAATTGATATTGAGTGATAACGGTCCCTCTAACCGTGCATGCCGGAACCCCCCAACTTAGACTCCCGGCGCATTGTGTTACGCACCATGGTATATCTACTCAAATCATTAAGCTCCTTAGGTGAGGGCTACCATTTCAATGCTACGCTGGCTAATATGTATTATATAATGACGAAACGATATCAATAAATGTAACTATAGTAGATCTTTCAGCCCCTCTCGCCTGACGGTTTCTCCGGGTCTGTGTTCGGCCATCTGTCTACCATCTCGTAGCCCTTCATTACTTCCCGTAGCCAGCCCCAGCGGCTGAAACTGGCAGCCTTTGTCCGCATAAACCAATAAAACCGTTCAGGTGCATACCCGGTTCCGCTGGCTAATTTATTTTCGTTAATCTAATTAATTACCGATATCTAGCTAAGCAGGCCGACAGCCGGTCCAACCGGCTTTTGTTACCGGCCAATTATACAATGCCGAAAAGAACTTTCCAGCCCACCATCGTGGTCTCGCAATCTTGCTACGATCATTCCTCACCTACATTCTATACAGCTGAAGTCTAAAGGTTGACTCGCCTAATCTACCTACCCATTTTCCCTGTCCCCATACCCCCACTCGACCTCCACCTCTGTAGCGATAAGGACATACTACCCGAGTTATTAAACAACGCACACGGTCCGAATTAGACAATGTGGCATCGCATAGTGCGTAAAAACCACAACACTGACACATACTTGTTCTAGCAGGGTTCCGTAAATTTCAGTATAGACTCCCTCCGATTTGTCCGAATTGTAAATAATTCATGTCCATAGTTAGAGCGGTTTTGTGACACTTTGGGGATTTTCGGTCAAAATTTTCATGTCGAACCCATATAACTACCCCTGTTCCCAGCACAGAAAATTTTTTTCAGTTGTTTTTCTTTATAATAAAGGTTGTTATTTAACAAGAAGAACTTTTAATAATCAAACTTAAGAATTAGAAGGAAATGTTGCCACCAGGTGTTATTTTAGTTTTCGTCTTAGTTTTCTTAGCCTTCTGTGCTGTTGTTGGTGTTTTCGCCCAAAAGAAGATGAAGGCTAGAAAGTCTAACCAAAGATACTAAATTGGTTAGTAAGACAATTGAGCTGTTGGGGGAACCGGATGTATCTACACCAAGAAAACTAATACAATAATAATACTAATATAATAAATGATACATGCTATATGGTTCGGAGTTTGGAGTGTTTGTGATGAGATTATGCTTAAGTGAAATTCTACGTCTCTAGTTTGTGTTGCGGATGTTCTAATACTGAGGGCTATTGGCTATGGGATGTGTTTGCGCCGGTTTGTCGACAGCCAGTTTACAAGACTATAATACGGAAAATGTGTGTTTTTCTTTTTTTTCTTAATTCTACAAATATTATTATCTATTACCTTTTTTATCGCTTTTACAATATCAGTTTGTTTGACGGGAATCAAATACAACTTTTTGTTTTATTTTAACGGGAATCTTTTTTTTTTTTTTGAAAATTTTGGGAATTAATTAAGTCAGTATAACTATATACCAAATTATATTGTTTTAATAATATATTTTAAAATCCTAGCCTTATCGATGTAGCGAGTTTGTTTGAGTGGATGTGGATGTTGCCGTGTATTGCCTATATGATGGTTCTATTCCGCTAGTCGATACTACTGTCTGCCAATCCTACGACAAGCAGAATACATCCCATATTATTGGTTTTGTTTATTATGACGTCAGCAGCCGCACTAATAACCTAAAACGGTATATTGGTTGCTTTTCTATACCGAAGGGTTTGATGCAGTCCGCGATAAATGCTTGATATCTTCGTTATATTCATCCATATAGAATGACTGGACCATTGAAATTACCGATATAAACGAAAGGACTATCCATGTTACTTGCCCCACACCCAATCTATCAAAAAATGACATTAAAATTCCCCAAATTAGCGGAGCTATGAATCTAGCTAGAGCAGTCAAGCTCAAGGTAGTCCCATTGATGAATGCTCTGTGTTTTGGAGGAGATGCTCTGTGTATCAAGATAATACTCTGAGGAGATGAAGTAGCAGCAGCTAGGGTACGGATTCCCGCATTTATGTATAGCAATGTTTTTGTCAACCCACCAGGGAAACTGTCGTTATATTGCTTTGTAGTGTAGACGAAAAAAGGTAAGATAAAATACACTGGTGGAAAGATACAGGATGAAAGTCTATACCCTGTGATCGTCCTCATGTTTCTGTCCATAAGTGGGAAAATCAACATGACAATAAATACCCCTAAAAGCCCGGTGGAAGATAATAATGTTCCAATGGTATTCGAATCATAGCCAAAACCACCCTTTAGTTTAAAAGGAAATTCCAAGTCTTCGACCCTAAACTTTGACGCTAACAACACTGGTAAAAACTCAAGGTAAACTAGGTTATGGAACGACAAAAAAAAAGTCCCCAACATGGTTTGAATGACTGGAAAGGTAAAGATTTCTCTGCTAAACGTGCTAGTATTTATTATTGAGGCTTCTCCGATCGATAATCCTGCAGAGCTAACCCGAGACAACGTTGGTCTCAACGAGTAGTTTGATGAATATCTTCTAACGATCGCATTCGATGATCTTCTGGTCAAGGGGCCTAAAGATTCGTTAGACTCTATGGAACATGTATCATCATCGTCCTCATCAATCGCTGATGCATAAATAGGACGTGGTTGATTAAGGGATGTAGTTTCGTCGCACGAGTCGTCCAATTCATCATCGTCATCTTCATTTAGTAATGCAGTAGTAGGATCAATGATAGTCGCAGCAGATGTAGTTTTGGATTTTCTCTTGGGGGGTTTATTCCACGCTCTTACCGGAACTTCAAACCCTAATTTTCTTCGAATAAAGTCTCCTATATCTAACCCAATATCTCTTTTCCTATTGAGAGAAACAAGGGTTTCTTCCAAGAACAAGAATCCCATTAACATGCTGAACCATAAAAATAATGCCACAACTATGTTCGATAATGCGTACGGATATTTGTCTAAAAACCTTCCGTACATATTTTCAGAACTCAGGGATATTGTGTACGTTTTTGGTCTAGTTAAGTACTTGGATCCTCCGATTAATGGCCCAATAACTGTGCCAAAGTTCCACAATAATGGTAATGTGGAGAATGCAACTCCCTGATGTCTCCTTTCCGGAGCAATTTCTCCTATCATTGTTCTTAGGACCGCAATATTCCCGTTCAATGCTCCCATTGCTGATCTTGCTAAGAGGGCAACGTAAAAGTTGGGGGAAAATCCGAATGTTAAAATTGAGATCGATGTCCCAAATAACCCGAGTAATAAAACCGTTTTCCTCCCAATCCTATCGGACGCTTTTCCCCAATGAATGCAACATAAAAATTGCGTGAATGCAAAGGATGCTGAAAGATACCCTGAGTACTGTGAAATCTTAGTTTCGTCTTTGGTAACTTGAAAATCTCGTATCATGAAATAAACATATGGGAAGAGCGATGTAAATGCTATTGGTTCCAGAAATCTAATTAAACTAACCACTATCATTTGCCATAGAGGAAACCCTCGCATCTGCTCTTTGAAAGATAGCTTTGTTTCAGTCATGTCTTGGCTATTTTGAAGACTATTTCTGTTATTCAAAGGTGTTGTTCAGTATAATATATTACTACTATTACGCGATGACTAATTCGTATACTGTGGTTGTATGCACACAATTCAATATGACATTTTTTTGCAGCTTGAATATTTAAAGCAACGATTTCACAATAGTAGACTGAATGTAACTTAATAACATAATAGTAATGTTTTAGATATAGTGTAAGCCAAATGAAGTCAAATCATCAATATAACAAAATCATGAAATTAGATAGGTGAAAAAATATTTCATGAAATTTGTAAGAATTAAAGATTCTTACAAATATTATATAAATTAGACTATGACATAAATATAAGGATTATAATATATATATATATATATATATGTATGTCTTGTTAAATAGTCGTTAGTATTAAAAATCTAGCATGCAATATATACATATATCTATCTAAGTGATTCTACTTAATTATTATGATTCACGAAAGTAGGTTTATTATTGCCCTTATTCTTTCTAAACTCTTGCTCTCTCAAGACCAACAAAACGCTGGATATAATTAATGTATTGGTATTTATTTCCGTTTCGTTGCTAGTATCGAACAATTTGATGGTGCCATTTTTGACGAGGTTCATACCTTTGATTTTCTTGTCTCCGTCATCGACGAATGTTGCCAACGGTATATTGACTAGGGATTCCGCCGAGCCCATTATTTTGCCTACCGTTGATCTATTTTGACGAATTAGCGAATTGTACAATGTATTTGATTCGTTCATTTGCATTTTGAAGTTTTTGACCGGACTATTGATGTTCTCAAGGTTATCTGCAATCAGAATATCATCACACAACATTGGCGTTGAGTCCTTCATGATGAACAACTTGATAAGTCCGTTAGCAAAAGTCGAGGTAGTTCCCGTAACTCCTACAGCACGAATCTTGGTATTTTCATACGTAAAATCCACCGATGGCTTGATTCCATTATTGAACAATACCACTGTTTTTAAGGTGTTATCATCAAGTTGGAACACTAGTATGTAACAAGTTAGGTTATTCGCCAAGATCTTAAAATAGACTTTGCAAAACAACGATTTTTCATTTTTGTTATCGAATTTATAAATCATCAAAAATGGAGAATTTTTCTTGAATATATTAAGCACGGGTGCCGAAGTCTGCAATAAAGGTGTACCTAGGCCCTGAGAGTGGTTTCTTTCTATCTCTTCTGCTGACAAATTCTTCTGGGAGTATGCATGTAGTGATTTGGAGGATGAAAATAGAAGAACTCCCGGCTGTAAGAAGGTAGAAGCTATAGGGAACTCTCTAATGTTGGAATAAGCGGTGATGTGTTCGTGAAAGATCTGTATATTGTGTGACATCGTTTCCTCTGATGTACTGGTGATGAGTGAATTCAAGTCTGACATATCCCCCGATTGTTCGAGCTGATTGACCAAAGTCTCATCGCTTGGCACGCGTGTTAAGCGTACATCATCGTGGTTGTCACCACGTCCTACCGGCTGATTAGACATTCTATTGACCTACCATAAATTTACTTAGGGGTACTAGAGTCTGATGAATTAATTTTTCACATCGTACGCAGGCTCGCCCAATGGCCCGATAAGAAATTCCTTGCTCCTTAGCCAAGCAGGTCACACAACATGACGCATATTGTAGGACTATCTATACGTGAAATCTATATTTCCTTATATCATCAATCGAGGGATTTTGTCGTTATTTTCAAAAGATTCTCCAAATGTATACCCACCTAATGCCAGTGAAGAAACTTCCCCAGCTCGCGTCATTGTACCCACCCCGAAGCCTCGTATCTCGGTATCGGTGGAGCATCATCGCAAATACCCCACGTAGCTTCTTGAACCTTGAAAAGGGGCCAAGTGACTAGCTTGAGTCAAGAGCGGAAACAATAGCTTCCCCAGCTATCAAATCTCACTCAAGATACACTACTCCTTTCCCACCCTCACTCTTCTCCATCCATAACCCGCCATTCTTATCCACTTTTCCCGTATCAGCCACAATATACTCCCATCGCATAACCTTATCTTGACCTTACAGAGCCCTTCTTAAGGAAAAAAGATTTCTCCTCGATCACCCCTCGATCATGTTCCAAAATAAGAACCCACAGATAGTCTGATTTTGCATGGCTGGCCAAATCTATCTGGCCAAAACTGTCTACATGACGTCGAATGCCGTAACTTTATGTGCGGTAGGTTGTAAGGCTGCTCAAAAGGTAAGACCATGGAATCACAGACACATACTGGTCCGCAGCCGAGACTCCTATGGCAGTCCGTATCACTACAAATGATATACAGTTAGGGAACCACAAGCTTTTTCTTCTAAATTCCCCTTGCAACTCTGCCCATGCGGCTCTTACCTTCATTTCTACACTTATTAACGTAATTCCATACAGAAGGAATCAAATATACGGGATTTGGTAATATGTGGCTAGAAACGTATTCAGCGATATGGTTGCGAAATCACAAAAGCTTCTTCGATCTTTCGACACATGCACCGACAACTTCCCCGAGTGAGCTCCTCCCTTAGCGAAAGAAGAAAATATTCTATTGATTATAGACTATCTATTGCGATGGCAGAAGTATACAATAGTTTACGAATCTGTACTGTTATGGAGATTGTTGTTTCGAGGCCATAGTTTTCACCAGAGCTGAACGAAACATCATGTTTTTCGATCTTTATGCGTAAGTCTGTGGCCAGAGCACACCCCCTATGTAGCAAGACTTGAACTAGAGGTGAAATACACGTAGACTGCAATTCAGCCGTGCTCGTATCGTATTATGTTGTAGGAAGCTAGAGCATATTCACTTACGGGTGGTCCTAGATCCTTTTTGCAAGAGTCCGGGTAAACGTAAATAAAAGAGCGGGGTCTAGAGTGATAAAAGGGTGCAAAAGTCCATAATAACAAAAATATACATTTGATGTTATTCTAATAGGTGGAATATAAGGAAATGGCGGCAGAAAAGAAGTATATATGCTCTTTCTGTGCCAGGGCATTCTCCAGATCGGAACATAAGCAGCGTCATGAAAGATCGCACACCAATGAGAAGCCATTTCACTGTATTCATTGCACTTCGGCGTTTGTAAGACGGGACTTGTTACAGCGGCACTGTAAGACCGTGCACAATATTGTAATGATGAAAGATAGAAAGGAGGCATTTAAGCCGGGAATGAAGAGCATTGAAAGCGAGAGAGCGAGCACCACGAACTGTGCTAGCGCGGCTGCGATAGGAACCAATGTCGACCGAACGACGAACCATGGGCTTTTGTTGTCGATAGCACGCAAGGTGAGCATCATACTACAGGACGAAGCGGAGTATGATACGTTTGTGATAGGGTATACGTTATTGGCGAACGATCCGATGCCGATAATCCCAGAGATATTGAAGAGCTTGAGCAAGTTTTTGCAGTTCCACGAGGCGGAGAAGACGCCGGATTTCAAGCTCTGTTTGATATACTCGATCTTGTCCATCGGGCATATCAACAGCGGACACATCGACAGCTGTATTGGCTACTTCAAGAAGTCGTGGACATTGTTGGTACAGAAGCTCATCCCGGAGTATAACGACCACAACACGAACCCCAACAATCAGATTGAGATCTTGGACTCATTGTTCATACTATCTTACACCCACTTGAACTATGACTTGAATCAGTACAAGTCTATGGATATTACCTGTGATTTGAATTTCAATTATTTAGATGACATCAGCTTCATCATAATGTCGAACTTGCTGATTAACTCCACCATCATCAGTAACAACATGAATTTGTTTTGGTGCATTTACAATTTGTTGTCGTTGTATTTGATCAACGACGAGCCGCCCAAATTCTATAGGCTCTTTCTCAATAAGCCCGTCCTGGACATGAACTTGACAGATATAATGAACAATTTGCACCAGGCGGATTTGAAGAATAAATTCATTCAAGAAATAATGATTTCCACCTTGTCGAACGAGTTGAGCTATTTGATCAACGCAAATTCGCTATCCATATTCCCACTGACCAGGGTGTTGCATAATTCTATAATTCTTATCCATAAGATCATTCCAGAAACTTCAAATATCGAAATTTATGAAATTTTCAAGAAGAAGCTAATCATAAAAAGCCCCCCAAAGTTTCATGATTTATTAAAGTCATACATTTTCAATCCAGTGGAGCCAATTCATTGGAACTTATTGACAATTCTTTTGAAAGAGTTTAATCTTAAGTCGTTGAACATTTTCAATTTCAAGTCCTTTATAAATAACAATTTGAACAATTCTTTGCAATCATTCACGAGTAGCTTGCTCCCTTTCTTCGAGATCAACAATACTGATATTAATAATAACTTGGGTATTGTTAGCTTCCCACTAATATTCAACCTACAATTCATCGACTACCATAAGCTTGACATCATAAAAATAAATAATTTGAACTTCCAAAATAAAGTAAATCTAAATTACTTCATCATTGAATGGTATTTAACCTTGGTCAAGCTTTTGATCAATTTATGGAAGAACTCTCATTTAATTGATAATTGCATTTTGCAGTGTTTGTTTTATTTAATCAATGACAATAACTCGAATTTCCAGATGAACAACGATTTCTTTTGGGTTGTCATGAGGAAACTAAACTACTATTTCGAGACATGGCTATCATTCATAAATAACCAATATTTTCTTTCAACCTTCAAGCTTAATTTGCAAGAATTCTTGATGAATTATATTAGATCGTCTTTAAATTTAATGAATCATACGGCATTTGAAAATCAATTGGTTCCTCATAAAACCTTGGTATTACCTCCAATTATCAATGGTATCAACGCACGCAAGAATTCGCTCGGAGGGACATCATAGGCCTATCATCATTAATCATTAACTACAGTTTTCGCAATTGCATTTGTGAAATATTTATTCGTCACACCTATGACTAACCTGAGCTATGTAACTAAATAATTCAACACTTATAACCTAATATTACAATTAAAACATCGTCATTTTCAATCTATTGATTGCTAACCGATCTAACCCATATATCACTATCATTGTTTTCTCTCCATAACCTACTAATTGTGATTCCCAAACTGTACTTCTTTTTGTCTAACTCATCCTGCTTCATCTTCAACTTCTCGATAGCCTTATTTATCTTGCTGCGGGTCGAATAATCGATTTCCACGTTGTAAGGTGGAAGCAATTTGACTAAAAAGTCTATTTCTTTATTAATTTTGTTGATTCTGCTCACATATTGATCATACTTCAACTGCGAAGCTTTAATGTGCTGGAATGTCTTTTGAGATTCTATCGTGTCCTGTCTGCTCACTTTAGATTGTCTCTCAGTAGTTCTATTATTAAATTTAATCGGTTCATGTGAAACCTTACGTACGGTAAACTTAATTGGCTTTTTATTCGAGTTCTTGGGAAGTGGTAATGTATGTGTTTGCTCTTTTGGCGATTCTGCAATTTGGTTATTCAACTTATCACCCGACAAGCTCTTGATTAATTTTCCGGTCGAACTATTACTATTAATAGATGATAAAGAAGAATCAGAAATCGATTTTTTCATGCTGGCATTGGTTAAATCATCAACAACGATTTCTTCACCATTTTCTTCGCTCATTTCAACAGGTAAGCCACTCTTGATATCCACAATAACTGTGGTAGAAACATTACTCTCGTCAACAGTCATATCATCAACATTCATACTTGTTTAGAAGGAAAAAGTATTTGTTTATTCAAATCATTCTATTAAAGTCCAACGCGTTGGGAAGAGAAACACAACCGTTTGAACTATATGCAGTAACATGAAATTTAAAATGTATACATTGGGTTAAATTAGACTGACGAAACAACTAGACGGTAATAGAACAATACAATGGGTTATAAGTGGTCCTATATACCAGTTAGTATCAGACTAATATCAGAAAGGGATGATACCCATGCTTTATCTGGACTTCACCTAATCATTGAAGACGAGAATGATGTACTTTTGCACGATACTATAATTACTGTTAATCATATCCCAAAGCCAACCATAGAAGACAAATATGAAGTATTTGTGACAGCAGGCTGTTTTAACGAAGGTGTTGATGTAAGCTGGCATCCCTGCAAATGGGAGTTCCATGCCCCATTAATCGAGCATAAAGGCGATGAACTATTCAAATACTTGAGCTTTTTTAAAGAGAATGGGTTCAAATTAATTCCCAATGATACAATTTCAGGGAGTACGATGATGAGTTTGAGTATTTCGGGGCTAAGGTTGAAAACAGGAACACTTAGTAGATTGGTGGACCTGGATATGTACCGCTCTGTTGAGTTTTCGCAGGCCGAAACGGCAGATCCCATTTCTATACATTCATTTCCGTTTAATTTTACCAATCCTCTCTTGTTCAGTGACTTTCAGTCCACGGGGACAGTGAATTTAAAGGTAAGGGGCAATAACGAGGATATGGGTTATCTAACGGATATTAAGTATATGGATAACATGGTTGGAGGCGTTGTACAGTTGGCAAATACCTCGAAGTCTATCGGTTTATTGATGGGTAATTTAAGAAAATTCAATGGAGACGGAGACTTGTTATTCATATTGTCTTGGAGCAAGATATGGAATGTTATCCGAAAAAGACTTCCTAGCTTGCCTTTACCATTGGACAATTTAACATCTAATTCGGCCGCTGGACCAAACTCCGTATTACCGGTGGTTGTTAGTGAAAAGGGCCAACTGTTTTGGGGATCATGCGTCTATTTCAATAACACTACCATTGTCACTAACCACCACGTCATCAAACAATATATCAATAGACCAAGCTCTGTGGATTGTACCATATTTATTTCAAAGTCTAAGTCGTTAAAATTGACTGAGAAAGATACGATAATAACTCCTTATTCTCAATTAGATTTATCATTTGTTAAATTGTCTGTTGATAATCAAAAGATTCTAAATGCAGTTGATACTATCAAGCCCGCGGAATATGACTACAATTATCAGAACGGAGACTCCGTTAGTGCCATTGGATACGGATTATATTTTAACAACCTTGTTATGGACCCTTTAGAATCCACGGGTAATATATCTACAATTTATTCCTTACCTTTATACAAAGGACCCTCTACAGATGTTCGCTCTATGATTGTTACTTCATCGTCATGCTGGAATGGGTCATCAGGAGGGGGTTTATTCAAGCAAACTAATAAGAAACTAATAGGAATAATATGTTCAAACGCTCAGGTTATATTACCGACATTTGATGATGTGTGGAATAAAAATAAAACCGAAAAACTATCCAAGCTATCTTTATGTATTCCAATTGAGGTGATACTACATGTCTATGAAAATTTACTGAGTCCGGAAGAGCTCTTGGAGCTAAATGATAACATAGGTAACATGTGGAACTTAGTCCCATACCATAATGATTTAATCATTGAAAAATCAAAATTATGATCATACGAACGGGATGAGATATGAGATGTCTATTTTAAATAAATAGAAGGACACAATCTATATAATACATTGTAATATACATTAATTTAATCAGTTTGGATTAGTAGCTGAATTCACGACCGAAATTGCGTTTGCGTTATTCACTTTTTGTTCTACCGCTTGCGCCAATGAGTTGACGACGTTAGCTTCACTAGCGGATGGCATGGACGAGTTTGTGTCCGGATTGTTTTCGTTTGAAGATGAACCACCGTTCCCATCAAAACGACTGACTTCTAGTAATGACGAATACAACCCCGTCAACTCCAATAACTCGGTGACCGAGTCAGACCTTAAGTCATAAATCAACTGTTGAAACGAATGCGACTTAATTACGTTAATAGAGAGCTTGTTTTCGGTCAAGAATTTCATCAAGTGTTTATGGAACTTCATTGACGAGTACGGCGAGTTATCGAAATCGGCGGACAAGAACCGTCTATTAGAATTCATCCCATACGTCGAGAGCGACGAATCGATATTGCCCATGTGGTTTCTAGGCTTATACTTATTATACTTCTTTTTCTTGGGATCCAAATTATCGGCATCATCATCTAGTTCTGGGCTCACATTGTCAACCCCGGCAGTTGGCTGCTGTGACTGCTGCATCTGTTGCGACTGTTGGAAATTGGACGGATAGTTCAACGGCATGCCGTTAGGTGCGTATGTTATGCCATTGCCGTCAATGGGGATAGGCCTGGCGTTGTTGATCGAGTCCTTTGTCAACTTGTGCGTCTTCAAGTGCTCGCTCAACTTCTTGGGCGACCCTTTATCGGACGGTAACCTCGTTATAATCTTGCCACAGTAGTCACACGCTGCTATGTTCGGATCCTGTGAGTCCTGAATGAACCACGACCACACCCACGACTTCTTCTTGGCCCCGAATTTCTGGCCTGGTCGGTTCTTACGCTCTTTCCGCAATGCACCTTGTGCCTGTTTATCCTGCTGCTCCTGGCTATGCGGTGCCGCCACCGAAATTGGGTTTCCCTGTAGCTTATTATGCTCCTGTTGGAGTGAATGCAGTTGATGTTGTTGTTGGGCAACTGCTACTGCTGCTGCAGCAGATGTCGCATCTCCCTGGTGTGCTTGCGGATTTTGGAGATGCGATAATTGTTGGATATTTCCCAATCCTGACACATTTCTCTGGGGAAAAGGCCCCTGGTTATACGATGGGAATGCCAATGGGTTATTATTATTACCGAAATAGCTCATTTTGTATGCTTTTCACCTATTATTTACTTAATATTCTAATACTATAAGGAAAAACAGTTATTTTGTTTTTCGATCATCCGGAATCCACAAATCACGAGCGTTCCCGACGGCCAAAAAAATTAATAGCGGTCGCTTGCCCGGGGGCTTCTCTAGCATATCAGACCATTAAAAACCACACGATAAAGGTTTATTGTTCCAAGAATAAACCACTAGACATTTATAGAGATGAAGAGTATACCCCCAACAGCTATAAGCTATCTTTGGCACGGTAATGCTAATTGAAGGTAGATTTGTGGGTTTTGGTGAGCCTGATACCGGTGAAAGTCGGTCGCGATTCGGTTCGCATGCGAGATCTATGGTTGCACGGACTGCAAATTATTTAGCTATAATGACTTGAACACAAGCCAATTAGGGATAGAGACAATACAGACAGCCTGGGAGGCCCAGTGCGTGGAGCTGGGAGGCTTACAGATCAAGGTTGGCGTAACAAACAGTCTATTGAGGATTGGCTGTCGCAGAGGTGGGCAAGCTTGGATCCAAGACAATAAACCAAATTTAAGAAAATAACTGTAGAGGGTTGCCATGGAAATGACATTGATAGCCACCAGACGTGATGTATAGTTACGATAGGCCGTTGGATATAGCCTAGCGAAGACAGAAGAAAGATGGAAATGGTAAAAACCAGCGGGCGCGCGCACATAACCGGCGATCGATTAGTTTTCGCAGCCAGCAATATGGCCCCAGTTGGGAATGCCTGAAGCTGTTTCTAGCAGTTGACCAACCATCTAAACCGACAAGAACAAGGGGACATTAGCGACGAACTATTATCCAATTCAAAAGCTTAATAACCAGCCGTCCCATAGAAACAAGCTTTGAATATTTTCCCATATATATAACACACACATAATCTTGGGATACCACTTTTCGCAGAAACCTTCTAACCACTACCACAACTGATACCAATCAAGTCAAGAATCTACAGGAAAACTACACCTCGTGGCAATTACTCTATTTTACTCCAACTATAGTCATTCTCTTTACTATCTTAACTACAGTCATTCCTTTATACTGAGTCTCTCTTTACTCTTCCAAGTCCCGAAAACAAGTTCCAAAAAACCAAAAAATGAAGTTTTCCATGTTATTATCCGTCGCTACTGCTACTTTGTTTGCTCAATGTCAGGCTGCTCCAGCACAGAAGGACAACGCGAAGCGTGATGATCCTGTCGTGATCCACCTTACCTCCACCAAGCAAAACACCAAGACCAATACACACACCGTGGAAGGAACCATGTCCACATTTACCGACTTGCAGGTCAATACCGCAACCGAAACCTACACTCACTACACGGCGACCGTCACCTCCACCGTTTTCGGAACCCCCCACACCTATACCACTGTTGCATCTACTCCAATCCAAAATAACGCTGCTGCTTCCAGCACCGGCGACTCGGCTCCAACCGAAACCCAAACCACCTCCTCCCAAAACGACAACAGCAGCGCCCCATCTCCAACCGAAAACAACAAGGCTCCAGCCATCACACCTCAAAGTGCCACCACCTCCGGTTCTTGGATAATAGAAAATGTCACCACCTCCACTTCCAACAGCGTGTGTGTGGTAAATTACGACTACTACTACGCCAGCGAATCTGGCGACGATGAGACTGTCACCTCCACCTCCACCATATATACCACCGTTACCAAATCCTAGGCTTATGGTTTGTGGACACGCGTGTGTGCGTGGAAGACAGCTACTCATGGACCAACTTGTTTTCATGTTTAATTTATTTCCTTTCTTCCCTGTGCCAGTCCACTTTCTTGACCCAGATTTACATTTCTGTTCGTTTATTTTGTTTCGATTATTTAGTTAATAAATTATTGTATATTGATATACTACTGTATTCTTGATTCGCTCACTGTCGTCTTGTCCACCTCTCAGCCCTTATCGGACCTCAGACACAGACACAGACAAGACTTTCACTCTCATATTCCATCGATATAGCAGTTTAACAATGAGGTTCCAGAATTATAGGGCTCGAGTCCTAGATCTCTCACATGACTCTAACTAAAACTTCAAAAAAAAATTAATTTTGTGTCACTTTTCAAATTTGGCGCCGGGTAACATGAATTTGAAAATTTTCAGACTCTCACCGGTCAATCGCCTATAGTATCGTTAGAGTAGTAGTGAAAAAAAGTGATTTTTTAGACTTTATAGTAGTTAAACACATTACCTATAAATCAGACACAATGGGTATGTTTCAAGTAATATAGAATAAGTCCAGGATGTATTAATAGAGTGGAATGAGTCGTATCAAGCGTGTTATAGAAGAATAGAAGTGTTGAACGAAGAACACGGACAGAACATCGAAACCAGAAAAGTGATTAAGACAAGACCATTTTGGGGATAGAAAAACACAGAACAACGATAGACAGAGGAGTGACATTGAAAACGACGGGCGTTTTGTGTTGACAGGGAGTATATGAAGACGTAAATATTGGACACAAGGGCAGTCAACACAGCGTTCGAGGTGGGACACTCTTCCACATCTGGATACACATGGAAACAAAAGTTGGATGAATAGCAATACTAACATACTATAGTTAACGTTCCAAAGACTAGAAGGACCTACTGTAAAGGTAGAGAATGTCGTAAGCACACTCAACACAAGGTTACCCAATACAAGGCCGGTAAAGCCTCCTTGTTCGCCCAAGGTAAGAGAAGATATGACCGTAAGCAAAAGGGTTACGGTGGTCAAACCAAGCCAGTTTTCCACAAGAAAGCTAAGACTACCAAGAAGGTTGTCTTAAGATTAGAATGTGTTGTTTGCAAGACCAAGGCCCAATTAGCCTTGAAGAGATGTAAGCACTTCGAATTAGGTGGTGACAAGAAGCAAAAGGGTCAAGCTTTACAATTTTAAATCTATTGTGTACTTTGTTCTATCATTATGCAAGTATATGTTTAAATATCGTTTTATAGGTTTAAATTTGACCTTTCAATAGCTAGATTGGGGTTTCAACTTTTTTGTTAATAAACTTTACAGAAAACTTAATTACTCCGTTTTTTAATCCGTATTCTGCTCTACTTTCAGGTGCAACGTTTTTAATGCTTGTATATCACCCCAAAACATTTTTCAAAACACCGTTCGCGACTGAAAATTGTGTAGGAGTGGACCGTTTACTTTTCTACAAAACACCCCTAGGTATACACGGTGAAGTATTTTCGACTATACTACTGTGATTGATCTTGGAAACACATTAACGTATTTGAGTTCGTTTAGATAATTTCTTGTGGATAGTTTCGTCTTATTTCTATTGTTTAATTTTTTTGACTATAGTCGCCCTGGATCACCGGTTTATTTTTCTAAGCCAGGTAAACGAGTTCTTTTTTAAAATTAATTGATATCTAGCCAACAGTATCCATAATAACCATTATAGAACCGTTGAGAGATGAATTACGATTATCTAACTGACGAGCAGAAGCAGCAGCTTTATTTCCAACAATTACAAGCTAAACAAATCCAGCTTGAACAACAACAACATTTCAAACAACAGCAACAACAAGCACAACAGGCACAACAGCAACAACAACAACAACAACAACAACAATTACAACAACAACAACTGCCATTCCACCTGCCACAAAGGAACCAGAATCAAGAGACACAGAACCTGAGTCCACCCCGGCCACCAACTCAGCCTTTCACAAATATTTTGCACAACGGATCCAATTCTGATTTGACGCATATAAACTCATTCCAACAGGATTTGCATAATCAGAACATTCCCAATCTTCAGTATTCGCCACATCATGCTGAAGAAAGTGTCGGCCCCGGGTTTGACGATGATGACAGTTTCATGGACGAGGATATCACTGAGATCAACGAAAATCCGCCAATAAACGAAGCTAATTCGTCACCAATGGCACAACAACCTTCTTTCGGCCAGAGTTTCCAACCAAACCTGCAAGACACCAATTTGAACTTGGCGAACCTGAAGTTCCAGTCTATTGATTCTGACAAATCATTGAATTTTAAACCGCCTGTATCGTTCACGAATTTGAATAACAGCAGTAATCTGAATCTCTCCAACTACAAAGACAATTCTTTCATCAAATCGAATTTGAATTTATCGAATCCGAGTCTTTCCAGCTCGGTTGCAGAAGAAAAATCAAATTACATATACTTTAATCGTCAACCAAATTCATTGAGTAAGACGGCCCAAGATAAGGCATCATCAATAAAATTGAAATTGGAAAACTACTACCAAATGTCGGTGTCGCATGCTATTGAAAGAAACCAAAGAAGATTGGATTTAGAACATAAATTAATGAACCAAGAGTCTGGATCATCGGAGGAGCGTAAAAATAGGCAACTACAGAACTTGGGTAAAAAGGAGTCTCAATTCTTGCGTTTAAGAAGAACCAAATTGTCTCTTGAAGACTTCACCACCGTTAAGGTTATTGGTAAAGGTGCATTTGGTGAAGTGAGGTTAGTACAAAAGAGAGACACCGGAAAAATATATGCTATGAAGACCTTACTAAAATCTGAAATGTACAAAAAGGATCAATTAGCTCACGTGAAGGCTGAGAGAGATGTATTAGCAGGTTCTGATTCTCCTTGGGTCGTTTCGTTGTACTACTCGTTCCAAGACGCCCAATACTTATACTTGATCATGGAGTTTTTACCTGGTGGAGATTTGATGACAATGTTAATCAGATGGCAAATTTTCACTGAGGATATCACTAGATTTTACATGGCTGAGTGTGTGCTAGCTATTGAAGCTATTCATAAGTTGGGATTTATCCACAGAGATATCAAGCCCGATAACATTTTAATCGATATCCGAGGCCACATCAAGTTGTCTGATTTTGGGTTGTCGACCGGGTTCCATAAGACTCACGACTCGAATTATTATAAAAAATTACTTGAGAAAGAGAGTAACGGTTTGGGCCAGCCCCATAACGGCAATAATTTACAGCCTCCATCGCTCAATAACGGCAATCGGAATTCAATGATGGTGGATGCTATTCATTTGACTATGTCCAATAGACAGCAAATGCAAACATGGCGTAAGTCCAGAAGACTCATGGCGTACTCAACTGTCGGGACCCCAGACTACATCGCTCCGGAAATCTTCATCCATCAAGGTTATGGCCAGGAATGTGACTGGTGGTCGTTGGGTGCAATCATGTTTGAGTGTTTGATCGGATGGCCTCCATTCTGTTCAGAGACACCCCACGAAACCTACAGGAAGATTCTCAACTGGCAAGAAACGCTTCAGATCCCCGACGACATCCACTTGTCGCCAGAATCCGAAGACTTGATCAGAAAACTCTTGACCAACGCCGAAAACAGACTCGGTCGCTACAATGGTGCCGACGAAATAAAGCTGCACCCGTTCTTCCGTGGCGTCGATTGGGACACCATCAGAAAAGTGGATGCGCCGTTCATCCCGAAGCTTAGATCTATCACCGACACCCGGTTCTTCCCTACAGACGAGCTCGAAAACGTCCCCGATTCCCCAGCCTTATCCAAGGCCATGGAGCAACGCGATCAAATATTACAAAATGGCGGAAACGTCAAGGAGGATCTTCCATTCATCGGTTACACCTATTCTAGGTTCGATTACTTGACTCGTAAAAATGCACTATAGACCGGCTCCAGACGTATTGCACTTTTTTTGCATCCATTACAACAATCTGCGACACCCAGAAAATCGTCTGGCTTTCAGTCTTGGCCTTAATGAATAAATGGCTAATACAGCTCACAGCTATACAGTGATTCCGTTCGTAACCTAATCATTAAATTAGTAATATGTTTTACCGAAGTTTCAAGTTTTCAAGAAAAAATTGTTTTTTTAGAGCCGACAATTCCGATCACCTGATCGCATCAGTTTTTTTGAAACATGATAGGAAGTTTCAAAAGGTTATATATAAGCAATTGAAAGCCAGGATTTATAGATACAATTAGCAGCAGAAGAGTGTAGCAATTCTAGTAACAATACACAGAAGTTTGTTTATTAATCTTGTAATTAATTGAAATCAGGGCCATATGAAGTCAATAAATATTATCAAGCTTGCAGGAATATTGGCTGCCGCTGGGGTAGCGTCAAGTCAAAGTGGCGAAAGACAGATACAGAGAAGACACGAAGGAATGCATGGAAACGTGGGGATATCGATGACAGTGTCGAGAATCGGGGCAATGGAAACAGGAATAGGGGGAGTGGTTCCCACTCCCCATGTTGCACATCACCAACATGGGATGCCAATTTTGCAGACAGAGCTTTTACCAGAGGAGAGAGAATTTTGGGAGAACTACAATACCACGACGTATTATACAGTCGAGTCTGAGCACAAGGGGTCGTTGTACTACCACATTGGGTTGACGATGTTTTCATTCGTGTTTTTGTATCCAGTTTGTCTTGTGTTGAATAACGTTGGATCAAACTGGTACTATGTCTTGTTAACGGTGCATTCGGCGCTTGTGTTGATTGGATTGATGAATTTGTCGGTATTCATGAACTCGGTACCGGACTTGTACCCCAACAATGCGTACAGCAAGATGAGCTGGATCTTGGGATTCAGTACTTTGTTGCAAATGTTGTTCGCGGTGATCAGCTTTGGATACCGGACTGCAAAACAAAACGATTTGATCCGGGATGATTACTTTGCAATTACTGACGAGGAAAGTCAAGAGTCTTGTACGTCTCCTACAAGAACGTTGTTTGATCTGCCCAGAAATAGCTTGCATACGTCTCAGGAGTTGAATGCGATCGAGCCGAATTCAATAGACTTCCAATTGAAGACTTCCAATGGTTCTATGCTATCGCCTCAAACTTCTAACAGCAAATTCTTGAAAAGAATCGTTAACTTCAAAGCCATTGGTGTATTAATAAACTTTTTTGGAAAGTTTTCAATTTATATTTTCAATTTCTTGCACTGGGCACATTTTTACTACTTCTTGGTCTATTTGCCAACCGGGGTAGCCACATTTGGTTGCTTTGGACAAGGTCAATCTATATTTAACATGTTGGCCCATTTCATTAAAGGTGGTGTTTTTTTCGCTTTAGGCTTATTGTACTTGGCGAGGTATTGCGGAGCATTTGCTGGTAAGGGGTGGGCTTGGAATCATAAGTTTATCAAGGCTAATGAAATCAAGCTTAGCAGGTGGAATAGGTTCCAATCCAAGGGATTGTGTACTATGGAGATGATCGAGTCTTCATTGATTTTGTTCTATGGTTGCACAAATATTTTTATGGAACATCTAGCCAATCCTGGGGGTGAATGGTCTGCCAAAGATTTACAGCATGCATCGATAGCATTTATTTTCATTGGATGTGGATTATCTGGTGTTATAACTGAAATCAAATTAGGTAATTGGAGGCATCAGAAATCTATCCATAATCTTGAAGATGTTAATTCATCCGACGTCTCTAAAATTATTAAATCGGCTCCTGGATTCTCTCCTAATCCATTCCCAATCTTAACCATCTATTGGACCGGGGTTTTGATGTCAAAGCATGCCCAAGCATCTCATCTATCAACTGAAATCCATACGCAATGGGGTAACTTATTCATGTTGAGTACTGCGTTTAGATTTCTAACTTATTTATTATTGTTAATCCTGCCACCAAATAAGGAATTAACAAAACCATTAAGACCTATCACAGAGCTAATTGTTAGCTTTGCGTTGTTGTGTGGTGGTTTAATATTTATGGAATCTTGTGACCCAATAGTTTACGCCTTTGAGTATCGAGGCTTCACGTCTATGCTAACTCTTAATATTTCCCTAGGTGCTGTTGCTCTTTTAATGAGTTGGGAGATGTCCATATTTGCATTAAAAGATTGGCTAATAATAAGAAAATCTAGAATGCAATAGTTTGTTCGATCATGTTCATTCGCTTATTTGTATTTCTTGATACTTCGTCAGCTATTATTAAAGTTAGTTTGAAGTTTATTTACATTTCTAACCCATATATTAATAAGTAATTTCGATTGTTTTTCGGTTAGATATTTATTATAGATTAATAATATATGTTTATTTATGGTGATTAGTGATTAATTGAGATATTCTCTTAATCTCTTGCGGTCCTGATCCACAACAACCGCCGATAACTTTAACTCCTTTCTGTAGCCAATCTAAAATCATCAGCTCAAATTGATTTGTGTCTTCATATGCTACGTATTCTTCGTGCTTCGTGCTATAGGCATAACCTAGATTTGGATAAACAATCAATGGGATACATAATTCATTGCACAAGGTTAAATTATGAATTATAGGGGAAACCAATTGATAATCAACGCAATTACAACCAATTGCAAATATATTTCTTTGGAATGCCTTGTTAGTTTTAATCTTAAAATTTATATAATTCATGACACTTGTAATTGGTGTTCCGTCACACATATGTGATTCATTCTGTACGTTGATACTTATAAAAAACTTCTGCTTCGTTCCACGTAAATTTAATAACTTAATTAATAAGTTCACTATTACCTTTAATTCCCTGAAATTAGGAATTGTCTCAAGACCAATTAGTTTCACGTCAGGGTTAAGCATAAGAAACTGTAATAATTTGAAGTGATGCTTCTCAAGATCTTCATTAGAGATCATACCGTATTCTCCCGTATATTCTGCGCCATTAGCTAGATATGCACCATATGGTCCGACTGAACCACAAATAATGGGAGTACTGTTGCTAATGGATTTAGCCTGGTTTTCTCTTTTGTAGCGTCTTATGGCACTTTTTGCAATATCAATCGACAGTTTCCACACACACATTACCGAACTATCTGTATATTCTTTCGCATGTCTTATTAGACCAGAATATGACGCTTGATAAGTTGAAGTAATGATAATATCACTCCCACTTTGCAAATATTGATAATGAACATTTTCAATTAGCTCTGGTTGTGTCATTAAAACTTTGGTGGACCACAATGGATCGTTCTTTGGCTGAATGCTAGAATCATTAGGTATTATACTTTCCAATTGAGTACCCAATGCTCCATCTAGAGTTAGATGACTTTTTTCCAAAACTTGATCCATCCTGTTCATTCTGAGATTTGGCATCTTTATCGTGAACTGAAAATAAATTCTCGCTCACTGAAAAATTCAGGTTTTTCTTATAATTCTTTATATCCAAAGCAATACTATCTACAATGGATTCGTTTAATCCATCTAAGAGAAGTAGAGATGACTTCGAAAAAGACAACCAACAAGGCGAACCTGATTTTGAATCGAAGAAACAGCATTTAGATCCTACGACTGAGTTAGTGATTAATGTTTGTAAAGATATCAGAAGAATTGGAGAAAATGCAAATCTAGTAAGCCAAATTGATGATATTTCCTACATTTCAAACCCAATTGTTGCAGAATTCGAGAAAATCGATAAGTTAAGAGTATCAATTTTAAATACTTTGCATGCAATTATAATTGAACAACCCCAAAAGATAACCTCGTTAAGTATTTTAATTTTACTTTGCAATGCCAAAAACTTTTTAGTATCAAAGTATGTTATAGAATTTTTTCATTCTAAAGCCCAGGGGTTAATGGACCAAGTGAGCGAAGAACAGCAAAAGCAAGGTGAAGATAAAGGGGAAGAAAAGGATGAAGAAAAAGATGAAGAAAAAGATGCAGAGAAGAATGAAGAAAAGGACGACGAAATGAAGGACAATGACAAGGAAGGCGAAAGCAAGAAAGGAAAAGATGAAGTTAAAGATGAAGAAGTATTTACAGAAGATGCAGGTATATTTAATAATATGAAATCCATATTGAAATTTTTGGCCTGTTTGTCTCCCATTATTGATAATTTCTCAGTAATTAATTTGTTTAAGCAGTTTTTGAATTTAGCAATTGATTTGCAAAAGCAACATGAAAATAGGAATGGTATTGCCGAAGAAATTTTCTATAACACTTTGATAGCTGTACCATATTTATTGAGCAATGATTTTTCTCAAGAGATGATAACTCATTGTAACGATTTGTTGGAAATAGCATCTGGCTTTGAAATTAAGGAGAGTGATAGATCAATTTCTATCTTACAGCCTTTTGATTCAAAATTGAATAATTTTATCGATAACTTGCCTTACAAGCCCGAGAAGATGATAAATATAATCTATCCATCATTGATTCAATTACAGGGTCCTAACAAGGATTGGTTGAATTTAGATTCTAAATTGTTTTTGAATTTCAAAGAATTGATTGATCCGATAATTGAAACCTCCTTGAAGAATAATACCATTTCAAACGAAATTGTCAAGCATTCCCTTCCACAATTATCATTACCTTCTGTAGAGAAATTATCATCCTACAAACCAAACGGCCGAATCGATAACTTATGGTATAGGAACACAAGACTTTTATTCCAAGTTTATAATACTACTACGGCGTTCGAAACTGTTCCATCAATTAAATCTTATTTTGGATTAATATTCAAGGACTTGGCTTTTGATATTTTAACAAACTTATCATTTAATAAGAATGAAACATCTATTCAGTTATCAATTTTAGACCTTTATTTCTCTAAGAATTTGTTTGCCCCACCAGGTTCGTCAGTTGACCAGTTGGCCCTAATTAATAATGATAACTTGTCTGGCGAAAACAATCCACCATTGTCAACTTGGAAAATAGAAGATATTGCTGTTGAAAGTATATTGACAATGATCTTCCAATTGCCAAATCCGCTAAATTATGAAATTTATTACTATACTGTGTTGATTTCTTGTTGCAGAGAAAGTCCTGAATCGATCGCCCCTGTTTTTGGTAGAGCAATTAGGTTTTTCTATAATAACTTAGAAACTTTAGACTACGAACTTAAGATCCGTTATTTGGATTGGATGACAATTCAAATATCAAACTTTGAGTTCAGCTGGAAATGGGACGAATGGGTTCAGGATTCGCAAAGATATAAGAATTTAAGATATCATCCAAAAAAGAATTTCATTAAGAATTTAATTGCTAAAGAAGTTAGATTGTCCAATAAAAACAGAATCAAAGAAAGTTTCGTGACAATGAATCAAGACCCAAATTCTACTGAGAAACTTATTTTGTTAGACGAATTTTATCAGTACTTAAACATTTCATTGTATCCAAATGAATCTAAGTATTTCATTGACTATGATGCTGAATTGTATGGAAATAGTGATGAATACAAGGAAATTTTGGCCAAGTTAGAATTTGAAAGAAAGGAGAAATTGTCCAATTCATTGGTTATTTCACCTCAAGAAGAAATAAATTATAATTTTTCGAATTCAAGCCTACCATTGCACGAGATTTCCAATAAAGTGTACGATTTTATTATCGCCAACTGGAAGCCTAATAATGAATTCAACGATTTATATAACGAAATCTTGACAAATTTAAAAGACTTCGCAGATATAAACTCCGAAAGGTTTATTATAAATTTATTTTTTCAAACATACGCTTATATTGGATCAAGATCAATATATTCTGTTGTAAGCTTATTATCTAGAGATATCATAAAATTGAAGTTTTTGAGTGGTGTGGAAATTAAAGACGAGAATTATCAGTCAAGTGAATTCCAATTCCCAAATTTGGAATTGTCGGAAGAACAATTTGATAAAAGACAAAACTATATCATTGAATCTATTTTCAGAATTTGGGTTCACCAACCGCAAGTTGTCTTTTTGATTTTAGAATACTTGATCGAATTTGAAATTTTGAAACCAAAATTTTTAGTGGAAAAGACATTAAGCTTGGATTCCAATTTGATCATCGAAAATGTCTCGTGTATGGAATCGATTAATAGAGTATTAATTAATTTTTCTAAATCTTCAAAAAATGACTTCAAAGTCCTTATTTTGAGGTTATTTGAGTTGATTGTTCTGAATTTGAACGCAATTTCAAAGTCCTTATCGATAGCTTTAGATGATGAAGTAGTTATTATTAAAGAATTCAATGATGACCAAATTGATGATGCTGAGTTAATGACTAAAATTGATAACCAGTGGCTCTTCTACGAGTATAAAGGTTTATTAAAATGCTACTTGAGAAAATTCAGTATTGATTGTGATAAATTTGTGGATGAAATTCAGTCTGTCTTCAATAATCTTGAAAATGAGCCATCCAAAATCGAAACGCTAAAATGGTTGAAAGAATTACAATAGCTCTGTGAACAGATTTAAATAGTTTTATGGTATAATACTACATTACTGAGATTTTGTTATATGATTGTAAGCGAATAAAAACCAAAAAAAAAAAAATCGAGCGCAGATAAAATATTTGATTAGTTATCTTAAACACCAACAATGACGTACGGTACTATAGACTCCACATTGGCGATAGAGACCACCGATTTAACATACAAGTTTCCGTCTAATGATAAAATAGGGATACATGATATCAATCTTAAGATTCCTTGGGGATCAACTAATTTGCTAGTTGGACAAAATGGAGCTGGGAAATCAACTCTCTTGAAAATCTTAGCAGGGAAGACGTTGATTAAACAGGGAACTTTGAAAATAGGTGGATTTGATCCGTTTGACTTTTCGATAAAACGTAACGAACAACATAATTCGGATGTCAATAATTTAATTACATATCTCGGTACTGAATGGGCAGCAAATCCTGTAGTTAAAAGAGATATACCTGTCAATTTGTTAGTCTCGTCAATTGGAGGGGGAACTTTCACAGAAAGAAGAGATGAACTTATTAAGATTATGGATATAGATCCAGAATGGTCAATGGCATATATTTCAGATGGAGAAAGAAGAAGAGTTCAGTTAGTCATGGGATTATTGAAACCATGGAAATTATTATTATTAGACGAAGTTACAGTTGATCTAGATGTCGTTGTAAGACAAGAGTTATTGAATTTTTTAAAAAGAGAATGCAGAAGCCGTGAATGTTGCGTCGTTTATGCTACCCACATTTTTGATGGGTTAGGCAAAGGTTGGTGTGATAGAATTATTCATTTAAATAATGGGATGAAATCAGATGATATAAATATGAAAGATATAGACTTTGTGCAGAAAAAGAATATGGATAAGAAAGAGGGACCTGAGAAGATTCAAGTGGAGCTTGCAGAATCTCTTCACCCGTTGGCCTTGAATTGGTTACGAGATGATTTAACTGAAAGAGGCTCCAGAGAAGATGAGAAAATTAAATTGGCAAAAAGGCACAACGATTGGAATAACTCACGAGATGGTGACTATTTCGACGGTGATGAGTCAAAACTCCAGGGTTATTTTAAGGCTACAAATCGTTACCGATAAACATCCCCATTACTCTATAGACCATATAACCAAATATACATAGTTTAGATTGCAAACCTGTAGGGAGGCTAGCACTTATTCTTGTTCCTCTAATACGAACTTCCGTTCGAGCTCCATGAACTTAACTATATCCTGGTGTTTCTTCAAATTTTCATTTAATACCCAATTTCGATAATTCAAATTCAATATGTCTATGTTATCTCCATTTTCGAATTTAAGTACCCTAGGCTTTCTGTCAGGCTCCTCGTCTAATTTACGTCTAATGATATTATGCTGTTTGTTCATTGGTGTCAATGGAGTAGTGGCTACCCTCTTTTGTGCTTGACTTATTGGTAGGTGTCCGTCCTTTTGCTTGTTTGGTGAGGTAAACAGCGATGTAATTGTTTCGTTTTCTATATCCTGGCGACCCTCACTGCTTGGCCTTTTAGGAGTCGTAGCTATGGACTCATGGGCCATCTCTATTTGTTCCATGATTGTGTTTTACCTGTTTCTGTTCTTTATGTCTGTTATTGTGGATTTATAAACAAACCATACAGATGTCACTTGTATGCACACCACTTATCGTGGCTGCAATATCACAACTACCACCATTCATCTATAGACAATTCTGCACGAACAGATCATCAGCACTTAACATTGGATAGGGTAGACGATAGTTGGGCGATTTACTTGAAAAAACCCCAGCATTGTACTCATCATTCGGCAAATGTCGTGAATCAAGTTAAAATGTTCTTCTTGCATTAGGACATATCTAGAAGTACCCACGTCTACAGAAGTCAACATGATGGTGAGGGCCATGAAACATTCCTCCTCGAAGAGCCATTGACGAGTAATTTGCAGTGCTACATGGATGAATTTATACCTACAAGTCAAGTTCAATTTTTCATGCATATGATATGCCATTCCCAGGAGCTGTCAAGCTTAATTGAAATTGTACAGACCAGAAATTTCCTTCGACCTACGAGTTGGTTCCTCTGGTTCATATGTTGTAGCTATTCTTTCAACGCAGAGCATAGACAAGAAATGGTAGTATCGAAGGTGTACAACATGGTCGTGTCTGCTTTAATTTGAAAATTTCCAAAAAAGTTCGTTGAAAATTTTTTGTAATATAAATAGTAGTGAAATTTCTCAACGGGAGATATTTAGTTGATCTATAACGTAACACGATACAATGTCTAACAACGAAAGAACTTTTATTGCTATTAAGCCAGATGGTGTCCAAAGAGGATTAATCAACGCCATCTTAGGTAGATTTGAAAACAGAGGTTTCAAATTAGTTGGTATTAAATTAGTCCAAGCTAACGAAACCTTGTTAAGAGATCACTACGATGACTTACAATCCAAGCCATTCTTCCCATCTTTGTTATCCTACATGTTATCCGGTCCAGTTTTAGCTACTGTCTGGGAAGGTAAGGATGTTGTTAAGCAAGGTAGAGCCATTTTAGGTGCCACCAACCCATTGCAATCCGCCCCAGGTACTATCAGAGGTGACTTCGCTCTTGACATGGGTAGAAACGTCTGTCACGGTTCTGACTCTGTTGAATCCGCTGAAAAGGAAATCGGTTTATGGTTCAAGAAGGAAGAATTGGTTGACTACAAGCCAGCTTTATCCGGTTGGATTTATGAATAAGTTATTTAGCTCGTCTATAAGTATGTTCAATGATGATAGCCCTTTATCAGGATGCAATCTCTTTGAAGTTAGATAGTTAAGTAAAATATAGTAGATTCGAAGAATATTTAGGAGTCGTGTAGAACTACCAATATCAAATATGGAGCTATAGAGAATTATTCAGTTTTTGTAGTAATACAAACCCAATTTCCCTAGGAATATAGAAGCTACCAGCAACCAATTGCGTAAAATAGGACCGTGGTCATGTCTATGGAAGATGATTTATTCAATGATCAAAATACCGATATGCTTGATGCCAATGACGATGATGAAGAAATGGAAGATGTAGAGAACAATAATAACGACTATGATGGTTTAGGGGAAGACGAAGAAGAAGAAGAGGAAGATAACGAAGAAGAAGAGGAAGAAGAAGACAACAATGAAGAAGAGGATGATGAAGACGAAGATGAAGACGAAGAGGAAGAAGAGGAAGAAGAAGAAGAGGAAGAAGACGATGACGATGATGACGGTTCCAAATTTGTCGATGCTAGTGAATCGAATCAACCGGATAGCCAAGTAGATGCAAATAAGGATAAGGATGTAATGGATCTAGAGGATTCTGAAGATACCACTGATAGAAAACATCAACATCAACATGATGCAAGTAATGGTACATCTGGAACCCAGACTGAGAAACAGAATGATGAAGAAGGAGAACTGGAAGATAAGTCGAGTACATCAGAGCCACCACCTCTTAGGGAAGATATAATAGCGAAAGCGAAGGCAGCCTCAGAATTCGATATCGTACCCTCCGTTGCGATACCATATACTTCTCAATGCCATACATTGGCATTTACGGATGGCCCAAAATGGATTTTGACAGGAGGAGAGGATGGTTTTATTAGAAAATACGACTTCATGGCATCAATTGAAGGTAAATCTCCGTTAACAATGGCTCAGAGACACAGTATGGTAGATTCAATAACGAAGGCAGGAGTAATATCGTCTTATTGGGAAAATGAGCACCCATTAACTAAGAAGCAGTTGATGGAAATGAATCCAAAATTAAAAGCGAGTGACTTTAGTACTGGATCCATTAGCTACGAACCAAAAGTAAACCCTGTTTACGCATTAGATGTTGAAAGAAACGGTTATTGGTGTCTTTCAGGTTTATCCTCTGGTGGCATATCTTTGTATACTATGAGATATAATGAAGGCGCAATCCATCATTATTTCAACCACCGTCAGAAGAAAGAAGTACCTAAGCTAGATAACGGGCATAATGACGCTGTCTCTATAATAAAGCTAAATACAGAACAAGATAAATTCTTGTCAGGATCGTGGGACAAATCCATCAGAGAATGGGATTTGAATACTGGAAAATGCATCAACTTATTCTCCGGAAGTTCGGGTCAAATATCTAATATCCAATACAGACCCGAGGGGTTGACAGATTTGGCCTTATCATATGACGACTCCGAAGGAATAAAACCTGAAGAAAAGCAAGAAAACAGTGATATTGATTCCTTGTTCGGTGATAGTGATAACGAGAATAATGATAAGGATCGCAAAACTGCTGAGACAAAGGACAAATTGAATTCGTCTCCAAAAATTACTACTAATAACTCTAAAGTAACAAATAAAACTTTTAGCAATGACGCCGTATTCATGAGTTCCAGTATTGATGGGACAATTAATATCTGGGATGCAAGGGTCTCAAACGCTACAAGCAGCCCAGTTTTAAGGTTAGGCGTTTCAGAAGGTATCCCGCCATTTTGTATGTCTTCTACGTGGTCTAATTGTGGTGAATATATTTATGCGGGAAGAAGAAATAGTACCGTTGAAGAATTCTCGATAAAAATGCCACATAGGCGATCAACAGTAGGTCATAACAAAGATACCATGATTCCCAACGTTCTGAAGTTGTTACAATTCCCCAAGATATCAGGTCCAGTAAGTGCAATTTCAACTCTTCCAAATAATGACTTCATTTTATGTGGTTCAAATGATAATATAAGATTGTATAACTTGAACCTTTATAAAGATTTGTCGAATACTTCAACAAGTACTTCTAAAAAGCCTGCTACCCCATTTATGATCATACCCGGTCATCATGGTGGTATATTAAGTTCATTATATGTTGACGAAACAGGCAGATTCATGGTGAGTGCTAGTGGTAATAGAGGTTGGGGACATTCGAATTTCACTGATACTGTATTAGTTTACGAAATTGACTTCGATAATTAGCTTAAGTAGTCTATTATAGAATTTGAATAAAGTGATGAAATTATGAATGTGATTAAACGTTTGAAAATATTATAAATATATGTAGAATTGAATTATCCAATAAACCCGTAAATACTATTCCTTAAGTTACCCAAACCTACTTGGCCCATGTTTATACCAGTATGGATAACTTCTGACTCTCGTAGCGAGTCAAACACTTCCTGAAATATGTTCCCAACATCATGAATCCATGCACCACTACTGTTGGTAATATCATTAACTATTAATCTCATGGAATCCACAGTAAGTATAGATCTACCAAAATTTCGAAACGGAGCTAAGGAACCCGGTATAAGCTTCCAAGGGTTGAAATATTGAAAATTAGGGTCATTTCTAATTAATAAGAAATGTATCATAAACCCGATAAAACCAACAGTGAAACTAATCTTGTAAATATTGCCTATAAGACTGAGATGAGTGTTATTTTTATGACTCTTTTCATCATCAATTGGTGTACTGTCATGATAAAATATCTTTTTGAATAGAATAGACGAGTTGTTAGCTATTTTGGTATTGATAGATGATGATACAGACGTTAAACTTGTTATGGAGGATGACAACAGGTTTGGTGTACTGCTAGTCTCAAGATCAGACGCGGATAAATCTTCTTGTTGTTCCATTAACTTCTGTTGAACCGATAAATTGTACACTGTCTGCTTCGACATTTCTTCATTCTGTATTTGAACTAAATCATCTAGTGAAGAACTTGGCGGAGCTAAGTCATCGATTAATAAGTCTTTGTAATTCTCATTTATTGTTTTCTTATCTAGATGTATATTTGACGTATTCAATAAGACTGAATTCTGGTTAAACTCCTTGAACCATACGTCGAATGTCACATCTGAATTATCGATATCATCTATAGGATAAGTATCAATTAATTTTTTCGTATTGTTGAGAATATTAATAAGGTCTGAATCATTCAACGATTTGAATAAATTATTCGGAGACACTAAAGTATGTACCAAATCCTTATCAATATCCAAATCTTCAGCATTATTTAAATCATTTGGATTGATATTTAGTTTATCAAATATTGCTGCTTTATGGAACATCAAGAGAGCAGCATAAAGATACACATTGACGATCACCGAGTTATAACTCAAGCCGAAGTCCCAAATAATTAATAAATGATGTAAATTGGTCAAATCATGACTATAATATGTTAATATTGATGATAATGCCTGGTAAAAGTTATAGTCATAATGGAACCCAGCTGATAAGATATAGGAATTGCTTGATTGCTTTACCAATTCAAATAAATCTGGCTCAACAACCTCTAGCAAAGCTGGAATGAGCTTTAAATGATTGATAGAAAGATTCATATCTGTTATCATGAAGTCACGCAAATGAAATACCGTTAGTTTCTCTAATATTCTAAATGCCAATTCTTCATTTACCGCGGGACTGCTTTCAGATTGCTGTTCATGACAGACAATTAATATAATACTGGCAATATCATGGTATCCCTGGTAGTAATTTAAGCATGGATACTTCCTTAGTATTTTAATAATAATATTCAATAAATTCTTTTTCAAATTATCAATATCTGAGTTTGAAAAAATCGTGGCAAAAGAGTCACCCTGTGATTGATTAAACGACTGCAAATGCGATAATATCGTAAACGATCTCTGAATATCCAACTTAACCTGGTCCTCATCCTTATGAGGCGGCAAGTCGTTCAAATCCAAATCATTTAGAAGAAATGATGTTGCGGCGAGCTTGTTTGCCCTTAAATTGGGCGACTCCAACGTCTGCTCTTCTGTAAATTCCTCGCCATCTTCCACCTGCTCACAATTTTCATCCTCAATTCCTAGCAAAATCGGCCAAACCTTCATTCTCAATTCATTATTGACCAACCCTTCCGTTGATCTCAGATATTCCGTCAAAACATTATATTGCTTATTCAGGAGTGCTTCATTTAAGGTCTTGAGCTTCAAATTTTTGACGGTATCACTTAAAGGTACACCATCGCTATTATAGAATGACTTCCCCAATTTGTCAAAGTCCATAGAAACCCAGTCTGGATGCAGCTGCGATAGGGTATGTGGTTGTTCGCTACCAGACATTTTTAGTGTTTTGTTTCTGTGAAATAAACAATTTGTCTAAAATTTTCCGTTAATTTTTCTTTCTCTTGTAGTTAATAGTCTTAGAACCTAGATGCTTGCCATTAAGCGGTTATTCTATTAACATTCGAAAATGTTGATAGAGTAAATCTTGGCCTGCTATTTGCTTTCTCGACTTTATTTGAATTCGCAGAAAGATCATTTTTTTTGTTACCCCGTACAATTGAAAATTTACATACTTTTAGTATAAGAGAGACTACTATTGGATTTTAAAAGTAGAAATGGGCAGCGAAGAGTACAAAATTGCAGATGTCAAGTTAATTTCAGGATCTGGATTAGAAATTGCCGTTACTTGGACTAACGGAAAGGTTTCGAAGTTTCATAATATCTGGCTTCGGGATAACTGCCATTGTGAAGAATGCTATTACGCTGTAACCAAGCAACGGTTATTGAATTCATGCTCAATTAAGGATGAGATAAATGCTGCTTCTATCAAACATGATGATAAGGGCTTGAAAATTGTTTGGGACCAGGGTAACCACGAGAGTGAGTACGAGAGCGACTGGTTAGCTCTCCATTCCTACAATCCGCAACTTGTGCCAGTCAGCAAGAAAATCGAGGGATATCAAGAAGGATTGAAACAGAAGTACTGGAAGGTTAAGGATATTAAAGGCAACTTACCAACAGTTGACTTTGATACGATAATGAAATCCAGTGATGAAACAGACAAGGAGGAGGCTATTAGAGACTGGTGTTTGAAGATCTGGCAGTACGGCTTTTGCATGATTGACAATGTACCAGTTAAGCCTGAGGAAACCGAGAAATTATGTGAAAAAATCACTTATATCAGACCTACCCATTATGGGGGATTCTGGGATTTCACAAGCGATTTATCTAAGAATGATACTGCGTACACTAACATTGATATTTCGTCCCACACCGATGGTACATATTGGTCAGATACCCCAGGATTACAATTGTTCCATTTGTTGTTCCACGATGGAACTGGTGGGACTACCTCTCTTGTGGATGCCTTCCAATGTGCTCAAGAATTGAAAAGGCAACACCCAGAAGATTTTGAAATCTTAACAAGAATTCCAATCCCTGCGCATTCTGCTGGAGAGGAAAAGGTCTGTATTCAACCAGACATTCCTCAACCTATCTTCAAGCTTGATAACGAAGGTGAGTTGATCCAAGTTCGTTGGAACCAATCGGACAGATCCACCATGGATAATTGGTCCGATCCAAATGATGTACCGAAATTTTACAAAGCCATCAAAAACTGGTATAAACTCATTTCGGACCCTGAAAATGAAATCTTTTATCAATTAAAACCGGGACAATGTTTGATTTTTGACAACTGGAGGTGTTTCCATTCAAGAACTGAGTTTACTGGAAAGAGAAGAATGTGCGGTGCATATTTGAATAGAGACGATTTTATGTCAAGATTAAAATTATTAAACTTAGGAAGAGAGGCTGTCTTGAATTCTATATAATTTTATAGTTCTACAAATCTAACTTCAAAATTTTTATTTTATTTTTTGAAAAAGTGAATGAGTATATGTAATCAAATTAGGCAAAGATTGGAATCTTGTCCCAATCCCAAGGGTTGTTAAATCTCAACTCTTGATCCAACTTCGAAATTTGGTCGAAATCATCCTTTGTCAACTCAAAGTCATTGACATTTAAGTTTTGTAATAATCTATCTGGGTTATTTGATTTTGGAATGATAGCAATGTTTCTTTGGGTAGCCCATCTCAATAACACTTGTGCTGGTGTTTTTTTATGCTTTTTAGAGATTGTTGTGATGGTTGAATGCTCTAATAAAGTTGGGGTGTCCATTGCCTTAGAATGTTTCAATTCTAAGAAAGATTGTGGACCAAACGACGAGTATCCTGTGATAGCAATTCCTTGCGATTGGACGTATTCAATCAATCTTGGTTGCTGTAAGTATGGATGATGTTCAATTTGTAAAACAGCAGGCTTGATTTCAGCTCCTCTTAACAAATCGTATATCAACGCACCGCTAAAGTTCGAAATACCAATGGATTTGACCTTACTACCCTTGGTTAACTTTTCCATTGCTTTCCAAGTATCCAATAATGGAACATCTTCATAGATAAATTTATCTCCATCCCCGCAATAGAAGTTAGGAGGGTATTTCTCTTCAATTGGCACGAACTTGAATGCAATTGGAAAGTGAATCAAGAATAAATCAAGGTATTCTAAATTCATATCGCTCAAAACCTTGTCCAACGCCTTTTCAACATTCTTTGGATCGTGGAAATTGTTCCAAAGCTTCGACGTGATGAACAATTCATCTCTAGCAACTAATCCTTCATCAAGTGCTTGGTTGATACCCTGTCCGATCTCCTTACAATTGCCGTAATCTTGAGCAGCATCAAATAATCTGTAGCCGTTCTTAATGGCATTGTAAATGGTGTTTGCGCAAGTTTTGTTGTCAACCTTCCAACAACCAAAGCCAACTAATGGCATATCATATCCTGAATTCAATTTAATAGACATCTTAATTATATCTGAGTTTTTTTAATTATAGTTCTAGGAATAATTGAAAAAATAATTGGGGCATTTTGCCTCCATTTATACGCCCAAATCTCGGATCCTCCACTCCACTCCGCTAATTATACTTATATCTGAAATGAGGCAAATGTTGTAATGGGCATGGTGTACAGGTTGTATTGTTAGCGTATGCTAAAACGGATAATTGTTCCACAATTATTCCGAGAAACTATTGGCTACCGAACATTCGATAAAGGCCACATTAGCATTAGCTACAAGGTAAGAACGGAATATCGGTCCGCATTATCGTTCCGTCGAGCAATTGGTGAAAGTCTGGGGTGCCGTTTGTCATTTTGCTTGTCACTTTTCAGGTGGTTTTCGACAAATCGCAGGATTATTGCAAAAACCAAATATGGATATTAAGTAAACATTGAGGGACAACGACAGAAATATATCTTATCCTAAGAAGATAGCTTAGATATAGATGGGAGTTCATTAAGTATGACGAGTATATCATTATATTTAAAGGTGAAGAGTGGGATACAGGAGAATCAGCGAATATTTGAACAGGTTAAAGAAAGGAGTATTAGTTTGAGTGGTAGACAATACGATTTCACCAAGATATTCGACGGACGCAATAATGACTATAGAGATTTAGTTGAGGATTCAGAGAACAGCTCCTATTTCATATTTATGGGACCTACGGGGAGTGGTAAGACGACAACTTTGCGTGAGGTGGTTGACCAGAAGGCCAGGTCTGTGAAGAACATTGACCAGGTATCCATTACGGCTTTTGAGGTAGCGCAGAACAAGTATGTCATAGATTTACTTGCAGGTTCGCTTAAGAAACAGGAATACTTGGGGTCGAATTTAGACACTCAATTGGTAAAAGTGAAGCTTGCAGACAAACTGGATAGTATTATTGATAATGTGTTCACGAAGAGAAACACCCGGGAAACAGTGTTCAATAAACTGTCGAGCCGGTCTTGCTTAGTGGTCACTTTCTATCATAATGATAAGAAAACAACGTATGTCGATCTTATGGGCAACGAAAAGTATGATAAATCGTTATCAACGTCCAATTCATTTGCAAACATGAACATGTCTTCAATCACTCAATTATTGACGAAAAAGAACTCTTCAGTAGGTAGATCATCCAATCTTATTACCAATCTTATTTTCAAGAATTCCCCGGCTAGCCAAGGTAAAATCAATATTATACTAAATTTAGATCCATATGGTGATATGTCATTATCAAAGTCCATTTTGAATAATATCGCAACATTGGTCAAAGATTTCAAAGTAAACGAAAGTCCAAATAAAGGATCGTTAGGTTCAGCCAAAATTCCCCATTATGCAAGACCTACGATCTCCTCTTTAAGTCCGACAAAATTCCTACCTACGTTAAGTCCAGTACGAAAGATAAGTTCGACCCCATCAAAATTTAAAATGATGCCCAACACCAACAGACCTTGCTCTGCTCCCAAATACAGAACTGCAAGGAGTCCACAGAAATTTCAAACGCCTACTAAGGTTTCCTTTAGTATTAATCATAATTCATCTCCCATATTTAAACCCAATCATTTGACTTACAATTTTTATGAAATTCAGATCAGGAGCTTGAAGAATACTATCAAAGACTTAGAGAATGAAATATTTGACCTTAAGAATGGCAAAAGCGGTACTTCACCAAGTTCAAATTGTCTTGAAATGAAACAAAGGAAAGAGCTCAGTGATAGGGTGAACGATTTTAGAACGGAATTTTACAAATTTAAAGAAGAGCACAGCCAGTTTAGTTCCAAAACTCATTCATTGAAGACCTCCTTGGAAAATTTAGAATCAAAGGAAGCTGAGATGAGTGTCAAGTATACAAAATTGATAGAAGAGTTACAATCTGCAAAAAAAGCATTCCTGGAGGTAAGCATCGAAATGGCATCAATAAATAGCGAGCATGATGAAACTAAATTGCAAAATAAAGGCTTGCAAGAGAAAATAGATATTCTTGAAAAAGAAATCCTTTTAAAACAAACATTGGTGGATGAAAAAGAATACAAAGGAAAGGTTGAAGAAGATCTTAAAATTGCCCACGATATAGTTGCAAACCAGAAGAAAGAGCTTGAATTGAAAGATTCAATTATAAATTCTAATGCAGCAGAACTTTCGGAATTGTCAAGCAAATCAACTACATCACAAGAAACTTACCAAGTACTTGAAAACCTAAGAAATGAATTATCTTCCAGTAAGAATGAAGTGAAGAAGTTAGCTACGGAAAATAAACTCGTGAATGATAAGCACGAGAAATCAATTGAAGAATTAAAGACGTACAAATATAAATTCAAAACTTTAAACAATTCATGGTCTCAAAAATTTGATAAATTCTTGAAAGCAAGAGATCAAAGCATCGTAAAACTAAAATCTGAATTAAACACACAGACTTTGAAGCTCAATGATGACTCTAATAGCATCAAACCAAGGTTTAATGCTTCTGAAATATTTCAAGATTCCCAGCCGAAGAAGACTCCATTACAAGCATCCAATAGAGAAAATCTTGATAATCAGTTCCACCACCCAAAAAAAGTTAAAAAGTCAAACAAAAAAAGAAATACCCATAAGAAAAACAGTAAACTACAAGCTATATAGACACATCATATATTCATTTTTCGTTTATTGCCAGGTTTGTAATATACAATTAAACAGTTCTTCTATCGGTCATGAAACGAACTATTGGTCCTAACCCAGTAATCTCCACTGTCTTTTCAAACCAATTCAATAATAACCCCCCTTGTTTAGCGCCATAGCTAGTTCCCATATTCTTGTACAAATACTTAACTAAGGTATCTTGCTGATTTAAGTCTAATTGCTTAACAAATTGTGATAAATCATTTGTGTTGTGATTATTCTTGATGGAACATAAAACTTCAAAGACAGTTTCAGTATGTAAACTCTTGGTTTTTTCATCTGCAACATACGGTGGAGTATCCAAAGCTGTGGTTAATGCTTGCAAGAATTGACCCAGCGACAATGCAGATCTACATTGCTTCGATAATGATACTATTTCTTCATACGATACTGGTGGTAAATCTGGAATCAAATCTTCTTTCGATAAATGATTGTCCGTTTCTAACGCATCAATGTCAATTCTTCTCCAATTCTCCATTACGATTTTTATGTTGTTTTTCTGATATATTGAACTAGTTCTCTAGGTTTTTATCTCTAGTGTAAGAATAAATCGGAAAGTGAGTTTAAGGGTGGAAGCGGTTTTGTGTTAATAAACTACATAGTAATAAATCTACGATAAAGCTAACACTCGTTTATATATATTTATGTTAGTTAGCCTATATTATTCAGATTGTGTAAAGAGATAAGGATCCAATCTAAAGGCCATGGATCATGTGTAGGTTGTTGTAAAAATAATTCAAACATACTCGAAACCATAGAAGTTCATGAGTTCTATTGAAAATTTCCAGTCTATTGCCAATGGAGAACCATATGGCACTTCCAAAAACATCGACGACTAGTTCGATGTCTTCTTCTTCTTCTTGGAATTAGCTTCATCTCTGTCCTCATCTTTGTCTTTAGCTTCCTCAGAATCAGTCTTGATAATGTAATCCTCCATGAACTTTAAGGCCTTATTCCTTAACGAAACTGAATCAACGACAATCACAACAAGTCCATCGCTTCCAACTTCGTATTTGATGTGTTCCTCATTGGGTATGGCTATGGTTTCATCGAACTTGTCAAAAAACTCATTCATATCATCGAAACTTTGAATACTGTCCAACAATGCTTCTTCCATGTCACCCTCGGGCTTTTCCGGTGAGTTAACAACTATTATAGCTCTTAAAGGATTGTCTAGTTCCCCTTGTTCTTGTAAGTGAGGCGGTAATTCTTCATCCGACATTTTGCTTATTTTTTATATTAAATGAAAAATCTGATTATTTATTTGTGATTTTGTTCAGGAAAAAAAACTGGATATAATAGCTCCTCTATCTATGCCCTGATATATCACAAGTACTATTGAATAAGGAACTACGTGTATTAAAAATCCCGTTCTTATGCTACAAGCAGCAAATCAAAAAATTCATATATATTCAGATGGGTCGTGCACAATTAATAAAGTATATATTGGTTCACTTAACTAAGATTAGAACTACAACTTCCTCGATCTAAACGGATCTAGTTTTTATTCGGCCCATTCCTTGAATTTGTTGATCAAACCCTTAGTAGATGGGTCATGAGTATCAACTTTTTGGTCGTTGTTTTCTAATTCCTTACCAATAACCTTGGCTAAAACCTTACCCAATTCAACACCCCATTGATCAAAGGAATTGATATTCCAGATAGCACCTTCAACGAAAGTAACATGCTCGTAGTAAGCAATCAAAGCACCCAAAGCAGCTGGGGTAATTTTTTGAGCTAAGATCGATGTGGTTGGTCTATTACCAGAGAAAACCTTGTGAGGGACTAAGCCACCAGTTGCACCTTCCTTCTTAACTTCGTCTTCGTCCTTACCCACCATCAAAGCTTCAGCTTGGGCAAAGAAATTAGATGCCAACATCTTTTGGTGTAAATTATTCTCAATTGGGTTGTGGGATTGAGCAGCCAAGATAAAATCTGATGGAATCAACTTTGTACCTTGGTGAACCAATTGGAAAAAGGAATGTTGAGCATTAGTAGCGGGTTCACCAAATAAAATAGTACCAGTTTCGTAATTAGTGTATACATTGCCTCTGGTAACAGACTTACCATTGGATTCCATGGACAACTGTTGTAAGTAAGCAGGGAATCTGTGTAAATATTGGTCAAATGGAGCAACCAAATGGGTTTGAGCACCAAAGAAATTGTTGTACCAGACAGATAATAAACCACCTATGACTGGGATATTATCCTCGAGTGGTGTTTCAAGGAAATGCTTGTCAACTGCCTCAGCACCCTTCAAGAAGTTGTCAAAGTTCTCAAATCCAATGTAAATAGCGACGGATAATCCAATTGCTGACCAAACAGAGTAACGACCACCAACCCAGTTTTCAAATTCAAACATGTTCTTGGTGTCGATACCAAACTTAGAAACTGCTTCTGCGTTAGTAGATAAAGCAGCAAAATGCTTAGCAATGTGATTTTGATCTTTAGCCTTTTCTAAGAACCATTTCTTGGCTGAGTTTGCATTAGTAATAGTCTCAGCAGTTGTAAAAGTCTTAGAAGCAATCAAGAATAAAGTGGTTTCTTGATCACATTGTTTAACAGTTTCAGCAATATGAGTTCCGTCAATATTGGAGACGAAATGGACTCTTAAACCTGGCTTACCATAGGACTTTAAAGCTTCAGTGACCATAACTGGACCCAAGTCAGAACCACCAATACCAATATTAATAACGTCGGTAATGGCCTTTCCGGTATAACCTTTCCATTCTCCTGATCTAACTTGTTCAGAGAATTCCTTCATATGTTGTAAAACGTTGTCTACTTCAGGGAACGTATCCTTGTTATCAACCTTCATCTCTTTCTTGGATCTGTTTCTCAAGGCGGCGTGGAAAACAGCCCTACCTTCCGTAGAGTTGATCTTTTCACCATTGAACATGGCATCCCTCAATTCTTCAACCTTAGCTTCTTTGGCCAATTGGATTAATTGTGAGAAAGATTCATCGTCAACCAAATTCTTGGAGAAGTCGAATAATATCTTAGACTTATCAAAGTTTTCGAAAGTCTTTGAAAACTTTTCAAATCTCTTAGGATCTTTTGCGAATGCTTCTTTGACTTGGAATTTTTCACCACTTGATTTGAAGGTGGATTCTAAAGTTTTCCAAGCTGGCAACTCACTAGCTAATTTAAAGTCTTGTTGTGACATCGTTTGTCTGATACTTCTGTGCAATTGATATAAAAGAACTTGTTAATTGTAATATTGCTTCTTCGGCCAATTCTACTCCAGAGCTCGCCGGGATAATAATTAAACGGTGCGAGTACAAAACCGCTCATATGGAGCTAATTGTTGGTCCCTATATTAGTTGGTTCTCGCCTTATTCTCATCATTTTGGGTCCAGCTTATTGTAATTAAACGCCTGGAAGCAATCCTTTCATATCCCACAGGATAACATGTCAATATCTTGTATTCGTCCACTCCTCTTAGTTATTAACATGGATTTCTCGTAGTGTTCAAGTCTTACTGAAAGAATATGGAGCTTGTGTATAAGAAAATAACCTGTGATAGTTAGTATACCTAAGTACACTGTCCATGTGAATCAGTAGAACATATAATCCTATCGATTGACTACGAGCTACATCTACAAAGAACCGATATCGTATTTTGGATATCAACATCAAAGAAATCTTTACTAGAAGAATCTTCAGGATATCACGAGTACCACTAGCTTGGTTGTATGTCTTCTCTTTGCCATTGGGAAGTACTACTTTGGGGTGCATCTTGTGTATCGATCTTAATGATTAGAAATCATATAGCAGCATACTTAAAATATTATTGTGCGCGTTCCAGCCATAGTAATTTTTGAAATTTAAAGTCAATGATATAGTAATAAAGAGAATATATCTATAATATATAATTTAAATGAGTGGGTTGGCTTCAAAATGGGCCACGGATGATGAGTTGGTAAATAAAGCTAAGTCCCAAGATAAAGTGGTTGGCAAATCGACTCCTACAGAAAGTAAATGGACAACACCAATCACTAGTAATAAATCGAAGCCATTAGCCAGCAAGTGGGCAGATGATTCTAATGACACTATTAAACCTACTAAAACACCAACCGAAGGTATTAGACATAGCAGAAATGACCAGAATAATCCCAAGAATGGAAGGGGAGAAAGAAGAAATCGAAATAAGGATGAGAAACCATACAAAAAGAAGACATATGATACTTTGCCAACACCCCCGACCACAGGTGATCGTGACGAAAATTTCAATGATCGAGGTAAATCGTTAGAATCGAGGTTTGGATCTGGGGCTACACCCAAGGGACCTCGTGGATATGGATCTAACTCAAAACCTCAGAAAAGGCGACCATCCCGTAACTCAGGATCCAACGGTAGAAGACCGATCCAAGCTAATGTTAATGACGAAGAAGATAAGCCTGCATTATCAAAGGCAGGGCAATCGTTTGCAGCAAGACTTGGGTTACCTCCGGCAGGAAATAACTCAAATTCAAAGGACAACGAAGATGACTTTGAATCGACCGACGAAGAAGTAAGTGATGGTGATTCCAATGAAAACGACTCCGCGGAAGATAGCGGCGAAGAATTACCACCGATGTCTAACGCAGGACAGTCACTTGCTTCCAGGTTAGGCATGGTCTCACTTGGTAATTCCAAAACAAAAGCTTCTGCAAATAAGAAGCCTACAAGTCAAGCACAGCATCCAAAGGGGGCTTATATGACCCCTAAGCAGAAGCGTGAAGAACTGGCCAAGAAACAGGCAGCAGAGAAAGAACGTTTGCAAAAGGAAAAGGATGCAAAATTAAAGGAAGAAGTAAAGGACATGTTCAGTAAATTGACTAGTTCTTCAGCAAATTGGGCCGATCTAGAAGATGATGAATAATCTGTAGTATATGTGTTTTTGTTTTATAGACGTTTAGTTAATATAATTGGGCAATTTTAGGAGTAGAGAAAGCATTATTGTATTAGATTGTATGTGAAAGTGGTTATCACGAGATCTTGAACTAATCTTTTTTTATGGGGAAATCGTTGTCTAGCTCCCACTATAATATTTTGTTCAGCAGATCTAATGGTTGGTTGTAATGCAATCTAGTAAAACATTACTATTCCCAATAGGAAAGTATAGATGCAGAACATGGAGGTCAATTCATCCTTATCGAACGACGGGGTTATATAATAATTCAATAGTAAACATTCGTGAATATAACTCTACTACACATCACAGACGAGAGCAGTATGAAAGAGAGAAGTACGATCAATTAATAAGAGAACAAGTTATTAAAGCAACTTTACAAAATAAGAACTACCTAAATGGCAATTCCAATTTACAAGATAATAGAAGGTTACCTCTAAGGACAATTTTATTGTTAATCATAGGTTCGAGTACGTTCAGTATGGGGGTTTATGTTGCCATACAGTATATTGAATTTAAACGGGACGGAAAGAATAGATCCATTTTCCTTCCATTATGGCTCAATCTCAACTGGTTTTCAGAAAGCAAGTATTCTTTTCCAAAAGGTTTGAAATATTTAGATAAAGAGTACTACGATTATTCAATGGTGGAAATGAGCCAATTGAATTCATCTAACAATGGCTCTGATATGCATAACTTCGTCAAGCTCTTAGAGAACGAAAACATTAAATATAAAGTGTTGGAAGAATTATCACTAAATGGGAGCATTAGACAGATGTTTAAGTTACCCTTGACTATAACGCTTGATGATAATAAATTCAACATTTGGATACAATCAAAATATCCTACAATATCTGGGTTTCAAATCAATATGGAAAGCAATACCAGTAGCTCTTCGGTGAATATGGCCTGGAGAGTTAAACCGATTAAAGTCCATACAATAATCAGTGATGCGTTAGTTCTGGCAGGGTTAAAGCTTGACCGGTTGAATTCAGATGATGACCTCCAACTTTCTGTTGTAGAAAAAACGAAGAGTGACCGAAAGACTCTAAATACAAACAAAGAGTACGACGTTTTATTCGCCGGAGAATTTATTGTGAGGGACAAGAACCAAATGGAAAAAGGCTTATTGACATACAAAGGAATGCTCGACTTTGATCATTTGATGATAAATAGAGGTGTCAAAATAGTGGAAATGGATTTAATCTTGGCGTCTGACACATCTGAATCTATCAAATATAAAATACTCTAACTGCATGTATAGCTTATATTCGTATATAGTCTGCAAATCTTAAATTATACAATCATAATTTCATGTGTACTCTACTTCATATCGCAAAATGAGTACTACGAGAATTAGCATACCACCAGTTCTTGTTGCAATGCCGTACAAATATTGTAGTCAGGCTTGATCAGCCGTGTTCTCTCTAGTTATCTTCTTGAATAACCATTGCAGGTTTTACGGGAAGTTAAGCCACACAAGTAAACCTAAATATTAAATCCCAATAGTACGGGAGATACTATATGGAGCGATACTTGAAAAAATATTTCATCGTCCTAAACCTTTTCACTTGAGGTCTATTTAATTATAGAACTAGGCAAATGATTATCTTCCAAGATAAAGAAGATTTCCCATTCGATAACAGTCAGATTCCATTGTTTTCTAGGGGTCCGTAAATTGTGGTTCCTCGAATTTCGCATAGTAGCACCTAATTAGATATACGGATACGAGGGGATTTAAGCACACTTCAGTATTCATAGAAGCATATATAAGATGTAGCCAACTCATTCAATGAGATGAATTCGATACGCCCAAACAATTGCAAGGAGGCTGAAGTCAAGGAGATGAAATTATTCACAATAATTCTAACTGTACTTAGTGCAGCATTTTTTGCAGCTGCAAGATATGACTACTATTATACTACTTGGTACTATACTCTAAACAACTATTACACTGATTATGACTACTTTACCACATATTATTATACTCTTGATCATTACTATACCACAAGATACTATACTTATAATGGTTATTATAACACAAGGTACAGTACCTATGATTATACGACCTATTTACCTTACAAATCTTTTACAACTTGGTATACTTCAGACTATTATACTGATTACAGTGCTTACTATGAGGCGTACAAAACCTATTTGACGCAATATTATTCTTTAGAAGACGATTATTATGCCAACTACAGAATGTACTACTTGTGGTATATATCCAAGTATGGTACGCCCTCTGCAGAAGCTACCACTACAGCTGAATTGGAAACATCGATAATGACGGATTTGTCTATCACAGCGGATATCAGTTCTTCTTTTGAAAGTTTGTCAATTCCTGCAAAGACTCTCGAACCAAGTGTTTCTCCTGCCGCAAACGCTACAATTCCTAAACAAACGACAACTGCTTCTAAACCCAAGTCTACGCCCACATCAGGTGTTTCAAGTGGTGGTGGTTCTGGTGGTGGCTCTGACGACTCCGGTTCTGAAAACTCAGGATCTAGTAACTCGGGATCTGGTAGCTCTGGTGATTCGAGAAATTCGGGCTCGGGCTCTGGTTCTATCTCATATGAAATACCCATTGCTACTGTTCTCGTTGCATCCTTATTTTCGCTATTGCTTACAATTTATTAAGTATGATGTCTTATTCTTAATGTATGAACTCTTAATCAATTCGCAGCCAACACAGTTTAACATGGACTTGAGTGCTTCGTACAATGGTACCTGATATTACGAATCGTAGGTAAGGCAATTAATAATCGTAGGACGTTTACCAAGAATTATATCTTGTCAAAATGCCTAAAACAGTTAATGTACACATGCATGCGGCCTCTATGTAAGGTTCTTCCGTAATTATGATAAAGCAATAATCCGCGTTGCACCCAAATGGAGATACGGATCTTGAGGGATTTGCACTCTGTTCACACCTAAATATACAATGTATGAATTATACTCGAAACTGAAATGGGCGGATTTTGATTCGGACCTTGAGTCTATGAGCTACATGTTTACAGTAACTGTTGGTTCCTTCTTGTGTCTCTCGCTACTCACTCCATACTTCTTTATATAGACATGGATATGTTAATATACCTCTGTGTCATCTTGCAACTAGAACTGTATACATGTGTGTGAAATACCACAACGCTTGCCCAATATAGACTGGTGCGTACTTGGGACCTTTGTGGAAACCCTGGTGCATTACTTCCCAATATCGTGCCATGTTGGTTATATTGAATGCAAGAGTTTTCGCAGCCGCAAACCTGTTGTGCAACCCTGAAAGCTGCATTCCCGAAAACCAAGCTTCATGATGTATTGTTAATGCTAACACACCGACTCCAACACTCGTACGTCTGAGGATGGTATTTGTGGGATCTATTATGCTGATATTGGTGGATATCAACCTACTTTTGGAGCCATTCTGCAGATATGATGCTCCATTCCAGGGGTGCATGTGCTTCTAATATCTCTCATTCATGCCTCTCGTGTCTGATCCAGGACGGATAAAGGTCTATTATGCCTATAGAAGTCCGTAGTTGCACTGATCCACTCGATGCTGTAAATCGTGCCTACATTACTTGTTAGAGAATAGGTCGGTAAACCCAAAGAAAAATGAAAAGAACGAAAAGAGAAAATAAGGAAAAGTAGTATTTTTCTACTCAGATAACAATTGATGTCAAGCATTCCGCATTACTATGTGCAATCATAGTATACGCTATAGTAATAGCGGACTCCCAATGGAAATAATGGCTAACAAGTGACCTCACAACACCATAAGGTGTAGTGTTACGACATCAGCCTTGCTTCACAGTACGGCAAGGCTTTCAAAGTCTGCAGGGCATGCCACCGGTATCACAATACTACGGATATTATACTCAGAGAAACGAGTTTCTACCAATCTTATTTTAAGGGACAGGCCACTCAAATTCTCCTATTGGTTGGCGGAATGACTCCCTCAGGACGACACACGTCGCCAACCTAATGGTCCGTAAAAGTAAGCTAAAGGTTAGAGTGAAAATGTCACACAGGGGGTGGGCCAATAATGTCCATATCATACATAGGGAATGGTACACGCAATTCCCAGACTGATCATTCACACCTAAAATTCAAGCCGAATTCAAGTTTGACTTTTCGGGGGGCTTAACTCCTGGCTTGTGGGAGTTTTCGTCTTTCCCGGGTCACGAAGCAACTTTTTTGTACGCTCCTTGGAGTCTCTCTTCTCGCTTTTTCATGTAGATAGCACCAATTCCAGTTTCATCCAACAACTTGATGCTACCATTGATTACGAGTGGAACCCGTGTGTAGATGAATGTTCGTATTTGTAGCCATTTTAATTGTCGTAAATGTTCCCTATTGTAATATCCAAGACCACTCAGCCGTTCCTGCATTGGTATAGTAAGTTTATCTCGGTTATGGAGAGACAGCGGGGCCTCTATAGAATACGGCCTTATCCCGAGTTCTATATATAAGGAGGTAGAAATCGCTAGTAGATGTTAATTACAAGAGGTGAAATTAAACATAAAATTATAAGAATGAAATTAACTAGTGGAATAATTGCACTTGTTCTCACTGAGACTGTTTTCGCAATTGATCCTACAATATTGGCAGATATTACTACACAACCATGGTACAGTCATATTACTGGATTGACCGATACCAGATCTTTTACGGATAGTAAATTCACCACACAACCATGGTTCAAGTCTTACATGCAATGGGTCAGTAGTGAAGGTGGAAAGCTCGCATCTTATACCAATCCGAATATGCTCTCGTCCGGTATGGAAATGTTATCAACCATGGGAGAGGCCATGTCCAATAGTGGTTCGTCATCCAAGGGTGGTTCTGGCTCCTCGTCTAATGGTGGTTCTGGTTCCTCGTCCAAGGGTGGTTCTAGCTCCTCATCGAAGGGTGGTTCTGGCTCCTCATCGAAGGGTGGATCCTCATCCAAAGCTGGCTCTGGTTCCTCGGCCAGCTCTGGTTCCGGCTCCGGATCGTCATCGAGTACTGCTGGTGGATCTCAAATCTACTACGCTCCAATTGGTGCTGTTTTAGGTGCTGTGGGTGTTGCTTTGTTATAAGCACGCCAGTGTAATTCTTTGGTGTTGCTTTGGCATTACTTCGGCAAGGGCCATATGTTTCCAACGGTGGTGCTGGTGCTGTGATTAAAAGTGTATAATTATGTTTATAGCTGCATGATTAGAATTGTCTATTTCCCGTCTGTGTAGGATCAATTGGTCTTCAAAGTTGTTGTAAGGACCAACTGAGCCTCTTCTTGTAGCTCTATTTTTTGGGCACTGATAACGACCGCGATGAAAAATCGACATCTTATCTTGGATTTACACCAATTACTCTAACTAATGATAAATGATGAGTGATGTTGGTGAAGGTAGAGACTCTCTGGAGCCGCTGAAGAAGCGGAAGTTGTCAGCGAAAGAAAACAATGATTTAGAAGATACTAGTGCCCTAACGGATAAACCTCCATCTCGCACAAGAGCTACCAAAGCCTGCGAGCTATGTCGAAAACAAAAGACTAAATGCTTCAGATCGCTCAGTGATGAAGGATCGTGTGTACGGTGTTTGCTGCTTAAAAAGGAATGTACATTTGTATTTAGTCAAGACTTTTTAACACTCCCAAATGCTTCGATCCAGAATAATACCAACGGAAACCACGACATCCAGGGCAAGCTAGATCAGATCTACGAGGGGGTCAATGAGGTTCTTACCCTACTTAAGTCAGGTAAGGAAAGTAATGTGCTAAATAATAGTGACGTCCGTCTCTTGCTCGGAGCTGCCAGTGACACTAAGAAAGGAACTGATATATACGGAATGAGTAATGTTGATTCCAACGAGCCAGATCCTGGGTCCCTTCCGTCCTCAATTGCAAGCAGTAATCCAGCACTTAGATCATTTGTGGATTCAGAAATGACCTTCCATAATCCAATAAACTCGTTCAAGGTATCACCTTTTTCAATAGTGTGCAATCAACTTGAGCCGTCAAGTATCCCACGTCCAATACTAAACTTGCTTAACTTGTCGACAGTAAAGTCGGGTGGTACCGAACGGAATCAAGAACTTCCAGGCGAAGATATACTTTCTTTGGGTTTGTTGACACCGTCAGAAACCATTGAATTGATGAATGACTTTAGAAAACATTACGGACGATGGGTACTGTTTCCCCGGAACATACCAACTGACATTCTAATTGAGAGAATTAGGGTTAAATCATCCTTGTTGTTGACCACTTGCTGTTGTTTGGCATTAAGATATCTGATTAAAGATATTGAAGGTACCAAGGGCCTCGAGCAGAAAAAGATATATGATACATTAACAAGACAATTAACTCAGGATTTGAATAAATCACTCTTGAACTACACCTCCCGGCGATCATCACAAGATAACGGAGGAGATATTGAATTTTTACAAGCACTAGTTATACTTTCGATATATTCCTTCTCGTTGTCGTCTGTGGCGCCCAGCAACGATGTAAACAGTGCAGCCGATCAACGGGTATTGAGTTTGGACCCATGGTTTCTTTCAAGCATAGGCTTGACCACATTCCTCACCAAGTCAACGTTTGGGACGTTATTTCAAAATACAAACGACAGCCAAACAAAGCTGCCATTCACAATCTTGTACGATGAAATTGACTCGGACGAGTACCGAACACTCACCACACTACGGGTCTTCAACCATCTCACGTTGGTGCACTTGATCAATTGCATTTTCTCCGGACGTACTTGTGTAATCGACGAGATCACCTTGAACTATTGTACCGCTACTTTGGGCTTGCCAAGCTCCACGAATTTTGACGGAAGAATGGTAAGCGAAATCAACATCCTCCTCATTGCATACAACTACATTCGCGTCAACTTGAATACCCCGGCAATTTCATCTGTAGGCGAATGTGACGAAAACTACAAGTTTGCCCAACAAGAGATCCGCGAGTGGTACAGCCAATGGGACTATATCTTCAAGCAGCCTCCGTTACAATTCGTAGAACTATGTTATCATTTCTGCTGCATTATAGTCACTTACGGCTACAACTTCCAGAGAGCCACGCTCACACGCAACAATGTGGATTTGCAAATTTTCGATTTGTATAATAACGACAACATCAACTATATTCTAGACCAATGCAGCAAACAATCCTTCCTCGAAATGACGGGTCATGCGGCAGACTTGGTCAATTTCATTAACGATGTAAATTCCGTTTCGTACTTCGCTTATTTGTCGGACCAAATTCACTTTTGCTTCTATTTTTCGGCCATCCTATTGATTAAATTTGTTGCCCATGGTCACATCGCGTACCCAAGCCACGTATTACAAGAGGTTTGTAATGTGGACGTGATTAAAAAAAACATAAGCTTACTTATTGAAAAATTCGCAACAATTAAACAAAATAATGAAGATATTGTTTCGCGGTATGAACACGGTTTGAAAAGCGCATTACGGAGTGTCGAGAAAATGTGAGCCACGGTTGTTACTATGAAATTCGTGTTTAGCCCATGATCGTGCTATTGTGAGAAGTTCTCTGCTTATTGTTAAGCCCTTCCCTATCGTATTCTCGAAGCTCTACTCCTGCATTTCAAATTAAATTCTATTCTTCTTATGGAATGTCTTCTGGACCGCGGGGGTTCAAGTTTAGGCAGATAAATAAACAAAAGTTTTAATATATAAGAGGATATATATCACGGCAAGAAAGAAACTCCAGAAATTGAAGAAACTATAGTAAAATAATTAAAAAATGAGTTTATTCACAGGATTAATGATCGCCATGTTGAGTGGTCCAGTTTTCGCAGCCGACAATGCTAACCCAGCCGACAACCAAGCATTGGTTAACGCTTTACAACAACAATACGGTACTGAAGGTGCCTCTTCTTTCTTGGCCCAACACACCGGTGCCCAAGGAGACATTACCACGCAACCTTGGTACACCGAAATGGCCCAATACACTAACACTGCCAACCCACAAGATATCACCAACCAAAATTGGTACACCAACTACGCTGACTGGGCCAAGTCTGTGACTGATGCCGGTGCCGCCAACACTGGTGCTCAGCAAGGTGCCGCCAACACTGGTGCTCAACAAGGTGCTGCTAACACTGGTGCCCCAGCACAAGATGCCGCAAACACTGGTGCTGCAGACCAAACTGCAGCTGCTGGTCAAACTGGTGCTGCTCCAGCTACTGCTGCTGCTACCGGTACCGCTCAAGGTGCCGGTGCAGGTGCTGTTCCAGTTGCTGCTGCTAACGTTTCTCCTCCTCCAGACAATGCCAACGTAGGTGTTCCAGGTGCCGATGCCGGTAACACTGGTGCTGGTGCTGGTGCTGGTTCTGGTGATGCCACCAACACTGGTGCTCAAGCAGGTTCTGCTTCTACTGGTTCTGGTTCTGGTTCTGGTTCTGGTGATGCTGCTGCTGCTGGTGCCGTCGGTGCTGCTGCTGCTGGTTCAGGTTCCTCTGCTTCTGGTTCTGCCGGCGACGCTTCTGGTTCTGGTGCTGCTGCCTCTGGTGCTGCTGCTTCTGGTGCTGCTGCTTCTGGTGCTTCCAACTCTGGTGCTGTTGCCGCTGCTGCTGCCTCTGGTGCTTCCCAATCTGGTTCCGGTTCTTCTGAATCTGGTGCTTCCCAATCTGGTTCTGGTTCTTCAGGTTCCGGTGCCTCTCAATCTGGTTCTGGTTCTTCAGGTTCCGGTGCCTCTCAATCTGGTTCTGGTTCTAGTTCTTCAGGTTCCGGTTCATCTTCCGAATCTGGTTCTTCCTCCGAATCTGGTTCTTCTGAATCTGGTTCTTCCTCCGAATCTGGTTCCAGCTCTAAAAAGAGTGGTTCTAGTTCCAGCTCTAAGAAGGGCGGTTCAGGTTCCAGCTCCAAGAAGGGTGGTTCCGGTGGCGGTTCTGGTTCTGGTTCTTCCAACTCCAAGGGTGGTTCCGGTTCTGGTTCCTCAAGCTCTAAGGGTGGTGCTGGTGTTTCATACGCTCCAGTTGGTGCTATCTTAGGTGCTTTAGCCCTTTCCTTATTGTAATTGATTAATTAATAACTTAATTTCTTATATTTTAATATTTAATTTAAATAACTGTATTATTTCAAATGTCCTTTAAAATTTCCTTCCATGTAATCTATATGTACAAACGCCCGTTCAACCATAGGTAAAGTCTCTATTGCATATTGCAAAGCTTCGGCAATATCATGAACGTCTTTCAAAGATAGGTTGAATTGCTCGTAATTGAAAATAAGATCAATTTCGACGTTTAAATTGTCCCCAACATGGTATACTTTCAAAGCAGTGATTTGTTTAATAGATTCAGCAAACCTGTACGACAAGTATAAGATCACTTTATAATCCAATTGGTTAGCAACGGCACCCGTCAAATTATCAATGTGCTCAAAGGCAGTTTTACTCCAGGACAAAATGATATAAACGGACAAAAATAATGCTCCCGCAGGATCAAACCACCATATATCGAAATAGTAACCAAGGGCAGGCATTACTAAAGAAACAAGATTGAATACTATATCTGTCATTGCATCTTGTGCTAGTGCTTGAACTGAACTAGACTTGCTCTTTGAGCACCATATCCAGCAACATATTTTACACATGATAGTAAACGACATGATTATTATAGCCGCTTGACCAATTCTGGCGGGCGATCTCTCTTCAGGGTGACTTAGAAATAATCTTTTGAAAGATTCCTCACCAACTTGAAAAAACGAAATAATTATAATAATCGAAAAGATTAAAACACCCAATGGTTCCAACCTAGAACGTCCAACTGGATAAGCATGTTGTGTCCTCCAATTTTTGGTGGTTGATAACTTATTAGCAATAAAAATAATGAATGTGGAAAGGAAATCCAAAACCGAATCAACCAACGAAGCCACAACCGAGATGGAATTTGTTAATAGACATACAATAATTTTACCAATTAGCAAAATAAAATTAATAAAAAAGTTAACCAATATTGCTACCAATACTTCATGGGACGATTCTTCTTGGTTGTATCCCAAAAATTGTGGACCATCACTTTGGACATTTCCAGGAATTTCATTAAACCGAGAACTGTAAGAAATAATTGAATTATAGCTGGGATTATTTGAATCCATTTTTGTATTTCTAATATTTTGAGCTTCTTCATCATTACCATTGCTATCACGAACTTCAGAACGACTATACGTGGAAAGCATATTGATATGGATTTTACCGTAGTCTAAGAAATTGTCAATCTCTTGAAATTTCTCGATTAAATAATTCTGATCTTCGTAGTACTTCTTCACATCGTTGTTCTTTATCTTGTCTACGTCGCTGCGTATGCTGTCTCCCCAGTTTGCTAAGTTCTTGAAGCTACCAATCAACTTATGTGGTCTCATATTAGTCAATATGTTCAATCTTCGTTGTTGTTCTTCAGGATCAGGCACCGAATACACACTAGCATTGCTTTCCAATATCCCATTGCCTCCACTGAGATTCAAATTACTAGAATTCATGGTGTTGTATTCCATTGGCGCATTAGAACTTGGGTTTGTAACAGTATAGTGGCCACTAAGCAACCGATGAAACAATGGTAATTGGTTGTTGGTAGCCTGACTATATCCGTGTCGATAAAAATCCGCTGTAGATATAGAATTATTTCTGGCCTTATCTTCGTTGATGTGGTCATCGTCCATAGTGTATGGAGCATGTCTCAATTCATTGCCATGAGTACCCTGCGGATGATGTTTATTGAATAGGGCTGATGTTGACGGTGACTTTTGAATTCCTGGTTGTACTCTTTTGGCCGACGTGTCAGGAGTATCTATTGGCTTTGTAGTGCTTGACAATAATGGTTCTCTTTCGTTTGTTTCTCTAAATGCCCTGTCTTTATCCATTACTGAGTTTTTAATACTAATGGGCTAGATTTTCGATAATTTTGACACCTATAGATATGGATTTATCTAAAATTTCGGTCCGAATTTCAACTGCGAGCATCTCATCGTAATTCAAAAATGATTGACACCAACAATTATTACTACATAGACTACTAAATCTACTGTTATATAGATGAAATCCAAGCTAGAGATCATAACTATCAATATATTTCTTTGCCACTAATTCTTATATGGTTTCGAAGACAAATGTATTATCAGATTTTCAGCCAGTCTTGTAGTCATAACCACATCCAATTATGTCACTTTTCCAAACTTTTTGTTCCACACCAGGTTATTGGAGTCTCTGATGCCTTATGATAGCCATTAATCTATGATTTAGAAGGGAAAGATCATAGTATAAACCAGTAACCCTAAGAAATAAATAGCAGTTATAGCATTACCCGCACGTACGTTTTTCTCGAACATTTAAGGTGAGAATGGGTATTTGAACTTGAAAATTTTTCTCCTAGTAGTATAACTTCCAACTTCAAGTTGTACTACAACTATGAATTAGAGTATTGGTATGTTTTATCTTTGTCACCATTAATGCAATTATGTTTTTGATCAATGCCATGGTTAAGCAGATGGATCTAATTATTGTCTGGTATGTATATGCAAGACATAAATAATTAAGGGATTCTGCGCTTATGGTAATATTAGAGAAATTGCATTAGATTAAGATAGGAGTACCGTAACTAGGTACTAACCAAGATTTCAGTATGTCTATGCTTGCGGAAAAGGATTTTGTCTATTTTTTTTGTATGATGATCGTTCACACAACATTCAATCCGGTGAATCCTGAGCCATGGATAAACATGCATCACCATCTGACTTATAAAATTTGGAAATTCCTTGAAGAAAAATTAATGTTTTTCGATACTAACATGTTAAGATAAAGTATGTGATAAAATAAAAAGCTGCTGAAGCTGTCAGTAAATATTTTTATGATGAAAAACCTAACTTTTCAGTTCTGCTTCTGAACCAAAAATTCCTGAAGATAACCTAAACCAAGCTCAAAATAACTGACATAAAATATTTACGATGGCTTTAGTAGACCATTTGATAGTTGACTACAGAATATTTACTAACATCCTAGATCTATGTATTACACTAGCTACGAGCTTAATATACACCATACTCTATACGTTCGACTGTAGCATCTCTAAATAGTGAAAATAACAACTTTTCCGTCAATACCAGAAGTGCTGATTTCGTTGTTGCTGTAGACTTTAATGCTGGAAATGGTGTTTTGGTGGATAGTACTCAAAACTTTGCCTGCTCCTTTGACATCTGGTTTGTTGACCCTACCCTTCAAATCCAATTGTTTGAACATATTAAGGGCATCATGGGATGAAATTTCTTGTTCCTCGTCTTCACCATGGGCCAAGCTAGGATCATTAATCAAATCCTTTTGCTTTTCGACCTTAAATGCTTCCTTCCACTCACTTTCAGTTCCTTCAAATGCAATTAAGTTACAATTGTGACCCCCAACGAGGATTCTGTTTTCACTTAAATAAACCAATGATTTAAATGCTAAATAGTTGGTTTTGACATTAAGAATAGCTCTTGGTGGTAATCCTTCACCTTCAGGGTATACCACAGTAAGAGACGAGTCATGAGAAACAAATCCCAAGGAATCACCGGATGGACTGAAGGCAACGCCATGAATCCATGCTCCGGTTTCGTTGACGAAATCACCGCACAATGTCTGGAACGGCAATTTTGATCCCCAGGCAGTTGGTTCAGGCTTTTCATCCAAACCCTTGATAAACGTGGAAAAGACCCTTGCGTGTCCATCCGTCGAACCACTGGCCAACAAGACGTTGTTTGGATGCCAATCCAAACTAGTAATTGTAGATTTTAATGGTTTCTTCAAGTGCTTGGATACCCACCAGTCATTTTCAGGTTCGTAGTAACAAATAGCAATAATTCTATCAGACGAACCAACAGCAAATTTATTTCCCAATGGCGACCACTTACAGACTGTGGCTGCTCTGCTAATACGTAATAAAACCAATGTTGGCCTGTACGCCTGTTCAGATTGGTTGTATTCCCATACTAAAGCGTTCCTATCTTGGGAACATGTCAAAATTCTTGATCCATCCGGAGAAATATCAACAGAGGTAACAGTCTTATCATGACCCTTCAAAGTTGTCAACAACTTTGGCTTGCTTGTTGAATTTGCTGATGTCTGGTAAATTTCAACTGTATTCTTCTTGGTGATTGCTAATAACTGGCGATTGGGTGAAAACACATGGTCCTTGATGGATTCATGTCCTAATTGGTAAACTATTGGTGACGACATACTTAATTACAGGAGTCAACTCTACTGGAATTATTGGATTATTCAATTAAATATAATACTGTGCTAAAAGTGTTCTTTTCTAACCCCTGGGCTATAACAATTTTGGTGAGATTAACTAAAATTAGCGCACGACACCAGTCGATTATACCAAAATATGAAAATTGACAATAACAGTAGTAATACATATATATATATATATAAATCGTTACTTAAAATTGTAAATTGAACATACATAGTGAATTACAAGTAAATTAATTCAAAATTTATAAATAAATGGTTAAAAGAAGGCCTGAACGCAATTGCATTCACAACATATCGTGAGTTTCAACCGAGGACATAACATGGTACATAAAGACAAAGCGAAGCATATATACTATTGCTTAGCACCTTCTTCTTTTGATTGCAAGAATTCTTTGATTCTGCCCCAAATGTGAAGTACTTTATCGTTCTTGGATTCGGTAATCTTACCATCAAAACGTTGCACAATGGATCTGAATAAATTACCAGTTTCCTTGTTGTATAAGATTCTCAACCAGTAGAAGAATAAGAAGGCAGTCAATTGGTATCCCGAAGTGTTTCTGAAAAGCAAGGTTCTGAGAGCCAAGTAGAATATCAAAAACAATTCATCGTAGGCAATGAGTGACGCTAACGGTTGCAGGTGCTTCATTACGGAATCAATATTCTTGTGGGAGGCAATCTGCAACAAGGCAATCAAAAAGTATGGGAGGATTTTGAAAATTGACTTGAAGGTGAAACACCAGATAACAGCCAAAACTAAGTACTGGAAGTTTTGTTGCGCAATCATAGAAGAAAATGGAGGCAAGTATCTTATCCCGAACTTGTGGGAAAATGTGGCTGTCAACGAAACAATTGACCCCAAAAGTGCCAATCTGTAGCATATAGAGTTGATGTAGAACTTATTAGGGAGGAGCAAGACCTGGAAAAAAAACGAAATTGTCCCAAATACAATCGTCGATAAGTGTCCTGCAACCCATAATTTGTGTTTTAATGGGTTTGGTCCCCCTTGTTTCTTCACTAACTTCTTCTTTTTATCTTCTGGTTCGACGGTTCTGTTGGTAATAACATTTGGGTCTTTTGGGAATCCCTGACCGCTATTGGGCCCTTGTTGGGCCACATGTGCATTTCCGTTTGGAATTGTAGACATTCTTACTATCGCTTGACTTGAACTATAGTATAGAATACTCTTTCTCTACCTCTTAGTATCCAGTTTATATGATTGTTCATTCAATTGCTATAGTTGAATTTGAAAATTATTGTTAGGAAGGCTTTGAATTACGTAATATGCCCCATTGTCACTTAATCAGCACAGAGTTGATAGAAAAAATGTAAACACGATCTAGGATGTTATATAGTGGTAAAACGACTGTTGGTATGGCACGGAAGGATATATATGCTACAGATTATAGTAAGTCGACATTCCTTTCGCCTATAGAGGCGCAGATTCTCTCGCAGTACCAGTTATTGGCTGTACAATTGAACACATTATCGAGTGAGGTGAAACAACTCAATTCGACTACAAACCAGAGCATGCCCGTAACAAAAGGCTCATCATCGGAAGACAGGGTGGAAGGCAGTAATACAGGGTCTGCTGATAAGTTGTTGGATAACTTGAGAAATTTGGAAATGAAAATCGGGCTCGTCTACACGTTATTTAAGGGTGCAGTGTATTCGTTGTTTTTGCAATACGAAGAGGATCAGAACTTGAAGAATGACGAGGCCCAGAGACGCAACGAAGAGTCCGAGAACGAAGAGGAAGGTGCTGCCGATGAAGATGCAGAATCAGAAAGCCATGGCCAATAAATGAAAAAGTTTGGTGTGCCGACCAGAATGAGGGTTCAACCTCCTAGAGAGGGACCAGACGCTAAGAGAAATATCAGCTTACATATTGCACCAGAGTAGTTATTCTCAATGAAAGTGGAGGTGGTTTGAGGTATACGTGGACGAAAGGTTCCCAAGAATAAAAGATCTGGAATATTTAAATTGCGTGATAGAGACCCATTTAGACAGCCCACTTGGTATCTACTTAGCCTGGTACTCATTCATCACGTTATACCCCTACTATGTCGAAAGATTTAATAACGTACGATATGTAGAATAGTAGTAGCTAGTAATAAAGTAGCTCACAATCGGAGTCAACCTAGTCGCGAGATGAGAGCGCCGAGTCAACGAAATTTATTGCGATATTCTTTCATTTAACTAAATGGAATCAATTTTCAATCTTTTCTTCACTAGTTTATTCAAATCAATTCGATAATACTAAGCAAAATGTCAGCCAATGATAAATATTCCACTCCGTTGTCCTCTAGGTATGCCTCTGAGGAAATGTCCAAAATCTTTTCCTTGAGAAATAGATTCTCAACCTGGAGAAAGTTATGGCTCAACTTAGCCATTGCTGAAAAGGAAGTTGGTTTAGATATGATCAGTGACAAGGCTATTGAACAAATGAAGGCACACTTGGAAATAACTGACAAAGAAATTGAAGAAGCTTCTAAGGAAGAGGCAATTGTCAGACATGATGTTATGGCGCACGTTCATGTTTTTGGAAATACTTGTCCTGATGCAGCAGGGATTATTCACTTGGGTGCAACCTCTTGTTTTGTCACTGACAATGCTGATTTGATCTTCTTGAGAGATGCATACGATATTTTAATTCCAAAGTTGGTTAATGTCATTGACAGATTATCGCAATTTGCATTGAAATATAAAGATTTGCCAGTCTTAGGATGGACTCATTTCCAACCTGCGCAATTGACCACTGTTGGTAAGAGAGCTACTTTGTGGATCCAAGAATTATTGTGGGATTTAAGAAATATGGAAAGAGCCAGAAATGATATTGGTTTGAGAGGTGTCAAAGGTACTACCGGTACCCAGGCCTCATTTTTGTCGTTATTCCACGGTAACCACGACCAAGTTGAACAATTGGATGAAAGGGTTGTTGAACTATTAGGATTTGATCATGTCTATCCTGTTACTGGACAAACTTACTCTAGAAAAATCGATATTGATGTCTTGTCACCTTTAGCATCTTTAGGTGCCACCACCCATAAATTCGCAACTGATATTAGATTGTTAGCTAACTTGAAAGAAGTTGAAGAGCCATTTGAAAAATCGCAAATTGGATCATCTGCAATGGCATATAAGAGAAACCCTATGAGATGTGAAAGAGTCTGTTCCTTGTCAAGACACTTGGGTGGTTTATTGAGTGATGCTATTCAAACTGCATCAGTCCAATGGTTCGAAAGAACTTTAGATGACTCAGCAATTAGAAGAATCTCGATCCCATCAGCATTCTTAACCGCTGATATTTTGTTATCTACATTGACCAATATTACTTCCGGTTTAGTTGTATACCCAAAGGTTATTGAAAGAAGAATCAACTCTGAATTGCCATTTATGGCCACCGAAAATATCATCATGGCCATGGTTGAAAAGGGTGAATCAAGACAGGAATGTCACGAACAAATCAGAGTTTTATCACATGAAGCAAGTGCTGTCGTAAAACAAGAAGGTGGAGATAATGATTTAATTCAAAGGGTCAAGTCTACCGAATACTTCAAACCTATCTGGAATGAGTTGGACACTTTGTTAGATCCATCTACTTTTGTTGGTAGAGCTCCTCAACAAACCGAAAAATTCGTGAAGAAAGATGTCGCCGAAGCCGTAAAGAACTACAAACATTTGATCAACACTGAATCTGTATCCTTAAACGTTTGATGCTTCAAAAATCCTAGTAAATATGAAACACTAGTTATGTGTTACACTTATATAAAACACCGTGTCTGCTAATAACCAATGTAGTTTATCATTCAACTTAAATAAATATATTCTATTAAAAATCTAAAAATGAACATGATTTTATATACAAATCTTAAGATCACCGAACATTTCATTTATATTTCTTCGAAGAAGCACCTATTATTAAATGAAATCTTGATTAGATTGGATCCATATGGATCATGAAACCAAATAATCCTTAAAAAGATGACTGGCAAATATTACTATCACTATTATCTATAATTTCCGAAAACCTTTGAACTTATATTGTTAGTTCTACAATGTTAATTATTTATATTTTCTGTTCGGATAGTCACATATGGAGGTGACATATAGTACACTTCGTACGGCTATGATACAGTCGGTGGAACTGCTTGTTATTATATCCCGGTAGGGGGGTTATTTTCGCCAGTTTCATTATTTTCATTACATGCGTTTTCGGTCTCTTCATTTTCCACGGAACTCATGGCGACCATTTTTTTATATTCTTCTAGAATGACGTTGAAGTTGAATGTACAATATATATCCTTCCCAGATAAAGAAGCATGATCTATCACTCCGTTAATCAAATCCCTTTCCAACATTCGTTCATCAATATAAAGTGATAGATTGGCTTTTTGAGGGATCAAATAGATTTTCATATCCGATTTGTATCTAGGCCTTGCAACAAGCTTTTTAATAAAGAGATTGTTGGGAACTTCACCTATATTTCCGATGCTGTGGGACATTTCCTCTGTGGATTCAGAATCATCAATCAACGACAAATCACCGGGACTTGCTGTTTCTAATTTTAAAACCACCGATCCTTCCAGGTTAATTGACGCAGAACGTGTCACTCGTACCAACGTGTATTCGTGAGTCCCAAACAATGTATGGACTGCTGTGTCCAATGAATTGAAAGTGGGCCAACTCTTTGTCGATTTCTCGAGTCCTTCAGATTTTCTAAGATTGAACGTCAGCAAGCTTTTCTGAGTATACCCTGACAAGTCAATCAAGTTATTGTCTATCAATTGCAACGACTTAGTAATCAACCTATTCTTGCGGTTAAGATTTGAATCGACTTTCATCTTATTTCCTATCGAGAAACCGTCCTCACAGTTCATCAAAAATACATCCTTCCTATTAATGTGAGGTATTAATGAGTTGTAGAGCTCAAATAGTGAAGGAGCCAAGGTAAGCTTCACTCTCAACCCTGCTTCTAAATACTTGATATGTAATTTTGAGTTTTGGTCTGTACCGGGCATACGTTCTTTTTGAGTTGAAATCTGTCTACTGTTCGTTCTCCTTCTAATAGCAATTTGAATTAACTTTTTATTGGCCAAAACCTTCTGGCTGATTATGGATTTTGGAATATACTGAGCCTTTTGTTTACTTTCAGGTAAAAAATTGTTTTTACTAGCTAAAGACAACATTGGTTGTGGATTTTTCTGTACTGCTGCCGTCGTTGAGTGAAACAAGCTTTGATCTGACGAAATTGAACTGCCTGCAGTGGACGTCGATAGCCTCTTCCTCCCACTTCTACTGAAAGATGAAGATCGAGAAGAATCCAGCGATGGGGGTGCAGAATCTTCAGCAATCGTATTTGATCTGTATCCAGTATTACTAGCAATGTTCCCTGCTGACGATTCCAGAGATAATGAAGCCGATCTGTTCGTAGTGAGCATTGGAGGCGTACTACCGTCACTATCGTCGTTTGGATTTAACAAATCCGCTATACCCAACATAGCTTATGCATTCACGGCTTTCAATCCTCAGTTTATTATTGAGCACTTGTGTTTTCTTAGAAGAAACTAGGTTGTTAACAAGATGGACACTTCACTTTTTTTTCCACATATGTAAAAAAATCTTGATGTTGCGTTTCGGCACTAGCAAATAATGAGCGGAAGTCCGGTATATGTTATGAAATATGCATTAATTCAGAGTGAAAGCTTCTATATTGACGCCTCAAGGGTTGTGTATTCCAAACGCATATAATATTCACGTATACTTATACATCTAAAACTAAAAACAATATTGGTGGAAGCGTTGATAATCATGAATACTACTATCGTATAAAAGTGCAAATATGCGAGACCTATATATTAGAGATCATTGATATATTGTAGAATGTTCTTTAATGACCATTGATACAGTTGGATGCTATAATCTACAAACAGAGACCAGCTACATCGGATCATACACCGTCGACGGTGCCGTTCTTCATTAGCAATGTAAAAATCATCCGCATTTGAAGCTAATGTTAGAATTCGCGCTTTTTTGTAGTTGCAATAATGCAATGAAGTAACTCTATTGTAATTATTTGAAGAAAATTGCTATGCACGTAGAGTAAAAATCAAACGTCAAATCAGCGCAATGCAATTGTGGTAGAAATGTTCAAATGTTCAAATGTTCAAAGGGTTCTTCTTATTATATCCGAATTTCGGGTGAGAAAGTTTTAGCGATTGCATACGATTGTCTACATGGTTAAACCTCATTCTGAGTATTAATTTATATTAACGCAATTAGTACAGTTACACTTAAAAATTAGATCCCTGATTAATATTTCTATCTCTTACACCCAATTCATCATTCAAGTAGGCATCATTACCACCCTTTTCATTCTTACGCCAAAAGGTCCACGATTTGTTCTCAACGTGATTGTTACGTTTCCGTATGCAATAAAATAATACGGCAATTATTGCCAATAAAATGGCTCCTCCGACACCAACAACGACACCAACTACCACTTTGTTGGTCTTGGACAAGCCTCCTGTGTCCTTGGATTTGTTAGAGGAAGATGATGGACTTGGCGAACTAGTACCAGAAACCATCGAAGTCATTGTGACCACCACCGTTTTCCCATTGTTGACCGAGTTAAAGGTTTTAATGACAGCATCTCCTTTTGTTCCCGATAGGTTTGTAGTTTTGACTACGTCGGTGGACTCTTCACCACTGTATTGAGAAGAGGATGTTGGATCGCCCTGGTTAGACTCGGCACCCCCGTCCGAAGAGGATGAATCGGAAGTGGCGCTCGAATCATTGTTAGCGGTGGTCGAAGCACCGTTGTTACCGTTGCTGTTGTTGTTTCCATCCGTCAGCGACAGAGACCAGTTATTGTCATTATTTCCTGTGCTAGTAGAAGAAGACGCATTTTGGTCACTGTTTTTCCCACCACCATTTCCATTGGTCCCAGTTTCGCTAGGGCTGCTGGTAGGGTTGCTGCTGGGACTTGCTTGCGTACTACTCCTCGTACTCGAGCTGGTTGTTCCCGAACTACTTGAAGTTCCCAGTGTTCCTCCTGGAGCCGATGACGAACCCTGCGAAGAAAATGCCAGACTCGGTGATGAAAACGAACTGCTACTGGAAGATCCTGCTGACGGGGTGCTCGAACTGCTGGAACTGTCATCATTATCCCAAGTGTCCCTCTTCACGAGATATCCACTTCCATGACCTGTCCCAGTATGAAAAACAATATAGCACAAACCTATTACCGCTACAGTCAATACCGTTATCAAACGAATGTTGTAGTTCATAGCGTTATACCGTGAAACCCTAGTAATACCTCTTACAAGATCTGGTACTAAATATAACCTTTAAATGTGTAAAGTTAAAAAAATTTGAAGATTTCATAATCACGTGAGTGTTTGGGCTATGAATAGTTTCACTATTAATAATTAATGATATACGATAAACGAACCCCACGTCGAGAGGTAGGCGTTTGTTAGCATGTAGTAGTGGTGGTGTTGATGACATAGTAAGGTATCGTAAATGTTGCACCATTCCCAAAAGTGTATTTATAGATCGAAGGTTTTGGAACATCCAACGGTTATGCTCGGAATCTTCTAGAAGATCTCAAAATCCGAACTTAGTAATTATCATGAAGATGGCAAAAGAATGGCTGCGAAAACGATATTCTGGAACGTTCCACTGTATGGACAGTGTAAGTATTTAAAGGATATGGTGGTAGGTCAAAGTTTAGTGGCGTTCAATTTTAAATATACTAATACAAGTACATCTCATACAACAATGTTCGCAACAAATTTCAATCAATTATACTACGTTGATCCAATGCAAGAAAGATGCAATTATCCATATGCATTGGAAAATCTTATAGTAGACCAATTTGACGATTATGTGAGAGAATCACAAATAAGAAGGGCTAGAGAACAACAGATACGAGAACAACAAGTGCAATACGCCAGAGAACAGATGGTAAAAGAACACATTAGACAGCTCCAAGAACAAGAAGCCCGAGAAATAATTAGGCAACAACAACTTGAGCAATTGAGAGAGCAAGAAAGAGTCAGACAAGAAATTGTTAGGCATAAGAGAGCTAGACAGGAAAGAGCTAGACAGGAACAAGCTAGACAGGAAAGAGCTAGACAAGAACACGCTATACAGGAAAGAGCTAGACAGGAAAGAGCTAGACAAGAACAAGTCCAATACGAACAAGTGTTCGCCAATCGCATTTCGCAATACTTTGATATACTCAACAATGAGTTGCAAAGAGACCAAAAAGAGCAAAGAAAACAACAGATCAAGCAAGAAAAGTTGGCGAAGATCAGACAAGAAAAGGAAGAACAAAGGAAGAGAGCTGAACAAATGAAATTCGAGGACGCAAGAGATCAAAGAAAGGCTGCCGCAAAGGCTGAAGAAGCTTTGAAGGAAGAGTTTCTCAAGCAGTTCTTTGACTCTTTCTCGCAGTTTGATAGGGGCTCGCAAACAGTCAAGGAGGCCGAGCTTGCAAAAGCTGCTGAAGAAAAGAAAAAGACTGAGGCAAGAGAAGCTGAAAGACAGGCCGAATTGAGAAGGGAAGCAGAAACCAGAAAAAAAGCCGAATTGAAAGAAATCGAGAGACAGAAGCAAGAAGCATTTAAGGAAGAATTGCTCAAGCACTTCGTTAGCTCCTTGGGATTCCAGTCTGTCAACAACAATATCAGCGAAGAGCAAGCAAGAAGGCAAGAGGAGGAAAAGAGACGCCAGGAAGAACAAGAGGCCGAAAAACTGCAACAAGCAACGCAAGAAGAACTTAATCGCATGGTTCGCCAATTTTTCGGTGCTGCACCCTTCCAGTCTGTGAATGAGCCTACAGTGGAATCTAAACATGATGAAACCCCCACCAGAACACCTCCGCAGTTTAAGCAACACCTGGTCCATTCGGATACTATCGACTCAGATAACGAATCCGTCGACTCGGAAGCCGACCCTTCCACGCCGTCAACAGTTTCTACTCCAACTCTCGCATCACCTTCAACTAATTTACATAAGCATCCATCCCTTGAAGAGGTCGAAGATGAAGAGTTCATTTCTCTCAAAAAAAACTTCATTAATTAATTGATTTTGTATAGTATTTAATATGATATTTTGCACTTTATAAATTTTTCTGTACTATCGCACTTTTTTTTTAAGAATTGTTGTAAGGAATACTTATTAACATTAACACCCTCATTCAAACTATAACTATAATGGCTTCAATTGGTAAGTCTATCGCAGTTTTCGGTGGTAATGGGTTTTTAGGAAAGAAGATATGTGAAACTGGTATTAAATTAGGATACCAGGTTACTTCATTCTCTAGGTCCGGAAATCCACCAATACAAAGTGCCCCATGGGTTAAGCAGGTCAAGTGGGAGAAAGCCGACATCTTCAATCCTGAATCATATAGTGACAAGCTAACAAATGTGAATTCAGTTGTTCATTCAATTGGTTTACTTTTGGAAAACCAATCTTATAAGAAAACCATGAACACTAATTTCAATTTTTTGAATGATCTACAAAATTTTGCCAATATGGTCAAGCCTCCTAATCCAATGGAAAAGAATAGCCACAATACATATGAAGCAATACAGAGAGACTCGGCAGTGATATTAGCTGATACTTTCTTGAAAGCCCAGCCTAACAATCCATCGTTCGTCTACATTTCAGCTGATCAAAAACTCCCTTTCATCCCCTCGGCATATTTGGATACCAAAAGAGAAGCCGAATTCGAACTATCATGCAAGGAAGGATTGAGAACGATATTGATGAGACCGGGGTTCATGTATGACAAGACGCCGCTGAGTTCATTTGATAATAGGACTTTATTGAAGGATGTTCTCTCTCTTGGCTATCAGGCTAAAAATTGCATAATTGGTGAAAATATTTCTTACCTAAACAAGTTGGTCAGACCTCCGGTCTCAACAGAGAAAGTTTCCAACAAAATATTTGAAAAATTGGGTAATGAGAGTTTCAGTGGAATAGTTACATTGGACGAAATTTATAAACATTAAATTTATTCTTTTTCATTGATTATTTACACGTATTTATCCATATTTCTGGGGGGCAATTCAATCAATTTTTCTTGTATTAACTCGAGCCATTCTATCTCTAATGTAGTGAGGTCTAATTCTGTAGGTATTAAAATCTCATTACAATTGATTCCGATTGTTCTTGAATGGGGAGTGTATTTGACACCTTCATTCCCAGAGCTTTGTAGATCCTCTTTCGTATCGGATTTCCTATCAAATTCCTTTTCTGCTTCATGCTTAGGGTGAGGACCAGCCAGCCACCAATACAGTGGATATTTACGGAACATATTACCAGTGATCAATGCTACACATATAATCAATAACGACGAAATAATCTGTGCCGGTAAGTACCACCAACTCATCTCCATTATCTGGTTATCAATCGACGGTAATAAAGCAGATGCCCCGGCAGGTGGATGCACACAGTTGAAAATGGACATAAATACCGATGCTATCGCCACGCTCAATGCTCCGCTAGCCCAGTAATGTTCTCGCCCTCCACTAGATAAATTGAACAACTTAGCAATGCAAATCCCTACAATTGTAGAGATAATTTGTCCCATGAGTACGTTTCTCGGTTGTGCTAATGGTGACGCATTGGCATTGAAACATAAGATAGCTGTAGCCCCATAACTCGCTATAATCATGGGTGCATGGTGACTCTTGAAAACATCATCACTCTTGAACACCCCTTCCAATAATGCTAATCCACAAAATGTAGATATCAAGATTTCTATCCATATCCAATAATCTGCAACAGGGTTTGGGTTGTGATTACCAAGCCACCTTCTTAAAAACTTGGGTAAGTAATGCGTTTGGTTAGTTGGTATGTGTCTATTCAACACTCTGTCTATAGTGAACTTAAACACCATCTCTGCTTGATGTATATGTCAAACAGAAACTTTTATTAGGAATATACTTCTTTATATTATAGAGAGAATATCTCGTGACTCAAAAAAAGAAAAATTACTCAGCTACCTTGCACTAGACCAAAAGACTTTCGCAACAAGATATATATATGTATATATATATTCAATGAATATTCTAAAAGGTGTTTTACAGTCGTATATATTAGGCCATGGTACGATTAATCATCTGGATAGAATTATATCTTATTCTAGTTAGATAGCATGCTATATAAAGAGAAATATAGGAGAAAATAGGGTACTCTCTATACGCCGCAATTAAACCCATTATTGAAAGCAGTTTGACGTCTAACGTAATATTTCCTAATCTCATCACCAATGAAGACCGTACTTGTTAAGAGGACAAGATGAACCAAGTCGCTAAAATACAAAGCTTCAGTTTGGAAAATAGATTGGAAAAATGGAACATAAATTGCACAGAGTTGGCCGATTAACGAGCCGGCAACTGCAAAATTGAACATATGGTTCTTCATGCCAATTTCGAATATTGATTTAGAGTAGTGACGGCACGATAATGCATTAAACATGTCAAATAACACGAAACATGTGAAGGTCATGGTAGTGTCCCTGGCGGTGATTTCGTTGTCAGTCATTTCCTTCACAAATACATATAAGGTTCCGATGATAATCATTATGGCAGACTGCAAGACACGTTTAATAAGGGAGTCGGTCAAGATTTTATCATTACGCTTTCTTGGTGGCTTGTTCATCACTTCGTGGTCAACAGGCTCAACCCCCAACGATTGAGCTGGTGGGCCATCCATCAAAATATTAATCCACAAGATTTGCATGGCATTCAATGGGTTAGGCAAGCCGAAGAAAGTCGCTAATGCAATTAAGGTTAATGCTGCTATGGAGGTTGACAATTGAAATGTAATAAAATTTTGAATATTATAAAATATTCCCTTACCCTCTTCAATTGCGTTCAAAATAGTGGAGAAATCATCATCCGTCAACACCATATCGGCAGCTTCCTTCGCAACATCTGTACCATTTTTACCCATCGCAATACCAATATCGGCCAATTTCAATGCTGGTGCATCATTAACACCATCACCCGTCATTGCAACAATATCGCCCCGTCTTTGAAGTGCTTTGACAATCAAAACTTTATGTTCTGGTGTAGTTCTGGCAAAAACAGATATATTATGAATTGCATCCGCTAATGTTGCCTCATTTAAATGATCTAATTGATCCCCTGTCATAACTGAATCATTATTTAATACTGGAATACCAATCTGCTTAGCAATATTAATAGCAGTAGTTGGTGAATCACCTGTTATCATAACTACGTGAACTCTACCTTTCATTAATAACGAAATGGACTTCCCAACATTTGGTCTAGGAGGGTCTTTCATACCAATCAATCCACAAAATATTAAATCGCTTGGTTCATTTTTTTCATCTTTCTCATTGACAAACTTAGTATTGTTTCTGGCTAACGCTAATACTCTTAAACCGTCACCAGCTAAAACATGCGACTTGTCAGAGATTAAGTTCCTTATTTCATCTGTTAAAGCTTTGACTTCACCTTGCTCATTATAATATTTTGTACAAAGAGTAACAATTTTTTCACTTGCACCCTTAGCAAAAGTCTCAGATTTATTGATATCACCAGTGTGAACACAAACAGCCATGTACTTTCTATTGGAGGAAAAAGGCAATTCATAAAGTTTTTCCTTAGTAGCTCTCATGTCTTCTAAGCCGAAATGTGGTAAGCATTCTACCAAAGCAATATCACTTGGGTTACCAACGTATTTATCATTTTCAGAAGAATACCTTGCATTATTACAGATATTACCTGTTTCTAATATTTTATGCATATTATCTGTCAATTGATGATGTAAACTATTATCATCTAGTTTCTCGACCACCAAAAATGGACTATTAAAACTGCCCTTAAAATCAAGGGCCCAAAGTTTTGTAACGGTCATATGGTTTTGAGTCAACGTACCTGTTTTATCGGAACAGATGACATTAACACTTCCTAAAGTCTCAACACTCGGTAATCTCTTAACAATAGCTTTATGGCGAGCCATTCTCAAAACACCCAATGCCAAAGTTACAGTTACTATAATTGGTAACCCTTCAGGAATTGCTGCAACCGCCAATGAAACAGATATCTGAAACATATCTAACCAGGAACGTCCTTGGATAATCCCAAGTAAGCATATAATACCAATAACAATAAAACTGAAAAGCGATAAATCCTTCCCTAATTTGTCCATTGCTTGTTGTAATGGAGTTTTTGGTTTTTCAATTTCGGACATCATTTCAAAAACAGCACCAAACTCAGTCTTTGCCCCTGTTGCGACAACAATACCTGCACCATGACCATCTCTAACCAAGGTACCCATAAACGTAATAGATCCTCTATCGGTAACTGGAATCATCCCATTCTTTTCATTCGGTAAAGCATTAGTATGTTTTTTGACAGGTCTGGTTTCACCGGTTAAATTACTTTCATCAATAGTCAAATATGTAGACTCTGTCAACCTGATATCAGCAGGAATTCTGTCACCTTGATGAAAATGGACTAAGTCACCAGGAACTAACGTTGACGCCAATACAGTTGATGTGCTCCCATTTCTGGTTAACTTAGCCTCAGCTGGAACTAATTTATTTAATGCCTCCAACGATTTTTCAGATCTATATTCCTGAACAAAGCCAACTGTAACCACGATTGTAATAGCCAATGTAATTGAAATCGCATCATCCACATTACCCATCCAAAAACTGATTACTGCAGATCCTATCAACAATAAAATCAAAGGATCACCATAAAAATTGGACAAAAACTTCAAGAAAAGATTCTCATCTTCTTCATTTGATAATTCGTTAATGCCGTGGATAGATCTTCTATTCAATATATCTTGACTATTTGTCAAACCTATGGATGCGTCGGTCTGAAGCTCTGCCACAGTGTCTTTGATGGAAAGCTGGCAATACTTAATAGATGGCGAACTTGCACGAACTGGTGGCACCAAATCAGGTTTTATTTCATACGGATTTCCACTCATTTTAGTATTTTATAATTCAAGTTTATCAATGCAATGATGAGGAACAATATTAGTACAAAAAAAAATTAATGAACGAAAAAACAAATGAAAACCAAGTATATCTATCTAAGGAAACCTCGTATTCTAACTTTAGTTCAATATCAATAGTTCAGATGAACTTGAAATCGATGAAAAAAAACAAGAATCAATGGATGATATCGAAAATACAGATTTAAAAGCTGCGGATAAAATTATTCTGTCGATCCCAAAGGTGTATCTAAGATATAGACAATCGAGTCTCTATTATATTCCACTAGTCGTTTTGTAGATTCGTTTAGTAAGCCCGAACTTATAAATTTTTGACAACAATTAGTAAATCAGAAAAAAAGTTCAAACGTGTCTTTACAGGTTTAATATGAAATTACAGGTTATATATTTTAATCTATATACTTTGTCTTATATTTACAGTTATTGTCCTTGAACAGTTTCGAATGCAGCCTTACTTAGCCTGTTCATCACTGCAAGACCTTCTTCGGTTTCGTCTATGCCCTCCACAAAAATGAAGTCAACTCCACTTTCATCCACCATTCGCATAAGGCGAAACAAGTTTCGTGATATTTGTAAACCAGTAGTGCCCAAGTCCTCTTCAATTTCAATTCGTTCATTAATGGCGTGTGCACTTTTGAACAATTTAGACTTCAACAAGGCAATTCTCTTAGTACTGGGAATATGATTTTCTGCTATATATTTGTTAACGGCAGCAATACCATTATCGCAGCCAATGAAGAGCACCACTTTTGCAGTAGGAGAGTAATGTCTATATTTCATTCCAGGGGTCTTCACGGGTTCCAGCTTTCCGGCTGTCTTTTTGGCTAGGATTATGTTGGCCCACAGCTCGCCCCCGGCTCTCCGTACATCCTCGAGCGAGACCCCCCCAGGTCTCAAGAGCATTGGCGGTTCTACCAACCCATCTACGACAGTAGATTCTACGCCAACATCGCAAGACCCGCCGTCTATTATATAGGGTATTTTCCCGTTCAAGTCATTGTATACATGACTGGCGAGAGTAGGGCTGGGTCTGGTGGAAGCATTTGCCGAGGGTGCTGCTAGTGGAGTGTCGCTCAAAGCAATTAAAGCTCTCGCAACTGGATGCAGTGGTATTCTTACGGCGAAGGTAGACTGGCCGGCTGTGACCAATTGTGATACTGGTGAGCCCTCGTAGATGGGTAAAAGTATAGTCAAGGGACCGGGCCAGTATTGGTTTATTAAAGGTTCATAATTTTTTGGTATAGAATATCCATCGGGCAAAAGCTTTCTCTTCAACTGATCCACTGACGAGACATGTACGATCAATGGATTATCCGCTGGTCTATTCTTTGCTTTGTATATTGACTTAACAGACTCGTCATTGAGCGCAGAACCTCCTAAACCATATACTGTCTCAGTAGGAAATCCTATAGCATTTTCAGTGGTTACTAGTTCATTTGCAGCAATCCTGAGGTTCTTTTCTGTCTCAGGATCCGTTATTTTTGGTAATATATCATTTTTGCTGAATTTAATGCTATCTTTGTCCACGGGTAAAATCTTTGTGGTGAACGACATTCTCCTACTAAAACTAAATTTGATGTTACTAACGAAAATTCTATTAAACTGAAACCAACGAATATTGGACAGCATAAACTATTTGCTCCAGACAGCCTAACCGAATGATTTTGACTATAATCATCTCATCTTGGATTCTCATCTCAATCTGCAACTTTTTCGATTTTGTCACGTGAAAAATGGAACATCCAACAACTATTTATCTACATTTACTTGGCCATTCTAACGGATTATTATAAAGAATAATATGATGAAGGGTAGAACTAATATATTTTAATAGATTATTTTAGAAAAAAACACTAGAAAATAGAAGAAATGGAAACAAAAAATAAAAAATATGATAATAAATATGAAAAGTTGCAAAACGTAAAGGAAGTACAAAATTTTAAAAAAGATAAAGGGAAGGGATGTAAAGGACAAACACTATGATGTCAATTATAACAGGGACCAATTGCGTATGACGATCTATCAAATCTTCGTTCTTGTCAAAGTCACATAAAAGTGTAATGCGTATTTTTGGGTGCAAAACATACGCATACCAGAAATGGAACTCATTCTCTACCAGTCAATATGTTTCCAAAATTAGGAATAATGTAGCATAACTGCATTATATCACTTATAAGTGGAATGTGAATACATTATTTGAGGAAGTTATGAAATTCATTATATTCCTCTAAAAGTTGATCTCAAGAAAATTACCTTCAAGACAATGGACACTATTCACGATTTCTTCGATACACTAGAAGCTGATATTGGCCTTATCAAACCCTTTAACGACCAACTTATAGAAGGATCTTTGGACGGTATTATGCTTCTTGACGAAATGGAAAAATTGGAAAAGCTGAATGAAGAAGACTTTTTTTTCATGGATTTTGAAAGTTGTGAAGATCCTCATTACGTCTATCAGAATGTACAAGTGAATGATATAACTAATAATAGCTCACCAGAAGAACATCAGGACATAAAGAACGATGTGAAAAAAAGAGTCGAATATCGAATTGAAAGAAACACAGGAAGTCTGGAGGAAGGGTTTCTTAAACTGAATGACTTTTTTGATATTGATTATTTAATGGAATCATATGGACTTAATAATGTGACTGGAACAACAGAATGTCCTGCTATCCACAATCCTAAACCCAGAAAAGGATCTATGGGAAAATGTCTGCAATTAATAGAATTCAATTATGAAAATATTAAACTTAATCAGGAAACTGAAGAATGCAACTTGATTAATTTGGCTGCAAATATGATTAATGAAGCGACAATAAATTTTATTTTGAGTAAACTACAAGAGAGAAAGGTTTTGGAGGAAGAACGTGTTTGCAAGATCAACAGGACTCGTTATGTTCGATATAATCTCGACGAACTTAATGGACTACATCCACATGTTCAATATCAGTATAATCCACATTTCAGTATTGCAAAGCCATACGAGCCAGAGTTCATAAGAGTGCAAACAAATCCTAACAATAGCCTACCATATAATGAAACAAGATGTGGCCTATGTCCTTATTGTAAGAATTTGGTTTTCAAAAATTTGAAAACTTCTACGTACGCTCAGCATCTTTCATTAAGCCACGGGATTCAGACCGATAATTACTTGACGCCAAATCCTTTCTTGTATGGATGTTACAGGTTGAAAAAATCAAATACGAATAGAAAAACAAAAGCACGGATAACAGAAAAGAATGGTGTAATTTGTCCTGCTTGTCATGACATTGTGGAGACCGAATGCTCGAAGACTACTGCGTCTGAAAAGCCCTTAAATAATTACTTAAGGCATTTCAGGGAACATCATCGAAAATTCAAAGAGAAAGAGAATCCTGTTAAGTACTTTAAAAAGGTTTCTACAGAGACCCAAAACCATCTAAGCTTTTAGATAGAATATATTTAATACTATTATTCAATTATTATTTATTAAACTTTAATAGCCTTATTATTACTAAAATACAAGGTTTTCTGTTAATGTCTTCTTTTCATCATCGTCCAATAAGTTGTAGTACTTTTGGAAATCACCTAGGTTTTTTGTTGTACATTCTTTAAAGAATTGAATTAAGATTTCTCTTAAATTATCATCGTTATTTTGAGTATCCTGATCGTCATTATCGGAATCTACGTACGACTTTAATTTGTCATAATTTGGCACACCAATATCATCCATATCTTCCCAACCACCATCATCGCCATCGTCAGATTCCTCGTCTACATCAGGTAAATATTCATTCGCATTTGGTTGTTGGCATTGAAAATTCAATTCACTTATAAGTAATTTTAATATCTTCTGTGATGCAGAAATCTGGGTATATTGGTCTGGCATTTGCTTTGCCATTGATCTTGTACGAATGAGATCTCCTTGATAAGGAATGATATCCCCGTCAACAAGTAATGATTGAACAGGTTCTGCATTTAAAGTGAATATTTTGCCCAAAGCTAGAGTATTTTGCTTAATTTTTTCATAACCTCTAGTTATTTCAAAGCATTGGAACCAAATCGGTAATACAAGAGCAAGGCCAGATTTAACCTCTCCGGTCTTGGGGTCAGACAATTTGATACTATTGCATAAGAAATTAATCATATCATCTGGGGAAGACAAAACCAAATTACAGAATACCATAATCAAGTTTTCAATAGTAACAACTTCCTGTGCTCTGAGTAATCTTCGAACGGTTGCCTCAAGGATTTGCGACAAGAAGTCATTGCTCAAGTAGATTTGGAATTTATCAATTAACGATAAAACTATTGAACCGCAATTCATAGCGGCACTATCTGACAATTCAGGTGATAAAAATTTTGACACAATTGTCAATAATAAGTCCATCCCTGATTTCTTGGAATCTGGTTCAACATAATCCATAAATAAATTTGATGCTTTTTCTAACATATTTTTAAAAACTTGGCCAGCACTTTGTAAAATTTGATCATCGGTGGATAATAGAATTAACTTATTTAAAACTGGGAATGTGTAATCAAAAATTTCCTTCGGAAATTTGACATTATTTTCAGACGAAGCTGGGACTGAATCAATTATTATACTAAGTAACTCTAAAGCTAAGTCCAATTCTGAAGTGTAATCAACCCTATCACTTGAAAGTGTATCTTGTATAATGCCTAAAATAAATGGTAAAGATTTTTCACAATTCATCAAATAATCTTGTACGGAAATATCTTCCAATAAAGTCTTTACACATTCAGAAGAATCCACTGTTAACTGGAGATTAGCGGCATCTTTGAACGAAATCTTGAATATTAAATCGATAACATTCGTTCCATTAGAAATCTCTGCTTTTGGTGCATTAACGTTATCAATATCAATTGCAACGGCAATGGCTTCTAACAAAGCAGGTAAGCCATCTTCTTCGCTTTCGTCCATTAATGAGAATATGATCTGAAAAATAGCCACTTGAATTTCATGTTTGGAGTTGAAATTCAATGACTTTTTAAAGTTCAATAACTGTTTGTAAAATGTACAACTCACTAAAATACCCACCTTCACTAAAGAAAATTCTTCATCGTTACCTTTATAATTCGATGTAAAATTTATCATATCAATGAAAGCTTTGGTAGCAAAGCTTTCAACAGATAAGCTCAGTTCTAGCTTTTCAAAAATTTTTGGTAATAGCAAAAAACACCTAGCAGACACCAAGTGATGGCTTACGGGTGACATGTCGTATGAAATAAACCTTGTTAAGCTATTCAACAAATCAGTAATTTTGATATTTTTCCCGATGCTTTCTGAATCTTCATTCATGAATAAGCTCTCCATTATATATAAATAACACTCTTTCAATTGCCAATTGATATTATCGGAGTTATCAATTGACCGGATAACAAAACTAAACATGAGGCCCGCATCTTCGTCATTCATTTCCGATAATAACTCATTGATGGAATCTCTTACTGTGGAACTTGAAGATAAACCAGTTATGTCAGTGACAAAGGCATTGAAATCACTCTCATATATTTGAATGCTTTCCTGAGGTAATATTGAGCATTGTATCACGTCCTCTATAAATTGATGAAATGCACTCATATCGCTCGAGATGCTTATATTGTTTTGTAATACCGATAAGGTTTGCAATAATTCTATCACCAAGTTTGAAACCACTGACCCTGGATCCGATAAATCTGCAGTCGTAATAGCTCTTATATTATCATTCTCCAATATCGTCCAGCTATTAAGACAGCTCGATGCAAAAGTAAAATCTTTTAACATAACGGACAAAATGGATTGTTTAACCGCCAACAGGATTCTCTTATTAAAATTACCTAAAAAGCTGTTCAATACTTTATAAATATATGAGCGAAAATATAAGTCACTCAATCCAACCGGCTTGTCGGTATTGGAGATCGAGTTTGTGGATGATTTAGCTAGTAATGATACAAACATGGAAACCATCGAGCTTATATGCTGATAGACGGCATCCTTTCTTTGACTACTATTGAAGGCTTCAGGGCTTTGTAGTGTGCTCAAAATGCTTTGGTACAACTTTATGCAATTTGTCTTAATATCAGTGTCTATTGAATCATGGTCCAACAATTTCACAATATGACCCGTTAATTCAGTACCAATTCCTCCCTCCCAAAACTGTTCTTCTGTAATTAAATCGTCGAATAAATCGTTCAAAACCGTCAATCCACCTAGCATGGCATTTCTATCTTCGTAGTTTGTCGTCAGCATATATAACTGGTTTAACAATTCGGGCCATTCATCTGGGTAATCAGATGCAGCTATCTGAACAATGCAGTAGGAACTCCCAGCCCTCAATTTCGAGATAGGCGAAGAAGTAGCCAACTGAATTAAATTCTGTCTGACAAGTTGTTTCAATTCCTGGCTAATTGGAGGTCCTACGAAAGATTGGAAGCCCATGGACCAGTATTTAGGTACCAATCTCTTTAGATGTAACAAACATGACTGCTTAATATCAATGGGCAATTCATCATTCAAGCACAGCTGGATTAATACATATACGACTGATGTTGGATCTTGTGAGCTTATATTGTTGAATTCCAACTCAGCATTCTTCCGGATGTTATTATCAGCGTTATTCTGATTAACCACCACGTTAAGAATTGCTTGGGAATGGTTCATGTTATCAGACTCAATGTTATCTTTACTTTAGTTGAAAAAAGAATAATAACTAGCGGTGATTTTGTACGCGTGAGTAAACTCATTGCAAAATTTATTGAATACAATGTGGCGTGCACTTTAAGAATTTAGGAGTTCTAAAAGAATAACTAATAAAATACAAACATAATGTTCGGAAAATCACTGATATACCCAGCGTTAGAAGAAGTACAAGATTCACTCAGTCCCGAGCAGTTGAGAGTCTTAAAGGACCAAGTTGAATCAGAAAAACCTGACCCAGCTCCGCAGTCCCAATTTAACTACGGATGGGGATTGATCAAGTCGTCGAATCACAAGATGCAGCAGCAAGGTATAGATATATTGTCTAGGTTATACAGGGACGTTCCATCCATGAGAAGGGAATGTTTGTACTATTTGGCTATGGGATCTTACAAAGTTGGTGATTATACGAATGCTTCACGGTATGTAGATACATTGTTAAAAAGCGAACCTGATAATACGCAAGCCAAGGCGTTGAAGGCTTCTATTCACGATAAGGTGACACAGGAAGGGTTGATCGGTATAGGTATCGCTGGCGGTGCCCTTGCTGTTGGGGTTGGAATCCTAGGAGCATTGTTGAGAAAGAAACGTTAATTGTGTAGTTATTTATCTTATTCGACGTCTGTTTAATAAATTATTCGATAATAAAGGATAATGTAGGCTTGTACTATCAAAATTCTGTTTTTAGCACCAACTAATATCTATCAACACTGTATATCAACACTGTGTGCGACTAGTACTGAGATGAAATATTTGGTGAACAATTGCAAGAAGAATTATGATACAAAATGAAGTCGAAGAAAAACCAATAACTACTTCGCTTGCAGAGGAAATAGCAGCAACGGTTGTGAATGCCTTTAACGAATTAAAGCTTAAGTCGGGGAAGCCTACGACCAGATCAAATGGCACGAAAGAGTGGACAGTTTTATCAGGAATTGTTGCTTTAATTGATCTGCCAGAGAATGCTGAAGCTAAACAGATTGTTCCAATATCCATAGCAACGGGAGTTAAAGCATTGCCGAACAGAGTCAGGGGATATTCCAAAGGAACCATGGTTCAAGATCTACATGCTGAAATTTTGGCATTACGATTACTCAATTGGTTTCTACTAGATGAATGTTCCAGGTTAAAAAGAGATGACTCTGAGTATAAAAGCCAGCTTGTTGAACCATTAATGGGGTCGGGTTGCAAATTTAAGTTGAAAGAGGGAGTAAAGCTAGCCTTGTTTATTACCGAACCACCATGTGGTGATGCATCCATGAGTTACTTGTCAGAGATGCTAGATGATAATAAACCATGGGAAGATGATAGGACGCATCTCAATAAGAGGCAAAAGCTTGGTATCGAAAGTAGTGTTATAAGGGGAAGGGGAAATTTCGACAAGTTAGGAATAGTACGAACAAAACCTGGCAGATCTGATAGCTTAGTAACCTTGAGTAAGTCATGCTCGGACAAATTATGCTTAAAGCAACTCACAGGTGTTAGCAATGCGATAACAAGTCTCATCTTTCCACAGGAAATCTATGTTGATTATTTAGTATTACCAAAAGCAAAGTATAAACAAGATGATATAGATAGATGTTTCCGGAAGCGATTTTTGCAAAAGTTGGAAGAAAATAACAAAGCACACCCGATGGAGGTTATAAGCTATATAAAAGATGAATACGATTTCCATAAGCCAACAGGTAAAGATACAACCGCAGTTGTACCTTCTCAACTTTCATTATTATATGTTCCACCTGTCAAATACGTTCAGGTGTTAAATGATGGAGTGAAAAATGGGGGATTCATTAAAAACAAGGCACCTAAACCAGGTGGTGAAAGTATCATTTGTAATCGCCAGATTTACAAAAAAGCTAAACTGTTGCTTGATCACAAAGAAACCAAATATCTGGGATTAAAGGGAATTAATTCAAGAAGACAAACTTTGAAGCAAAGGGGTAAAGAAATACTCACCAATTGGATACCCACAGATATTGATGACTTTACATTAGACCCATAAGATGTAAGGCAGGTATTTATATTACTATATAAATAGGCATGTATGCTATAAACGACCAAATATTACTCTGATTCAGAAGCTGATCCTTCGTCATCTTCATCATCCCCCTGGGCCTCCGATCCATCAAGTTGTTCTTGCTCAGTCCATTCCATTGAAAGAGCATATTCAGCACTTTCCAATAATTCTCTTAATTTGGCATTGTCCTTATTGACATAATCTATAGGCTTTAAATTGTGTTTGTCCTTAATTCTGGGGTCAGAACCAGCATCTAACAAGTTATCTACTACGAAGTAGCCATGTTCTGGCTCGTCGATCGCGTACTTAACTGCCAAATGCAATGGGGTATCGCCATCTCTATTCTTTGGATCTATTTCAACCCCCTCTATGTCTAACACTATGTCTATGAAGTCCCAATTACCCAACTGGCATGCCAAATGTAATGAGGAATTAATACTAATTAATTCCCGGGTGGAGTTAATCAAATTGGATAACTTCTCTTGATCATTATTCAATTGCGCTTTAATGGCCAACAATAATTCCGTATTATCTCTTCTAGCACATTCTAAAAGTTGTTCCGAAAAGGAAGCTCCTTCTGTATTACTCGATTCGTCTGCCATATTAAAGTTATGCTTTCTAATGCTTTCACCATTTGTATATCAGCTTCGCTAACAAGTGGCTCCCTACGTTAATTCGAGATCATACTCGATCGAGGCACGACGACATAGGATCACCTACAATTACTAGTTTCCAGATATAATACGGCATTTTCCTAGAATATCAGCTCTACAAAGACCAGCAATACCAAGGAACATCATAGTGAACCCAGGTAACTATCTTGCTTTATAAAATTGAATTGATATTCAGGAACATAAAAAGGATTTGTCATGTAAAATCCCAATTTATTACCAAATACCTCAAAAATTGCAGTGAAGGATTTAAACATATACATGTAGTTATATATTGGGCATTCTGAGAGTCAATGACAATGACAATGATAGATAGCTATGCAATAATTATGATGGTCAATTGGTTGCAATACTAAGTAAATCATGTGAGGGTCCATTATCAGGAATTTTTCAGACTTGCTAATCTCGAACTTCCAGTTTATTCTTCTTTTAAGTGATAACGCAGATACTATAATTGCAATCGGTTATAAACGTATTCAGATAGCATAAAACACAATGGTTAAGTCGATTATAGCACCTTCAATTTTAGCATCAGACTTTGCTCATTTAGGATGCAATTGTCATCGTATGTATGACTCGGGAGCCGATTGGTTACATATTGATGTCATGGATGGACATTTTGTACCAAATATTTCTATGGGACCACCAATTATCAGTAGTTTGAGAAACGAAATTCCTAGATCTGAAACCAAGGCCAGTTTCTTCGATTGCCATATGATGGTTTCGGAACCGGAAAAGTGGGTGCCGGAGGTCGCCAAAGCAGGTGGGGATCAATATACTTTCCACTACGAATCGACCAAGGACGCAGTTGGGCTTGTGAAATTGATCAAGTCACACGGCATGAAAGCGGCATGCGCTGTTAAGCCGGGTACTTCTGTTGATGTATTGTATCCATTGGCTGAAAGTTTGGACATGGCTTTGGTTATGACTGTCGAACCAGGTTTTGGGGGTCAAAAGTTCATGCCAGAAATGATGCCAAAGGTCGAGGCATTGAGAGAAAAGTTTCCAAACTTGAATATCCAAGTCGACGGTGGATTGGGTCACGATACCATTCCAGCGGCTGCCAAAGCCGGCGCCAATGTCATTGTTGCGGGTACTGCAGTCTTTAAAGCCCAGGATCCAAAGGAAATGATACAGCTTCTCAGGGATGCAGTTAACAAGAGTTTATCTGCAAGGGGATTGCTAGACAAATGACCATACTGCCACCCAGGAAGATCTACAAGTTTATATCGAATTTTGAATATATATTATAAACTTTAAAAATAAATCATACGAATAAATTCAACTACTAATGTACAATAAGCGATAAACACATCCTCTCTTGTTCAACTCAGTAATGCTTCATTAACGGGTCTTAAAATGCTTGGACTCCTAAAGTAGTACCATTGCCATCACCACCAGTGCTTACTTTTAAGCCTTCACTAGCCTTATCTTCTACAGCTGCCCATAACGCCTCTCTGATCTTATCCAATTTAGTTTGACGCTTAGCCTTGATTTCTTCTTCATTTACCGGTTCACTGTCAACGTCCATTTGTTCTTGCTTAGCTAAGAGATCGATGTTCAACTTTTCATTTCTTTTTGCAATATACTTTTGGTTTCTAGTAAGCTTCTTGGCTCTCTTATTGGATAATGTCTTATTGATAATCACACCAGATGGTTTGGTATCACCAGTGTATAATGCAACAGCTTTAGATTCATTTGGTCCTGGTGCAGTGGTGCTTTCTGAATGGTAACGGGATGTCGATGACTTAGTAGCAGCAGCTTGCCTTGATCTAGCAGCTCTCTTCTTACCAATAGAAGATGCATGGTTATTACGTTGGATCTTATCCTTTGGCTTGTTAATGGAGTTTCTAGAAGGCATTTTGCTCAATTATTATGCTTCCTTTTGAAGAAATGGAGATATCTAAAGTATTCCCCTAAAAAAATTATGTCCCATCTCAATTTTTTTTTTTCACTATAGGTGTAAGTACCGATAAAAAAAAAATAGAAATCTCCCGGGGGTGAGTCGAACACCCGATCTCAAGATTACTTTGAGGTACTCATTACAGTCTCGCGCCTTAGCCAGCTTGGCCACCGGGAGTATTTCCTTGCAAAAAATTTCGAGACATTACTATACCTAACCAATTTACTTGCTTGCTTGATTATGTAACTGTACGGCCTTATATATTGCAAATAATTCTTCTAAGGATTATTATCCTTTCTTTCCGATTTTAACTCTATGATTGACAATTATGAGTGAAAAACAGTCATATGTATATCAGCCGGCGGTAATTGTTCCGCAGAGACGGAATAGAGGAAGCAGGTTGCTCAATTTGCTTTTGGTAACAGTTGGAATCTTTTCATTATGGAGACTTACACCAAACTTATTAGGTGGTAATGAAATCAGTGACTACTCTAAGGTGTACTTAAAGGCATTGGAAACTAACTTGGCAGGTAATTGGTCCAGAAAATATACATCTGAAGCCCATTTACCTGGTACCAACTACGGATTTGTGGAATGGACCAAGGATAAGTTTGAAGAATATGGCTTTAAAACGACAATTGATAGCTATGACACTTACGTTAGTTATCCCCACGAACATGCATTGAACTTATTGGATGCTAAGGGCGAAAAGGTGTTGTATAAGGCGCCATTGAAAGAAGATAAGCTTGACGAAGATAAGACTTCGAAGGGTGAAGGTTTGGTTCCTACGTTCTTATCGTACGCGGCCAATGGAAATGTTACTGGGAACTACATTTACGTCAATTATGGTACTCGTGAAGATTTTGCAAAGTTGGAATCGTTAGGGGTTTCTGTGAAGGGAAAGATTGTTATTGCTAGATATGGCCGGATCTTCCGGGGGTTGAAAGTTAAGTTTGCGCAAGACCTAGGTGCTATTGGTGTATTATTATACACAGATCCCGGTGATGATTTTGGTATGACACCAGCTAATGGGTATAAGCAATATCCTCATGGTCCAGCAAGACATGAAAGTTCGGTTCAAAGAGGAAGCGTTCAATTTTTAGGGGGTGTTGGTAGTGCTCCCGGTGATCCTACAACCCCTGGTTATGCTTCCAAACCTGGTGTTGACCGTAAGGACCCACATAAAAGCATTGGTAAGATCCCTGTCTTACCGATTTCATACCGCGAGGTTAAGCCGATCCTTGAAAAATTGAATGGCCATGGAAAAAAGGTACCAGAAAAGGAATGGAAAGGTGAACTTGAAGGATGTGAATACTTCACTGGACCAAATGAGAACGTGACATTGAACTTGTATAATAACCAAATTTATAACATTACTCCATTGTATAACGTTTACGGAGAGATCGAAGGCGAAAATAAGAATGAAGTTATCATCATTGGTAACCATCGTGATGCATGGATAAAAGGTGGAGCCGGTGATCCTAATTCTGGCTCAGCATCGCTTTTAGAAATTGCCAGAGCTCTCGGAGAATTGAAAAAATCGGGTTATAAATTCAAGAGATCTATAATCTTGAAGAGTTTTGATGGTGAAGAATATGGCTTATTAGGATCAACAGAATTTGGTGAATACGCATCTCATGATTTGAAACGTAAAGTAGTGGCTTACTTCAACTTAGACACGTCGGTTGTTGGTCGTAATTTGAAACTTGGTGCATCACCTGTTTTGAATAACGTTTTAAGAAAAGTTGCAAAAACCTTGGACTATCCGGACAAGAAAGCAGGTACATTATATGATCATTTTGTGGAGCATACTGGTGACAAAATAAAAAACCTTGGTTCAGGATCGGACTATACTGTATTCTTGGAACATTTAGGAATTCCTTCTGCAGATCTTGCATTTTCTCAAGGAAAGGGGGACCCAATTTACCAGTATCATTCAAATTATGACTCTTATCATTGGATGGAAAAGTATGGAGACAAGGACTTTGTATTTCATAATTTAATGGCTAAATATTTGGGATTGGTTGTCTTAGAATTAGGAGAAAGAAAAATTATTGACTTTAAATTAAAGGATTATTCTAAAGATTTGTTAACTTATTATAAGGAAGCTGTCGATTTAATCCCTAAGAAATGGCTTCATAAAAATGTGACCGACAAAAGCATTTGGGAAGAATATTTGACGTATGATTTTTCCAATGAAGTTTATGTCAACGAAGCAACCCAAGGATTCTATACAATCCGCTCAATCTTCCCATTCCCTGAATATTTGAATCCTAGACAATGCAAGCACAGCAAGATCTTCACCATGTATGATACTGCGCATCATAAGAAGTCTACATTACAAGATCTTGTTCATACGACATTTAAAGATTTATCGCAATTGAAGAACACCACGATTTTATTTGATATTGAAAGTGATAACCTTCAGGTGAAATACGATAATAGAGATTCATTACATTGGTGGCAACGTATCAAATTAAACTTTGAAATCAAGAAACACAATAAGCTTCTTCAATTCTTTGAACGGAACTTCTTATACGAGAAGGGTTTAGATCAGAGATCGTGGTTTAAACATATTGTGTTTGCCAGTGGAAGATACACTGGTTATGCTGGCCAGACATTCCCCGGTTTGAAAGAGGCCATCGAGGATGACGATTTTGAAAGACTTGTTAAATGGCTTGGGGTTGTATCGAAATCGCTTCGGAGAGTTTCCACGCAATTATCTCTCTAAGGAATACTTAGTGAACCAAATACCAACCAATTGAAGTATATATATGGCGAAACTATAGATACTAGAAGCTTGAATTGGTGACAAAGACCCCTTATTATGACATAACGATTATTCTAAAAAAAAAACAAGCACCTTGTTTTTAAATATATATGCCAATAAATATGATTTTTTTCTACTCTAGCGTTTGAATGTATCAATATCAACCGTACATGTGTATTGCTCTTTCTGCAGCTTTGCCAAAGTGTCCTATTGATAGAACTTTCGGGCTTTTGATCATTCCTATCCGACTACGTTTTTTCTATATATGCACAATACTAAAGAAAATCCTGTGCCCTTCACTAACCCTGTAAGTTAGTAATTTGAGCAATTCTGGCCATCGTTGGAACCGCACATTTTTGGAGTACCACATTTTGGGATATCATTATTTTTCAAAATTTCTATTAGAAAAATAACCCACCTAATTCATTGGTATATTCCGTAGTTCTATATACTGAGTCTGAAAACCAGTCAGCCAGCCACCAGCCAGCAAGCTAATTCAATAATTATTTAGAATTAATAGTAAATGTACATGCACAGCTTTTCCCTGCATTGCTTCAGTCCCTCATTTTGATACTTCGGTTCCTCACTTGGATACTAATTGTACATGCATAAGCTTGAACAATGCTCAAGCACTGTCTGTCTAACAATACAAGTGATTAATTCCGAACCATGATCTTCATAAAAGCCTAATCTAGGATTTTCCAAGTTTGTAGCATACAGAAGACAAAAGGACATATTGCGCAAACTTTAAATACGACAATGTGTGTACCAGTGTTACAGAAAATGGGGTCCACCTATCATTAATTTTCTTTCTTACGTATTATATATAAGAAATTCAGGAAGTCAGAAATAAGTTTCAGCTACATAGTTCTGACTTGTTAATGAGTTACTATAAACATGAATGGTGATAAAAGACATTCGAAATTTTCTAAGATAAATAATCTTATGAAACCAATCTCACCACTGCAATGGAGACAAGGCCACGAAGCAAGAGAAGGACTGGAAAAGTTGATGAGAAATGTACCAATACCACCCAGACTTAGTTTTACCATGCCACCATTGATAGATAAAAGTTCGAGAAAGTCAATGGATACTGCTAAAGAGGTTCATAAGCAAAACGTTGGGCTATACAATAGCAGATGTGCCTTTTGCGAGGACTTACTCTCTATAGCTCTCTGCGGAGAGCAGAACTTACAGCTTTCGTGCTCACATATGTGCCATAGGTACTGCTATCTTATTATGATGGATAAGGGAAATTTGCAAGGTCTACCATTTTGCACCCAGTGCGGAGAGGAAACAGAATGCGTTGACGCTACCACACAGACGAGTCTCCGGCACCAAAAGTTGTTGGAATCACTGCTACCAGCTATAAATCTGGAGAATGGTCACTTTGAGTCTCCATTAGGTTCGGTGACAGTTGAGTCATATGATAAAAATACAGCCAATAGCGGAGATACATATCTGTTATCGCCGGTATCAACACCAACAGGAAATTGCTACAATGAAAAACTATATACCGAGCTTCTAAAGCCAAGAGTACTGGTTACTTCGGATACTGTGAATTGTTTAGGTAAAGGTGAGTATGATTTAAATTGTTTAATAAGTGTTCAGCCACCTCAAATTTGTGAATGTCCAAGTAATACAGAGGAAGACAATAATACTAAATCCAAGATTATCCAAGATATTAAGATCAGATTGGCCTTGAAAGTATCTAATTGGAGCGATTCATTATTAGCAATGAATGAATTGGGGGAGCTATGGATATTTGACTCCTTGGAAGTTAGTAGTAATGGGGTCGATTGGGATAAAATTTGCCTCAATTTCTTTGAAGAGGCAATTCTCTTGGTTGAATCTAGCGGAACACACTTGGTTGGTCAAATAGTAATCCACCAAGATATTTGCAGCATTAATAGAATAAAGAACGGTCTCAGTCTTAACTTGAGTAACGAAAGGCTTCCAGAATTACAAATAAGAGATTCAAATCCGTTGGTGATATCAAAATGGGAATATTATTTGATTCAAGCGGTCAAAAAAATTGAGCTTAATGAAATACCGTTACTACATTTGACGACGAACGCATGGGAAATGGTAGATGCAGATGATATACCTGCCGATGCTTTGAAGTACTGTGAATTGAACAGGGATAATTTGGATATACCTCCCCCTCTTCTTTCCAGAATAATGCCACCTCCAGAAAAAATATCATTAACAGTTAGTGTAGCCATAACCTTGATTAATAACACGGGATTGACAAATAAAGAATACCAGGCCAACTTGGTGATGGTTTTGAATAAAATAAAAGCTAATCTTAGACCGATTGATAAGTTGGGATTGATATTTATCGGTGTAGATGGTTATGGTAATGCTTCAAAGAGTGGCTCATTTGTGGGATGTGCAGATTCTAAGTGGGATGGTTGGGATGATATCATAGGAGAAATTACAATATTTCCTAATAAAGATGCAAATCTGAATTCTATTTTTAATAATGGATTTGAAGAAATGCTTTTAAGTCTTGAGAAGTATAGACAGCTAATGCCATATATTCCCCTTGGAATAAACAACAACAACAGATTTATAATTATAAATTCCAATAACTACCAACACCTGGAATCTTTAGAAAATATGGAATACGATTTTGCTGAAGCCTTCAACTCGTCATTTGATAAAGATAATTTAACCATTGATATTGTTAGAATTGGTATGAATTATTCAGTAGAGGTTCAACAAATGTATGAATTACTACTAGCTCCAAAACAAAATAAGGAAACACTCACCTTCACATATGGGTCTAAGTTATTGCGGTTTGAATCTTTCTTAGAGTTTACTCATTCATTCGACTTTATAATGCAATGTAAACTTCAATCAGGATATTTGCCTTATGTTACCATAGAATTTCTGAAAGTTGTTGGCACAGAAGACATAATATCCTTTTCAGAAATAGAATCAGCAGGGGAGATGAGACCAATTTATTCGGATTTGAAAAACCTAAAAATTGTGATCAAAAATTCATTTCCACTGACTGAGCGAAATATTATGATGAAATTAAAATTGAAATTACCAGACTCATTGGATGATATTAATGATTATATGGAATACCCAGTTATCAATTTTCAAACACAATGGCTGCATATGTCTGATACATTGAAGTGTTTGAAGACAAGGATTAGCAACAAATACTTGGAAAAACCTTATATTCTATTCTCCGATTCAAGCTCCGAAATTGTTTGCTCATCATTAGATCAAACAGGCAAAGATTCCTATTTCATGGATATACCAATGCTTCCTCCACTTTCATCATCCAAAGACCAATGCTTTGCTAGAAGGAAAACCGAACTTGCCATTATTAAATCTTTAAGAAAGACCAGTAAGACATCTGTTAGCGAAACGGAAAATATGCTAAGTAATCTAATTTCTCTAGTATTTGGCATTGTTAGAGGCATCGATGTACAGTCCGAGAATTCGTATAATACCATTGAAACCAGAGTCCTTTCAGCTGAATGGAAAAAGTTCATGCTTCATTTTGAAGCACTTCATAATAACCAGAAATATATTCAATGTCTTTTCGATGCCTTAGAGTCAATTCAACGCCTGTTTGAAGATGATCAGAATTATGCTTTGGTGAAATGTCAGGACTTCGCTAACTGGATAACATAAACAATGTCTGAGACTGTTTGAAACTACCTAAGAAATCATTATTTTTCGGTTAGCACATTGATATAGTCATGTAGTTTATTGTAATTAGAATTCACTAGTATCGATTGCAAAAAGAATATTTACATATTGCCAAATTAGGTAATGTAATGAACTCGAGAAATTTCCTATGCATAAGCTTCTATAGGTCTTCTTGGCTGGTTAGCTTTTGTTTACTATTGACTTGGTGACGTACTGTGTAAGTTTTATTCAAATGGGGCACATAATAACTTGAATGATATAAAAGTTCGAAGAATTGGAGGTTTTTCCAAATACCTCGATTTGAAAATTCATTCATCATGTCTCTTCAAAGTCTTCATAATACTCCATTCGCATTCACCGCATTCTCATTGATTCAGTTAGGGAATGCTTTGGCCAATAATCTTGGAGGGTTAGACAGCCCAGACTCGGGTTCTGGAAATGGTGATAATTCTCCAAAGAAACAAGGAGAAAAAAATACCAATGCCAATCCTGCTACCAAGGAGAACAAAAATACTAATACCGAAGTTAATACCAAGGCCAACACAGCTACAAACACCGATACGGCTACAACTGCAAATACAGCCACTAACACGAATACTAATACCGCTACTAATACGAACACTAATACCGCGACCAATACTGATAAAACCGGAACCGAAACCCAGAAGGCGACCCCTGTAACCACGAAGACTGACACTACTGGAACGAAAACAGGCAAGGTTACTTACAACCAATGGGGATTTACAGGTGATCAATCTCGTTGGGAAGAGAAAACAGAGACTGGTAAGTCCGGTTCTGCATCTGCATCACATTCTACCCATTCCGTCCGTAATAAGACCTCCAATGCAAATAGGCTTGGTGATACATTGACAGGCAACGATGGGTTCATTTGGAAAAAGGCCTTCTTGATTGGTGGTATTGTAGGTATCACTGTTTGCCTTAATGCATTATAGAAAACAAAAAATTATTTAGCGTATGTACATATATATAGAAGAATGCATCGCAGATTTTGTGAAATTTATTTTTTTGTTGACGGCTTCAAACATATTTTTCATTGCATATAATCACCCTTTCCTTAAATCTGCAACTATAATATGGGTATTGAAGGGGAGTCAATACCTGAGTATCTTGAATTCCAGAGTTTACAGGGTATACCGTATTTCAGAAAATTAGAAGATGATACAAACAAGACACTGCAATATTACGATAAAATTATAAATAGATATCTTGAAAGAATCCCACGTCAGAACTTACGGCATGGGTCGAGTTTGACGGTCCTTAAAGATGGAATGAAGACCGTGTTTGGAAGGAGGAGCATACTATTTTGTATAGACGTGGAAGCATGGGAATATAATACTAATTATGTCACTGAGATTGGCATTGCAATTTATGACCCAAGAAAACAGGCCGGTGCGTTGATACCTGCAATCACTCTGATACATATCATTATACAAGAAAACAGAAAGAAAACGAATGGCAAATTTGTTCCGGAGCATTCTCGTAACTTCAACGGAAAGATAACCTATATTATGCCCCAGGCAGAGGCAGTCAAATTCATCCAAACTCTCATATGCTACTATTTCATTAACACTCACGAGAAGATACAATGTAGTTTAGTTGGTCACGATGTTCGTGGAGACATTGAATGGTTAAAGAAATTAGGTATATTTTTTCCAAACAATACTGATTCGTTAGATACCCAAAAGATTTATGCTGCCACGCATGGAATAAATGGTGCCAGTTTAACGAATGCTTTGAGAATGGCAGACCTTCCGCATGCTTTCCTACACAACGCAGGCAACGATGCCTACTACACCTTGGTACTTGCTTTAAGACTATGTGACCCGCAAAGCAGAGCTCTAAGCACATTGGATAAACCCAAACCAAGGACATTTAAGAAAAAATTGAAAGCTAACTCTAGCGAAGGAATATTTATTGGAAGTGCGGAGGATTTAATAACTAGATTATTTGTGGAAGAGTATACTAATTAGAGTCTATTTAAATCTCTACTATGATGTATTTAGTAAATACCATTCATTTGATCTATTATTACTCGTTCGAATTTTTCTATCAAGTCGTTCAAACGAAGTAATAGACCAGCACACAAACTTTTGATTTTGTCATCAATAAGATCTTCCCAAGTCAATGATAACCACTTTTGGATAACACCAATATTATCATGATAATGGCTTATCAAATGCAGCTCATCCGCAATATCGCAAATCAAAAGCACACCCGTAACGATGCTCTCTATCACTTGCATTTCATCTAATTTGACTTTCTGTATAAGTGGTGTAATTATCAGGAAAAATTCCTTGATCATATCATTCAAGTTTAAGGCTGACGGATATGCTGCATGTAATAGAAGAGCTAATGTTTTAATAAAATGAGCTGTGAGTATTGGTGAATAATGGCCAATATCTATTTCTCCAACTTCGTGCCATATACTTACCAATGGGAAGAAGAAATTTGAACCTATTATTTTGGGAAAGTTGTTTACCTTTGCAACCAATGTCACTTGTTTCTCTTTTTTTTTCAAGCTACTTGACAAACGTAATACCTTGCCTCCGTGTATTTTATTCTGAGCATCCTCCGCAGCTTCGTTCATTATTTCTTGTTGAACAGATTCATATATAGGATTGGTGCGTTCGAATTCAATTAAGTTTTGATTCTTATGATCTAATGACAAGAATTGCTCATGGAGTTTACCAGGTAATGCCTTTGATGCAAATGGCAAATTTCTGTATGATTTAGTTACAACTTCATCTTCAAATCCTTTTAGTTCTCTAGCTGCCAAAGAAGCGGCTGATAAAATACACATGCGCTGTTTCAAAGAATAGTCACCAGTCAAGAGTAACCGAAATAAATGGAATGTACAATTATAGTTAGAAGCAATTACTGCTATCAAACTATTCAATCTTAAATCTTCAAAATTTTCTTCATTATATTGATTTGTTAATCCAACTAACTGTGTTATCAAATCTTCAGAGTAGAAGGTCAACTCATTACCGAACCTGGACTTTTGCCTTATCAATGTTGGTGCTGTAGTCAATGCAATGTGTCTCTTTTCATATGACTTTGGCTGGCTATTATCAACGGTCAAATAATCAAGAAGGTCTTTTATGTAGATTGGTTTAGGGACATGATGTCTGTGAGTTACAGTTGGGTCATCCTCTTCATCGCTTTCAAAATCAGAGTCATCGTCTGAATCTTTCAAGGATATCGAAGTATTCTTAAATGTTGAAATCAAATCAGAAGTATGCCTTTCTGGTTGTACTTCAATTACATCAGGTTCGTTTATATAGCCCCAAGCCTCTGCAGTTGTGAACCTCTTGTTTTCAAGATCCTTGGTATATGTCTCATCTATTATTAAAGAGTCGTAATTTTCGATATTATTTAATTGAAAAATCTTTTCTTGTCCGCCAAACTCACAAACTTTATCAGCTAATATTACCCCTAACGACTTGACATTATTCGAAAAAGAACTAAGTCTATTTGAGATAGCATTCAAGAACGTGGGATTCTTAAGTATATTCTTTATGAACGAAGTATTTCTAAACTGCGAAAAGAACTGGATTAATAAATGGGTTCTATATTCTTGCTTGAAAATTGGTTCAGACTTCATTAAATTTTCATCTGCCCAGGTATTAAGTAGTTGAAGGACTAATCGTTGATAGAATTCGTCTGATGAATGCGATAAAGTAAGAGCTATCAAAGTATTCAAATTAAAATTAGCCGTATGGATGATTCTATCTAGAAATATTTCATCAACTAAACCATGGCCAAATAAAGGATATAATATACAACTTAAAGAAATCAACTTTTCGTTGGACTTTTGGTGTAAGTATTGTCTATTAATAAATTCAGTTAATAATTTAAGTAAGAACCTTCTCTTTTCAAAATTCTTCAATAACTCAAAGGCATTAACCGCATACAACCAGTTTGCTTCGTTAAACATCAAGTCAAAATACTGAGCTGAACTCTTTGAATTAAACGAAGCCAAAGAATTAATGAAGATATTAATTGTATTCAAATCGGTTTGTCGATGAAACAACGATAATATTTCAATATTCAAGTACCCCACGTAGTTATCTGAAGATTCGAAGATTTTATTTTCAAGCTGGATATCACAACTTTTCGCCACTTCCGTGACTACGGAAAAGCACTTTCCTCTGAAAAGTAACTTGTCGATTTCCTTGATTTCAGACTTTGTAGGATTAAGCAGAATCAAATTTGGAACCAAGTTTAGGTCAAAGCATTCCTCAAGTATGTGAATCAAAGTTCTCAATAATATTTGAGCATCTGAATCCTTTGATCTTTCTTCAAATAAAGCTATCTTGCTAATTAAATTACCTAGACCGGTTGTTGAACAAAACACACCTCTAATAGTCTTCTTTGATGGTTCAGGTAATATGTTGTATATTTCCGGAATAGTATAATTCAATAAAGTAGTGATTAAGCGGAATATTGATGTCAGATCTGATGATTCCTTAAGGATTGAATTTATTATTGAATTAACTTCCTCGGCATTGGGATGATTTTTGAGCAATAATATCTTATCTTCCAAGTCATTGTTATCTCCCATATCTTTTCTTATTGCTAACAGCCGTAGACTTAATATTTCACTTTATAGTGAGTTATCGAGTTGAAAAATATACTCTGCGAAATTTTGATATCAAATCCAAAGCAGCATATTAAGCTTAGAGGTTTTTGTAATATTATGATTTCGCTGACATCGAGATACATTAATACATTGGGTAAGCATGTGCTAGTCCCTGGTGCTCGATGTCTACTGACAAATTTTGCTTTGAGGGCTCTTAATAAAACAAGAACAGACGAGATTGCCATTGACTCCGGTGAAACGAATAAATATACACAAGCATCAAAGTCTCAATATGAATATAGGTTAGAAGAATATTTTAAGACCCTGAAGTTTCAGTTCAAGGTAGAAAACCAGGTGAAAGATTTAAGGAAGTGGATGGAAAGTGTTTACTTACGAAGAAAAATACTAATTGCCATTGACATAGAGGCATGGGAAAGAAATATAAATAAGGTCACTGAAATTGGGATAGCTATATATGATCCGAAAGAACAGAAGGAATCTATTTTCCCAAGCATCAAACAATTCCATATTATCGTCGAGGAGCATGAGAGAATGCTCAACGGTAGATACTGTCCAAATAACAAGCATAACTTCATGGGCGGCGTCTCTTACAAACTAAGCTTAACAGAGAGTAAGAATTTCATAGAAGCAATGATTCTGGAATACGTCAGAGAGAATGGTGATGATATAGTATTGGTAGGACATCATATCGAGGGCGATCTAAAATGGCTCCGAAGTATAGGAATCCAATTTCCTCAAGAAACACCCATAATTGACACAGCGAGACTTTATAGACTAACTTATGAATCGGGTGGTTCTTTACGAGGGATACTAAGACTTGTGGGCATACCGCATGGATATCTTCATAATGCTGCTAATGATGCATACTATACATTAATTGCATCGCTCGCATATTGCGACCCGTCAATCAGAACACAGAGGAAGTTGGATACATTTCATCCCCATGTAATGCAGCTTTCGTCAAACCCTTCAAAAAAACATATAAAGCGAAGAGAAAGGTTATTTGACACCTCCACCAGCATTCAGCCCTCCAATGGATACGCATTATACAAAGAATTATTTGCGGAAACTTCTAGTGATACTAGGAACCCAATACCCAAAGATTGACGTTACTGTTTCATTATATATGATTGTAAATACTATATCTGCATTTAATTTAGACTGTATAGATGAAAAAAGATACGCATCAATAATTTTCACGTCAACAATTTTAACCTTTTCGTCTCTTAATACACACGTTATAGAATCTATTCATTCTCAATTACCAAGACTGCTTGTTTCGCGAACATTGGAAAGTGAGATTACAATTGATCCTATATATACTGAAAAATGGTAAAGAAAACGTCAAACAAATCGAATGAAACCCCAGGATTCAAATATACCCGGGATACAAGCTGCAAATATAAATTCGGGGCACATGTAGCCATGGCTGGTGGAATCTCCAAGGCAGTCACGAATGCAATGGAAATTGGGGCTAACAGCTTTGCGTTGTTCTTAAAATCTCCAAGGAAATGGGTTTCCCCAGATATCAAGGATGAGGAAGCCGCAAAGTTCATCAAATTATGTGAGGAACACGGTTACAATCCCAGAACGGATATCTTACCCCATGGATCCTATTTCATAAACTTAGCTAACCCTGATGCTGAAAAGGAAGAAAAAGCGTATGGGTCGTTCTTGGATGACTTGAAGAGATGTGAAAAATTGAACATCGGACTATACAATTTCCACCCTGGATCTAGCTTGGATTCTGACCATAGGGAGGCATTGGAAAGATTGGCAAGTAACATCAATAGAGCCATCAAAGAAACATCATTTGTAAAAATAGTCATAGAAAATATGGCTGGTCATGGTAATTTAATTGGGTCCGACTTGAAAGATATCAAGGAAGTCATAGATTTGGTGGAGGATAAAACTAGGGTAGGTGTATGTATAGATACGTGCCATTCATTTGCTGCAGGCTACGATATTTCTACACAAGAGAAGTTTGACCTGTTTTGGAAACTATTTGAAGAGACCATTGGTTGGGAGTATTTGAGTGCAATACACTTAAATGATTCTAAGGCTCCATTAGGTGCCAATAGAGATTTACATCAAAAGCTAGGCTACGGTTTTTTGGGTTTGGAAGCTTTTAGAGTGATTGCCAACTTCCCCAAATTAGAAAACATTCCAATTATTCTAGAAACTCCTGTCGAAAAGGATGACACCGTCTATGGTGAAGAAATCAAGCTCCTTGAGTGGTTACAAGGTAAGCTGGCCGATGACATGGAGTACTCAGCGAAACTAGAGGAATTGTCAAAACTCGGGGCGCAAGAAAGAGCTGAACATTTGAGAAAATTCGAAACTAAAACAAATAAAGCATCAAAGGCTAAGTCTAAAAGGGAAGCATCGCTGGATATAGGCTCCATGCTATCTAAAAAGGCCAAAAAGTAATAGTAAATCGTAGCTATATATGTTAGCTAGTTGAAATTAGTATGTACACGACGTTTTCAATTTTTTGATCACTGAGATATTAAAATAAAGGCATAAACAATTATGATATAGATTAATAAAATCTTATTGATAAATCAAGCCAGGCATACAGTCTTATTCAGCTCAATTTAAATCATGTTTGGTCGATCTACTTCGGGATTTGGTGGTTTCGGTGGCTCCAGTGCAAATAACGCTTCACCATTTGGCGCTAATAATAATACTGCGACGACGAGCACATCACCTTTTGGAAGCGCTAATAATGCCACCTCAGGAGGCATTTTTGGTGCTGGAAATGCAAATAACACTGGTGGGGGATTTGGAGGTTCTAGTGCATTTGGTGCAGGTAATACTGGGTCAGCATTTGGTGGTACTAATACGTCTAATGCAGGTGGTATGTTTGGTTCTTCAAACAACACAACATCACCATTCGGATCTGCAAATAATAATAACCCTACCTCGGCATTTGGTGCGTCAAACAACAACACGAGCAATTCAGCGTTTGGAACTTCGAACGCAGGTTCTGGAGGGTTGTTTGGTAGTGCCAATAAATCAACATTCGGAGGAGGATTTGGTACGCCGACAAACACCAATACATCTCCTTTCGGAGCTTCATCATCCACTGCATTTGGTGTAGGAGGTGGAAACGTTGACCCTAATGTTAATAACGGAACTGGTAGTAAACCATTTACTCCTTATACAGAAAAGGACTCCACAGGTACCAACGTATTCCAAAATGTTAGTTCTATGCCAGAGTACAAGAACTTCTCTTTTGAGGAATTAAGATTGAAAGATTATGAACAAAATAGAAAATTTGGCAACGCCCCTGGTGCTGCCCCTGGTGCTGCTGCACCTGGTGCACCTGGTACTGCCCCTGCTACTGGATTCGGTGCTTCTACAAGTACTGGTACTGGTGGCTTTGGCTTTGGTGGATCTAATAACAATGCTACTTCTGCATTCGGAAGTGCAACTAATAATTCACCATTTGGTGCTTCGAATACAACTTCAGCTTTTGGTACGCAAAATGCTAGCTCCCCATTTGGTTCCAATAATGCAAATACGGCTTTTGGTGCTAACAATAATACTGGTTCAGCATTTGGTGGTCAGAGTAACTCACCTTTTGGTAGCAATAATACTAATACTTCGGCATTTGGTGGTGCCAACACTAACACTGGCTCAACGTTTGGAAGTGGAAATACGGGTGGTTCTGCATTCGGTGGTTCTAATGCATTTGGAGGGAACAAGCCAAGTGCTTTTGGAGCTTCAAATACTGGAAATTCAGCATTTGGTTCTGGTTCTACAGGCGGTGGTTTTGGTACTAATAATAATGCCTCCCCTTTTGGAAGTAATAATACTGGTACAGCATTTGGTGCAAATGCTTCGCCATCTGTCAATAATGCTACTAATCCTTTTGGAGCAAACTCTAACAGTTCGCCTTTTGGTTCTCAGAATGCAAATACAGGTGCATTTGGCGCAAGCAATACAAATAATACATTTGGGGCAGGTAATAATACAACGTCAGGATTTGGAGGTACTGGAGGTGGATTATTTGGAAACACACAAAATAATGCTGCGGGTGGTACAGGTAATGCATTTGGAGCAAATAAACCTGCTACTGGTGGATTATTTGGTGGTCAAGGCAGCAACAGTGGTGGATTATTCGGACAAAATAATAACACTAACGCTTCCTCTGGCTTATTTGGCGCACAATCAAATAATAATAATAATAATAATAATACCTCTGGTGGATTATTCGGCAATAAACCTCCTGGTGGCTCTTCGGGTTTATTTGCTAATAATAACCAAAATAATAATGCACCTTCTGGGGGTGGACTTTTTGGAAATAACGCTCAAAACAATAACCAAGGTGGTGGATTGTTTGGTGGAAATAAGCCTGCTGGAACTAGTGGTGGATTGTTTGGATCCCAAAATAACACCAATAGTACAACTAATGCATTTGGTAGCGCCCAAAATAGCAATCCTTCGGGTGGTTTATTTGGTAGTAAACCTGCTGGTCCTACTTCGGGCGGTGGCTTGTTTGGTGGCAATAACACAACTGGTTCATCTGGTGGCTTGTTTGGCGGAAGTACTAACAATTCAAATACTAACAATTCTGGTGGTTTATTTGGTAGTGGTAATAATACTGCAACTAACAGTTTAGGGTCTGCAAATAATACAGGTGGTGGTTTATTTGGAAATAAGGGACCTGCAAATTCCACGCCTCCAACATCTGGTGGCTTGTTTGGTAATAAGAACAATACCGGCAATACTGGTACTGGATTCGGTGGAGGTTTATTTGGTTCGAATAATAACCAGAACCAAACCCAACAGCAATCACAACAACCACAACAGCCATTGGCTAACATCAACACACAAAATCCATATGGGGCAAACCCATTATTCCAAAGTATCACTGGTACACAACAGCAACAGGATGGTACTGTTGCTCCTGTCGCCACTCAAGTAAATTCTTCGAACCGTTCCAAAAAACCAGTTACATTAGGAACTGCTCATAGAATTGCTCCATTATTTAAGCCAAGCGCATTACCTAAGAAGTCAACAAGTCCTGTTACTTCTAGCAATACACCTGTGTCCAGTTCCGAGGATAAAGAAAACCTCTTCACTAGCAGTACTGACAAAGCAATTATTTCCTCGGACATCTTCGCGCCTAAAGCAAGCTTCAAGGAGTTGGTTTTAGATAAATCTAAGTCCCCTAGCAGTAATAACACATTACTTCCTTCAGATCAAACTCAATATACTCCATCGAAGCAGGTTTCTTTTGTCTTAAACAATGATGACGACCCAGAAATACAAAAAGTTGAAAATGGCGCTTCAACCCCTAAAATGTTGGAAACTGTTACACCTATTACTAATGCTGCATCATTAGAAGTAGATGACGATGGTTATTGGACATCGCCCTCTATTTCTGAGTTGAAAAAGAAATCTTTGTCTGAATTACGTTCAGTTGAAAAATTCATTGTTGGCCGTAAGCACTATGGTCAAATAGAATATTTGGAACCAGTTGATTTATCAAGCTTGGTTAATGTGAATGATATCGCAGGAAACTTGATCGTTTTTGGTTCAAAGTCATGCATTGTTTACCCTGACGACAATAAGCCCCAAGAAGGAGAGGGATTAAATCTTCCAGCTAAAATTACCTTGGAAGGATGTTACCCTATTAACAAATCTGATAAATTGCCAATCTTGGATCCGAAGAGTCCTTTTGTTCGTCGTCATATTGAAAATTTGAAAACCTTACCTGGTATGGAATTTAAGTCCTACGATCCCGTCTCAGGTAATTGGTCATTTGAAGTTACTTCCATGTAACTTCTTATTGAAATCCTAAGAAATTAGTTAACTTTATATAGATTGAATGTATCAATAGTCTACAGAACTCATTTATAGTAACGCGCTATAATTCAACGCGTAATTAACAAAAATAAAATGAATAGTGTTATAAAGAACAAGAAACCATTTTCATCATGGGTGTTAAGGGTATGTGTAGTACCATGATAGGATATGAACCAGAACCATCGTTCTAACTAACTTTTGCAGGTCTTAATCAATTAATCAAGGAACATGCACCTGGTGCATTTAAAGAATTCCAATTGAAAAACCTCTTTGGAAGAAAAGTTGCCATTGATGCTTCTATGTGCTTATATCAATTTTTGATTGCAGTCAGACAAGCAGAAGGTCAACAATTGACTAACGATGAAGGGGAAACAACATCTCATTTACTGGGTATGTTCTATCGTACAATTAGGTTAGTTGAAAATAGCATCAAGCCGGTATATGTTTTTGATGGTAAACCACCAGTTTTGAAAGGTGGTGAATTAGAGCAAAGATTACTTAAGAGAGAAGAAGCCATAAAACAAAGGGAAAATATAAAAGATGAAGGTACAGTTGAAGAAATCTTGAAGTACGAGAAGAGAATGGTCAGAGTCACAAGAGAACAAAATGACGAAGCCAAAAAATTATTGGAATTGATGGGTATCCCTTATGTGAATGCCCCATGTGAAGCTGAATCTCAATGTGCTGAATTAGCAAGAGGTGGAAAAGTCTTTGCGGCTGCATCGGAGGATATGGATACATTATGTTACCAACCTCCTTACTTGTTAAGGCATTTAACATTTTCAGAAGCAAGAAAAATGCCAATTGATCAAATTCAATACGACCAGGTTTTAGAAAGCTTAGAAATGGATAAAGAAACATTTGTTGACTTGTGTATTCTATTAGGTTGTGATTATTGTGAAACTATTAAAGGTGTTGGTCCTGTGACTGCTTTTAAATTAATTAAAGAGCATGGCTCATTAGATAAAATAGTGGAATACTTGACCTCCAACCCAGACAAAACCAACTTCAAGGTACCTGAAAATTGGCCATACGATGAAGCAAGGCAATTATTTTTAAAGCCAGATACAATTGAAGCTAGTGAAGTTAATTTGAAGTGGAAAGAACCTGATGTAGATGGACTTATTGAATATATGGTTAAAGACAAAGGTTTCAGTGAAGATAGAATAAGAAGTGGTGCGGAGAAGTTAAAAAAGGGATTGAAAGGGGGTGTACAAGGTAGATTAGATGGTTTTTTCCAAGCGGTACCAAAGTCTAATAGTCCAAATGACAAGAAAAGAAAAAATGGCAAAGACACCAAAACATCCAAGTCCAAAAAGACGAAAACTAGAAAATAGTTTGCTACGTATATTTGTGTATAGTATTCTGTAATAATAAATTTGATCTACTGGGTATGTGTACCAAGATAGAAACTATCCCTACAAGGAATTGAATTAAATTTTATCGAATATCGTGATTTATTTATAACGCTTAGCCTACATAATTTCAATTATATTGATATAAATTATATTAGAAATTAATTCGCTCTCCTCAAGCATCTCTAGTTCTAGGCTTCTTCTTCTGGGCTTCTGCTTCAATTTCTGCTTCAATTTCATCAACGTATTTCTTAATCTCATCAACGGTTAATTTTTCAATTCTATCGCCAGATTTCAAAACCGAAACTTCAATATTCTTAGCTCCCGTTTGAACTACCTCTAATAAAGATTTTATAGTTAATTTAATAGTTTGTTCATCGGTCATTTCTTCTTCATAATGCTTCTCTAAAAATTCTTTTACAGTCTTAGATGATCTACCAATGGCGTGAGCTTTCCATGCATTGTAAACCCCTGATGGTTCAGTTTGATATAATTTTGGGACGTTATCATTACTATCGAAACCTGCGATTATTGTTGCAATACCAAATGGTCTTACACCTCCCGACTGGGTATATCTTTGTTGGACACCTGCGACGTACTTGGTCAAATATTCAATGGATACAGAATCTTCCAAAGTTAATCTATGCGATTGGGCTTCAACTCTAGCTTTATCAACCAAGATCCTAGCATCCGCATTCAAACCCGCAAATGCTAGCAACACATGATTGTCAACTTTGCATATCTTTGAAGGCGTGATACGAGGATCTTGCAACTTTAACGTAGTTCTTTTTTCACATCCCAACACCACTGATTCTTTCCCCTTCACACCAACTGCACATGTACCTCTTTTGACTGCCTCTGAAGCATATTCAACCTCTATATTCTAGTTAGTATTATATCTCACGTCTATCTGCGGTATCACAAGTACATACGAAAAACATGTCCATCAGGCCTAGTAAATTGATTGTTAGTATTTCGTCTTAATTTTGGGTGGCAATTACTTCAAATCTTAAAAGGAATGCACAATTGCATATCAATCATAATACATACGAGAAGATGGATAAAGCACTATCGTAACCACTCATTATAAGTATATATGTCTATATCTTTAATAAGAAATATTATGTAAATAGATCAAATCTCTATGTTCACTATAACAAATCTCGATTTCGTTCGGTTTAATAGCTTATGCGACATGGTTACTAAAATGTCGCAATGAACAAAAATATAAATTTTCACTACTTATCGTAGTACTAAATTCTTTCGGTAGTGTTAAGGTTAATGGCACCGAAGAGACAAGGTAAGCAGGCACCTAAGTCAATACAGCATATTGATCATTATGCTAGAATTTCGTATTTATACCAGGCGTCGAATCATTTTGCAGCAATAAGTAAATATGGAGTTCTTTCTAGAGCATTAGCTAGAAATGTTAATTTAGTTTCAAAGAAAGCAGTGTCAAAGATCACACCAGGGATGAAGAGGACTATATGCAAAGCGTGCCATACTGTGCTAATACCGGGTATTAATGTAAGTATTAAAGTAGAAAATAAGTCGAAAGGCCAGGGGCCCCATAATGACATATTGGTGCATACTTGCAACACATGTGGAGAGAAGAAACGCTTTCCCATTGGTAAAGATCGGGCATACGAGTTGTTCAGTGAAAGAGATGAGGTTCTTTCTGATATTGAATAGGGATGTATTATATATTTGTAAATATAAACTAAATTATTGTAAATACATAAGTTATTATTCTTTGGGACCAAGCATATTTTCGGGTTTCACCCATTGGTCAAATTCTGTCTCGTTCAAAACATTAAGATCTAAGCAAGATTGTTTAAGAGTTATGCCATTCTTGTGGGCATTTTTGGCAACTTTTGATGCATTGTCGTAGCCAATTTTTGGGTTTAAGGCTGTAACAAGCATGAGGGATTCATTTAGAATTTTAGCAATTTTCTGTTCGTTGGCGACAATGCCTTCCACACAATGAATTCTAAAGGATCTACAAGCATCACCTATCAATCTAATGGAAGATAATAGGTTACTTGCCATAACCGGTTTGAAGACATTCAATTCAAATTGGCCCGAGGCACCCGAGAAGGTGATCGTAGTATGATTACCCATTACTTGGGCACAAACCATAGTCATTGCCTCACATTGAGTAGGATTGACTTTACCAGGCATAATAGAAGAGCCTGGTTCATTTTCTGGTAAAGATAATTCTCCATAACCACATCTTGGACCCGAACCAAGATATCTAATATCATTGGCAATCTTAAAAAGAGAGACGGCTAATGTATTTAATGCACCTGAAGCTTCAACAAATGCATCATGAGCAGCCAAAGCTTCAAATTTGTTAGGGGCGGTTTGAAATTTCAATCCGGTTAAGTTGGAAATCTCTGTCGCAACTTTCACGTCGAATCCTTTTGTAGTGTTCAATCCCGTTCCAACAGCAGTTCCACCTTGCGCCAAGTATGACATTCTTGGAATAACCTGTTCAATTCTTGAAATTCCGAAAGTTAATTGCTGAACATACCCCGAAAATTCCTGGCCCAAAGTCAATGGGGTGGCATCCTGCAAATGAGTTCTACCGATTTTTATAATGTGGTCAAACGCCTTTGCTTTAGCTTCAAAAGCATCCCGGAGCTGCTTCAATTCAGGTAATAATTTCTTAGATATATCATTTACAGCAGCGATATGCATAACAGTTGGAAAAGTATCGTTAGACGATTGAGACATGTTGCAATGATCATTTGGATGAACTGGTGCTTTCGACCCCATTTCACCTCCTAATATCTCAATTGCTCTATTAGATATCACTTCATTGGCATTCATATTGGATTGCGTGCCTGATCCAGTTTGGTATACCACTAACGGAAAATGTTCCATGAGTTTACCTTCTGAAACTTCTGTTGCAGCCTGTTTGATCGCGGAACAGATCTTAGGATCTAATAGACCTAAATCTTCATTCACGGCAGCAGCAGCTTTTTTCAAGACACCAAATGCCCTGATAATAGATTCAGGCATTCTGACGTCGCCTATATCAAAATTACCTAACGATCTTTGACTTTGAGCTCCCCAGTACTTGTCACTTGGGACGGAGATCTCTCCGAACGCATCTGTTTCAATTCTATGGCTTTCTTTAGTAGACATCTTTAACACTTAATAACTGTGTAGTAATTGAGTGGTTCTATGTTCTGTTTCTGGAAAGTCAACAAGTCTTCCTAACCTAAGGATTTCTAGATTTTTTTGGGAAGTACAGTTCGGAGTTTTTTCAAACGATGGGTCCTCGGAAAAATACGGCACGGTATTCTCCTCCAACCAATTTATTTGGTGGGTTTTACATCGTATACGAATGCCATATAGACAAGGGTTGTCAGCATTAGCACTTCTTTTATAACATTGTTTTGCATTATTTTTACCTAATAATAATTTATATAATATTTCATTACAAGAACGTAGATTGATTACGCCTATTTCTCTGTGCGATCCTTCTAGGTGGTTGTACTTTTGCACCAATCCAATTATAACGAAAACCTATTTCATGGGCCAATATTTCCCCAAATCCCAACATCATCCCGTTTATAAATGGTAGCACTAAATTTATAGCACTTTTGCGTAGAATCGTCCATAAATTTATGCTATATATGTTTTTGTCTTCTGATTGTAACTCATATCCACTGTACTGGTTCGTATGAGCATCTTCAAAGTCACTGAGCACATCTGATGACAGCTGGCTCTGAGATACTTCTTGGTTGTTGGTTTCCTCGTTTATGCCTGGTAAAATACCACTGAGCAAATCTGTCGTTTCTGCTACGAATCTTTGAGTAGATTCATCTCCATCGCTATCATAATCCTGATTACTAATAGCATTGATGTTCCCTGGTTTCTTATATTGAGCTCCGAGTGACATTATTATCCTAATCTTAATACTTCATGTGGAGATATACTTGTTAAATGGTTTTTTCTCATTGATGAAATGCTGATTTTGTGTCACTATCAGAGTATTAATACAGAAAATGAAAAGAATAGATGAAGATGCTGTCATTTGAAAGGATAAATGCGATAATAACAATACCATTGTCCTTCAGAGGATGAAATAAGCTTAAGTAGAAATAGAGGGTCAGGGATTATGAAAAAGTGGTCTTTTACTTTAATCAATGAACAGAAATTACTTTATAATCAATTAAGATTGTACCAAATAACTACAATCTCAACTCTCGATAGTAAAAAGATGCCAGTAGAAGGGCAATAGCAGGTTCAACACTCATGTGATGTAATATGACTATATAAAGCATTGTATATACATATTCCGTGGTTCTAAACGAATAAGGTTGAATATTGTAAGCAAAGTTGTGAACAGAACTATTCTTCAAGACCAACAGATAATCCTTCCTTCAATCTTTTTTGAGTTAATGCTGCAATGATGGCAGCACCGACACCTGAACCATCTTCGGCATGGACAATGGTAATAAGGTCTTCTTCGGTTTCCCAGTCAAAGATGTCTCTTAAAGCCTTAGCAGCTCTTTCCTTAACGCCAGGATATTTGTTGTAAACCGACCCATCGGTAGCACAATGGGCAGTCTTATAGCCTCTCTTCTTACAAATGGCAGCAATACCACAGCAAAACAATCTAGCGGATCTCTCACCGATTAATTCAGCAAGACGACGGATGATTTTTCTTTCAGGAGATGTGGTTTGAATACCCAAGACGGATTGGAATAATTCTTGAGTGTCACTCAAGTTTTCAAATGGATCTTCCTCGATCTTAGATGGGATTGAGGTGTCCAAGATGAACTCTTTTTCTAATTTTGATAAGTCCTGGTCCTTGAAAATTAATTTCTTTTCTTTGGTTAAGTCAAGTAAGATCAATCTCAAAACTTCACCCAAGTAGTAACCGGAGATCATCTTTTCGTAGGATTGTTGACCTGGTCTAGGCGATTCCTTGTCAATGATGACATCATATTTGGTTCTTGGTAAGACAGCAAGTTCGTTATCAAAAGCACCATATTCACAATTAATAGCCATTGGAGAGTTGGCTGGAATATCACTTGGCATATGTCCTTGCAACTTTGGGATACTGTTGACTTCATCATAATAGGCACCATTACATCCAGTACCGTAGATCAAACCCATTTTTGTCTCGGCATCAGTGTACATCGAGGCAACTAATGTCCCAGTTGTGTCATTGATTAAAGCAACGACATCAATTGGGACGCCAACTTTCTTAATAGCATCTTGTAACATTGGAACCACATCGTGACCTTCTACGCCTGCGATATCAAAGCCCTTTGTCCATCTCTGCAATACACCGGTGTTAATAGAGGTTTGTGAAGCTGGGTACGAGAATGTGAATCCTAACGGTAATGGTTCAGTGACCCCTTCTGGGAATTCCTCATCGACGAATTTCTTCAAACACTCGGCAATAAAGCTCCATAATTCGTCAGATGTAGCAGTTCTCATTGTTTCAGGCAAAGCGAACTTCGATTGGGTGGTGTCGAAATCTCTATTGCCTCCCAATTTGACTAAAACAACTCTCAAGTTAGTACCTCCTAAATCGATAGCCAAGAAGTCACCTTTTTCCTTACCAGTTGGGTAGTCTAACACCCATCCTGGGATCATTGGAATATTACCTCCTTCTTTGGATAAACCTTTTTCTAATTCACCAATGAAATGGTCCGTGACCTTCTTCAAGGTGTCTGGAGAAATAGTCAATATTTCTTCTAAGTGCTTTAATTCGTTCATGAGTTCTTCAGGCACATCAGTAAATGTACCCTTTCTGTGTTGCGGGGGCTTTGGACCTAAGTGAACCATTTTCTTATAATTTAGTCAGTTTCTATCAATAAAGAAAAATATTTCCGAATTGTTGAAAGAAATACTCTCGAATATAATTTTCAATATTTATATGGATGATTCTTCATCTTAAATTTAAAAAATACCGAATCTTGCGCGGGCTCAAAATTTCGGATTTATTATATTTTGTTCGAACATAGATCTAGTACAGTGAATTTATCTACGAAGTCTTGTTTGAATCCAATACCCTCATGCTACAACATAATGAAAGTACTTGTACCTTTAATTGGATATTTGTATACATCTTAACTAAATACAACGGGTTAATGTGTTTAAATTATTTATCCGGGAATAATGCGGAGTTTGAAAGTTTTTCCGAGGGCGGACTAACATTGCCCGTAACAATCCCCATGGCGAAACAATGTACTCCAGGAATACACGGTTGTAGCCTATGGGTGCTTAGCCAACTATGTTGTCATGTTCTTATGATTGCAAAATTTTGCAGCGCTTCTCGATATGCCTTGTTTTGTATGACTGAAGCTTCACCTTGTAGCTGTACGTTACTGAATTCGGATCTCGTGTTCTGTGTATCCGCCAGAATATATGCGCTATATGAGAACTTATTGAGCTTGATGGGAATTACCATAGGTCTCGGGTGCTTTCGTCAAACTTCTTCATGGATTCACCAACATTGTTCAAGTTAACCTTAATTTCTTCTACGTATTGGTTAATCTCATCGAAGTTCTGCTTTCTGTAGAGAATGGTTTTCTGGTTCTCAGTATCATCGTTGAAGAATTCTGCCAATCTCTCGCCACTATTTCGTTTACCTTCCTCCTCAATTTGATCGAGTGTATGCTGATTACTATGGCTCGGGCCTGATGCATTTAACTTGTACAACTTCTCATTGTGACCCTTATTCGTCGGATTCGCAAAATGCTGCTTAGCCATCACTTCAAACAACTTATTCTGCAGCTGTTTTAATTTCCCCAACTCGTCGTTAAATTTATCGTTAAAAAATGACCCCTTTAGTTTAACCTGATCAGACATATTCTTAACATCGTCAAGAACATCAATCTGGGTCCATAGCTTGTCCAGATACGTGACAGATGGTTTGGCAGTTGGTATTCTGTCCGCGGTTCTAATGCTCAGATTATCATACGCATTTGGAGGATAGCCTGATTCTGTATTACTAGTGGTTGTTCTAGATAATCGTGATAAACTGGACCCTGATTTATTTGTTCTGAAATTATTACCATACCCACTTAATCCTGGTGGGATACTTGATGCATTAGATGATACAGAGTTGTTGTATGAATGATGGGGCACTGATAGCCTATTAGTGTTATTGTTATTAATATTAATATTAATATTATTAGTATTATTATTATTATTACTATAATCAATTACCTCGCTGGACATATTCAAGATGATTCTACCTGTGTATGATTCTATCACGGTCCAATAACTTTATTGATACGTAAATAGGTTAACAAAAACCACTATCAATAGATTCTGTGCGCAATTGATAGTGTCAAAATTCGATTTTTTTTTTTCATACCAACGACTCTTAAAATTCAACCTCTTTTCAGAAAGCCATACCCGATTCAACTTGAAATTGAGTTCATGGAAACGAAATACATGCATGTATCACGACTACTATAATAATTCATTTCTGTTTCAAATTATGCTAATATGGATTTATTAAAGATACCTAATAGCCAACCAGGAACGTCTTACATACAAGGATCAGATCAAAACTTGAAACATGTTCGTCCCAAATCGCCAGCGCGAAAGAAACCAGTACCGTGGAAAAAGCTTCTTTATTTAAAGCAGCCATACCCAGATAATTATACAAACGAGTCGTTTCTCTCTCAATTGAAACGAAACACAACCGTTATAAAGTACTCATACTGGAAATTGGTTAACGATTTCACATTAATAGCATTCCACTTGTCAAATTTATTGCTTGTTCTATTGACTTTTACCGGGATCTACCACAAATATTGGAATTCTTTGTGGCCTACGTTAATCGCCAGTTGTTTGTCGATCGTGGGGTTTGTAATTTGGGGTCAGATCACGAATATAACCCCCGAGTCGGCCACTACAAAGCTCGATACGTTACCAGGACCCACAACCCTAAGGTATTCTGGATCCAAACCAAAAGTCAAATCATTTCTCCTCATAATATTCATATTGCTCGTCCTATCTCCCGTGTTGAAGTCGTTGACCAGGTCTACCGCGTCCGATTCCATATGGACCCTATCGTTTATCTTGTGTTTATCAAATACAATATTCCATGACTATGCGACGAACACATCTGTCAGTCATTATATGCCGATATTATCCACAAACCTATCCTTATCTAATGCAATTGTGCTTGCGTCGAGATTAAATTCGACGGTACAGGTGTTTTGCTTCATATTGTTTGCGGTCCAGGTCAATATTTTACTTCCATTGTTCGACTTTAGCGTGCGAAAGCATCTTGTCAATACTGTTTATCACAAATTGCTAGTATCCTCACTTTTGAGTGTGGTTTACTACTTGATCATTATCCTCATTGGGTACCGGGCCCTACTTGTATGGATACTAGCACAAATTGGAATCACATTTTTAATGCCTGCTTATTTCTTGTTTATTCAAAAATATAAGAATGAGTTACAGGGGCCTTGGGATATAGCCAAGCCCATTATAAATAGTCTTTAGGTACCCAAATATAAAAAGAGTTATAGATGTAAATCTTATAGATGTAAATCTTATAGATGTAAAAATGTCGTGGTTGAAATGTCGCCTATTGAACGACTTTTTTTAATCGACAAATTGTTCGTAGAAATGCTAAATAGAAAAGTACTAACAATCCTGTTGATAGCCAGCTTAATCCATTTAGATATTGATACCTATACAAATATGGCAGCGGAAAATAATCAAACTAATGATTCAAATAATAATCAACAATCACCTCCTTTACAACCAAGAGCTGGCCAGCAAGTACGACCCCAACAAGGAAATGCTCGATCACAGCAGCCCCAAGCTCCACTGCAACCGAACAGGGGACAGCAACCTCAGTTTTCTCAAGCTGATTTAAATAGGATTGTGTTGGAGTATCTTAATAAAAAAGGGTATAACAAGACGGAATCAATGCTTAGATTAGAAAGCTCCAATACTCCAACGCCTTCTGTACCATCACCAACGCCAGCCACTGCTAATTTGGCAAGCCCAGTGGAAGTTTCTAAAAGAGAAAAGGACTTAAGGGACAAGGCGAATAGGCATGAAAGGGAGTTGAGAGATTTGAGGGATAGGCAGGCAAGAATAGAACGCGAATTGAGAGACTCGAGAGACAGAGAATTTAGGTTGGCCAAAGAAAAAGAACTAAGAGATCTCAAGGATTATGAAGAAAAGCAAAAACGTGAAAATGATCCTGAAATATATTACAGAGTTTACTCAATGTTAAGAAGTTGGGTTAATACATCATTGGATTTGTATAAACCTGAATTATCAAAATTATTATATCCAATCTTCATTCATTGTTTTTTAGAGTTGATTGCTAAGAATTTCTCTCCGCAAGCGAAAAGGTTCTTAGACAAATTTAAAGATGACCATATAATGTTGCACGGATTGGAAATTAATAAATTAGCAGGGATATCCTTACCAGAGCATTTAAAGGAGAATGAGTTAGCTCAGGCTTATAGAAACAATAAGTACAGAATTATAGTCTCCAAGACCACTATTAACTTGTTGTTATATTTCTTGCACGAGAATGAAGCTGTTGGTGGTGCAATTATAATCCGTATAATTAATCAATATTTAAATCCCGTAATTGCAACAACCAATCCAGATAAAGTTGACCAAGAAGGTGAGGCTAACCCAGATGAAGGTATCCCAGAATATATTACGAAAACCAATGAAATTGACAAATTCAATGAACAGCCAGTTAAGTTAGGAAAGTTGCCAATGGAGCCCGAAGTCCAAAAAGAGATAGAGGCAGAACTAAAAGTCAAAGACGAAAAAACTGATGTGGTAAATGACAAGACTTTGGTTGAGGAATTTCAAGATATTACTGCTCCAGAAGATGATTCTCCTGCTAGAGAATCCTTGCCATTGCCTTTGAAGGATCAATCAGATATCAAGAGACAAATATTAGCAGTTGAAGACTCGAGATCAAAGATTAAATTGGGTTCAATTCAAGCCAGTGCACCTTCGGTTTGCATGTATACCTTTCATAATACTAATAATGATATGACTTGTTTGGATTTTAACGATGACTCGAACTTGATGGCGGCCGGTTTCCAAGATAGTTTTATAAAATTGTGGAGTCTCGACGGTAAGCCTTTAAAGTCTGTCTTCAAAAGAGATAGATATAATACTGAAAATACGCGTAAATTGATTGGTCACAGTGGACCAGTGTATGGAACCTCGTTTTCCCCTGACAATAAATACTTAATTTCTGGTTCAGAAGACAAAACAGTGAGATTGTGGTCACTAGATTCTTATTCAGCCTTGGTATCGTACAAGGGCCATAACCAGCCAGTCTGGGACGTCAAATTCTCCCCCTTCGGGCACTACTTTGTCTCGGCATCTCACGACCAAACTGCGAGATTGTGGGCCACAGACCATATTTATCCGTTGAGAATATTTGCAGGACATATCAACGATGTCGACTGTGTTGACTTCCATCCAAACTCAAATTACGTGTTTACAGGATCTTCTGATAAAACGTGTCGTATGTGGGACGTTCAAACCGGTAATTCGGTTCGTATATTCATGGGTCATACGGGGCCAGTCAATTGTATGGCCGTGTCTACAGATGGCAGATGGTTAGCTAGTGCTGGTGAAGATGGCGTGGTAAATGTTTGGGATGCAGGATCCGGCAGGAGGTTAAAAACAATGAGAGGCCACGGAAGGTCTTCCATTTACTCTTTGGCTTTCTCGAAAGATGGCGGAGTCTTGGTTAGTAGTGGTGCAGACAACACCGTCAGGGTTTGGGACGTCAAAAAGAATACAAACGATGAGGGGCCCAAACCTGAATCATTCAACTTTGACAGCCCTGCCAATGCCAATGGATCCTCGCGCACAACCAGCGCAAACTCACAGAATCCCAAGAATGATAAGCAAAACAGAAAAGAAATTGTCGCTACAAGTGACCATATGACAGCGTATTTTGCTAAGAAAACCCCTATTTACAAGGTCCATTTTACCAGACGCAACCTATGTCTTGCAGGAGGCGGATTTATGGGCTAAGTTCACCATCGACTTAATGTACTATTATAAAAAAATAAACGTTTAAATAATGACTTGTATCGCGCCTATCATCCTGGGAAGCGTCCCTAATTATAGACTCTGCTCAATATATCGTTTACTCTAAGCATGGCGCGAGAATAAATGTATTTTAATATAAACATTGTGCTATTTATAAAAAACTGTCAAATATTGCGTATCTATCAAAAAAAATTACGATTCTAATGTACAATATTATGTCAATAAGTAAATGGCTATTCCATTATGCCTCAAGGAGAAATCATATCTCTCTAAGAAGCAATTGACTGTTAATTATAAAAATAGAAACGTCGTGATTATTAGTTGGTTAATGGGGTTTTGGCATGGGTCTGCATTGTTCTAGTTGCGAATTCCATCAGCCACATGGTATTTTTTGAACTCAATAAATTTCACCATAGCCAGATAGGATGGCTTTTATACTGCTACATCGTCTTGCATAAACGTGGTCTACAAGGTTTGACACAGATATCCGTTCTCTTGATAGGACAATAGTGATAGTAGCAATGCAGCGACTCCCACTATAAATAGGGAAGCATTTATGTCTTTTTGCAATAAGATTAATTACTTAGTTAACCAAATCTATTTATCTACAATGAAATCTGCTAGTGTTTTATCTTTATTATTAATTGCTTCTTCCGTTTCTGCCTACGGCTTCGGTGCCAAGGAAGGTGTCGCCAAGAGAGCTGACAGCTCCAAGTCTTCTGACAAGTCCAAGTCTTCTGACAAATCCAAGTCTTCCGGGGGTGCCTCCAAGTCTTCTGGTAGTTCGAAATCATCTGGTGGCTCGAAGTCTTCCGGTGGTAGCTCCAAGTCTTCCGGTGGTAGCTCCAAGTCCTCGGGTGGTAGCTCCAAGTCCTCTGGTAGTAGTTCCAAGTCTTCTGGTTCTTCTTCCTCTGCTGGTGCTTACCAACAGAGTGTTGGTTACGGTATGGGTGCTGTGGGTGCTCTCGCTGGTGTCTTGTTGCTTTAAGTTAGCTAGAGCATATTCTGTTCTGACGAGTGGTGTCTTATGTAACTCCTATAATTTATTGATATTTCGGCTTAGGCAGACCGTAATTTTTACGATTTTGACAAGGGCCTAATAAGTAATAAATGAACGTACACCGAGCCTTGTTGTAGCATGCATTGTCCTGTCAAAGTCATGGGCAATGCTTCCACGACATTTTTACAGTATTTTGAGTAAACCTTAAAAGATGTCGTGCATCATTAGATATAATGCTGGAAACCTATTTTATATTCATGAGGAGGCTATGGATAGTAGATATATAAGTGATATGGTGTATGGCCATGTGTGTTGAAGAGGGTTATTTGGCGTTGGTCGGCGCAGTAATGAATAAAATTAAATACTGTAAGTTCCATAGGAAATTATCAAGACAGTCAACAGGAATATTATCCGATACCTGGGACATTTTAATCGGTTGGTAGTATGTGTTGTATGCGTCGGTTATGTCGTTCAAAAGAGTAACTAAGTTCTTGTTTAGCAATCCCAAACCGATCTCGAAATTCTTGTTCTGAAGCGAAACTTTCCTATCGCAGTGCGTCTGTGAGGTTGCAGGTAACTTTAATGTGTGTTCCTGATCATAGAATAACGGGTATTTAAGCACTCTCTGGTGATTGCTTGTTATGGCATCTACAACAAAGCAGCTATTTCCGTTAGAGACCATTTTGTACTTCAAGTTCGTATTCGTTATCGTAGATAAGCTATTCATCAATTGGATAATGTAATTTAGACCCGCGTTAATCTGGTTTATCTTAGCCAAATGGGACTCCGTATCGTCAGCCCGATAAGTGATACCAGAATTGTGATTGACTAAGTCTGAACTGTTATAGTAGCAAATATCTAAGAGCTCTCTGATGCTCAGGGGAAATTCTAATCCCAATATTGTAAATTTAAGACTATTATTCTTATTTTCAATGCAAATGATGTCTTTTAGTACGTGAGTTGCATCCTGTAAATGCTGTATAATAGACGGATAAACCTGTTTGGTTAATGATTCCTGAATAGGCTCAACCTGAGAATCGATCATTTCGATATGATTTCTTACTATTTCGATATTCGAAGGTACTTCTTCATTTATAATTCGTTTCAAGTTCTTGATTTGGATTTTCTGTGACATTATATTTGAAATTATAGTATCATTAGTCGTTGTTTGTCTTTCAATATGCTTTTCTAATCTATCATTATCTATTGTTAATTTAGACTGTTGCATGGGTATGTTATTCACATTGGACAAATCATCTAACGTATCAATTGATTCACTAATTTGTAATGAAATTTTGTTCTTCGCCCGGGTTAGCTCCTTTAATGACTTAATTATGCTATTTAAGGATCGAATGGAATCGAACGAATACGACGACTGACTATGCTTTGATAACGTTTTTTTTGACGTGCCAACTAGTACCTCTCGATCAATAGACAAAGATCCCGGTAATGTATAGTACCCATTATTTAAATTCAAAATTATAGAATTACGGTGGAAATAGTGCTCCGAATCGATAGCTTTATCTCCAATATACCACAAGCACTTCAAGTCAATGTTATACACATGATACAACGTCCACGAGCTTTGTCGTATTGTTTTACACCATATCTTCAATACTATGTTCAGTGTATTGATATTCGATAAGGAAGGTAATGATATACTTTTAAAGTTAGGACTCAGGTCTGACAGTATTATCTCACTGACGTATATCAATATTTCTTCATTTTTATATGGCACATGTAAAGTGAAAAATGAATCTATCAACTTCAGTTCGTTCACTTGTAATAATTCAGCACTGGATAGTTCGTCTAATTGAGGAATCGCTTCGAATAAACTCTTCCGCCTATTCAACTTATCGTCCTTTTTAGGTGATGGATTTACTGGCTGTATTGAAATATCCTTATTATTCGGTTCATCTTTTGAATCTAATGGGAAGTACAAATTTCTTAAAGATATGGTCTTAAGATTTCTTAATTTGGTGTCATTATTGTATTCCATCTTAGTGTCATTATCGTTCCCTAACTCTATTTATCCCATTTAATCAACTCCATCAGTTAATTTCAAATTTCGCAGAATATTGATTATCGATAAAATTTATTGCTGGTATAATTAATTTTTCTACAAATACTATTAGATTGCGCTTACAGGTAGCATGATAAACTATATCGTTTGTCTAGCTCATTTCTGTGAATTGCATGGTCCATCGACCATTGTTTGCACCCAAGTTACCAAACCACAAAACAAGTCCCAACATCTATTACGAACGACATCGAAACTGCATTCCTGTGCTTCGTGTAACCTAATTCTTCCAGATGATTCAGTTAACTTGGTAACTACATTGGATAGCAATGAATCCGAAAAGGGGTCGGGGTCTGTCTATATATCAACGCATTATCCGGCATCCCAACAACGATATACCTCGCTAACGAAATTGATAATGAAGTCGTTATCGGTAGAAACCACTACCGATCTCTCGAAGCCTATATTTTATGGGGATATTGTTAATGGCTATTGTATAAACAAAATATTCAAGATTAAAGATATGAGTGCCCGTGGATCAGAAAGAAAGTATTCGCTTATGGTTGTCGCTGATTCAGAAATTGGCCTACTTCAGAACTGGGATATTGTGGGCACCTACTTGAATGAATTAATATCATTGATACAGACACAAGTGGATGTAGTGATTAAGGAATCTACTTTAAAGAAACAGGCCAGTTCCAATAATTCCAATGCGATGTTTGACAACGAACGGTACCTCCGAAGGTCGATGATAAAACCCAAATCCCTAATCGAATTAACTGATGATAAACAGATATTTGTGAAATTTCACTTGTGGGCAACAGAACTACTAAAAGACATCGCAAGCTAGCTGTTCCCTTTGTACTATTAACAGCATACGTTGGTGCTCCACCAAAATTTCCAACATTTTCATGATTTTAACCTCTGCTCATTCATTTTATTTAACAATAATAATACAACCCAATGCAGGTTATTAATACCCAACATATCTGGTTTCCAGTAACATACTGTACCTCTAGAATAACGGTATCAGGATATAGAGTCCTATTCAAGAAGTGCTATTCTTCACTACGATTCCAACATTTTTCATTTGCGAGTGAGAGCTGTAAGAAGCTAAAGCATTCTTATAATTTACGTTAATCAAATATATTTGGAATGTTGTCGATGTGTATTTATAACTAATCTTGCTGGTTATTGAATAGCAGCTAAATAAAAGGCTGCAGAGTCTTTTATATTTAAAATCACGTGAATTGTTGATTTTGATATCGTTTGTGGTTTTTCAATGTTTAGGTGAACAAGCCTATTTGAAGCGGCTACAGAATACCAGCTTGGCGCAATTGCTCTTCTTTAGAAAACAAATGCGGATAATTGGTTTATGATGCTGGTGCGGAGTAGATTAATGCTGTTAGTTTTGCGGATCGTTTACCAAAGGAAGTTGCAATTGCTAATCAATCTTTTTGGATTGATTATTGCATTTACATGTAAGCCTAGACTCCGGCGCATGATAATTATAACATCTATTAGTCATGCGATTATATGCATGTATATCCAAGGAATGCTCCAGGAGTGGATCCAAAGCCACCAAGATCATGTTCTGATTTTAGATGCTCATGGTGTGGAATCTGCATCACCTTCGATTATTGAAGAATTGCGACAAATATATTTACCGGCTAGTTATTATGCGCAAGTTGCAGACTCTAGTTATTCTTATAATGTGGATGGAACGTATGGCCATTTGAATGGTGAATATGATCCAAGATTGTTGCCTGCTTTATGGCTAGCGTATATTTCTAACAACCTAGATAAGAAAGACGATATTGCAAATTCCAAGATTACAATTCCTTTCGATTGGAATACGCTACTAGATTTGAAACCTAAGTTCAGAACATCGCACAATGTTGAAATTAACAAAATCGATTGTCAAAAGATCAAAGATTTGTATAGATTAGACGACTCCGATATCTCTGATGTCTGCGATTCATTAGATGAAGCTCCTAGTGGGTACTTCAAGTTTAGAATTAACAAGTCTATTGATCATCCCACATCAGAAGAGGTAAGACAAATATTCGGCGCATCTTATTTATTACATACTGCACCTATACCAGATAGAGTTTGCATGCTTGGGATTGGACAAGATAATGGTGGACTAATTGTTCCTCTTTCTAGAAGTCCACGCGATGCATACCATAAAAATGATTTATCTTTTTTGCTACGAGACTATCTAGGCGGCATTTCTGAGTCCAGGAATATTACCAATGAAGAACGAATTAGTATCTCCTATGAAACACTGAGACTTAAAGGATTATTGAAAAATATATATTCTAATGTATCATATTTATCAGATGAAAACCTAACTCGCGATGTGCTTAGACCTATCAGATATGGATACAATGCAAGTTTGTTGAGTAAAGCAGACTTCATGTTCGATTCTAATGACTACCGAAGCCAACTTCAACATAGAGTGACATATGCTTACAAAAACTCGTTGGTCAATAAATTAGATAGGAAGATGTTGAACTGCATGAACTCTGCAAAGAACAAGAGAGGCTTCCAAAAATACTTCCATGAAGCTACTATCCTAGGTAGGAGTGGTGGAAATCATTATGATTGGAGATTTTTCAAGACTATGAATTACTCAAATTATGAAAGACAAGCTATTTTACATCGTTTAACCAGAGCATGGTTACGTTTTTCAAATACTATTGGCATCAGAACATGGCTTGCACATGGCTCTATGTTAGGGTGGTATTGGAACGGGATGAATATGCCTTGGGATCAAGATCTTGATGTTCAAATAACTATGGGTTCTTTATTAAAATTGGCAAGAAATTATAATCAGACTTTGGTTGTGGATTTGACTGATGATTCTAGCTTAAATCATGGTACTGGTTCGTATTTAGTCGATATTGGGTCTACTTATTTCAGTAGAGAAAGAGGTAATGGCAGAAATACAATCGATGCAAGATTTATAGATACGGATACTGGATTCTACGTTGATATTACTGCATTGGCGTTCACAAATGCAGCAAAGCAAATAGCCATTAAAAATAAGCAATTTACGGAGTTTAATCAAGTTTTGGACCCCGAATTCATGGCGAAAGAAAGTTCCCATACTATTCTGAAAGATGAACTATACAATGATTTATTTGCTAAGAGGCGAGCACTCTATAATAGTCAAAATATTTTTAATTGCAGAAACAATCACTTCTACACGTTAGAGGATTTAAATCCATTGGTACCTACTATCTTTGAAGGTGTTATTGCCAATGTACCTTCAAATTTCAAACAAATGTTACAACGAGAATATAATCGTGGTATTCTTTACTACCAGTATGCCTCTCATACATTCAGACCTGTTTTGGATTTATGGGTGCCAAGCAAGATCTGCAGGAATGATCCCATTGGCAATAAGTGTCTCCATAAAGAAACATTATTAGAGGCGGAACATGCTAGGCCCTTGACCAGCGTTCATAGGGATGAAATGCTGAGACCTAACGGTAAAGAATATAGCATGAGAGATGAATTGAACCCTTTTAGATTGGATCGGTGGATTATCCAGCGGGGCCAAAAACTAAAACAACTTTTACCGTCGTGAAGTTTTTATGAAATTAATGATATATATTCTTTTATTATTTACATGCAAATATTTATTTTTAAGCTTCTTATTTCATTGAATCTAACAGCTTTACTTCTACACTTCTTTCGTCCAGCTGTCTTGCATCTCTCCCACCGTTAGCGATGTTTGTAGTCATTCTGGAAATGGGCCACATTATGCCCACCACTTTACCTACTACTAACGCCTGACTTATGGGACCAAAATTATTCGAATCTATAGAATGAAATGCATTATCCCCTTCAACCCACAAGTGATTTCTGGGTACCTTGGCTTGGGGTTTTGGATATGGTGGGCTCTTGGTCAATATCGTATCTCCCTGCAAGCCTACGACCCTTTTCGTTACTAACTTCTCCGGCTCTTGTGGTGACCTGAACATTATAACATCACCCCTGTTTAGCGAATTAGGTTTCTTCAAGTTGAACTTTTGAACTAATGCAATGTCCTTAGTGCTATTTTCCGTTCCTGGATTTAACGTAGGTGACATGGATATTCCTGATATTTGGCATGGTTGGTACAAATGATTTGCAAATGTGTAAATAACGGGAAACCACGTCAAAGTCACCAATGTGGTCTTCACAGAATGTGGTATTCTCGTGAAATATGACATCTCCAACGAATGATAACTACTCTGTTAGGGTTAAATTCAAGAAAGTAAAGTACCAATTTTGTTCTGTCATATTTGAGCGGGTCAATTTTTTTTTCAGTAAAAACACTTCAACAATCTGCTGCAACTTTTGCCAAATACAAATTTGTTGATAATCTTTTTTTTAGATTATTTTCTTTTCAACGGTTTATACACAAGTACATAAAAGATGTCTGAACCACAAGGTGGACTTCTCGATCAGTTGTTGCTAGAAGATATCGCACGTCATTGTCCACAACAGTTTTTAGCGTTCCATCAATGTATGGCTAAACCTGGGTCGGACCCAAGGCAATGTGGATCTGAGCAATACAATTTAGCTGGGTGTATTAAGAAAGACGTTCCAGCGTTTCAAAAGATACAAGGCGTATGTGCTGGCAAATTACAAGCTTATGAAGCATGCTTGAAGATGTCAGGTAGTAACACCAGCAGGTGCTCAGATGATTTACAGAGCTTGAGAGACTGCGCATTTGGCACGCTAGATAAATAAATAGCAAAATAGCATTGATTATGGTTATAGACATTAGATATGTTACATTAGATTATTGTCATGAAATAAAACTTCGAATGAACTTACTTATCTTATATATTAGTATACAATAAAGCCAAATACGATGATGAAGACACTGTTCAGACCCTATGTAGTCCATTAACGTCTGTATTTTGCAGCGAGGTTTGCCAATCTGATATCAGACAAATGCACATTCGTTACCTTTCTAATATCAGGCGATGCATCGTGGGACTCTTCAATCTCGTGCTCATGGTGCAACAATTCATGTTCTATATCTTCCTTATGTTTGATCAAAACGTCTGGATCCTGGTTGGCATGATACTTCTTCCAATGGTGCTCTTCATATTCGGTTTCGAAATCCAAGTGGTGGCCTTGGCCGTAGCCAAAATCGGGCAATTCCTTTCCTTTATTGGAGTAATCTCTCCATTCTTCTAGAGACACTTCCCCATCCCCATCGGTGTCGATGAGCTTGAGAATTGAGTTCACAACGTATTGTTTTGCATCTTCGGTTATCGTCTCCTGTTGATGCGAATGATCACCCATTCCCGATCCGTCTCCAACCACTGACTCTCTCAATAACCCGTACAAGTTGAGAATATCGCTCTTTGACCAGCGGCCCTTATTCTGCAAGTCATGAAGTTTGAAAAAAGAATCTGCGTCATAATGATCCAAGTGATGTTCTTCCATCATATGCCAGCTTTGCCAGCTCAAACCATCTGGCTTTTTGTTAACTTCTTTATGGCTTCCGTGCGCAGCAACCTGTGCTATCAAAAAAGTTAATATGTAGCACGTTATCTTCATTATATATGCTTTTATGTCAATTATCACCGATTTGCTGAACAGATCACCAAGTTCTGAGAAGAACGATCGAAAACCCATATTCGATCACGTGCTGATACATTATTCTCAAGACCCCATAGTCTGACCACGTTTGAGTCAAAAGCTATTCGATTGAGAACATAGAAGAGTGAATTGCTATCGATGAGTGACTCTAATACAAGCAAGAACCCCAATTTGACAAACAAGGCTAGTGAAGCTCGAGTTGGGAGAGCAAACCAAAGATATAATCCAGATACAGGAGCAAGAATGGTAGCAGGGTGTATTTGTTTAAATTCGGAAAAAGACAAAGTGATAATGATTCTGTCAGCAGCACATAAGAACCGGTGGGTATTTCCTAAGGGAGGAATTGAGTTAGATGAAGGGGAAGATTTTGTTGTTAGTGCTGTCAGAGAAACATGGGAAGAAGCTGGGTGCGAGGGTAAAGTATTGAACAAATTGCCAGTTGCCCTAGATTCCAGAGGACAAAAGGCCCCTTTATTGGAACAGGGACAAAATTTCGACCCCAATAAAGTTATACCTAAGACAGAGTTTCATTTCTACGAATTATTGGTGGATGACTTGAGTTCTGAATGGCCAGAGCAGAAAAAGAGACAAAGGAGATGGTGTACATATTCGGAAGCTAAGCACGAATTGTTGAAGGCTAAGAGACCAGAATTAGTTGAGGCCTTAGACCTGTGCTCCATTGCTAGGGACACCGAAGGAAAAAAGGGGGTTGACGAATATTAACGTTGTATTATATATGTGTATTTATATATGCGGAATATGTCTATTTGAAGAGTCCGCCCATTAAATTAGCTAGCATATTTTGTCCGCCTTGAGAACTGCCTAGGTTTAAGCCGAAATAAAATCTACCCAAGTATTCAATTGGCGCTAAACTATCATACTTAACCAAAACACTCTTGTATTCGTCGTATAATTTCATAAACTTGGGACCGGCATTTTCTTTGGCGAGGGTAATTGCTAACAATTGTAGGAAATTGATCATCCGATATTGAGAATCGGAATAATAATATATTTTCGATCCACTTTCCTCCACAACTTCGTAGTCCTTATTGCTAGCAGTGAGTTTAGACATAAACTTATCAATTGATTCTTGTACAAACTTGATATTTTTCAAGTATGAATAATTTATAATGGCCCTGCTTAAGAACACACCAGGATCAACAGAGTCCTTGGTTTTTTCAAACCATTCATAAAGGAAGTCAACGTAAGGTGGCAAGGAGTCATGGGTACCTAATATCAAGTGTGTTTCGGCATAAACGAACAACTTTTGTCTTTCTTCTTCTGTAAGCTTGGTCGATTCATCCTTCACGCTATTTAAAAACTTCACCCCAAATACATAATGCAAATCTGAGTCCCCAAACTTCGAATTGTCAGAAGCTTGCGACCAGCTGATACTTTGTTTTGATAAATCTGGCAAGCTAGGATCGGTATCCGGTAATAAGTTAATCAATTCGATCAATTTCAACTTATAGTCCTTATTTCCGCCATCGTTGGTACATTTGATATCGCCTTCACGGTAAACAGTTATTAAATAGGTTATTAAGTCACTAGCTGATGCATATTCCTTGTTGGTTGACAAAATCGAAGATCCTTGGTATAGTAAATCAATAGCATCCTTGTATTGGCGAGACTTAATGTACCTGTTTGTAATTGTTCTCAATGTTTGATGGGCTTCATAATACTCACCACTTTCTATCTTAGATTTAAAACGAAGTATAGTTCTTTGTAGTTTTGCATCACTCATGTTGCCTTTGCTGTTATTGCTTAATTGTTTCTTACGTATATAATATATATCAAGTCAAATGTACTTGGTGGCATGAAAAATCTCCATTTGGTGTCCTGTATATAAATATGACACTAATAGAGGATAGTTTTTTTGCATCTTTCCTAATAGATGATTATTCGAAGAATACGCCAAGGGTTCTTCGGTTAACCATCAAACAAGGTTTACACAACATTGAGCATAACTAGTTTACAAAATTTTCTTGAACTAGTACCTAAACACAATATTTATGTATATATCTCCAAATCAAGTTTAATTTTCTCTAGTACTTTCATTGGATCCTTCGAATGTAGCCACTTTTCGTTTCTCCCTTGTTGTCGCTTGGTGGCAGTCTTAGTATGAAGATACCCACTTAACTCGTCATGCATGGCAATGAATAATGGCTTACCATTTCTGAAAGATAGATTAAATTCTTGTAGTTCCTTGATCCAGGTGTTGAGCTTCACGGACGAAATATTGTCGATAAGCAAGAGCCGCAATCTGGGAAATTGGAAATTATAGTCGATTGGAGTCATTATGGATTTTGCAATGCTTGAATTGAAAATCAAAGCACAGTCTAGTTTTTCCAATTCGACTGACTTGAGAGAGTACCTAAACTTGTCCAAGAGAAAGTAAATGATCTTACCAAATAATACCAATCCTCTCTTGCGTTTGAAGTTTAGCTTTTCAAACTTAGCTATTAACTGTGTTGAAAAATAGTCGGTAAACAAGGAATTATACTTGGTTTTTGCTAGAGTCAAGTTACTATGGATTCTCGTTTGCATAATTGGGTTGTCTGAATACACCTGGAAGTTCTCAATGTTGGGATGGTTTTCGGTATTCTCTATTACCCTGAGCATTTCCTCTAGCTCTTCCAAATTATTAAAATTGTGCTCCTTAAAGTCAACAAATAAAGATATGGACTTAAGATTGGGGGGAAGATGGGATAAATGAGCTATCATTTTGACGTTTCTTCCATTCAAGTTAAGGGTGTGTAGTATTCTGAAATGCGGCAAGCTTTCATGTAGAACCATATCAAATTCTGTCAATTTAAACTTACCGCTGAATCCTGGGTGCATCTCAAGTTCTTCGTACCCCAAATAACGACCTCTTCTATTACACGAAGTTATGACGTTCAAAACTCGAATATTGTTTCTCACGGCTTCCTTGGTGCTGATGAACTTTAAGCGGTCAATCCCCAGAGTCCCATTTTTCCTACCCAGAAAAATGCATCCATAACCTGTGTCATCTTTGAGCATTAAAGGGTTAATGGTGTATGCCATATGTATATAATTTTCGTATAGTTCTTTACAAGTAAAGATCATATTTAACAAGTTACTGGTATTAGATACTCGATTCGCTCCTTGTGTTCCCGAACAGGTGCACACAAAGTATAGTATTCTTCTAATAACCATAGTAGGTAGATCAAGGAGATTTATCTCCTGTATTTTCTGTTCATTCTTAGCCATTACTAATTCACTAATAGTTACGGTTGATTCTGAATTCATGATACTTGCAACTATTTGCAGCTATTGCACAAACACCAAAGTATGCCTTTTGATGTCACACAGCAAAATATTTCAAAATAATAATGTTTTAGTTATCCTCAAGGGGATATTTTAATACGATCCACCCTCTTCCCATATATCAGTATGTAGCATATTTGTGGTTTATTGACTTGGAACCGTATAGTGTTTGCAGAAGCGTGCGGCTCGGAGTAGCCTCTGCCATTTTTGGCCGGGTCAAAAACTCTTCCGGGGATTAATCGGAAGAAATAAATTCTTCTTTGGCAAGTAATAGGGCAAAAGTCATATCATTCTTCGAAGTTCAAGGATATATACTTATATAATACAACAATGAGACCAGCTACCAGATTGTTGAAACACACTCCACTCATTAAGTTTATTGGTGGTCCCCACCAAGCTCCAAGTATGTTAATGTCCACAATCTGCAAATCGGCTCCGATGGATCAGACACACGGAATGCAAATATGCAATGTTTAAAGAATATTACTAACTATTATCTCTAGAGAATGTCTCGCATGCAACCAAGGCTCATCCTTGTGCTCCTGATGGACAATTACCGGGAAGCGTCGGTTCTTCATCTTCGGACTCCTCATATTTCAACAGTAACCCAATAGAGCCAAAGGAAGGTGTAGCCTTTTCCAGATCGCAATTGTCCAAGAGGTTCAGGTACAATCCCCCAAGCCAAGCAGAAATTGAGAATATTTCTAGTGGTGGTGCTGAATATGTTTTTTAAGAAGTTGTATGAAAAATCACAGCTCGTCCGCCGGATAATAGACCTGTGTCTTTCAGAGTTGTTTGCTAGAGAAGCGTTAATTAGATTGTCATGAGAGCATGATGTCGACTGTTTGTTAGAAGACTCCATGGATTTTTCACAGATCCATAAAATATGCCATTTTTGTATTTTCCACCCATATATAATCCCAAAAACATCATATAAAACATTGACGTACACGATACCTGCTGAGGATATGAGATTCAGCTCAGAATATTGTAATATATCCTCTAATTAGCTTGTAATTGTAGCTATCGCCTCCTGGTCTATCTTAGGTGAATGTTCTTGCTTATGTAATATGGGCTACAATCGACAATCAAAAGTTGAACTCGATTTGTTTGCCACTCTAGTTAGGGAACTCTATAGAAAGAACACTATTTATACCAATTGGGCTTGATATTATCTGTTTAAGTAGATTATTCGTGTGGAATTGATTCATATCCCAAAGGACAAATAGTAAAGCATAAAAAAGCATCAACAAAATGGATCACGATCCTTTCAGCTGGGGAAGACCTCGTAACGACGTTTATGGACAATACAACCATCAAATTGCCAATGCATCAATTAATAATGATTCGGATAGTAGCAACTTAGCTAACTTTCCAAAGATGAATACACAACAGCCTATAATCACCGGTACTTCGGTCGTTTCATTGAAGTTTAAGGACGGAATAATTATGGCCGCAGACAACTTAGGATCGTACGGGTCCTTGCTTAGGTTCACCAACATGGAGAGATTAATTAGAGTTGGAAAGGAGACTATTGTCGGGGTTTCTGGGGATATTTCAGATATGCAGCAAATTGAGAGGTTGTTGGAGGAATTGGAAATCTCCGAAGAGGTGTATGACAACGATGGTGGCCATTTCTTGAGAGCACCACACGTTCATGAGTATTTGTCGAAGGTTTTGTATAATAGAAGATCCAAGATGAACCCATTGTGGAATGCCATCATTGTGGGAGGGTTCAACGACGACAGTACCCCATTCTTAAGATATATCGATTTGTTGGGTGTCACCTATGGATCCTCTACCTTGGCTACCGGGTTTGGTTCCCATTTGGCAATCCCCTTGCTAAGACAATTAATTCCTTCCGACCCTGATTACGAAAAGGTCACCGAAGAACAAGCCAGAGAAACCATATTGAACTGTATGAGAGTCTTATTCTATAGAGATGCTAGGTCCTTGGATAAATTTTCATTGGTCACCATAAAGAAGGGTGAAGAACTCAAACTAGAAAAGGGTTTAAGATGTGAAAACCAAAGCTGGAAGTTTGCCCAGGATATTAGAGGTTACGGTAGTACCCAACTTTAGTACCTATGGTCTATCATATATAATTGCAATAGTTATAAAATTTAAGTAATCGCACCATCGTAGTTACAATTATTCATCCCGTACAATGACAATACTTCGTCCCGATATTTTAGATGTCTAAGCGCGTCTGCCTTACCCACAGATACGCCGTTTCCTACTCCCCAAATAGAGGCATACCTTCGGTAAATAGGTACACAGTGAAATTCGCGTAATTGTACTTCCTGTTCCATAGGGGGCCCTTAAATTTCAGAATACGCAAAATGTTCTATTATTATCTATATTCCTCATTCGTCCGTAAGATATATCCTCGTGTGTGCTGCTATAATGTATGAGTATAGAATTGAGGCTGTAGACTATTTCACTATTCGAATATCCCCACAATTTCTTTTTTTTTTTCGCAAGACTATATTACTTTACCTCATTTTAATCAATAAAATCAGCCCAATCAAGCAAAATAGACAAATAGGAATATAGTGCCTTCCTTTAGCAGAAAAGGCCATTTGAAAGTTGTATATTGGAAGTCATCGAGTTTCGATTTTCGGTTTTCGGTAGATAATCATTAACGTATTTCTAGATAATTGCCATTGAGGAGCACAGTCGATAAACAATTGTGGAATATGAGTTTTGAATTGACATTTTTAGGTGCATCTGGAGGCCCGATAGAAGGGTCTACATGTTCGATATTGTTAAAGTCAAAGGACATATCGTATAGCGATATTGTTGGACAGGGTCTAACTAATGAATTGATATGCATTGACGCAGGAACGGGTATGGGCCAGCTAAGTGAAATTATATTTAACGAGACCAATGGTCTTCCACCACAGAGTAAATTACTACGCATGTACAATGACATGTTACCGTTACCGGCATACTTCAAGACACAAGTGACGCATCCGTTTGCGGGTCTACCGAACACCATCTCACCCTACGAGCATTCGCTACGAATATTCAAAATGGTGAATAATTACTTGATATCGCACCCACATATGGACCATATTGCCGGTTTGATAATAAATTCTGCCGGCTTTGATAAGTCGTCTCCCAAGAAAATACATAGTTCTATTAATACCGCCAATGCGTTGCAGACACATATATTCAATGGCTTAATTTGGCCGAATATGCATGACTATGGCATATTGAAATTAATTCCCAATAACTACTGGCAGAATTTTGCAATTAACGATACTTACTCAGTTACCATGTTTGATCTTTCCCATGGGAAACTTTGTAGACAGCCAGATGCAAAATTGGTAGAGGTCACCAAGTCTAAAGATTTCCTAAATGAGGAAGATAGCACTATTACGCATTATGAATCCTCCGCTTTTTTAATCACTCATAAGTTAAACAATAAAAGCATTTTAATATTTGGTGACTTTGAATCTGATTGTGTTTCAAAATTAAGCAAGAATCGCCAAGTATGGAAGTATGTTGCCCCGATGTTAGTGGGCCCATCAGCACCGCTAAAAGGGATTATCTTGGAATGTTCCTCTTGCGAGAAGTTATCTACGAGCGAACTATATGGCCATATAATGCCCCAGCACCTAATTAACGAATTAATAACTTTGAATGAAGAATGTTTGGCATTGCTTCCGCCACACAACCAAGAAACTAGTATGTTAAAAGGTTTCAACATAGTGGTAAATCATGTCAAAGAAAGTCATGACGGATTAAGGGATCCACGACATGAAATACTCCATGAATTAGAGTTACTTAATGATAAACACAAACTAGGTATTCACTTCTCAATTGCTTTGACTGGAGTTTCAATTACGCTCTAGACATAGATTGACTTATTTGCTGGCATTTTAGATAGTTTTGATACTATAATATTGGATTAAAACTCAAGTCAATTTTACTGTTAGATTTCTTATTTTATTTGAACTTTTCTGAATATAGACTACATATAGAGGTAGAGAAAAGTTGTAAAAGCAAACAAAAAATTTAGTATATCTATTGATCGAGCATTAAATTATTTAGTTAACCTTCATGTATTTCAATACATTTAATTTACTTGATAGCCCTCAGAAATCAAGCTAGAATGTAAATCAAATGGCAACGATTCTTCATCTTCATTATTAGATACAACATCGAGAACTTGGACTTTACCTAAGCAAACCTCAGTTTCTGTCACATCTGTCTTGGTAACATCAAATTGAAGCTCCATTGGGAACAATGAATCTTCGTCTGGTGAAGAAAGGGAAAACTCAAAAGACCCTTGTGGGTCATCCAAAGAGATTGAATTAATCGAGAAGACCACTCCGTAATCGGTTATGTCGTAGGCTATATTCTCTGACTCTTCCTTCAAATTAACATCTTGCGAAGCCAAGGGCACCAAAATCTTTATGTTTTCTAATGATCCTTGACTTTGATGAGATTCAACGTAGCTTGAAGTTAATTCGTATTCTAAAGTGACATCCGCAACACCATCGTTCGAACTTACCCACGCGGTAATTACAATTGGTAACAAGCTAGAGTCATCATTTTTACCAACAACTCTCCATCTTAAAACGCCCAATGATTGATCATTTGATGGAAAAGGCTTGGTCTTATCTTTTAATCCAATAATATTTTGCTGAGTAAATAAATTACGATCAACGTTTGGATGGGTCTTATACTGAACACCGCTAGATTTGTCTCCAGTTTTCAATAAAATTTTAGAACTGGCTAACTCTGAGTTATTAATTCTTAATTGCAAATCACCCTTAACTTCCGACTGGACAACTGATCCTTCACGAGATAATTCAGCAGTAACTCTTTCATTGATTGTAATTAAAATACCATTATTTGGTACCTTCTCTGCCTGTGGAACTGGGGACGCAGATTGCGAGATTGGTGTCGCAGATGGGAGATTTGGAATCTGTGATTGTGATTGTGGAGTAACAATACGGTTAAAGCTTGGTTGGTTTTGCGTGAGTAATGGTTGGTTTTGCTCAGCAACTTTACTAGTCTTCTTACCCAATTGCAACCCACCCCTTGATGATACAGGCTTCGAGCCTAAAGTAGTATTTGAAGCTGGCTGTTCAATGCTTGGAGTTGGTTGATAGGTTGATTGGTTAGCCGCGTTAAACTGGTTTTGATAAGAATCGTAACCGAAAGAAGAATTTATTATAGGAGCGTTACTTTGCTCTAAGTTACGACGAGCCAATTCTTTTCTTTGGATTTCCTTTGCACGTCTCTTTCTCTCTTCTGTGGCTTCCAACTCCTTATTCCTTTCAATGATTTCTTGGATCTTTTCTTCATGCGAATCCATCTCCAAGAATGTTTGAACTTGAGATAAAGTAAGGTTCTCCTTGAATCCTAAATTGATAATCTCATCAAAGGCACTCAAAATTTGGAATGCATTTTCAAAAATTTCTCTCTCGTCAATAATCCGTAACATGTTACTAACTGTTGAAGCAAATAAGTGTAATGTATCAATATCTTGTAAAATATTGGAATGCTTGTTTGTGATCAAAACTATGTAAAACTCCTCTAACGGTTGATAGACATATCTAACGTGTTCATCTTCAACCGTCGTATGTTGTGATCCAGAATTGGAAATCAAACTTGGGAAATTGGCTAACAACGCAGTGATTCTGTCTTTCGTCACATCTCTAAATTGTCTGGACAAAAGTGCCTTACCACCACGAGTACATATAGATGCAGCTAAAACAACCATCTCGTTATTATTCTATTCAATGGAAGAAACGTGAAAAATAGTATTCTATAATAGTAAAACTTTTTTAATTCAGTATAACAAAAAAAAGCAAATATATCCAATGATTCCGCTTCAATTTACTCTAAGTAAGATATATCTCTTTTAATCTCTACCAATTGAAGATAAATTCCTTCAAACTAGATTACTTTACCACTGTTTTTTCAAGTCGATCCCATTCGATTCGTGTCAACAAAATTACCTGCCAAGTCGTGTACCTGTACAATTTTTAATACCTGTTTCCTTATTCCTTCCTTTCAATACTTGAAAGATGAAAGCTAGGCTAGTATAGACATGATTGAATCAGCCTTATTGTAAGTAGCAAAGGGGAGATCGAGAAACCCCTTTAAGAACCAAAAAAAATAGAATGATATTCAAAAAAAAAGGAATTGACACGGACAGGAATTGAACCTGCAACCCTTCGATCTGGAGTCGAAAGCTCTACCATTGAGCCACCGCATCACCCTTGATGTTTATTTTTCTGCAATCGTATATGCCAATAAGCATGGAAATGAGTTTACTTAGCCATGAACAAAGCTAAGGTATGTTATATAAGGGCAGTTTAAACATACAAGACACATATTATGTGTCTAAATTACACAGCATTCTCAAAGTGAATAGCTCTTAAACTATTTCGTATGTCATGTAGTAGTAAGAACTCTTTTTTTTAACAATTTACAATGGTTTTGTAAATATATACTCCAATTTATACTAAGTTCGTTAATATCACCGGTCATAGAAGATGGGTATTTCTTACTTACTAGTGCTTTCAAATTAATGGTATTCTCAAAAACTTTTGCTTTTTGTTCAAGGGACATTTTAATGAAACTTTGGAGAGAGCACTTAGATAGAATTTCCTTATATTGAAACGGATTCATTCCACACTCATTCAAAAATATCTCTTGCTCCGATTTGCAAGTTAAATTTACATCAGCCATATTATACGCTTCTTCATGACCAAGTTTTGTTACCCACTTAGGTATCGATTCGTTATCGCATAACATTGTATTAATACCCATTACCATACATTGCAATTGAAATTTTTGTAATTCTTTTAAATTAGCTTCATTCTTTAAATACTCTTCATTTATCTCAATAAGCGTATATAGTCTTATATAGTCTGATTTTGACTCCATTAAATTCAGTATTACTATATTATTCCCATTGGTATTTGATTGCGAAATTTTTTCACAACTTATTATAATAATTGCAGATTTTACATTAATTACAAAATCGACGTCATTTACTCCTTTGTCAAGATCAACAGGTAAAAGATTTATTTCATCAATGTTTTGTAAAAGATCATGCTGTGAATCATATATAGCCGAATTTGCTAAGACTAATTTTGATTGCAAAGGTATCTGTAAGTCTCTCGGTTGCAAAATAATTTTCGCGGTCTGGCTGGTATCACCGTTCATTTCTCTCTCAGGTTCATGCATTGGATGCTTTATATTTCGTTTTTCGGGTGATTCAACGATACATAGTGTTTGTGAATATGGTTCCTCATTTGATTTGTGAAGTTTCTCAGTAGAAGTATTTTTTTTTCTCTTTTTGGATGATGGTAAAGTAGCAATAGTACTATCTGATAGCACTGAAGAAGCGCCACAAGAAGTAAACAAGTTCTCTAACCCACAGTTTGAGAGATTCGGATCCAAATTGGTTTGTTCAATTGGAGAAATAATTAAAGGTTCATCGTCAACTAAGGTAGAATATTTAGCTAGATTCAAGTTCGTCGCTAGATTATCACATACTCGGGCAGGATGGGGTAAAGTCAAAGAATCATCAAAGAAACGACCGATATCTATACTATCGTTGATATTAATTGGATCAGTAGCTATTAGTTGCGCCATGTTCATATCCCTTTGTTGGAAAATTGGTTCGAGTATGCCTTGAAAAAACAAATCTTTCTTTTGTTCAATGAACTCTAATCGATTAGACTTGTAGTCACAGCGAATACACAGTAGAAGATATCCCTGACAGACGGAATCAAGCTTAAGTTTTTCCTTTACTAATTCGGCAACGTTGGACGAACAATCGCCTAACAATTCTGGTATATCAATTGGTTCCTTAACAATTCCTCCGTCAAGATTACTCCTTGCTACTGACAGCGGCAACTTATTAAACGGACTAATCAATTCATCATGATCAATGATATACTTATGAACTGTTTCTGTAGCATATATCGGTGGTAATTTAATTTTTTTGGCTGTAGTACATTTTTTCAACAAGTTACAGGCAGATTTATTTATCTTTAATTTTTCATTTAAACAAGGAATCTTCCTTTCATGGTTTGTGGTTTCATCGATTATCTCCAGTTCATCAAACAAACCATCTAAATAGGGGTATATTAATTCTACAAACATATTGAAAACAACATAAAATGTAAATATTGATTTATTGCAACAGTGAGAATTATGCGATTATATACATATACACCTAAGTCTCTTTCTTTACATGAATATCCATTTTAATATCTCCCTTGTTAGTCGATGACTTCCTAACAAGCTTTTTCTCTTTAAATAACTTAGACAATTCTCGTTCAATTTCCAGAATTAAATCATCATAACCGCAAGATTTCGATCTCACCCTAGCTTCCCGCAATAATCTCTCCGCCTTGTCATACTGCGATAAATGCAAGTTAACCACTCCCAATCCGTATGTGGCAAGGGCAACTGTTTCGTTGATGGTATTATTATTGGATATTATATCCTGCGGTAAATTTTTCGCAAATTCAAGGACAGATTCATACGATTTGATAGATAATTGTATACATTTATCCTTATGATCGATAGCATCTTGGTAATCTTGTTGCTGTTTTTTGTCGATCATTTCGTTAACTTTTTCTAATGCTTCGCTTCCCTCCAACTCTTGGGGAGAAGAATTCCTTACCTCGTCGTAAGCGTAGCCCGCATCCTCAAAAAACTTTCTCCTGAAGGCAATTTCTTTCGATTCATATTCTTCTGCCTGCAAGTATAACAAAGATGCTAAGTTACATTGCGACATCAATACCTTATGGGGTTCCACATCAGCAAGAAGCATCCATTCGGTCATAGAAATCTTCACCTTGGAAGCCATGGCCAAGTCCCCGGTGGAAATACAGATGGCAGTTAACAAATCCATGGCATTAAAGAACTCATCTACAAATGGTTCCCACGCTGATGGATTCTTGTTGATAGTTGTGGTGATGCCATTGTTGCTGATTTCAATCGAATTGTGATCTATGGTGGCCTTGTAATCAGATGAAGATGAGGGCGTGTTCGATGTGAGCTGAGCAATATTGCCATTAGGGCCCAACTTCTTGTGCACCTCGTCTTGGGCAATCAACATATGCGTCATCAATATAGCCTTCGACAACTGGGGATTGGCCTTGTTCAATTCCACCAACTTTATGGCCAACCTCAAGTCCTTCTGGATAAGATGGGCCCGGTGATCCCTCGATTTGATTCGTTTGGCATCCTCCGTATTTGGTGCTGCCGTCAACACTTTCAAGTATAACGTCGCAACCTCGTTGTAGATGAACGCAGCATCCTCCATCATGTCCAATCTCTCGAACATCTCCCCAATCTTCAATTGAATACCCGTGTATTCGTCGCTCAAACTGTCGAGCTCAATCTCATTGCAGTGGTCAATCGCCTCAAGATAGTATTTCAACGCCAACTGATAGTCATTTTCTCCCTTATCCGACTCTGCCCATAACCCCTTCCGTAATATCTTCGCTACCGATGACGGGAACGTATGTTTAGGCCACCACATATAATAAGCGTATGACGTGAAAACTCCAACCCCAAGCACACCGTAGAGGATTCGCTTAGTCCATGAGGTTCTGGGGGCCCGATAAGCCTGGTATTGCTGAAATTGGTAGTTATACTTAGAATTCCAACGCACGGCCCTGGGCAACCGAGCCTTCAATAATCTCTGGTTTATTCTATTCATACTACGACGTTTCTGTAGTTCCCTACTTAAAATACAGATTCTGATATTTCTGGCTTAATTTCACCCTAGTGCGCACGCAACTGGCCAGGCCCATCGATTCTCAGGTTCAAGCCGCCACTATACGCCTAAGCCAGGGATAAAGAACCCTCAAACCCTACCACAGGCACAGATCCGAAGCATACTACATCCGAGATCCCGTTTAAGCCGTACAAACACGTCGCCGTCTCACGATGTCCAATATTATCTCGATTTTCAATCCACCTCCACCAAGATCGCTCGCAGAAGATAACTGCTTGCCGTGCACCGCCATCCAGTCGGTCATGTCCTTCGTCGGAGGCATCTATCTCAACCTGGGCCAGCTCTTCAAGGACTCCAAGGGCAAAATCAATCTACACAAGCACCCTGTCTGGTGGCAGAACTCCATCAGATCCATCGGTATCTTGTTAGTGGGTCTCGGGGCCTACAGAGCCGGCGAAGCGGCCCAGATCGTGTGGAAACGTCGTCTGGACTAACCCCGGCTAATGCCACAGCTTTACTCTACATCTGCGTCTGTTCCTGAGCCTCCCCAGCCCATCTCATCGCAGGCCTTCGCAGCTCTCCAATTCCGCTCCAGATTCCCCCAGATTCCCCCGTTTTCCTTCCAAATCTCGCCCACTGCATGCTTTACAGCCCTAATTCCACTTCCTATGTCATTTTGCTCCCTACAGCACTACTATCTGCAATATACCCTGCTTATATTGTTGAAGTGGCAATGTTGCTACAAGGTCGTGCACGGTCGTTCATTTTTAATTATATAAAAACAAACCCGGAAACCACTTTTTATGATATTTGTCATATAAATATATAGTAAATTCTATAATACAAGGTAAACGACCATAACCCTTTCTTTTAAGTTCATAACCCACGTTCTATAATTGCAAAATATAAGTATCTATAGGTATACTTTATGAAAGATATATTATAGGATGGAGCAACAGTTTTTGAATGTTGATTCACTGTTGGACCCGCAGTTACATAGTAATCTACAACAGGCAAGAATCATAAATAATAGCAATGTGTCGGGAAGCAATGGTGGAGATATAGGAAACAGTAACAGTAACACCAACCCCAGTGGAGGTAGCGGTGGCGGGACCCACACGCACGGAGGCCATAATGGGGGACACAGCGATGGGAATGGGGTGAGTCAGAATGATGTGAAGAATGAAGGGTTTGAGTTGTCGAATCCGTCGAATCCTGCGATTGCGACGGCACAAGCGATTTTGAACCACGATTCGACGTATGGGGGGCCGTACCAGTTGAACGGGATGGGCCACGGCCAGATGCAAAACGGTCCCATCCAAGGTCACCCCATGCAAAACAACCCGATGCAGGGTAACCATATTCCTAGCAACCCGATCCAGGGCAACACCATGGCGGGCAATCATATATCGACAGGCTCGATGCAGGGCAATTTGGGAAGTAGCTTGCCAACCAACTTGCCGGCAAATTTGCAGAACAATATGCATATGGCGCAGCAGCTCTCGCCGATGTCGATGCCGCAACAGGGAGATGAAGATGGCAAGTTGATGGCACCAATCCCGCCTTTGCACGTACAGCAACAGTTAGTGAATAACCTGCAGTTGGACGCGGAGTCGCCGGTAAAGCCAAACCCTCAGCTCGAACCCAATACCGTCGAGCAGATGCTTCGGTCCTCATGCACTAGGTGCAAAAAAGAATTTGACCAACCGATCATAATTCCGCAATCCAATGATAACATGCAAGGCCCCAAGCCGTTGGCAGAGCCCAAGATCTACAAGTTATGCCAGCATTGTCGAGACTTGCAGAGGAAAAGATCTCGTCGGTGGCAGAAGAAGACGAAGGATAAGTCTGGTGCATGTCGTCGGTGTGGGCTGGAGATTCCTGCTGATCAGCAGAAATTCGTGTTGTGTCCATCGTGTAGGGAGAACTTACGAACGAGAAAGGCAAATCGAGCGGCCCAGGGTAAATGTGTACATTGTTCGGGGCCACTTGATGCGTCTATTATCGCTGGCGACGAAAAGTCTCCCAAATTGAAAGAACGAGTCAAATCGGGGAATTTCAAGGTATGCCAAAGGTGTCGAGAGAATGATAAAATCAGACGAACGAACTTAGAAAGGAGAGGCCATTGCAATAGATGTGCCAAGTCGTTAGACCCGTCAGACATTGGAAAACACAAAGTGTGTGTAAACTGTCGTACGAGGAAGAAGAGATCCAACAATGGCGTCAATGATACCCCCAATGAAATATCGCTCATTAACAACAACGTTGGCATGTTGCCCAATGACCAAGCTATGGCCATGCTCTCTAATGCTGGAAACTTTGTACCCACAAACCAACACCCAATGGCCCAGTACAATCCTCAGCAGTTTGTCCAAGCACAAGGCCAACCGCAGGCACCCAACCAGGTTCAAGCCCGTGTCCAGCAACAGTATAACCAAGCTTTTGCTCAGCAGCAGGCTTTTAATCAAGCTATGGCACAGGCCCAAGTACAGGCGCAACAACAACAACAACAGCAACAGCAACAGCAACAGCAACAACAACAGCAACAGCAGCAGCCGTCGCAGCCCCTGAAGCAGCAAATGCAACAGCAGCAACAACAACAGTTTTCGCAGCAACACCAACAGCAGGCCGCTAATAGGGCTGCTGTAGAGTTTCAAAATGCAATGGCTGCTGCAACTGCACATCAGCCAAATATTGGCTCGGGTAATGGAAATTAAAAGTTGAAAATACGGAACGATTATCTTAGGGTTTATTATGTACTAATAACTATACTTTATATATATATATTCAGGTGAATCTTGTATATTAGTTTTTTTTAAATATATTCTATTTATTAGTGTGTGTACAATTTGGTAGCCCCAGGTAATCGCGGGTTAAATAAAGTAGATAATTTTTGACAAGGGAAGTTCAACTTTAACCATAGCCTTTAAGTACTGTTCTACGAATAATAGGAATAAATCAGGGTAATTTGTTGAAGATTGACTATTAAATAAATAAAAGACTTCAAAATGATGCGATTGAATAACAATTCCCTGACGTCGTTGGGGTCCAATAAAGATAAAAAGCTACCCCCAATTCCTAAGGAACAAAGTAATAACGAGGGAAATCTGGAACTTGCATGGGCAGATGATCAGATATTGGAATCAAAGACATTGAAACGGAAGAATTTCAAGAAATTGTCTCTCGAATCGCCATCCACAACGACAGGCCCAACTGGAATAGGCCTGCAAATTGGATCAGCAGATACAAGTTTAAGAACCCCTCCGAATTCTAGAAACCACAGAGCGAGGCCAGCACCGTTGATGAGTTTGAATAACAATATGCAACAGAATAAGATAAATATCAATCAGAGTAACAGGAATATTGATCCGGATGCACACTCGTCGACAGACATTATAATAAACCATTTTTCGAACTTGGAATTATCGAATATGAATCAAAAGAATACGGCCACCGGTGGTAGGAAAAGACAGACGGTCATCTCGTCGATATCTCCCACGAAGTCGAGTGCATCGTCGCCGGGAGATGCGACTTTGAATAGCATAAATTTGAAAGACCAGCAATCGCCAATCGCAACGACTTCTTCCCTAAAACTAAACAATAAGGACTTGTTGACGTTGAAAAGTTTAGGATCTGGTAATTCGGGTACGGTGACGAAGATCCTTCATATCCCAACCCAGAAAACTATGGCAAAAAAGATAATTCATATTGATCTGAAGAGTGTTATACAAACCCAAATTATAAGAGAATTAAGAATATTGCATGAGTGCCAGTCCCCGTTCATCATAGAATTTTATGGAGCATTTATTAACAATAATAACACCATAGTTATATGCATGGAATATTGTAATTGCGGATCTTTAGATAAGATATTGCCCCTCTGTGAACCTAAGCAATTCCCATTATTCGTTTTGAAGAAGCTATCATATGCCATATTATCGGGGTTGACCTACTTGTATAGCACGCACAAGATCATACATAGAGATATTAAACCTAGCAATGTTCTAATGACTCACAAGGGAGAGTTTAAATTGTGTGACTTCGGGGTTCTGAGAGAGTTAACGAATTCCTTAGCGATGGCTGACACGTTTGTAGGAACGTCAACTTATATGTCCCCAGAAAGAATTCAAGGATTGACTTATGGCGTGAAATCAGATGTTTGGTCAATGGGATTAATGTTGATAGAGTTAGCCAAGGGGTCGCCTATATGGGTGGATGACGGCGAAGAAGAAGGTCCCCAGGGGCCTGAGGGCATCTTAGATTTGTTGCAGAGAATTGTTAATGAATCACCTCCATCATTAACTAATAAAACTAACCCGATTACTAGTTCACCATTTGACAATTTATTATGTGGTTTTATTGATTCGTGTTTAATCAAGGATGACAATTTAAGGAAGTCTCCATGGGATTTGTTGAACCAGCCTGATGGATTTTTGGCTGGCGTTGAGCGTGGTGATTATGATAAGGACGTTAAAAGTTGGGCTAAGGGAATAAGAAAATTGCATAAAGAAAAAAATGAAAATTAGATTAGCACATATATTTAACAATATTCAAGTAATTGCATGATACATCTAGAGTAAAAATGTAGGAGCGTACAGAGAACCCTTCTTCATGGGTCACTCTTGTATTTTTAAGACAGAGCTACAGAACAAGTATCATAACTCGTATATTATAACATATTTGGAAGGCATTAGTAGATAACAGGTTTCCTGAAAAGCCAGCAGGAAGGATAATTACAATTATTTAAGGAAAGCCCCGTTGGTCAACTCAATCTCTAATTCATAGTCGGGTTGAAATTCAGCATACAATGATTCGGGATCGCCTGTCATATGGCGAGTGTAGGTGCAAACTTCGTCATTGATGATTTGCTTTTTATATCCCCCGGCACTGGCGGCATCGGCCAATAATTGTGCCTGACAAGAATCTTCCAACAATGTGAAAAGGAAGGCAGCTTCATCAACGGTACTACCAACCGTGAGCAACCCGTGGTTTTGCAAGATGGCTGCGATACCGTTTGCACCAAGAGTTTCTGCGATTTCTTCCCCTTCCTTCTCGTCGACCGCAACACCACCGAAATTCGAGAATACCATATGTCTTTGGTAGAATATACACACATCCTGGTTAATCATTTCCAATTCTTTGCCAAACGACAGGTATGCCTTGCCGTGAATCAGATGAGCATGGCAAGCAGCCATTACGTCCGAACGAGCTTTGTAAATTGCCGCATGGATCGAAAACCCAGCAGAATTTACCGCTGCCTGGTTCCCATCACCCAAAACATTACAATCCAAGTCCACATGTACCAAATCGCTGGTCTTGATCAATGAAAAGTGCTTGTTTAATGGGTTGATCCAGAATGTGGATGGATCGACTGGATCTCTGACTGTAACATGACCCGCAGCCCCCACAGAATATCCTTTTCTTCCAAACACCCTGAACACAGCAGCTAAGTGCTCCAACATCCATTTTCTTTTTTCATGTTTGTCTTTAAACTGTGGTAATTTATGTGGATGTTCCATACCTTTCGCCAAATTATGAGACCCGGCTTCGGTAATTTCGTAACTCTTTCCAGCGCTATTAGTAGAAGTTGGTGACATTCTTCAATAAGCTACTATCTACTATCTAATCTGATATTCAAGATAAAATGAAGAAAATCAAAAAATCAATAAAATTAGAGAAAATTGGCTCTATTTATAAGGGCCGCACAAAAATTTGGTGATAAGATGGAGTGCGCTAAGAGTTACTGTATGGGATCAAATTTGAGCCTTAGATAAGACCTCAATTAGTCATAACCAATTGTACGGCATAAGTGGAGATGAGATGACAACGATCATAATAGCTTCTCTAAGAGTAAAAATAGAAAAGCTGGAACCCAAGCTGGAATCATAATTGAAGACTAAATAAGTGAATTGAGGTAAGAACGAGGAACAACTTGATGCAAAAAAAAAAGTGAAAAATTTGAAAAATCGAATTACTATTAAAGAAGGCATATTATATTATAGAAATCTTGTTCAAGCCTTATGGGAAACATCCGTCTCAGGAGCATGCTGTGAAGGTTTCATGGGGTCCTTTTCGATCGCCAATTTTTTGAAGTAAGCGGCATATCCGTATTTGGACTTGCTTCTCAAGTGAGAACCGTATTTTTCGAAAGCGAAGGGAACCGGGACCATAGCCAACGCTATAAAGCCGAATAGCGACGATGCCCAGCCAATGTTTAACTTGTGGTACATTTGGACCACGAATAATGGGAACACCGAGGCCACAATGTACCGGAGGAGGTTGTTGGCCCCAAGTGCAGATGCGACCGATTCTGGAGGGAACGTCATGGAGAAGTAGAATACGACACTGATGAATACGGTGAGAAGCCCGAAACCAAAGGGTATTCCTGCGAGAGTAGGAACTATCCAATGGATGTGGCCAGTTCTTCCTGTCCAACCCAACCAGAATAGCGAAATTGGCAAGCACACAGCACCTACTTTGGCCGGCAAGAGCTTGGTTTCAGGAACACCCATAATGAGCTTTCCATTTTCGTCTCGCTTCCCCCTGGTTCCGTCAGGATTCTTGGGGTTGTAGACTTTTCTGTCCAATGTAGCGAAGAAGATCATTCCTGCAAGCAAACCGACTCCGACTCCAAGAAACGGTAGTCCCGAAACACCCATATCCATGTGGTAACTACCTACAAATATTACAGGATATGATTCGAAGAAGGCAAACAATACTGCAAAAACAAACGCAACATACACCGAGAGTACCCCCACAATTGGCTCTACAAGTAGCATTTCCATTGGCCGAACCAATGCGGTTAGTGCAACCCGTTTAATGTATGCCTTATTCATGGGTAGCTTGGTGAATTTGATTCCTCTTTTCTCAGCTCTATGTTTCAAGATTACCGGCTTAAAAGTTTCCGGTAGGAACGCAACTGGCATTAAGACTGCTCCTGAGATGATTAACGATACCCACATCGTCCATTTCCAGCCCTTATGCTCGGCTGCGAAACCACCAATGACGGGCCCCAAAACTGGCCCTAAGAACGGAGCCAAGGAAAACGTCGACATCGCAAAACCGATTTCAGAAGCGTCCCAGAGATCGCTTATTGAGCCTGCTGCAACTGCTAATGCTGGAGAAGAGATCAACCCAGAGAAAAACCGGAGAATCAAAATCGAGTAAATATTCTGCGATAACCCAACGCCCATGGTAAAAAGCATCGATACAGGCAACGAAATCAAGTAGATCCATCGACGCCCAAACACTTCTGATAATGGTGCAGCAATGGCAGGGCCAAAGGCAAGTCCTATCAAATAGAAGGTCAACCCCGAAACCCCAAGCTCCTGAGAAATCCCAAAATTCTCTGCGATCTCTGGCACTCCACTAACATACAAAGAGCTACCTAATGTGACACACAAACATATTAGACCTACAGTATATGTGACATACCATTTTTTAAGTTGGGACCAATTCTGAGGATTATCCTTATCATTGCCCGAATCCCAATCCAACAACGTCACTTCAACCGCGCTTTTCTCGAACTCTTGCGATGAGCTATCGCTGGATGGTTCCAATGGTCCGTTGGCCAACGTAACAGTATTTTCACTAGCCATCGAATACCGGTTTGTGCTTTCTTTCGACTCTTCACTTCTGTGTCTCTCTATGTTAATATCCTCATACACGATATCATTGCATCCTATATATTCGCTAGATGCGGCCGCGGCACCCATACAACTACCATCGTCTCTACTTTCACCCAATTGATTTTCCTTGATATTCATTGTAACTATAGGTACAATTGGAATTGCTGCTTTAAAATGATCATATGTCTAGGAAATGTCTATTTATATAGTATAATGTCTATTTATATAGTATAATTTCCGAGGACGAACAATGGCATGGTTCGGGACTTAACCCTGACCCAAACGGGGTTTCGATTATAAATACAGCTGTCAAGATTTTTCCGAGCAAACCTAGTTTATTAGTAATGAAATTCTTCTGCAGCATATAGATCAACACTTTGCTGCTGCGACAATACAAGAATTAGTAATAGGAAATAGGGGAGTACAATCTACTTTTATATTTGCCATATAGAACCATATATTGGAACATATGTCATAAACACTACTTGAAAAGTTTAACGTAATTATTAATTATATATTGCGACATATCAAAAGTGATTGCTTATTAAATATTAGAGTATTTGGAAATGTATGCGAGTTAATAGTGAAGTAGAATTTAAGCCGGTAAGGGAATTATTATACTTTGAAAGAAGTATCGCTTTCACATGCAAGTTGTGTGTTAGCGTTCTTTTCAGCTTCAGCTTCGGCAGCTTTTTGGGCTGCAATTTTTTTGAAGTATGAAGCGTAACCATATTTGGATCTAGCTCTGAACTTAGATCCGAATTTTTGGAAAATGTATGGTACAGGAACCATAGCCAATGCAATGAACGCAAACAAAGACGTCGCCCAGTCAACATGTAACCTGTTGTACATTTGTACAGTGAATAATGGGAAGACCGAGGCCAATAAATAACGTAAGAAGTTGTTTGCAGCTAAAGTTGATGCAACATATGCTGGTGGGTAAGACATCGAGAAGTAGTAAACAACGGCAAAGAATACTAAAATCAAGCCGAAGCCAAAAGGAACACCAGCAGCAATTGGAGCCATCCAGTGGACAGATTCCTTTCTACCGGTCCATGCTAACCAGAACAATGCGATTGGCAAACAGACAGCACCAACCTTACCCGAGAGTAATTTGTCTTCTGGAGCGCCAAAAATGAGATTACCATTTTCATCTTTTCTACCTCTAGTTCCGTCTGGGTTCTTTGGATTGTATTTGGTATGATCTAAAATAACGAAGAAGATGACACCACCAATCAAACCAATACCGACCCCAATGAATGGCAAGCCGGAAACACCCAAACTCATATGATAAACACCTCTGAAGATAATTGGGTATGCTTCGAAAAACCCAAATAAAACGGCAAACACGAAAGCAATGTAAATTGAAAAGATGCAAACAATAGGTTCTACGAACAACATTTCAATTGGACGTAATAATGTGTTGTAGGCCATTTCTTGGAGATTCTTTTTGTTAACAGGAGGTTTGTATATGTTAACCCCTCTCTTTTTAGCTCTGTGGGATAAAATAATTGGTTTATATGTTTCTGGCATGAGCAAAACAAAGGGCAAGAGAATACCAGATGCCATCAAGGATATCCACATTGTCCATTTCCAACCTTTCTTTTCAGCAGCAAATCCACCAATGATTGGTCCCAAAACTGGACCCAAGAAAGGGGCCAAACAAAACATGGCCATCGCGAAACCTAAATCTTGGAAACTCCAGAGGTCACTGATAGAACCACCAGCGACTGCTAAGGCTGGAGATGCAAATAGTCCACAGAAGAATCTGAGAACTAAGATGGTGTGGATGTTTTTAGCCAAGCCGATACCCATGGTGAACAACATTGAGATAGGCAAGGAGAAAAAGTAAATCCAACGACGTCCGATAACCTCCGACAATGGAGCAGCAAAAGCAGGCCCAAAAGCTAACCCAATCAAATAAAAGGTCAACCCTGAAATACAGAGTTCTTGCGATGATCCGAATTGCATCATCAAGTCGGGCACACCAGCAACATACAACGAACTACCCAAAGACACGGACAAACAAATAAGGGCAACAGTAAACGTAATGTACCATTTTTTCCATTTTGGCCAATTTTGAGGATTGTCTTTATCATCTGGCGAGTCCCAGTCCAAGGTCGCAACATGCACAGGCTCCTTTGTAGTCCCTTCTACTACATCCTGATTACCACATTCTTTTGCTTCTTTGGATGGACCATGTTCATCTTCCTGTGGTTTACGAAGAGTTGCTGGAACATCTTCTTTGTCATCTACATGGCCTCGCATTGTTCCTTCAGAACTAGCATCGTTCTCAGCATCTCTTACGTATTCATCTTCGTAGTCATATTCGTCCACATCTTCCTCAGCCGTTTCATATGCTGAAAAATTAACTGAAGATGCTTGATCGTTAACAGTATTGTCTGCTCTCGATGCTTCTCTGAGTTGCTTCTCTTCCAGTTCAGATGTTCCGAATATACCCATAACTAATTAACAGTAATACCTGTGAATTGTTCGATAATTGATGTTATCCAATTGAATTATTTCAATGGAGATTTTTGCAATATAATTCTCAGCACCAGCTTGTTTTTATACGGCTAAATTATTTGATGAGCAATCGGCATTTTTTGAGCCGACTATTTATCTCCATGCTTAGAAATTTGACGGAGTTTATCAATCGTATTTACTATATAAATGCACAATTATACGGCTATAAGCAAATTGTCTGTTGGAGAAAAAAAAAAAACTATTGGACCTCGGTTGGTTGACGAACCTCGGATAAATTTTTGTTGCGGCTGTTCCAACCATAATAGCTTTTGGCCCGGATAAACCCAAAGGTGAAATTGCAGACGAAGATTAACAAAATGAAGCCGAACATGACAAGAAAAAATTTAAAGCTTAAAGGTTCGATTAAAGAGTTTATAATCATGCCTACCGTCTCGGCACTAATCAGGGATTTATTTCCGCCTCCGTTGAATGGATCCTGGTTCATGCATTTTAACCAATAGGCACAGGGCTTTTCTAGTATTGGTACGATCAGCTCTGGAGCACAATTATTTTCTTCGTAGGAACGTTTGCAAGACTCAATTTCGATAAGCGTATTTGATACTTGCTGGGATAATTTATGTTTAATGTCTTGTCTAATTGTTTGAATGATGGAGTATACTAAGTAGGTAGCGTAGCACGTAGCGATGAAGTTGATGAGTAGCTGCAAATAGGAGGACAACATGTAGGATGTCTTTTCGTGGGGGCTGGAATTTGGCTCCCAGGGCAAAGGTAAGTTAATGTCTTTGCGGGCGACTTGCAATTGTTGGTCTTGGTCTCGGATTTGCACTGTCAATTGGCTCGGGGTTTGATTTTGCATTGCATCATTCTGCAGCATTTGTATATGGTTAGGGGTTCGTAAATGACTTATGGATTGATTGACAGGGGTGCTATAGTAATGATGATGGTGGACCTGTAGCGGCGTGCCCCACGAATTATTCATGGGACTAAACAAGTTGCTATGGATCGATGGGAATTTGTTCTGTTTGCGATATAAGTACGATTGGTTCAATGTGCTCCCGTTTGCATTATTATACGAATCATCGTAATTGCCACTCATCTGATTGTATGAAAAATCGTCTATGCCATGATTTCTTTTAGAGGTACTGGCAAAAAATGCATTTGCATCCGCCGGACTGAATGTGCTTATCATCCTCTGTTTTGGTCTATGCTTCAATTCTGGTGTGTCTCTATGTTTTCTGAATGTGTCGTAGTTGGTGCTATAGCTGCCATTATTTGAACTTGTATCCACTTCATAGTCAACAGATTCATCTCCATCGGCATTTGCTGGCAATAACAACTTCTGTCTTGGTTGGACCGCTAACCTAGCTCCAAGTGTTGTAGGAGAAAGTATGGAGTGTGAAAAGGAAGACATCACACTTTCACTCCTGCTGCTCTCATCTGCTTCCCCTTGGCTGTTTTCTATCTCTTCAATCTCTTCGTCACTTTCGTTTTCTTCAGATTGATTCAGTTCACAATCATACATGACTTCATCCCTACTCGTACTATCATTAATATCCTGTTTACGTGTATGTATATCTTTGAGGATGCTTGATTTTGAACTTACATCTCGGCCTATTGGTGTCGATTGGAACGGAGAAGTAATGAAACTCTGTAACTTGGTTATTGGTGTCAATTTATGAGTATCTCTTTGATAAACCTCTCCTTGATGTGGTGGTGGTGTGTGGTACATGGTTGGCGGATCTAAATCATATGTTTTATCGACGTCCATATAGTCATCATCATCGCCTGTTTCTTGATAATGAGTGTCTGGAGTGGCAAAATTAGTATCATCTATTGAGAGTGATTGTAGAAAACTACCATCAAATTCATTCGATGTCATATTTCGTATGTATTACGTGAATAACAGAATCTCTGATTTCATATTGATATACTCAATATTTGTGTTTACTTCATTTTAGCGTGCGGCTTGGGCATCAAATTTAAATTTTTCAAGATAAAGTAAGAATTTATTTCTAGTGAATTATTTACAAATTTAAGGTAATAGATTATGGGTTCTAAAAGGAAAAAGGCAGAGAAGCGGAAGGATTTTGTCAAGCCCAAGTTGAAAGTTGGTAAAACTGCGGCCAAACCAGATAATCACACCGATACATCGTTCGTAGCCAAGTCTATCTCAATACCAAACCAGTCTTTGAATAAAAAAGTCACACAAGAAAACAAACAGGAGATTGATTTAAGCCATCATTTATCACTTACAAGGCATCATTCTGATATTACTCGGAAGGAGGTGTTGGGTTATATAGAACAGCATTTACCTTCCAATCCATCCCTCTACAAAGATATCATGACAAGTATTATACCATTAATAATCGACGCATCTCAGAATGTCCGGAATGCATTGGTGTCTTTATTATCAGAATGTGCCAAATGTCAAGCTGGGTTGTTAGACTTGCATATACGGGCCATTACGCTTTTCATCCACCTGGCAATGAGCCATATTAAGCCAGATATTAGGAATAGCTCTACGAAATTTCTTAAGGTACTCATTGATTATGCTGCGGAATCGTTGGTTAGATCTTATTTCATTAAGACGCTAAAATCTTATTTCACATTATTATCATGGACTTTGAATAATGATAAAAAGTCGGTATCATTGGCCATCACTACTAGTTCTTCGATTGGAGGTTCGAGTAAGAAAGCTCGTATTCACCATTTATCGATATTGAAGGCATTCTTATCTGCTGCATTATTTCCTATTGGAAATAATGAGAATTCATTGGACTATTCCGAAATTAAAATGATACACCCTCAATCGTATAAATACCTCTTGCCCACCAATCCTCAACCGTTTGCATCTTTGAAATTATTCATTCAAGAAATACCTAAAACTAACCTCTTTGAAGTTCAACAAGATTCAAAGACGGATGATAATTCGTTTTCGGTGGCAGATTTAGATACAATATCTACAGAAGATTTGGATACTCGAAGAAAGGTAATGGTAGACGTTTTCATGACACCAATGACCAGAAATTTAAAGAATTTGATTAAGGAAGGGGGTGAAGTTGGAAGGGAAGCACATTCATGTATGAAGATAGTGGAGCAGCTACAGGCGGAAATGAAATAATTATTTAGTCTCAATCATTAGAATACACATATAATTTTATAGATCGAATTTATTTCCGCATACGGAAGTCTACTATTTTCTCGAACATTAAGTTGCAATTTTTGAATGATATGGATATTTACTACTCCTGAAGTTAAGTCCTTTGTTCATACAGATGCTTAGATTGTTGATACGTTCTCAAGTCCCTAGGACTTTAATGGCCATCAGGGGTCCAACTTTGACGACAAGATGTGTACCAATGCGTAATTTCCAAACATCATTTGTTCTGTTAGCCAAGAAGAATAAAGCCAAAGGTGGACAAAAGAAAGGTAAAACCGAAGTTGAGGAGGAGGAAGAGCAAACCATAAATAACCAAGAGCCGGAAATAGACTTCGAAGATGCTACCGCTAAATTCAAAGGTGTAATTGAGAGATTTAGCAAGCAAGCAAATGAAGCAAAGTTAGGTAAAACAAGTCCTAACATTTTCGATAAGTTGATAGTGGAAACTGCAGATGGTGAGGTGCCATTCACTTCCGTTGCTCAAACTATCATCAAAGGAAGAAACTTCATGATTACCGTCTTTGACCCTGCCAACATAAAGAGCATCATTAATGCAGTCTTAGGATCGAAGTTAAATATGAATCCTCAAGTTGATCCGACTAACAAGCAGTCCTTAAAAGTTCCGTTACCACCTTTGACAACCGAAAGTAAGAAAGAAAATGCAAAGCAATTGAAGGTGGTGTTTGAAAGATTCAAAAATGGGTCTGGTAGAGCAAATGGATCATTAGCTACCATCAGAGGTGATGTTAAGAATAAGTTTCAAAAACACCACAAGAAGAAGAAATTGAGTGATGCTGAGGAGAAAGTTTTCAAGGATTTTGAAAAGTTGCATAAAGAGTATACTGATAAACTTACAGACGTATTTAAGTCTGCAGAACAAGCAATTCTCAAATAATATATGTATTTGCTATATAGGATTTAAAAAGTAATGCCATTTCCAACGAATAATCTTTTATTATATTTCTCGCACCACTTGATTATTTTTAAACTATGACTGATTAGGTCTTGCGATGTTGGCAAGCCATTACATAAACAGTAGAACTCATACGAGTTATCTGACAACATAAATCCCACGATCGTATTTCCCGCAATGCTCCATTTTGTAAAAGTTAACTTTTTATTATAATCTTTATTGTTTGAGCTATTGGTATTGGGCCTGATCGGCTTAGCCTTAATATTATGCAATGTTGAATACAAGAAAATTAACTGCAATATAGCTGAATGCTTTGAGATTTCAAATTCATTACTGAAATGTCTCACATCACTCAGAATACATTGATTATACTTCTTCAGTTTATAAATAAAATGCTTTATAACAGGTACTTTAATATCATGCAAAATAGATAGCCTACTTGAAGCTAATAGTTCATTGCTTAATGTATTACGGAAGCTTTCGCTGTTAGTTAGTTTATCAATTATATGGTGGGATAATTGTTGTAATTGGAAGAAGCTGTTCTTATTTCCACTTATTAATGTGATTATAATAGGTTGAGGTGGAACGTGCTTTCCATCCACAATAACATATTCACTTAAATCTATCTTTTTCACGAAAACATAAAGAAATCCATTCGGATTGAAATTTGGCATGCAAAGTGGGATCCATAGATCTTCTGTCGACTCTGTACTTCCCGTGGGCATTGAAGTAGACGATAGCATTGCAAATAAAACCTTAAGATCTTCGTTAGATAATGAATGATTCTTAGGTTTCATGATGTTCATTATTTTACCTGGCGTTGTAGTCAATAATGCAAACAATAAATCATCCCCTAAAAATGATTCCTTATCTGTGGTCGCCGTCTTATCGTTAAAGAATGCTGAAGATATACTGTCATGAATCTTGTCAGTAGATTTTAATTTTTTACACGATAATAAAATCGAGTTTAGTTTTGACCTAGTGGTATTCGTAATTTTGACACTTTGCAAAGATGAATCTAATAACTCACTTATGAAGAAGTCAAATCCTGACAAGTCATTGGAAAGTTCGTCTGTCGAAAAGCCATAGGTTAGTTTCATACATAGCGAATCAAAATTATGAAAATCTAACGGAGTCAAAACCTTCCTTAAATCATAATTCATTCTGTTATGAAAGTTCTTCGAAATTCCACTATTCGAAAGAATTGCCAATAAATAATTATGCAATGTTTTCAATTGTCTAGTAAGAATTTTATCTTCATCACCATTCGAACTCGTTAACATCAATTCGTAATTGAGTTTAGTTATCGCAACAAATATTAGAGGGTGTTTGTTCATAAGTACAATTTTCATGTTATCACCATATTTAATGGTCTTTATTTCTTCATCAAAACTCTCTTGGAATGTAGAAACAATAGTAGTTATAAATCCCATATATCCTATTATAACATCATCTGATCCATTCATTGAATATATTGGCTTCCCGGCCAGCGACAAGATGAAGAATTGTTTCAATTTATTATGGAATAGTTCAGGGTCAGACGTTTTCGAAATCGATACATAATCTTCAATGAATTCATCCTGTGATTTCATGTGGTATTCACTATTGGTGAAGATACTCAAGTCTACCGTAGATAGGTGTGATTTGGAAGACGTGCTGCGTGGTTCTTCATGCCTCACCAAATGATGTAGGATTTCCTGCAATTCCTCTTCCTCATTGCCATCTTGACTGTCATTCAGTCTAGGGTTTGCTTCGTCTTCATCAGTGTTATACCCGTTCGAAGATAAAAACAAACTATTTTCGCTCGCTGGGTAGTGATTCAGACGATCTGTTTGCAAACGATTATCAATGGAAGACTGTTCTATGGGTGATATAATGTTTGCATTCCCAACACTTTCTAGATTAATGGCGGTAGTAGCATCACCTAGAAGACTTTGACTATTATATTTGCTATTCAAGTCGCCAATCAGTTGTTTTGTTAAGAGGGCCGTAGATGATCGTCTCGAAGGTTTCGGAGGCTTTCTTGCAATTGCAGCTCTAGGAGCACTCTTATCGCCATGAGTTGAAACCGACAGAGCTTTATGTAGAGACCCCTGTTCGCTACTCATCCATAAATATGATATTACTTGGTTAATATGTTTATAATTCTACTATGTGGAGGGAAATAACTGGTATTGAACTGCGAGTGAGTATTTTTATATTGCGACTACAAAGGCAATGATGAACTAATGAATTATACTGGTATAAAAAATATATAGGCACTATCTAATAAACATATACCACACTAAGAACACGAAGAATAATCCACACCCAACTATTGGAGCATATTGTCTGAGTAAAGCGTCAAAGTTTATTTTCTGTGCATGTTTTCTATACTTGATAGAATCGTTTCTGAGACTCGAAGACAAGTCACTCATTTTATCTAAGGAGTCACCCCTGTACAATAAATCCTCGATATTTTTAGTCATGACCTTCTTAACGTCGGCCAAATCATCGTTCAATCTGTCCAAGTTGGACTGGGCTCTCTGGTCCTGGTAGATCTTCTTTGTCTTGCTCAAAAAGTTATCAAACGAACTGAACCCAAACGGTCTTGCGGCACTGCTGAGAGCCTCCTGACCGTGAGAGTTCTGGAATTCATGCGATATTTCCGACAAGTACGAAAATGCTAGCTTTCTGGGATATGACTTGTCACAAATACTCAAGTATATTATGGAGTTATCTATTAAGTAATGGATATTGTACTGTCCCGATTCAACTGTGGCCTGTGGCTCGGAATTCGGTGTGATTCGACTAATAAGAATCTTACATTTCTTCTTTTGATCCATCAATGATGGGTCGTTGTTATCATCGACAGATCCGCATAAGGGAAGCGCTGTATTGTATAACCGTTAGTTCTCAAAGCTCCAAAATTTCCAGATACTTTCTTCTAATACATACCATCATATCTATAGATTAATGTAGACTTAACCATCTCTGCTTTGCAATAATATACGTAAGAATGTTTCTTGGTCTCATACATAAATCGACTTTTGGGAAAGAATTCCATATTGCCCATCACGTGCCCAAATATTCTCTTGAATCATCACCAAAAAAGTTGTTACAAAATTCTCTCCTTGTACTTCTTTTAATCATAACGTTTAAAATTGGAACATAATAGTAGAATTAGTCACATCTATAGACAGTGAAAAGAAAATAGTTGTGTTTATTATAACGAAGGATTTTAAAAATCAGCGAACAAGATACAGAACATGGATTTATCCAATTTATCGTCAGATCTTCCCCCAACCAAACCAATAAACCAAGCATCGATTAATGAGTTAAACAGGGAAGTTACAACGGAATTCAAGAACGCAGCAAAGTCCGTGGCATCATTGTACAACTCATCTGTTTCGGGAACATCACCAAGTTCTAAACACAAGACGGAGTTTGCAAATGCGGCCAAATCGGTTGCTGCATTGTATAGGTTAACCAATAACTCCAACGGATTACTTCGCCATATGGGGTATTTAGAGTGTCTTGATGACTTGCTCAATGTTATTACGAACGGCGAGGATATAGAGAACTGGGCGCTTACGAAGAGGGCGGAGATCACCAATATAAATAACAATTCGAGCGAGAGTATGAACGCCAATACTGCGACAAACCAAGAATCGAAAGACGTGGCACCAGCGGCAGATACTGTGGACGAAGCCTTGCATATTCCCTTGGATTATGACTTTTCATTTTCCCTGGAATTGACGCCGGCGTATCATTTCAGACCCAGCTTTCCTCCGCTCTCGGTCAGCCATTCGCATAAGCAACGGGCCAATTTGAAGCAAATAAAATCGGATCATTTCGTGAAAATGAAGAAGCATCAGAAGCTACAACAACAACAACTGCAATGCCAATCTCTGGAAGATTCGTGCACGACATCCGACGAATGCGACAGTGATTCACCCGACAAAGAACACAATGAAATAGACCCGGTGACGTTTAAGAAGAAAAAATCGTTGGATAGAGAAAACGACATAAAGAGGAGGAGAACTAATGGAGCTAAGGATACCTCAGATAATATGTCACCTACGAACTAGAGGTGGTCAAATTTGCATGCATATATTTTACATAATATCAATTATCTATTTTAGGATTAAAAAGGACGTATATAGATGATTTTATAATGGAATTGAATACATATATACCAATTAATGAGCCCTGTAAGATAGTCTATAAGCGGATTTTGATGACTTGCACAATAGCATTAATGGGCAAATAGCCCGTCCGAATTGTCGTCATATTCTTCATCACATTCGTTATAACTAAATTCACTGCTGGACCCATCATCAGATTCAGATTCGCTAGGAGAGCCAATAGCAAATTCTTCTTCACTGCCTTCAACTATACCTTCCAATGAGAGACACAATAACGTATCACCCTTTGATTGGGTGCCCTTAGCAACCTCAAGGCTAGATTCAACATTACAGTTGGTCAATCTCAGCTTACTACGTATAATGACACCATTACCTAATATACAATTTTCAAGTTGAACATCGTCTTCGATAGTAGCATTATTCAAGATTAAACAACCTGTCAATTTTACTCTTTTACCAATATTACAATTATCACCGACAATCGTCCTTTTAACGTTGGTTTTTTCTCCGAGATTTGTATTTTCTCCGAGTAATGAGTCTACACCAACATTTGCAGACGATTTATCCTTTGGTTGGGATGGTTGTTGGTGGTGTTGGCCCTTAGACATGGCCTGTAATTTCATGAAATAACGATTGGCTTCCATAAATACCGGGGTGTTATTAGCTCTGAAAAAAGTTGCTTGACGTGGTAAAATGAAAAATCCCACCGTTTCTTTATTATCGGAATGCTTCCAAGATCTTCTCGACAAGTCACGAATCACCTTTGTTATAGATCTGTTTTGGAAATAGCTATCAGAAAACTTGTCCTGATGCATTTGAAAAATTGAGAAGATTTGATCACAGGAACCAAAAAATATGGTACTATTGAGTAATCTTGTACTGATGGTAGAATTAGGGTATCTCCAGCACATCTGCGTTCTTAATTGCAAGCCCTTATGGAAATCAATATCCTCTTTGGCGTAAATGTCCAAGAGCTGGCATTGTCCACCCGTTAACTCAGCATACATAGTGTAATTCTTGGGAAAAATCTTGGACTTTTTGTCCTCTATGTCTAATTGGTTGTGGTAATGCACCAATAACCCTAGATCAGAGTCACTCTTGTTTCTGTAGGCCTCAATCAACACCTGAGGCGGCAAGTTGGTTATAAAATCACACGGCAACATTACAAAACTCAGATATGGCTTCAATGCCCCCGTCTTATAGAAATGGTGCAATACTTCACCGCTATTCCCATTATCAAGTGCTAGGAGCTCGATGGAACGGGGAAACGAGCTTGCATCCTCAACCCCATCAGCATCTTCTTCGTTAGTGGCCTTTTGCGCCTTTTCACGCTTGAAATGATCCAATGCCTTCTGTATCTGCTCACTAGACTCCAGGTCACAGACCACAGTGACCTTAGGGAAGAATGCTTTCTCGCACCATTCCAATACGTATTCGATCATCGGTCTGTTCGCAATTGGCAACAACGCCTTTGGAATCCCTGTTGATCTCACCTGGGAAAAGGGTGACAACGATTTCCCTGGACCACACAAGATAACTGCATGAAACTCCATATTACTTCGTTAAATATTATAATACACTATTCTATGTCAATTACTCTAACATCAATTCATAATTTTTTTCTCTCTTCAAACTTTTCACGTGACTCATCTTTGGTAGTGCGAACCAATACGAAAACCTTCAGGTTTTGTTTGCCACTGCTATGATTCCCAGAAGAAATATAGTTAGATAAGTATAACATAGGCTATTCCCACATTTAATTAGCGAAGCATCGAGCTACTCAACAATTGCCACGAATAATACCGAAAAAAGATAATGAGTGCAGAAGAAAACGATCCACTTTTAGCTGCATTGAATGCTGATGGACAACAAAATGAAAGTGGTGCTGAATCGGCAGATCCTGAAAGGGAAAGAGCATTGTCGAAATTCAAGGATAAATTGATCGAGCACAGGAAGTGGGATGCTAGGTTGAAGGAATTGAGGTTGAGCATACGAGACTTGGATGCCGATTACGAGAAAACGGAGAATGATATAAAAGCGTTACAATCGGTGGGACAGATAATTGGGGAAGTATTGAAACAGTTGGACGAGGAGCGATTCATTGTGAAGGCTTCTAGTGGACCAAGATATATAGTCGGGTGTCGTAATACAATTAACAAGGATAGCTTGAAAAATGGTGTGAGAGTATCATTAGACATGACGACGTTGACGATCATGAGAATCTTGCCTAGGGAGGTTGATCCGTTGGTTTACAATATGACGACTTTTGAACCCGGTGAAATTTCATTCAACGGTATTGGGGGGTTGACTGAACAGATCAGGGAGTTGAGAGAAGTGATTGAGTTGCCATTGAAGAACCCAGAATTATTCACCAGAGTGGGTATCAAGTCTCCTAAGGGTGTTTTGTTGTATGGTCCTCCAGGTACGGGTAAAACATTGTTGGCTAAAGCAGTTGCTGCCACGATTGGGGCCAATTTTATATTTTCGCCTGCCTCCGCTATTGTCGACAAATATATCGGTGAATCTGCGAGATTGATTAGAGAAATGTTTGCATATGCTAAAGAGCATGAACCATGTATCATTTTCATGGATGAAGTTGATGCTATTGGTGGTCGTAGATTCAGTGAAGGTACCTCAGCTGATCGTGAAATTCAAAGAACCTTGATGGAATTATTGAATCAAATGGATGGGTTTGACACTATTGGACAAACTAAAGTCATTATGGCTACCAATAGACCCGACACTTTGGATCCTGCATTGTTAAGAGCAGGTAGATTGGATAGGAAGATCGAGATTGGTTTACCTAATGAGGCGGGTAGATTGGATATTTTCAAAATTCATACTTCAAAAGTTGCCAAGCACGGTGAATTTGATTTTGAAGCTGTTGTTAAGATGAGTGATGGATTTAACGGTGCAGATATCAGAAATGTTGTCACAGAAGCAGGTTTCTTTGCTATAAGGGAGGAAAGAGATTATATTATTCAAAACGATTTAATGAAAGCTGCCAGAAAGGTAGCTGATGTGAAGAAATTAGAAGGTAAAATAGATTACGAAAAGTTATAATATCTTGATAACGTTACACATAGATATATAGTTTCTGGCACTTGTCTAATACATATTGATCCCTCAAGGATCATTTTACAAATGATTGTTCCATAGTAGTTTCGTTTAATGAGTATATACATGAAAAACCCTATTATAATAAGTGGTTAGATACAAAATTGATTTATTTCGGCAACGGCTATTGTACCTCGCTTCTTTGAATCTTTTTCTGTTCTTCAAGTTCTGTTTCTTCAATATTTTTCATAGTTTTATCAAAGTCTGGTATCTTGGATTCCGATAAAGCATCCAAATGTGCAAGTAAGTGTGGGTTATCGATCTTGTTAACATGATCAGCAATTCTAGAGCCAATGAAATCTTGTACTTCTTCAGATAATCTTCTGTAGACCTTCTTTGGTTCTGCTGCCTTCTTGGCCAAATAGATCCTTTGCTCATCCGATAATGGCATATCTGGCGCATTGATTTTTCTAGCTTGAGCTTCACTAAGTACACGCTTCTTATGCTTAGAGTAAGGGTTTCTTAATTGTGATAATGCGTCAGCTGGGATTGGTGATTTAGCAATAGATTGCAATTCGTACGTTCTTTCGAAAGCTGCAGCAGCAGTTGTCGACAAGTAATCATCTTTTGGTTCTTGGGGAGGGTTTGGCCATGGTATTTCAATAGAATCATGATGCTTTACAAATCTCTTAGGTAACCACTTTTTGTATCTGTCATCATAATATTTATCTTTGTAGACAATGTCATCAGCAACAACATAGTAAACTTTTCCATTCTCATCCTTATCCTTTGCTGCAAGTTTGATATGTTCACGTTTTACATATTCCGGATAGTCAATAAGATGACTTGATTGGTGTTCAACCCAGTTTTGTTTAGGCAAAAGTTTTTTAGAAGTGACGTCTGCCAACAAAAAGGAATTCATCTCTGGCGAATATTGGAAAATAGTTGACACGGTTCCCTTCTTTTCACCATCAGTGATATAGGCGAGATCACCATTGGCAAAGCCGATTTGCTCTATTTTAGTTTTCCTTTCCCACTTTGGGAGAGGCCATTCTTTCGTCTCAAACGTTGGCAAGGTGTACTTATTTGTCTTCGCTAAATACACATCACGAAGGACTTTCGGATATCTTTCAATATCTCTCTGAAATCTCTTCTTAGCAGTATTCCAAGACATTTTCTATCGTTGTTGTACTACGTTATACCTCTGATCAAGTTCTGGTGTCACCGGTGAAAAAAGTGAAAAATTAAAAATTTCAAAACTTCCAACTTTGGGCAATATACAGGAATATACAATTTACCTATTACAATACTAAAAGATGCAAATACCTACGACTCTAGAATGCCTATTTTGTTAAGAATCAGCTCCTCAGAAGCATTAAACGCAAACAAAATTAATATATTAATATACAAACTCAAAGGGCTCTTTGAGGTTTTAAACAGAGCCTATATTGGAAACACTATTCAGTACAAATATTAATGAACTCTTGTTCATCGACTAGAATTTATGTTAGTAAACTGATACCTCTTGCGGTCCTATGTGTGAGTATCGAGGTCCACACATGAAGAATCCTATTCTATGATACATACTTTCTCCATCTTCATCTAAATCAAATTCATCTATCATAGCCCTTAATTCGTCATCTGTCAAGTTTTCACCTAGCTCCTTAGCAACTCTTCTCAAGTTCCTCAAACTGATCTTGCCTGTACCATCATCATCGAATAATTTGAAGGCCCTGCGTATTTCGTCCAACGGATCTCTATTCACAATTTTCTCTCCAACTAAAAATTTGTTAGTAACGGCGCTCTTAGCCAACAAAAAACCCGTCCAATATATACGTACCTGCTTGGAAGAAGCTCTCGTAGGTGATCAAATTCCTGTCGTCAGTGTCATATTCATGGATTATGTCCAATACTTCTCTCTTCGATAATTCGAACCCCAACGCCCTGAAAGCCACCTTTAATTCATGATAATCCAAACACCCGTCATTATTCATGTCGAAAAGTGAAAATGCCTCTCTGATTTCTTGCTTTTGTTCGTTCAATAGCTCAACCTTTAAATTTCCTAATGCTCGTTTCTGATTACTGTTTCCCGCATTTCCTGGCGTTGAAATTGATGTGTTGTTTTGATGGGACATTCCTGAACTCTGAGGATACTGTTCGATTGATGCTTTCCTATTTATAAAGGACATATATTTGTATATATATCTTTTGTCAATGATTGTATTAAATCATAAATTATTGTTTATGGAGTGGATTCTGAATCGCGTCCATCGCGCAGAATTGAAACCACAAATATTTACTGTAGATCAGTTTATTATATATACGTATATGATTGTACATTCCCATGGGCCCACTAATTATAGGTCAACGAGTATCTGTCAGGAATGAACAAGGGATAGTACGGTTTATTGGGAAAACTCAATTTGCCCCTGGGGTTTGGATTGGGATTGAACTCGATCAACCAAACGGAAAGAACACAGGAAATGTAAATGAAGTCAAGTACTTTGAATGCGAAAAAAAAGGTGGAAAATACGGAGTTTTTGTAAGGGAAACGTTGGTGGATACAGGCAAGACAACAGAAGAGCGACTGGCGCCTGTCGAAACGAATAATTTAGAGAATATTATCGGTAAGTTGCAGTCGAAGCTCAAGAATGCGAATGAAGATGTGGCACGGTTGCGGAAACAGGTTGACGATTTGAAAGAAGATGTAACAAAACATCAGAGTAGGTACTCTACGTTGGAATCGAAGCTTGAGATGGTGATAACGGATAAAGAATTCCTTGAAGAATCTGAACGTAAGGTCGAGGGAGCATTGGAAGAGTTGCAATTGAAATATGATGAATTGAGGACGGACTTTCAAATAATGCTGGAAGAAGTAGAGCTCAATAAGCAAATAGAAGAGGAAATCAAATCGCAAATGCAGCATTCAGATGCCTCAGATATAGACTATCAAATTATTCTCCTGCGTAATAAACTGCTCGAGATAGCCCTAACCAATCTTCAGAGAATTACCAATGAAAATGAAATGGGCTTGAAACGGAAAATTGAGGAGTTGAATAATAAGTTATCTCATCATGAAATCGAGGTGGGCTCTCACGCACAGCTCCTTCAGAATCTTTCTGTAGCACAGGAGACAATACAATCATTGCAGAGTCAACTAGACTCTACATTTGACCTGGAGAAAATGATTGAACATCTCAATTTGGAGAATGATGACCTTAATAATAAGCTTTTATCTCTTACAAAGACCGTAGAAGAATTGACGGAATTACATGATTTAGATAAAAGTTTAGAAGAGAATCAATCTCTTGTTGAAAAGGACTTGCGAAATAATATTCAGAATTTATCCACTATTATTCTGGAAAATGAATCATTGATTCACGAGCTCCAAAGAAAGAACAAGTATATGGAATCTAAAATCGTGGAATTGAGAAGCAATACTACGGATGACATGAAGGATGATAACTCTAGTAATGAGTTGAAATTGCAATTGGAGTCTTTGAAGCTTGACTTGCGAAAAACAAGGTCTCACAATTTCTCTCAAAGTGTGGAACAGGACCTTATTAATTCAAAAGTAACCATTCTTCAAAAACATTTAGGTTTACGAAAACCAATTGAGGCCAACCAGAAGGTAGCGTTAGAGATAATTTTAGCATTGGAGTCAATCGTATCAGATTCCTTAATTATCAGCAGACGCTCGAATATTCTTATTAAGGAATGGAATGATTATCAAAATAGTACATTATTTTTGTTGGAAAGTCAATTTAGTATATTGCTGGCATTGCTGAGGAGACTTTGTACATTGTGGGAGTATAACTACCTGGGTGAACTATATTCTTCAATATCTTTCAAATTTCATGAAAGGATTTTAGAACTTCAAAGAACAATGGAAGATGTAATATCTTTCATTAGAGAGGGTGATTTCGAAAAAGTTAATACTGATTTTGTTAAAGATTTTATAAGAGATGCCGTTAATCTTTTAAAATTAGACTTTGCGTCAACAAATGACCCAAAAGTCCTATTTCAGAGTTCTAGCTGTCTTTATTTTTTACTAGAATCTTATAATGATGAGGCTTCTACAAGCACAAGGATAGTAAAGAGTTTAATAGATTATTTCGAAAAGAAATTCCCTGATAAACAAGAAGCGAATATACTTTTAAAATCTTTGCATTCGATTGTTTCAATTAATGAAAAACTAACTAATGAATTCAGAGGCTCCATTAAGGTATTATCAGAAACAAATGCAAATAATGATTTAGAGATTTTGTTGAAAAAACCATTGAATTTTCTTGAAGAAGCAAAATTGGTAGGCAATACAGTAACTCAATTAGTTGACTTATTAAAACACACCGAAGCTGACGAGTATTTGCAAATAAAGGATTTTGATTCTAAATATCCATTAAATTCTGAAAAAGTTGATTCTCTAGTCGGGAATTTAGAGAGAATACTCATCTTGCTGGAGTTTCAAATCAAGAACGACAAGAAATCAGTCCAAAGTATCTTCAAAGTATACAATAGTACAGATAAACCATCAAATTCTGATTCGACGAAAATTAAAGCGGAAGAAGAACTTAAATCTCTTAAGCCAAAATTAACGGAAATTTCAAATAAGCTGATACAGAAAGATAAAATTATTCAGGATTTGCATTTAAATATCCAAATTTTACAAGACAACTTGGAATCGAGTGGATTGAAGCATCGAAATTATATAAATGAAATACAACAACAATTACTTCAATTTAAAAATGAAAACGAAAAAGTCAAAGAAAAACATAATGAATTAATAGAAACTAATAAGAAGTTAGAATTGGAATTGAAAGAATTGTTGAACTCAAATCAAATATTTGAAAGTGGAAATGCCTCTGGTGGATTTATAAATTTACATTCCGAAACGCTGTTTAACGCTAACATGGCTTTAATGGAAGAAATCATAGTCTTACGGAAATTGATAAAATTTAATTTTGGCAACCAAGAGGATTACTCTGTGAAGGATCTGCTTGCTTGGCTAGAGAAGCCATTGTTGAAGAAACCAAATTTCAACAGAAGTTTAAAACATGCATTAAGATTTGAAAGATGCTCTGCGAGCCTACAGGATATATCAAAAAGTGTACAACTTGTTCAAGTTCCTACAGACCACACAATATGGAAACCCCAAACAAGCATACCGAAGTATATGACTTCTTTGCTTGAGGAAAGAAAGCAGAGCTATCAACACCAAAAAAAGCAAGCATTATCATTATCGTTAAATTAAATTAAAATAGAAATATTTACATTATTTAATATCCGAGAGCCATGCTAACTGTAATCATGGAGCAATTTCTTTTTGTTTCTTTTTCGTTGGCCATTTAGTAGCCTTGTCAATATGTTCAGCAGGATATAAATATTCCAAGACTAAATACACGAAGATATCTACGACAACACATAGAACAAATAGCTTTCCGGCAACTATTCCACAACAGTAATATTTCAGTAATCTCAATAGTAAAGGCTGGTTAAGCTTTTTTAAGTCTAAGGAATTGTATACATTTTCTGTTCTTCTTGCAATGTTCTCCCAACTATACATTCTTCCCACTTCGTCGTTAAATTTTGAGGTATCAATTTCCCCCGACTGTATCAAATCCACTGCTTTGAGTGTGGCTGTCACTAAAGAATTTTCTTCTGGATCAGCAAAACTTGTCATATGGTTAGGCAATACTTCGGGTATGCCACCCACTTCAGTAGTTACCACGAATAGCCCACAGGATGCTGCCTCCACTAGAACAGTCCCAAATGCTTCAGTGAGAGATGGATGTAAGTAGATATCACCTTGAACCATTACATTCCTCACTTCCTCATGCTTGATTGCGCCCATTAGAGTAACTCTTTCTTGTAAATAATACTTTTCACGCATTTGTTCCAAATCAAGGAATTTTGGTCCATCACCGGCGATTAAGAAGTTTACATCTGATTTTTCTGCACAGATTCTAGGAATTACTGCAGTTAATAGATCGGCACCTTTATTGGGGAATAATCTGGATATTACTACTATGGTAATGCTCTTTCTTGGCGTATTCTTTACTTCTTGCAAGGGCGAAAAGTCTTTTGCAATAACAGCATTAGGGATGACAGATACACTTAATGGGTCGATCGAGGCTCTCAATACGGTATTCTCTTTACAAGTATGTGACACACAGATTACATGTCCCACATCACTTAAGGTGAATTTCAATAGTTTATTACCGACAATGGATGTAATATTGGCAAACCCGAACAATGAATGATCAGTCAACACTGTTTTAAGTCCCATAGTACGCCCATGAAATATGGCTTCAAGACCTATCGTGGACAATGATCCATGTCCATGAATAATATCGATTTCTTCACGTATGAAAATATTTCTTAATATTGGGAACGCCAGAAACACAGAAGGAAATGTAGTACTTCGGTAAACAACATAAAACGGAACATAATATACCTTTAGTCCATTCGTTAGCGTTCGTAATCCATTTCTGGACCCATATGCATGTGTAATTATTATAACAGAATGGCCCATATCAATTAGCTTTTGAGATAAATGATAGACGTGAAATTCTACTCCCCCCGGTTGCGGGTAGAAGAAGTCTGTCACCATTGCAATATTATGCCCCATATTTCTATTTTCTATGACCTTTCTTGGGCATTGAGTAAAGTATCTTACCAACTATTGACTAAATAAGAGCTTTATTGATCTGTTGTGGGTTTCATATAATTTCGCATACAGGAAGGATATTTTTTTTTTTGGAAATCTATTACTATTAAAGTGTTACAAATGATATATATATATATTTTAAGCTAAATAAGCGTCCCTAGGAAGAGAAGCAACAGAGTTTTTAAAATTTATAGTACATTGTTGATAATCCCAGTTACTTTGTTCACATAACATGATACCATATTGTAGATTCAATTTTGTTTCTAATAAGATCTTCACTAGGATGTCTTGTTGCATAGGATTTAAGTTTGCTTTTACTTCTGGAGGTAAATCAGCAGCAGTAGGTGTAGGAGTAGGTACTTGGCTTGGTACATGACTTGGTGCTTGGCTGGGTACTTGACTTGGTAGGACTGCTGACGGAGCAGTTGTTGGTGGCTGCGGAGATGCTTGAGTGGGTTGTCTGGTTTCATTCCAGGCTTGTGCTCCACCATATGATCTAACTGAGAGGAGATCGCTCGCAACAATCATGCTACCATTTGGTCCTGGGATAACCACAAAGGATCTATCGAAACTCTTGGTGCTTAATGCAATTTTCTTGTTCTTATGAGCATGATAACGATTTCTTGGTCCTTGAGATGTATTACCCAGCACGGCTTCGTTATTATCTGGCACACCTATTTCCTCAAAAGAGCCATGTAAGGTAATCATTATTCCATTTACTTGAGGGAATCTATGACTTTCCATGCTGAAAAGTTGTGGTTGAGCAAGTAGATCATGACGAGTTTTGGGTAATTGTGAGAATAACTTAAAAATTTGTTCAGGGCCTTGAGCTACACGACTAGTTCTAGATTTCACAGACGAGACTCTAGCCAAGTTACGAGATTGTGGCAAATAATAACCAAAATCTGTAGAACTACCATAAGCACCCGATGTATTTGTGTCCATGATAAAGGGATGGGATGAATCAACTTGCATAGAAAATTGGGAATTTTCTTGGTAAAGAACCAATAAATCCTGTCTGTTACTATCCCACAATTTGAAGAAGTTTGTAATGAAATTAGTAGACATATTTTGAATTTCTTCATCTTGGAAAAACATCGCTTGAGGAGGTTCGAAAGGAAACGTTAAATTAAGAGCCAAAACTTGCTCATTTCTAATAACTTCTCCATTTAAGACTATGAGCCTCGGAAATGATTTCATTAACTCAATTTTTATGTTCAACGCATCATTTGGGTTTGACTGATTATTGAGTATTGGATTACCTAAAATAATCAATTCTCTCAAAAAATTCAATTTATGCCTCCAAGTTTCAAACACCTTGAGTCTTTGGAAGTTGTTATTCAGTAAGGATAAGTTTTGCAATAAAGGGAATGTTTGAGCTAATGTTGAAATTGTTGTAAGGTCAGTTAAATTATTGCCTGACATATCTACACTATTAACATCTAATTTTAATTCTTTGGCAATTTTCATTAATGCAGGGAAAAATTTGGATGTAGTGGATATAGAGGCGAAGAATCCTTTGGATGCCAAACTTGGATCTTGTTGAACTGAACTTAAGTTTAACATTTTTATTTCAGGTTGATATCTTGACTTCAAGAACTGAGTAATGGTTTCTATCGTAGAACCCCCACTATTACCCATTGGTGCACCTATCTGATTTGACATTGAATTTGCAGATACACCTTTCGCTATTTTCAAAGATTGACCAGCAAATTTTACGCCTGACCAAGTACATAATTCATCCGCTTCTTTGGGAGTTTTGACATAACCCTTTAATATTCCCGTGGATGGATCAACATTTGGATTACTCACAATGATTCTGCACTTCCTGGAAATAAATTTGACACATTCATCGGGACTTGCACCGTTCCATCCTAAAATTTCAACGGGTACAGAATTTGCTGAGACGAACTGATCGACACTTTGCTGGGAAAAATTATTCCTATTGTTATTGTTATTGTTGTTATTGCTGTGGAAGCCACCTCTACCTCGTCCCCGGTAACTCATGGTGCTAATATATACAAGAGATAATCTTTATAGCTCTCTTCTTCAATTACCAGTAAAATATTCCTACAAGTTGAAAAATTCACACGCGCACTACCTTTATAAACATATATTGATTCCTACGAGTTGACTATAACAGTATCAAAGCAAAAACGCTAGAAATACAAGTCTTATACCACCAAACACACGCACTTCATGGAGGAAAAGCGTTGATTTATAAAAAAATACAGAATATAGACTGATACGGTCTAAATTTCCTCCTCAGTTCCGTTTTCATGGAGAGACCCCACAATCTGGTACTTATTTTCAAAATGTTCCTCCCAGCTGTCCAAAGATTCTAACTCGTCACTAGTAAGATCCTTCAATGTGTCAATTGGTTGATCGATTGGTGTTAAACACTCCATCTCGAAAGAATTCTTAGCCAATCCACGAGAAGCATCTCTGCCCGCAAAGTTCTCGTATGGGCCACCAGGTCCGTAGAATGCTGCTCCCATTGTCACATCGAAAACTCTATTTCTGACAGCAATGAAAATCTTAGGATCGTCACTGCCATTATATTTTGCTAGGGATTTTGGAGTGAACTTGCCCTCAACAATGGTCTCAGTAGCTTCACTTTTGTTGGGATTCGAGATCTCAATTCCCGTGAACATATTTCTCAAGAAATATGCAATTAATAACACAATGACTATGGTGGTTAACATCTTAGTTTTCAATTGATATGTTATGTGTATGTTGGGAAACAACTGGAGATCTATGTTCTAAAGGTGAAAAACCACAAATCTGTCACGTGAATACCAATTCACCCACTTACACAAGCGTCTTAGTAAGATGATAGGTTCGTATGGTTGGCGTTCACTTGATATATTTTACCGTCATCAGTGGTTTTCAAACACAAGCCTTTCGTTCCAATTGCATAAATTCAAGTTTTGGTTAGTAGTTCGATCTGCCTGTTAATAAGAGAATAATATCCTGTGACACAGCCAAAAGTTGTTTAAATGGTATTTGACATAGACTTTATGATAGAGTAAACCAGAGGTCATATAGACACGTACAACCATACCTTCATATATATACACAAATTATAACCTTAATATACTATCCTTAAGTTTTAGATAGAAGGTGTAACAATTTGCAATCGAATGTCATGTGACCATCATAGTGAAAAATGTTGAAGAACAATCTTGAAGGTTGGTTTTAGAACTATCATTGAAATGCCTAGAGATATAATATCGTTGGATGATTTAACTCCAAATAATATCGGAGTGTTCAAAAAGATAAACCAAGTGAGCTTACCTACAAGTTACCCCGAGCAATGGTATAAAGATTCGCTAAATAGCGATCAAATTGTTAAGTTAGCATTTTATTCAGAATTACCAGTAGGTGCAATTAAGGGTAAAACAATCAACACATCACATAAGTCCGACAGCTATGAGAGCACACAGCAACAACAATTACCATCTGAATGTGTTCCGAATGCTGTTTATTTAGAGAGTTTTGCTGTGCTAGAGGCTTATAGAAATTTGGGTATCGGGGCCAAATTATTACAGTTTGTGATTGAAGAGACCAAGAAAAAGTTCATTCATGAAATCGTGTTACATGTCCACACCGATAATTCCAAAGTGATTGAATGGTATGAAAAGCATGGATTTACCATATCTAGCGAAGTTCAAGATTACTATAAGGAACAAGGGTTGCCAAATCCTAATGCTGTTATTTTATCGTTGAAAGTTTAAGTCTATCTCTACAGACTTTGATTGATTCAGTTTTCTTTTAGATTTATAAAAAGCTATATATAGATATAAGTATTATATAGTACAAGTTTAATTATCGCCTTCATCTTCCGTATCAGTATTAATATCGGTGAATACACTTTCATTGTCACTCTCTTCCGATACGTCTGAATCTTCTTCAGTGTTGCCCTCTGATTTCTTTACATTACCACCCCTCAATGCGGCCAATGCTCCTGCAATAGAATCTTCTTCAGGATCAGAGATATCACTCTCATCATCTGATAAGTCAGCTTTAACTTTCTTGGTCAATGGTTTTGGTGCATTCTTAACGGTCATAACAAGTGGGATGTCAACATCTGAACCGAAATAGGCATTATTCTTCATTATCAATCTATAATGGTAATCACCTGTACCACCAGGGGATTGGGAATTCAATTGAATTTTAAATGAGCCAATGATAACATCTTCTTCTTTCCCTTCTACCCATTTCTCTTGACTAACCTCAAGGTTACTTAAATCAAGATATTCCATTTGTGATGCTTCAGTGCCTTCGACCAATTTGTTATCTTTTTGATTAACAATAAATCCGGTCCAAGAATTAAGTATACCGCTTGGGAAATATGGTGCATAAGAATATGGAAGGCGAGGCTGTTCTTCGTTAGATTTTAATGGGTTCTTTAAATATTCTAAAGTATCCTCATCTTTCAATCTCTCATCTGAAATTTCAGGGCAAGACTTGAGTCTTGGAGATTTGACCAAAAATTTAACACTCAAATGGGTGTTAGACAATGGTGGTACAACATCTTCACCTGGAACCTTGAAACTTGCATCTAAAATACGAAGCAGAGGAATATGAGCAGCAACGTCCATTGCTGTTTTCAATTTCTTAGGATCTTTAATACCTAAGGTTTCCGATAACTGTTCGTTTGATAATGTGAACAACTTACCTAACTTTTTCACTGGTTGCTTCTCGACAACCTTCGCATCGACATATGGCAATTGCAACAATTCTTGGTATTTACCAGAAGGCTTGACAGCTTGGATAACTGATTTTCTTAAATCACATGCGGCTGTGATAATATCTACTTGTCTGAAAACCGTTGCAATATCAATTAAGCCATTGATTAATGTGGGTAAAGTGGCCACAATCTTCAACTTTTCCATTTCATATCTTGGATTCTTGGAAGTGAATTCAAAATTACGGAATAAATGCCAAGCTATCAAGTCTCTGACTTGATTAAATTCCAAGTGCTTAAAATTAGTTCTAATTTCATGGGACATGCACATCCAATCTAAAAGGTCATATGGAGTAATAATTTTTGCAGGATTCCTATCAGTTAACCTTCTTGTAAATAAAGCAGCTGTTTCAACGTGTAAGCCTTTTTTAGTATGGGTTTTAACGTCATTCCACCAGGTACCAACGACTAAAGGTAATAATACACCGATCAATATAAAGTAGACAACTACCATGACTGGGGAATATTTACCCTCCACCAAGAACTTAGGAATTGCAATGCCATGTGAGACATCTTGAGGACCATCAGGATGTCCGTATTTTAAGAAATTATCTCTAGTAACATCATCAGTCAAAGCTTTATAAGCTAAGTTAATTCTGATAAATGCGGTTTCCATTTCCTCTTTCACTGCTTCAGTTAAATCCTTTGGTAACTTATCTGGGTGGAATTTTAAGGACAACTTTCTATAACGACTTTTCACTTCTCTTTCAGAAGAAGATGGAGAAATGTCTAAGATTGTATATGGATCAAAAGCTCCGGACAAATCTGCTTCTTTAGTATAATATAATGCAATATATATCACAATTGCCCACCCGACGATTAATACTAATAATGTTTTGTTAAAAAATTTAGCTGATTTTTGTTTAGTCTGATATTCTTTAATCTTCTTCGAATTTTCTACTGACAATGTCTTGGAATTCTCAAGTATAGACCCCCTGATCTTAGAATTGTAGCTTGTTGGATCACTAGCATTAATGATTCTATAAACCCACTTGATAGTAAGTGGAACTAAGATGAATGTAAGAAGGGCGATTACAAAAAATGGCCAAGTATCCCCTTCTTCATCGTATGTATATTCAGATGCCATCTTCAAAGACTAGACTATTTAATTCTTTCAGATAGCTCAGACAATTCGAAATTCACCGACTAAATATAGCTGAACGACTTGGTACATGTATGAGTTTACGTGTTTATTTGAAATTTCCAACCTTTTTCAATTAGTGTATTTCACACGACCTTTAATTTATTCCAGACTGTATTAACATTAAGGCAGTTAACTATAGGTATGCTTGTGTAAACGATACAGATCATTGTTATATTGTCTAAATAAGGCTAAACTATGGAACTAAACTACAGCAAAATAAAAAGAAAGCAAAAAATATTAATTAAATGAATTAACGTATTTAATGATGGAATAAACGGATTGGGTTTTCGACATAGACAACATCGAAAGAATCAGCGGCAGCAAAGACAGCCTTGTCCATAACAGAACCAGAAGGAGCAGCAATATACTTAACACCAGATCTAACAGCTCTGTAAACGTTATCAGGGAATGGGAAGAAAGCATCAGATGATAACGCAACATCGTTCAACTTGTTTAACCATTCTTCTCTTTCTTTTTCAGTCAAAGGTTCTGGTAACTCAGAAAACTTGGAGACGTATTCAGACTTTTCAGGTTCGGTCTTTGGGATTTGGTTGGTGACGAACAAGTCAATGGCATTAGACTTTTCAGGTCTCTTGACACCCTTGGCCCATTTCATACCTAAGACCTTTGGATGTTGTCTAAACCACCAATTGTCAGCCTTGTCACCGGCCAATCTAGTACAGTGGATACGTGATTGTTGACCAGCACCTAAACCGATAACCATACCATTCTTGGCGTAACAGACAGAGTTGGATTGTGTGTATTTCAAAGCAATCGTAGCAACAGTTAAGTCAATAGTACCTTGTTCTGTCAATTCCTTGTTCTTGGAAACAATTTCCTTAAATGAAGTACCCTTGATAATAGCATCATTTCTCTTTTGTTGTAAGGTAATACCGTAAACTTGTCTTGATTCCAAAGTTTCTGGGTTGTAGTTAGGATCTATTTGCAAAATACAGTATTTACCACCCTTCTTTTTCTTCAAAATTTCCAAGGCTTCGTCAGAGTAGCCTGGGGCAATTACACCATCGGAAACTTCCTTAGAAATGATTTGAGCAGTTGGTAAATCAACAATGTTGGACAAGGCGATCCAATCACCAAAAGATGACATTCTATCAGCACCTCTAGCTCTAGCATACGCATTAGCTAATGGAGATAAGTTTTCAATGTCTTCAACAAAGTAAATCTTCTTTTCAATGTCAGACAACGGTAAACCAACTGCGGCACCAGCAGGTGACACATGCTTGAAAGAAGCAGCAGCAGGTAAATTTAATGATGCCGATAATTCCTTAACTAAAGGCCAGGAGTTTAAACCATCCAACAAGTTGATGTACCCAGGAGAACCGGACAAGACCTTGAATGGAATTTCCCCTTGAGAAACAAAAGCTTGTGCTGGCTTTTGGTGAGGGTTAGCACCGTATCTTAAAGGCAATTGAGATTTGTTTTCAGCATATTCCTTTCTGAAGAAGTCAGAAATGGCAACATCGTAATCAGCGGTATGTTCGAAAGCCTTCAACGCGTATCTGTTTCTAGCATCAGCAGAAATTTCACCGCTCTTCAATTCTTCTAAGAAACCTGCGTAATCCTTTGGATCGGATAAGATTGTGACCCTGGCATGGTTCTTTGCGGCTGCTCTCAATAAGGTAACACCACCAATATCGATTTCTTCGACAGCTTCTTCAATGGTAACAGCAACCTTAGAGACGGTCTCCTTGAATGGATATAAGTTACAGACAACGAAATCAACCTTTTCAATGCCTTGGGCCTCCAAGTCAGCTTGATCACTCTTTAAGTCTCTGGCCAAAATACCACCGTGGACAGCAGGGTGTAATGTCTTAACCCTACCTCCCAACATTTCAGGTGCGTGTGTGATGGTCGAGACATCTTCAACAGGAAATCCTGCTTCACGGACCAACTTGGCCGTACCACCGGAGGCCAAAATACGAACATTTTGTGCAACCAATCCCTTGGCTAAGTCCAATAACCCAGTTTTATCATAAACTGATAAAATTGCAGTCTTAGTATAATCTGGCATTTTCTAATAACTTGATCAAATAATTGAATAACAAATGGCAAGCAAAACTAAAAATAATTGACACTTAAAAGTAGCGAATTATTCTCTTTATGATCTGCTGTAAAGTTCAAGCTCAAAATTAACCTTTCAAGTATTTGTTAATGAATTGAAAATAATGATTGGGAGTATTAATTTTTGAGCTTAAAATGCGATTAGGGTTAGAGTCAAAAAGTTCGACCTTTTTTGTGCTGAAAAAAAAAAAAAATTTATTGGTATCTGACTCCGTGAACAATAATTGAATGCAATTGTTAGCTGGATGGACGGATATTGACCAGATGACAACACCAGTTGTTGAGGTATCTACAAACTCATCATTTTCAAAAAAATTGTAGGTAATTTCAATATTAAAACTACATGACATCCAATACAGACAATAATACATTAAAAACTATAAACTAAAGACATAATTGTTAAGTATATATTGCAAGCAAATGAAATGCGAGAAGAACGCGACAAAAAGCAAGTTTCTGCTGCATATCCATCCAGCATTACACTTATTTTCTGTATCTCCACAAGGACAAGGTGTTGTTTCTCTTCCAAGTGTGACGACGACCGGCCTTGGTGTTGTTGAACAAGTGACCCTTGTTGATACCTCTGGACTTCTTACCAGTGGCAGTCAAACCTCTAGATTCTCTGTGCTTGTGAACTGGGTTGACGATCCAGTTGTATCTAGCATCTCTTCTGATAGCCTTGTGGGATGGGTCGACTAAGATAACTTCGAAGTACTTGTAGGTGGAGTCTTGGTTGACCCAGTAAGAGTTCAAGACTCTCAAGTTAGAAGCACGACGACCGACACGTTCTTCGGCAGTGGCCTTTAAGGCTCTTTGGTACTTCAAGTGGTTGACACCTTGGTTGGTTGGCTTACCGTAAGTAGCACCCTTTGGAACAGGTCTCTTTCTACCACCTCTTCTGACTCTAACACGGAAGATAACGAAACCTTGCTTGGCCTTGTATCCTAATCTTCTAGCCTTGTCTGGTCTAGATGGTCTGCTAGCTCTGTGGATAACAGTCTTTTGTCTGTATTCCCAACATCTGACACGATATAAGAATCTCATGACATCAGATTGCTTCTTTCTTTGCAATTCTTCTAAATACTTGTAGGCACCCATCTTGATTTAATTTGTTTGGTATTTGGTAGTAAACTTGAAAGAAAACTATAGAGAAAAAAAAATTTCACTACTTGAGTATGGTAATGGTAGAGTGAAAATTTTCCAAAATTGAGATTATGTGCGGGTAATGCCAAAAGTTTTGAAAAATTCCGAATTATGTCCCAGGCTGATAAATACGCATACCCTCTAATAAATCACAGTATCCGTATAGCGAACCATATTACAACTGCTAATGTCCTTCCTGAGATCCCTGAGATTATATACCCTATTTATTCACTAATTGTAGCATCAAATGTGTTATCTTTCTTCTTTGATATTAGTATATATAAATACCTGTCCTCGTTTATTCTCCCGGGCCCTCTTTTGAATCTGCTTGATTCATTCAAAGTTTGGCTCAAGTTCCATTATAGAGTATATTACCAAATGTTCCAAAAATACAGCAAGATTATACTCACCAATCTGGAAATAATTGATGACCATAGCTTGCATGGTGGGCAGAACTATGCTTTCACAAAAGGGGAACTTCAGTCTTGCAGAATGATATTTGCTGAACTGCAAGACAGGTGACTATTTTGTAACAGAAGATAATGGCAGTCAAGAAGTTAGCTAATCATTAAGTAACAGGAAATAATAATAGAGGCTTTATTGTTAAAAAGAAGGTTCGTATGTATGTTTATGGAGATAGCGACTGTCCACAGGGACAGTAATGTACTGAGAATTTCGTGTATGCACAACAGTCCGTTAACAACTACATATTGGATGGAATGCCGAAATTCTTTGGAAAGAGATGGCGATATGAGGCTGTTCAACCCTAACATCAAGATCAGGATGTGTATACGAACCTTGGGTTATTGGTTAATAAGTGTACGACGATACTCACGTCGTTTAGACAAGAGTGATACAAGGTATCTGGCTGTTGGGCAAAGATTAACATAATAGCACGATGCATCGCATGTAACGAAATCTTGGTATTCACTGATCCGACGGTGAGGCTGCTTTTATGAGCCACAACGTTCCTTGTCACCCATAAAACGAATTTTCAATGGTTTTTTGCGGCCAGTGGTGGTCGCACCTCGCTTGCACGAACTCTATCCAGCACCATTCCTTCGGTGTGCCTGACCACGGATAAGGTCATTGTTAAATTATCGAATTCGTAGCTTAGTCAAGCAAAGTATAGACATGGCGGTCTCTCAGGATAATCTTGTGAAAAATTGTTGTTGAAACAAGAGTGGATTACAATACATCGAAGAGTCTAATCTGACAAGTTCGAATCAATTTTCTCTCTCTATGGTAATCCCTGCGTTGACCACCAGGTATTAGAGTATTATCATGACCCGGATATATGGCCGTATGTGTTTGGTTAAGGCTATCGTTCTATTCGTAAAAGGGGGGATGATAGTTATTTAGCCGAACGAAGGTCTGGATTATTCGAAATGCGCATTCCCTACATATGCTGCAGCGCCTTATGCAACCCTATTGCCGAATAGAGTCGTTTTATTTCATATAGATTTTTACTAGTAAACCACTATGACATACTATAATTAAGTTTATTATTATTAAGGCGTAAATAAGTTGAGCTTAAAGTAGGTTGCGTTCAACAAAAACCGATACATATATATATATATATATATAAATATATATATAAATATATGGACTATTGGTAAGTTCAGAGATTGAACAATTGCCAAGTTTCGAGTAACCCTTGCTAAATAGACTTCCAAATCATAAAGTAAATAATCTAATCTGAACATTGAGTTCAGAAAGTCATTCATTTACATTTTCAATAACAGCAGAGAAAGTCATCGAGTTCACAAATATCGAATTGCGATAGTTCGCTGATCATGAAAAGGTACCCTGACAAAAAAGATACCCATGAACAAGAAAATAGTTCGACATATGCATATGAGTTGGATACCAAAGGAGAGATTCTCCTGAACTCCAATTATAATTATCCTTTTGGAAATGATTATTTGCCACAGGTAGATTTTGCCAATCAAAATACTCCTGATGATTCACGGATGAGTAGAAAAGTTGGACACGTACGTGATTATAATCCAAATACTAACAATCCATCTTCGGATTCTCAAGTGCAAAATACTCCAATAATACTGGCGAATTCATATACACAAAATAGTCAGCCTAAACGTACAACATCGTATCCATATCAATCACCACAGCAAAGCAAAAGCCTGTCGCACATGGATTTGAGGGATGTTTATCCCACTGAGTATAGAGGAGAACAGTCATTGCAACCACCTGCTCAGTCTAGCCAAGCTATATTACCGGTAAACGATCTTCACCAACAATTTTCGCAGACAAGCCAACGGAACATAATGCCACCGAATATAGATTTGCAAAAATATCCCGATATGACTACGATGGTCAACGCCAATTCAAACATTTTTGTACCATTAGTTGAAAGTAGATTTGTGGATCATAAGATCTGTGTTGTTTGTGGGAAGAAAATAAGTCGGGATATGTTACGACATATGAGGATACATCAGGCCCATTCAAGATTTAGGTGCAAGTTCCCCAGGAATCAATGCAATCATAGAACAGGAAACTTTAATAGACCATATGATCATAAAAAACACTTATTAAATAGACATTTTAGATTTGACAATCGGGATATTAAAAAGTTGCATAATTTAAATGATAAGTTAAATCATACAGGGACCTGTCCTTGTGGATTAAGATTTATAAGTAGAGATTGGTTAAACAATCACATTTTAACGAATAACGAGAACGATAAGTGTCCAATAATTGAATAGAGTATATATAATAATTAACATTTGTCCAAAGTTTGTTAACATATAAATATATATATATCTCTGAATATACCAAAAAGTTTTATTCCAACGAACTGACTAACTTATTCAAGTCACCACCTCCTATGATTTTGACCTCTTCTGAATCACCCTTGCTAAGTGGCTCGCTGGCTAAGTGAACTGCAGCCTTTCCTACTTCTTCTCCGGAGATAGGATGCATCATAAAGCTGAACAGAGTTCCTTTGATCATCTTTCCGAAACCCATAGCAACATTATTAAAAAAATCTTTTTCCTTATCCCGTTCCCCTAACAATACACCGGGTCTGATGATAATAGTTCTAGGGAACTTTAAGTCGAGAACGTCCCTTTCCAATTCTCCCTTCGACTTGAAATACGGAAACAACGAAGTTGCATTAGCACCCATTGTCGAAACCAACACATAAGTTTCAATACCTGCATTTTTGGCAGCTCTGGCACATGCTATATTGATACCATAGTCTATCTTCTTGAAATTCTCGATCCCACCAGCTTCAGCCCTTGTGGTTCCAAACCCAGAAAAAAAAGCCTTTCCACTTTTCCCTTCCTTACCAATAATATCTGGCCATCTATCCGAATCCTTCTCGACTATATTATTGACCTTATCGCCACTCTGCTCAACTCCACGACGACTAAGTGAGTTAACAGTCTCGAAAACACCAGAATCAACTGCAGATTTCAAAATGTGGGATCCACACAATCCCGTAGAACCAATTACAAATGCACTCATCCTTATATTCTTATTATGAATGTTCAATAAATATCATTAGTACAATCCAATGACTTTTGACCGGGGTCAGTACTTAATATCAATCCCATATGCAGGTCCATTTTTACCTATGTTTGGAAGTAATTATTGTAGGGAACTTGATGAAGAATAACTTGGTTTTTTGGGTTAAGCGGCCTTATGGTAACTAGGTATCAAACTTTCAAAGCTTGTGCTTCGAGTTTGCTCTTGAATTTCGCCAATTTTGGTTATCCAACTCGGCTGGTATCTATAACAGTGGTTTTGTGTAACAAAATATCGAAAGATCTATTACGAAACTTCACGGTAATGTTCGGTTGCTTCAGTGAAATGAATATTAACTTCACACGATAGGTATTAAGAGTTATAGAATAAGAGTATTGGGGTTTGATCAGAGATTTTTTATATTATAAGAATTTTCACGTTAAACTTTAGAATTCTAAATTGTTATAGAGATTGATGTCTATCAGTGACTAAAAGAATATGGCCAATATCCATCCTAACTACCCACAACAATACAAACAAAATACAAGTAGAGCTAACTACAATTACAACTATAGCGGCGGAGATACTACTGAACTACACAACAGCAACCAACATCATAACTATAGTCAAATGAAACCATCTTCTAACCAAGCTAGCAAGGGGAACCAAAAGGTCAAAAATGCGGGCAATGGTTATCAACAAAGTTCGAATACGTCAACGCAAGGATTAATCGATGGATCCAGTGCCGATAATACCGCCGAACTTGTGCAAATACAAAGCTTGTTTGAGCACTATGGAACGGTGCCGTCGCTTTACAATCCAATGTACTCGCAAGGTGAACCTGGAACGAATAGTCAAAGTGCCAATCCAACCCTTGCAGAGGCACCTGTCTACGACCACTATTATCCATCAGACAACCAAATAAGCTACCTTAATAGTCGAAGTCCGGTATCGATAAACACACGGGAAGTCTCTTCACTCCACGAATCGCCATCCAACATACCAAACGATACATCAAATGCATCGAGTGCCAATTCAAGCTTACCAAAGCGCAAATCAAGTATCCAAACATCCAATAAAAACAAATCGAACAAATATAATAAGGTTCCTGTACGACCGGAACATACCCACATGAGCAAAGTGACTACTAATGCATCTCCCAGATTTAATGACGGTGCGGACATTAATAACTTTATGAAATTTTCAAATAATGACTATACAAGCAATGACTTCCCAAACAACGACTTTGCCCCTGGCGATTTTGCCGCTTATGACCTTGCGCCTGATGATTTTAATAACGAATTTATAAATTTGAGCGATACCAACGATAACTTGTCGGGAGGAGAAAGCATCATCCCGCTGAAATTTGACACCCTACCATTGCAAACAAACGACAGCAGCAACGGTGGAAGTAGTAACGCCAAGCTACAAAAGAAGGGTAAAAACCCGGGTTTTCATTTACCGTTAGATAATCTAAACAATAGAAATATAATGTTCCTGAAATTGACGGATTTGATGTCATCGCAGGCCAACTCCAATACAGATAAGAATTATGACCACCTTAAGATCTTAGAGCCGGATTTGGGGTTTGGATATGATAGCGAACTTCGGTTAAACAATTTTCAGGACAATATCACCCCATCGATGAAACCTCCTGGCACCAATCAGCAAGAGTATTTCGATCTATATAGTGTAAGCGACACAGGTGGCGAAGACAACTATAAGGGAATCAAATATGATCATGATAACGAGGGCATCAGCACTGGTAACAACTCGTCGCAGCACATTGGTAGTCACGGAAGCCATGCCGCTAGCAGCACAAGTTTCAGTGACCGCAACGACTACCTAGTTCCGAACTTCAACTATCCGCCGGGATCAAATAGACCCAGCGACAAAAACTCGTCTAGTGGTTCGAACTTCTTCGACGCTCGCAGCAAGACGCATTCCCCCGTCGGTGCTGACGGCTTGTCCGAACCACGCAAGGAAGAGCCCATGCCGTTGAACAAGAAAAACTTGTTTTTGAAGTCGCAGCAGAGCTACAGCTATCTAGACGTCCAGAGACCCATCTTCGAACGAGCAGACTCCAATCAAAGCATCACCAGTGTCGGCTCCATGGGCTCCGGCACCAAGAAGAAAAGAACACCCAAGGGTGCCGTTTGCTCCGTTTGCGACAAGTACATCAGTCGTGATCTCACACGCCATATGAGAATCCACGACGAGGTGGGTCGCTTCAGGTGTGTCTACCCGAAATCAATGTGCAACCATAAAACTGGTTACTTCAACCGTCCTTATGACTACAAAAAACACCTCTTGCATATGCACTTCAAGTTTGATGATCCAAAGGGTAAAACAGCTCATACCTTGACTGACAAATTACCGTTACCGGGTTCCTGCCAAGCTTGTGGTGCAAGATTTTCTGCTAATGATTGGTTAGACACACATGTACTCACGAATTCTGCTCAGCGGTGTTCATATCTCAAAAATGATAATTAAATAGCTCGATTTATATTAGGCTAGTATAAAATACATTTTGCAATACTACAACTGAGTAAAAAGCTAGCATTCTTTAATAGGAATTTTTTTTTGCGCATAAGTGAAAAACCGTTTCATAAGAAATATTGCTCATTGAGCACATTTCGATTCTCTTTGTTAGACTATAAATAATAGATGTTCTCTCGTAGTCTTTCTTTAGTTATAATTTACAATCATTGACTATTTGTAGGTTATATTTATACGTAAATATTAACCAGAGACTTTCGCTGATATGGAATTCGTTAAACGTCACGGCATGGGAGGCATGCATATGGGGTCTAGTCTGAGCATGGGGTCGATGTCTATGGCTTCAGCATCAGAAACTATGTCAATGGCAATGTCATCATCCACTATGGGCCATTCGGGAATGGACATGGGCAGTGATACGGGTATGGGACATATGCACAGTATGCATATGTATTTTACCACGCAGTATAAAAACTATCCAGTTTTGTTCAAAGATCTTGCTGCGTCCAACGGGGGACAGGCATTTGGTATATTTGTGCTTTTGTTTGCTGTAGCGTTTTTGACGAGAGGCATTGAATTTGTTAAGAACTATTTGGAGCAAGTGGTATGGCAAAACCCGAACTACATAGACACATGCCACCCACCAGCACAGAAGGTGGTGGCCGAGCCTCAGGTGCAGCGGGCAGGTACTTGTTGTGGTGCAGGTGGATCAGATGATACGAACGAGTCGCTTAGGAAGACCAACTCGACGAACTCGATGACGGGGGTAAATGGTGTCGAAATAGAGGGTAACCACGCCGGGTCGCAGCCTTCGAAATTGCCCATGGCTTCGGTCTTGTTTAGAAACGTAATCAGACTTGCATTGTGTATTCTTCCCGATTTATTTGGATTTGCTCTCATGTTGGCAGCTATGTCGTATACGTTGGTTTATTTCTTTGCTGTTGTTTTAGGATTAGGGATTGGTAGGTTTGCGTTTGAGAGGTTATCGGATCATTTAAGATTAAGACCTGCAAGTTCTGGATTGCACTGTTAGAGTATGGGATTTCAAAATTTTACAAAGTAACCACTTGTGACGTGGTTTATATACTTAAGATTCAATTAATATTTGTAAAAAGTTTATATATACGTATCAATTAAAGGATTCAGATATCTTCCTGACTAAATCATTGTACTTCGATTTATTGAACGAACTACCTCCTCCGTCGGCCAATTTTTCACTATAGATTAATCTTGCAAGGTTGGATATTTCGTGGGTCCTGAAATGTAACCCACTCCTCTTCAAATCGTCCAACAATTGGTATTCTGGTTTCGTAAACGATTCGTAATATACGGACGGTCTCGTAAAGTCAACGCTTTCAGGATCCCTCATAACATTACGTAGCAATTGCTGCAAAGTGAATATGTTCAATAATATTCTCTTCACACCGTTGGCGTTTATCTTTGGAATAATATACGAGCCTTGAATGAATAACCTATTAAAAAATTTCGGTAAGCCAATAAATACTCCATCCCTTTCATTATCTTTCAATATGCTATTCAACTTATTTTCAACAGAAAATGCTTCTTTATTGTACAAGCCAATATATTGGTCAGAATCACCAGGTTCAGAGCCAGGTACCCAGTCGCCTTCTTTGAAAGATCTTCCAATGTAATAAATGCCTTTGCATCTCAAATCATACCTAAGAGCTATCAATGATCTTTCTCTTATGAGTTCAAATTGTTTAATTATATCATTGAATTGCGAAATTTTATCAGAATTCAAGGCCAAGTATATATGTCCCTGATTAGCCTCCAAAGTAGTAGCATTTGAAAGGCCGTTTTCGAGGAAACACCAATCATGTTTCAACTTATCAACTGTTGATAATTTGACTGTATCGGTATCATCATTATACACAGTATAGTTCGATTCTTTTTTCATAGTTGGCAACCACGTTAAGATCCAGGATGTAGTTAATAAAAGATGACAGACTTCATTGATGGAATCATTATCCAAAAAGTCATCAGTTGTTACTTCAAATATCTTAGTTGGATCTTCGTTGCTCAACATCATTATTTCAATTTCTTTATCTAATAATGCATTGAAATCATCGGGGCTAGATGCTTGCTGCAATATGATACCTGAAATCTCGGTTAAAGCAGGAAGACGCATCCAGTGGTTTAGCTGCAGATTTGGTTTGCTACCATTATCACCGTTCAAAGAGAATTCTCCATTTTCCAGGACCCCATTTGGCAATAATAATTCTTTATAAAATTGAGTGTATGTATCAGAAAACTTTTTCAAGAATTGCAAACACAAATCACTGTAGTCTTTACGATAAGTCAATGATGTGTTCAATACCGAGCATGCATTAATAAATAACCGTTTGAAATCCAATGCATTTTGATAAATCTTGGCTGATGAATGATTAGATGTGTTTAATAAGTGCGAATTAGGGTCACTTTCAATTTGATCTAATGAAGTCACCTCTTGTTTGAACGCTAAGGTAGATGGGTTATTAATCGATGCACTCTCATGGTCAATGGTCCTGTCAAGCACATATTTCCCACTAACGAATTCTCTAAAGGCATTATCAAAGTTTTCTCTTAACTTTGGAAGGAAGGAGGCTGTCATATATTCGTCAAAGAATCTGAGTGCTGTCTTATCTTTTGAAGCAGTAGCGATATCGTCAAAGTTCACAAATAATTTTTGAGAACCGGCAACGAAGACAAGTAAAAATTCCAAAATAATTCTCATATTAAAAATATTCTTTGGTACTAAAACTTCAACCATGGCATTAAATGTTTCACTTTTGATGTAGGGGGATTCTGCTTCTATTGAATTAAGTTTTAGGTTGTTGCTCTTGGTACTTGATTTCTTATTTTCAGATTCTGACAAAACAAATCCGGGGAACATATCTTGTAATATAGTTTTCATGTCTTCAGTTGTTTTCGCCGATTTGTCATACGTGACATCTTCGAATTTAAATAGGTCATTCCTCTGCATAACATCTTGTAAATTACTTGTCTTATTAGTATCGTTGGCCCCATTTATAGGGCTAGATCCAAATATTGAAACATCGTATGTATAATTAATCATTATTCCTCTTAATTCCTTTTTCATCACATTCCAAATACCATTAAAGTCGTGGGTAATATTGAACGAGTCTCTAACTCTAATTTTCTCAACAATTTCACTAATAACCTTATGTTTTTGCAATACAGCTAATCCTTTTATAAATATTGATCCAAATAAATGCTGCAAAATCACAACAGAATAATCATTGAATGCATTATCACTAATCATATCACCGGAATACGACAGGTCCAAATTTTTCAACTTAGCCAACTTATTTAATTGCACAACATTTCTCAGTTTAGCTTCTTCAATTGTTCTATTTATCAAACCATGTAATTCTTGTTGATTAGAGCTAGAAAGAATCTCCAACACCTGCGGTAAACGATTCAACTTAGCTGCAGTGTTTAGCAACATATATATATAGTGAAAGGATTCAGAACTCGTATTCAGTGTTGCATCAAGCAATATTGAATAGTCAATTTCAGTTTCACTATTAGAGTAGTGAGCATGAAGTTTCGGTAATTGATTTAAAATAAAATTCTCCACCGGCTCACCAAAACAATCGGCAATTTCAGAGATATCCAAATTTGCAGAGTTATAAATATATTGTTCTAAGTTATGCAGCTCTGTAAGTAATGCTTTGAAAGATGATAATTGCGGTTTCCCGGTGTTGACCAATGCCTGCCACGAGAAAAAACTTGATTCGGCTGAACTAGAGTTCAGTAACGATGATGTCTTTAAATATATTTCGTTCTGTAATTCATCAATAATCATATCAAACAAGTTGTTTGATTGCATTTCTAGGTAGCTTCTAGTAGTACTCATTGCCGATAAGGACCATAAATTGTATTGCTCTGCAACTTTATAACCATGAGATATTACGTCGTAAACTTGATGGATTTTCTTATCAATAATTAATTGATCAATTTTATCAGGTATTGAAATCAATTCATCCATGGCATCCAAAATCTCTATCATTTCTGAATACCTTGACGACGTTTGACTCAATTCGGTCAACATGTCAGATCTATTGTGTATATCTCTGGTAGCCGATTCTAGCATCTCCTTGATCTGAATTGAGTCTTCCTGTGAATCTTGGAGTGTTGAGAGTAATACGTGGTATGACCCAATACTGTTGTTGAAAACTTCATGATGTTCATTTACGACATGTCTTAAAACCGTTTGAGTTTGAGAAGATAAATCTTCAAATTCTGGTAGTTTATATGCTAATCCAACAGATGTATCATCAAGAAGAGAGACTGCCATTTCAATTGGGTTGGCATTTTCTTTTAAACATTGTGGCCATTCATATTTGATGGTATTATGGACTTCTTTCATTTCAAATATAGACTCCTTCATTTTACGTTGTTCGTGTTCTGATTTCGGGCCATTGAAGCTCATACTTAAAGATCGACTACGATTCGCCATCTTGTTGTTTGCTTCAAATATGCTGTGGATATATTAAATTTTTCAGAATTAAAACAATATAAACACTTGTACGATCTTTCAAATCTGTTGATGGATTTTTTGTGTAACAATTTTATATAAACAAGATCAGACTGTTTACATCAGCTACATTCACTTAGACTTGATGATATGGATAGTATAGAGATAATAGAGGTTGTGGAGAGACCTAAGTCGGGCACTAATGGGGATGTTATTGAGATGTATGTTTTTGTTTATCTAAATTTATTTGTATTGACTAATACTAACCATTAGATCGTCTGATGCAGAAAGTGATCAGAACTATGAGGTTTCAAATAGTACAGGAAAGAGTCGATATGCAAACGAAGTTATTAATGATGATAGCTTGTTGATGGAAAACGAAGGTAATTCTACTGGAGAAAAATATGAAGAAGTACAAATGTTTCCACCAAGAAAGAGGATCAGACAGGTGCTGCTGCCCATATTGAAAGGCGAACTATATGAAGATTCTGTTCTTGACTCGTATCATATGGTCCAGCCAGTTAGTGATTCTAAAGGAATCAAAAATAATAGCAAGTCCAACCCTGTTCTTGATTTAAACAACTGGTTATCCGATAGCGACGAAGACGTTTCTAAAGTGGTATCAACGACGACAAGCGATAATGACACTTCCTACGAAGTCAAGGGTTCAAAGCCAAAAGATCAGAATACTTCTAGTAATAATGTTAGCGCCAGGCTTGCTAATATTCTACCATCTGATTTTTCAGACCCGATTTTATCTTCTTCACCTTGTAAGCCACCTTCCCGAAATTTACCATCTGCACCAAAGCCTACGAAACTTATTCCATCTTGTAATGCATACGACGGTGAGACGTATTCAAAAAAAGAATTGAACGAAGTAAATAAGGTAACTAGAAAGAAAGAAGAACTTTTATCCGAAATGATAATACAAATACCATCATTTTTATACGATAATTGTTTCAAGGAGGATCACTTAAAAGAGGTTTTCTTACATCCAGAAATAGAGAAAGTTTCCATCACTTTACCGAAAATATCTTGGACACGGAAGGTAAAAGCTACGTATGATCCTAAGCGTGATGTTTTTATACCATGTCCGCCAACAAAGAGAGCCGAGAAAAACACAGTAATATACTATAAAGCGAAGGACTTCGTAAACACAGTTATAGATGGTACGCTCCAAAACATGGTTGATGTGTGTAAATTTGATCAAATTGGTAGTCAAGATCTGACTGTTATTATTATCGTAGAAGGATATGATTCATTTTTGAATAAAATAAAAAATATGGAAGATAAGAAATATAAAAAGGCGGTCCTTGAAAAATTGAATCCGACCGATACTCAGGGGAATAAACGGTCAAGAAAGCCGGTTGGTGAAGAAATTTCATTGACACCGAAAGAAATTGAGGAGTTGGTGAATGACGCTCAATTATCAATTGGTGTCAACATTTTCCCTGTTAAGAATAACCAAGAGGCTATAAACTGGCTACATTCATTTACATATACCATTGCATATGCCCTTTATGACAAGTTTGAAAGAAATATATCTCTAGCCAATTTGGGCACTGTCAGATCGGGCACTGACACGAAGTCAACATTTTTCGGAACTGTTAAGCAATTTAGATTAATGACCACCCCAAAGGTTGAAAAGTTATACGGGTTTTATCCCTCAATATTTGCATTGTACTCGAGATTCCAAGCTAGCAATTCACTAGGTAAAGATAATTTCGATAAGAATATCATTCCACCCTCAACGGAAAGCTCCATGAAGAGGCTTTTCACATCTGACGACCCTAACGATATAATTCACGAATAACGTCCTTATAGCTAGTTATGAAAATTAATATATTATATTATTTATATACGCCGTATTTATTCATCAAGTTGTTTAATATACTCTTTAGTGATAAAAGTACTAAAACGCCTAGTTAGTATAATGTACAAGGACCCAGTTTAATAAGGCAGGAGATAATATTGTATCTCAGGCTCAAATGCAATTAATTAACTACTTGCTTTACTGTATGGTAATCATCCATCGATATTTTGTCTTTCAACTGTTCAATATTCTCTAATCCCTGAGATAGTTGGGCAATCTCTGCAGAGGAAAACTTAAACTTCAAGGATGCCAATTGAGAAATAATATTTAACGATTTATCAATACACCCAACATGGCCATCAGTTTTCAAAAGAGATACTATTGTCTCCACTAATTTCTCTTCATGAACATGTGCTTCTTTTTCAGGGTCTAATGACGTGGACAATATTGCTGATATTACCGATAAAAGTCTCAATTTAACCTTATGGTCTTGATCTCTGTTCAACTTTACGATCTTCCAGCCATTGGCCTTGTCAAATTTAATGTAGCCCGCCTCAAAGTTACGGATCAACGATGAAATGGCAAATAATGATTTCAAATGAAGGTCTTTAGGCGTGCCGTTGTCGGCGCAAATCTCCACCAACTTTTCCAACCCGTCGTATTTAATGAAATCCTCCTGGGACTTGGGGTTGTTTTGCACAGCGATCCCAATACACGATGCAGCGTATACCCTGAGCGAAGCTGCGTTCTTCTCGTCCAATTGTTGGATGACCGATGGCCACAATTTGATATTTTCAATATTATTCGCATTGTCCATGTTTTCAATCAACATCTCAAAATTATCAAATGCAATCTCCTTGTTCTCCAACGTCGCTTCTTCATGGTCTAAAACCATAATAGCCTGCTTCATTAATGCCGGCTCATCGGGCCCTCCGAACAATTGTTCCAACATCTTAGGGTCCGGTTGCCCTATCTTCTCGAGAGCCTCTTTGTCGCCCGATTGCAGCGCAATAGACCATTGTAATATTTTATCCATACTGTCCTCCTTGTTTTATATACCTAGTTTCTCAATAGAACCTACTATTTCACTGATAAACTGTGTAAAACCTTCTGATGAGTTCCTTATAAGGGCATCTCTAACAAGTTTCTGGAACCTTCCGCGACATTTCGAAATGTTCCACGACATTGTTCCATGCCCAAGTAAACCTTAACTATTAACCTAGTGAGGTTCCATTTCACCGGACGAGAGTGGCCAGTGGCAGGAATCCTACTATCACTCCACACCAGCCCAATGTCAATATACGAGAGTAAGTTGTACCTTTGTAGCACACGCTAATGATGTAGCAAGACCATTCTCTTGTTATTTGGTGCTAGTACGGTTGCATCTTTTGCGATTAAACCATGGTTCAGAGACGGATGGAAGGTATCCGCCGGGGTCGCACCCACAAACCGCAAAAGTCCGAGGTAGTGGAACCAGACAATGATTGAACGTATAAAGGCACAGAAATATCCATGATTCGTAGAAAGTAGGAAGAGGAAGTATTCGTAATTAATTATTTTAACCGATTAATTAACAAGAAGCAATTGCTATATATTTTTGAAATGTCATTATCCAATAAATTATCTGTCAAAGATTTAGATGTCTCAGGAAAGAGAGTCTTCATCAGAGTTGACTTTAACGTCCCATTGGACGGTAAGACTATCACCAATAATCAAAGAATTGTTGCAGCTTTGCCAACCATCAAATATGTATTGGAAAACAAGCCAAAGGCCGTGATTTTGGCCTCGCACTTGGGTAGACCAAACGGTGAAAAGGTTGACAAGTTCTCCTTAGCTCCAGTTGCTACCGAGTTGGAAAAATTGATTGGCAAGAAGGTCAACTTCTTAGACGACTGTGTTGGTGACAAGGTCGAAAAGGCTGTCAACGCAGGAGACAATGGAGAAATCTTCTTGTTAGAAAACTTGAGATTCCACATTGAAGAAGAAGGTTCGCAAAAGAAGGACGGTGAAAAGGTCAAGGCATCTTCTGAAGACGTCAAGAAATTCAGAGACCAATTAACCAACTTGGCTGATGTCTACGTTAATGATGCTTTTGGTACTGCTCACAGAGCCCACTCTTCTATGGTTGGTTTGCAATTGCCTCAAAGAGCTGCTGGTTTCTTAATGGCCAAGGAATTGGAATATTTCGCTAAGGCTTTGGAAAACCCAGTTAGACCATTCTTAGCCATCTTGGGTGGTGCCAAGGTTTCCGACAAGATCCAATTGATCGATAACTTGTTAGACAAGGTCAACTTGTTGATTGTTGGTGGTGGTATGGCCTTCACCTTTAAGAAGGTGTTAGACAACATGTCTATTGGTAACTCCTTATTCGATGAAGATGGTGCTAAGAACGTTGAAAACTTAGTAGCTAAGGCTAAGAAGAACAATGTTCAGATCGTCTTACCAGTTGATTTTGTCACTGGTGACAAATTCGACAAGGATGCAAAGACTTCCACCGCGTCCGATCAAGAAGGTATCCCAGACGGCTGGATGGGTTTGGATTCTGGTCCAAAGTCTAACGAATTATTCTCTAAGACCATTTCCGAAGCCAAGACTATCGTCTGGAACGGTCCACCAGGTGTTTTCGAGTTCGAAAACTTCGCTGGCGGTACTAAGGCTATGTTGGATGCTGCTGTCAAGTCTGCTGAATCCGGTAATACCGTTATTATTGGTGGTGGTGATACTGCTACTGTTGCTAAGAAATTCGGCGTTGTTGAAAAATTATCCCATGTTTCTACCGGTGGTGGTGCTTCCTTAGAATTATTGGAAGGTAAGGAATTACCAGGTGTCGTTGCAATTTCTGAAAAGAAATAAACAAGTCCTTCCAGTTGAATATTATTTCATAAACAATAATTTATTATTTATATAGGGTTCGTCTCTGCAAGAATATTACAAAAAATTTTGATTGAATTTTCGTAGATTATACATTAAACAAAAATAAATAAAAGTTACAAGAAATATATATTGCTAGGCCATCTAGCACTAAACAGCGTAAATTATGCATGCAAGATCATAATTTGGCAGCACCATTCATAATCTTCGCCCAAGATTCCTCCGTTAATTCTTCATATCTGTCTTTGTTCAACCAGTAAATAAGATCGTTACCGCTTTCACCTTTTGGCAATTTTTGGTTCTTGAATTGATTCTTAGGAACTTTATGATTGTGAGATGCTTGAATTTCATCACTTATCTTAATGAATTGTGGAACAGCATAGCTTGGTAAACTCTTTGAGACATGGTTATAAATCTTGGCCAAGATTTCGGAGTGTTTCGAATCATCTTTAAGGTCATCAACAGGATCGACAACAGCAAAACCTGCTCTTCCTTCGTGCTTTGGAACTCTAACACCAACAACAACAGATTGCTTAATAGCATTGGAGCCCATTAATTCGTTTTCGACTTCAGACGCAGATACATTTTCGGATTTCCAACGGAATGTATCACCTAATCTGTCCACGAAATATAATAAACCATCCTCATCCATCTTTAACAAATCACCACTTCTGAACCATGCATCACCCTTCTTAAACACATTACGGATAATTTTGGACGAGGTGGCCTTCTTATTGCCGTAATAACCTTGGAAAGTAGATTCGGGGTTCTTGGCATTTAAAATCTTCATTAACAATTCACCTGGTTGGTTCTGTTCCGCGGTTACACTATATCCCGTTTCTGGATTTTTCCAAATTTCATTCTCATCTTCTGGGTCCATCTTAACTAATCTCTGTTGTACCGACAAGAGCATGTTAATTGCACTACCATATTTACGGCAAGCACCGACACCATGTTCACCATATTGTAAGTTTGTGGTGGCAATTGGAGATTCCGTGGAGGCATAGAATTCACCAATAGCCTTAATATGGAACCTTTCTTTAAATGGAAGCCAAATATCACGACGTAAACCGTTCCCATAAGCAATAGTTATACCATGGTTTTGTTGATCAGGGTGAGGCTTTGAGTTCAACAAATAACGACAAACTTCACCAACATATTGCATATGAGTGGATCCACACAATTTAGCTTGCGTCCAGAATGAAGTCGCCGAGAACTTTTGAGAAATCGAAACACATCCTCCTACTAACAATGTTGGACACACACCCAACATAGCAGCCGTAGAATGATACAAAGGCATAGCAGTCAAGACATTCGACTTGGAATTAATTTTCATTATATATCCAAAGAAGGATGCTGCCATAAATGCTTTTCTCCACGACATGATAGCAGATTTAGGTAAACCAGTAGTACCAGAAGTGTAGATTAATGCGCAACAAGATGAATCCTGGTCCTCTGGTCTTCTGGTGTTATCAGGAGCTCTGTATTTCTTTCTTGACTTATCTTGCAAAACTCTCAATAATTCTGGCTCGTTGATATAGTGCAACTTAACATTTGGTAACTCCTGGTTGATCATGCTCTCAGTGTCCCTAATTGGACCAGCACAATCAGGATCAATGAAAACTTGTGTTGCAGACACGATTTTCAAGCAATGGACCAAAGGCTTGTCTTTAGTGTTGAAGTTCAAAAATGCTGGAATTGCACCAATGTTCCACAACGACAACCAAAGAATGATAAACAACGGCTTGTTCATACAGTCAACGGCAATAGTTTGGTCCGCCGTGACTCCATAGTCATTTTTTAAGATGTAACTGAATCTTAATACCATTTCGTATAATTGCTTGTACGTATATGTTTCTAACGTGAACTGATTATCAAAGTTTTTGAACCCTTGCTCGTCAGTTCTAGGTGGTGGTGCATCTTTCTTAGGTCTTGGAAATGAAATAGCCTTGTTGTTTGGATACTTGAATGCCGTCTTCTCGAAGTAATACCAAAAACTTGCCTTTCCCCTGTAACAATTTATCATATATGGGATAGTTGACCTTAATACCTTTTGAACTAAGAAAAAATCATCCTTAATTTGATATTTAGCATCGAGTAATTGCGATCCTAATACTGCAGCAGCAGCCAATTCAATAGACATGTTGTGATTTATTTACACTCGCTTTCCAATTTGTTTATTGATGAGTATAATACTAAGTGATAATAATCTTTTATATAAATTATGGGACCGAGTATCTGGAAATTTCCCGTCTCCGCAATAAATTGAAATTCATATGCTTGTAACATTTACATCTACATAAAAATATATAAAACACCACTATCGATCATTACTTCATAGTTATATACACCTTGAAGCTTAACTATCTATTCTATATGTTATATCGGATACTTCTCTGGCTTTTTGTAGTATCGTAGATGTCAGGTAATAGGCTACCTTAAAGTTTATACTCGGTTCTTCTGGGTTCACATGCTTCATTCTCAAGAGCCACCTTTTGCATATTATACATGTGAACGTTGAAAGAAAAATTGTTGGCTACGAATATTTCGATGATAGGAATGTTATAAGGATCAGAGGCTGGGAAGATTTTGCAGTTTATGGCGGACGGCCATCGTTTGAAAGAGGAGCCCGAAACCTGGTCAATTCTCAGATCTAGTATAATTAGCGCTTTCCATATTCCAGATGATTCGGAGGGATTATAGTAAGGCATCTAGTGCTTTAGGTTACAAATTGTAGCGAATTCAAGGTTTTACTCTGACACCTACACTTTGAGACTATTAATTTGAGACACTTGCCATGCGAATTTTAACACAGGATTAAGAAGCATTTACCTGTGCATAGTAACAGTGCATATGGAGGTATATTCCATTCGTTTCCATTAGTCAGGTAGCTGATTGTTGCATGATAGACGTTTAAATAGGCTGCTAAAAATGTCCAATAGGACTTTTGGAATTTTGGATTTGTCGTCGCACAGAAAAATTTGGCTCAGTACTCATTTAGAATAAGTCGTTGGCTCTGTAAGGACAGATATTACGCTTTGGGAGGAAGATGTTCTGCAAATCTCGGTTCTATTTCACGAAGAACTCGTCGGTATTACAAACGTTGGCTCAGACGAACGTCAGCCGATTATCGATTGTTCGTAGACCACTGTTCAAGTTTTCGCAAATCTTCACTAATTTGAAAATCAGAAGAGCCTACAGTACAACTCCATTAAAAACAAACATTACTAATGAGTTGTTGGGTAGTAAGATAACTCCGAAAATAGGTTCAGGATCTGAGACGATTATTTCCCATAAGTCAGTGGGTTATTGGTTGTTAGGGACTTCAGGCTTGGTATTCGGTATCGTGGTTTTGGGCGGGTTGACCAGATTAACAGAGTCCGGATTATCGATTACTGAATGGAAACCGGTTACGGGCTCAATCCCACCGTTGAACGAAGCGGATTGGGAAGAGGAATTTAACAAATACAAGAATTCGCCTGAATTCAAAAGTTTAAACTCGCATATTACGCTAGAAGAATTTAAGTTCATCTTTAGTATGGAATGGGGACATAGATTAGTTGGAAGAGCTATTGGGATGTTTTTCATCCTCCCAGCTTTATATTTCTGGAGAACGAAGAAAATGAGTAATCATGTCAAATGGAAGGTTGTTGGATTGACGGGATTACTCGGATTGCAGGGTGCTATTGGCTGGTGGATGGTCCAATCCGGATTAGACGAAGAACAGCTCGCTGAGAGAAGGTCTAAGCCTACGGTTTCGCAATATAGACTAACAACGCATTTGGGTGCTGCATTCTTGATGTACTTGGGAGTCTTGTGGACTGGTTTGGAAGTTTTGAACGAAAACAAGTGGTTCAACCAAGCGAATAAGACGCCACAGTCAGTTCAAACCTTATTCCAACAATTAAATAACCCATCATTGAAGAGTGTAAGAACTATTGGTACAGGTCTACTTTGTCTCGCATTCTTGACTGCAATGTCTGGTGGAATGGTAGCTGGGTTAGATGCTGGTCTAATTTATAATACTTTCCCTCATATGGGTGATGATTATTTGCCATCGTCAAATGAATTGATGTCCCCAGTCTTTTCTCGTAAGTCGGACCATTCAGATTTATGGTGGAGAAACTTATTAGAAAACCCAACTACTGTTCAACTTGTTCATCGTATCCTTGCCACGACCACCTTCTTCTCGATCTTAGCAACTACATTATACGCAAATAAAAAGAGAGCAATTATTCCTAAGTCTGCCTTAAGAACAGTTCGTACAGTAATGGGATTCGCAACTTTCCAAGTCGCCTTAGGAATTTCGACTTTAATTTACTTGGTTCCAATTCCATTAGCAGCAGCACATCAAGCAGGTGCTTTGGCATTATTAACTACTTGCTTAGCCTTTGCAGCTCAATTAAAAAGGCCAAGACCCCAAACTTTTGCTTATATTAATAATACAATGAAAAAACAATTATTGAAAAAATAAGCTAAGGATTTGAAATTATATACTTGTAAATAATAGCAACATGTACATAGAAAAAATTAATATGAATATAGTAATATTTACCAAATTCGTTTACTGGACATTTCATATCTCATTACATTTCCTAAGCCATCGTCGTCGTCGGGTTTATTAGTATTAGCACCATCTTGTAGTTCCCGATCCAAAAACTGTTTATTTCGGCGCTCCTCCGTTGTAGGAGGTATCTCTTCTCCGAAATCATACAAGTACGAACGTGTGGTAGGGTTGATCGACGAGGCCTCTGTATTTGGCACCCCTGGAAGAAATGAAAATTCAAGTGGTGATTTTGGTTGCTCCGAAGGACTTTTGGGAGAAGGGGTATCGAGATCAAATAATGGTAAGGTAGCTGCCAGTAAATTCTGTTCCTGTCCTGCCACATTAAAAGAAGGTGACCATTCAAGGTCCTCTGTATCGCTTAAACTAGTTCCCAGTCCTGAAGTAGCAGAAAGGAGATTATTCGATACCTCGAAAATGTCCTTGGATTGCAAGTTCTCAGATCCCTTTTTATGAGATTCTTCTCTCAACCAAGACTGGTATGTATTATGATCATTTCTAATTTTGTTAGCCCATTTTAATATAACCAAACCTAACATTAACCTGATGAAAAGAAGCGTGGAAAATGTTATAATTATCAATGCAAAACTAAGAACAATTGAATAAATAGAGGATTTCGTTGTAGGAAATATGAAAATTTGTTTAAGATCTGGGAACGTCATCCTGAGGAAGCAAACTATTGATGCTAATAGTGGTAATCCAATTCTTTTTGTTAGGACAATATAATCGGTTAACTCATGCAGTTGACTGGTATCTGAAGTTGACTTGAATACTTCCAAGTAATCTAAACTCAAGACATATAAAAAATTGTAATAGATGCGTGGTCTTACTCGATTGAATTTAGTAATATAACAATGCTTTAACCAGTCGACAAATATCTCACTACCAATCACAACAATACTAGGCCCAAAAAGAGCACCAAACCAATTATTCCAACTTTTCCAGCTATTTGGAATCAAGCCCATGTTAATATTATTTAATTGTAATAAATTGCGCAATGCAATAATTCCTAGCATAAGTGACAATTGGAATCTCTCTGTCAAGTCAGCCATTGTAATTTGGAATAAGCCTTCCCTGTCAAATTTCTTAAAAACTGAACCTTTCAATTCTGCAAATTGATTTGAGAGTAATAGAGTCAACAATGCATTAGAATAAGAATTTGCAGCCACATTTAAAGAAACCGTTTGGTATATGAGGATATATGAATGCAATGATAAATATAAAATGGACAATACGAAAAACACAGAAAATTTTATCCATGCCCTATCTCTAGTGGGAGAGATAGGTATCTTGTATAATATATCAAGGATGTCTTGTCCTATTGAGGAACACAACTTATCTGCCACTTCCAATACCCCGAACATAACATACAACTTGATGTCCGCCTGTCCTCTCACATCGTGATACATTCTAGAAATGTCCAAATTTGGTAATGAAAGCACAGCAAATGAAAGAATCAAAACTGTTATGGTTATAACATCTCGCTTAACCCAGCGAAATCTTTGGTATATAATGTTAAAGCTCAACGAGGAATGTACGTTAAAGTAGTCCGTTGATTCGATAAATGCGTTGTAACTGAGGATAAATATTTTGAGCGGTACTAATGTAAATAATGTTAGAAATGAATTCAAACATACCAAAAGCCCAAATACCATGAACCTTTCTAATATAAACGGCACCTTTACCAAGTTCACAATCTGCTCGTACGAGTTTTCCATCTCGTCGTTCGATCCTCTAGAGGGCATGTTTTGAGAATGGTTCTGACCTGGTAGGTTTAGTTCTAACATCAAGAGCCTGTAGAGAGAATATATCCTATCCCTATTTCGAGAGTCCGATGCTACTGGATGCGACCCATAAGCCCCATGTGATATGAAGTTCAAAAATGAACTGGTAGTCGATGATCTAGATCGTGAGTTAGCAGGATATGACGAACCAGATGCTGACCTGGATCTGGATCTTGACCGCGTCTCCATCACCGAATTCAAGTGATTCGAGCTCCGTAAACTGGTCCCCTCCTGTGACTTATTTCGATGGTTTATTCTGTTCCTTCCCATAAACGAAATAGTCCCTATACATTTATCAATCAACTAATGGTATAGAATAGTAAGTCCTTGTCTTGATAAAAACTATTTGAAGATATCACAGGTCACGTGCTTATCGAATATAACAATCGCCAACTGAAGAGAATCAATCAGCATCAACGCAAATAACATTAAACGAAAGAAGTATTAGTTAATGATATAGAAAAACAGTTAGTATGGACATCCTTAGAGTGCAGACATTTGTCGAATATTTGAAGCCATTTTCCGATAAGGAATTGGTCGTTCCGGCAGAAGCGTCCCGAATCCTGTTAATCATCACCGAACTCCTCATTGACCATACCGTTGATTTAGAGTTATTAAAATTCCTTAGCCGTTTTTTGACCCAGCAGACATACGATGAAATAATAGAGGAAAAGAATATTGAACATCAATGCGGATATATTTTATGCAATAATTCGCCAAAGCAACAAGTTCGTCGCTTGTCGTCCAATAGTAATGGAACCACGACTTCAGGATTAGGCGACAGTGCAACCACGAAATACCAAATTTACAACAGGAAGCCATCAATGATATTGCCTAACACATATCTTTCTCAGTATTGTTGCAAGGAGCATTACCAGGCGTCGTTGTTCTATCGCAACCAATTGTCACAAGAGGCTGTTTTTGCACGGAAAGATATATTGACTGCCCCACCATTTCCTTCGGACTATCCCTCAACCTGGTATGAGAATGGAATTACATGTCTTGAAGAGGTGCTAGCAAAGCATAGAGAATTGAAGGAACAAGGCAAGAGTTTGAGTGACGTTATATCTATGATGAATGGTTTATCCGTTGCGGATCAATCAAATACTAATGAAACAAATGAATTGATTAAACTCATTCAGGATTTTGAAATCGTAGAAAAAGAGGGTGGAACTGTTGGTGATAATGGGTATCTGGGTGACAACGATATTGAATATCTGGATAAAGAGGATATGTCTACTGCAGTAGAGGGTTATTTTACAACTAGTCGAAGTTTTGGTGGTTATGTAGTATGAAGCAACAATTAGAATCATACTCTATTAACATTTAACTCAACATTTTTGATGGCATGGTAATGACGACGCATCTATGTACTTGTATATTACTGTTTTTACGACGTTCACGAATAGAATGGACTTATCATATTATGTAAATTTATAGTCTAAACTTTTAGTTTTTTATCAAATTTCATTCCCCATTTAAAATAATGATAACCCACATCATCCAAGTAATCTGAAAACCTCTTTCCCATTCCCATTCTCTCTAAAGACGGCATTCCTGCTCGGTTTTTCTTCGATGGATTCTGATCATTTTCTAGTATGTAGTCATCGTATTTCTTTGCTACCAAATTACTCAAATTAACAATTTCTGAGTGCTTGATTATATTATGATCCTCTATTAATTTAGTTATATGTTTGTAGCGGTTTAATTGATCATTATAATGTAGGTTCATACTCTGCTGTAATGTCTTTTGATCATGCAATAACGGCGACTTCGACGATTTTAAAACGTTGTATTTTTGAAAATAATAATTTAATTCATTGCTTAATTCATCAGTCGCAATTTCAAACAGTTCCTGCCATTCATTAATAAATTTTGTAGGATTTCTTGGTCTGTCTTCTCCATTGTTTCCTAGTTCCGATATCAAGAATTCCCAAATTCCTTCCTCTGCTGCTAATTTATCATAATAATGCCTAGGATGTATCCTTTCTTCCTCTCCAAAACCTCTACTACCACGGACAGCATAACTTCCATCAGAAAATTGTGGTTCCGTTATAGACAGTTCGTTGTTAGATGAATTCCAGACAGTCTTTAGCCTTACTAGCCTCATCAGCTTTTTGATATCCAAAGCTACTTCTTGCAATTCATTTCTGTTGTACGGTAACTTTATGTAAGGTATTGACATAGGGCCAGCTTCAGTTATATTTATTTGTACCTTAAATGGTCCTTTTTCATCAGCAATCAGTTTCAAATGCTCCAAATAATGATACTTGTTTATATCGTGTTCAAGGCTAGGCTTCATTATTGAGTCTATGTAGTCCAAATCATACGCAGATGCGATTGATGATTTGCAGGTTGATCCAGGAATTGTTAAGGAAGGAGAAACTGCATCTTCCAATGGTAACAAATTTCTCTCAGGTGTATATGGTAACAAATGAGGGATGGGTATTTCATGACTAGTTTGCAAACCCTTCAAGTATCGACGGATTAACTTTTGAGAATTCTCACTGCAAACATCGAACTCCATTTTAATTCTGCTGGACTTTTCTTTGGGTGATAGTCTCTTAAAGTCATGTAGAGGTGATTTTGCCTTCTTGGATCTCGATTCGATTTGCTTAACCAAAAGAGCTGGTTTGTCTTTATTCTTACCAATGTTTATTTCTTCGGGATCTTTCAAATATTCTGATCTCCACTGTTGCTCTAAATGCTTCTTCTGACGATACTTTAGTATCTCATCTATTAGATGCACCCATGACATATTTTCATATTGTACAGACTCCAAAATTTCCAGTAGCAGTATAGCTTTCATGAATCTCTCTCTAAATTTATTAGGGTCCTCAATTTCTCCTTTCCTGGTACTTCTAAACTCTTCATGAACTATATAGTCCAACTCTGCCTTCAAATTCTTTAAGTATTGTGTCCGATTGATAGATATCTTTTCAAATTCCCTCCTAATATCTCTGTCGTTATCTTCAATTTGGATTGACGGTATTGATAATAATGCCAATTTGTTAACGTTTCGAATAAGAGATTTATATAGCGATATTACAGCATTCTTGTGAGCAAGAGATTTCCTAAAAGAATATCCCATTAGAGCAATTAATTCCCCTTATGAATGATTTTTATAATAAGAGATAACGATTTTGCAAGAGTTTTCAACTAAAGTTTATATCTATAGGTCACGTGTATTGACTAGTATCAACATGAATAACAATCCATTTCGAGGACTTTTCTGTATCCTTACATTCATCTATAAGCCATGGTATGTTGTAATTTATTTACAAGTTATAAGGTCCTAATTTAGATTACTAACCCCGTTATAGGCTCCAAAACTTTCCAGGGCGTCCAAGACTGGACAATTCACAATTATTAAATTTAAACGAAATAAGAGCACTTATGTGTTGACGTTGGATTTATCAAAAAAGAGTTCATTAACGTTGAAACACTTCAAGGAATCATTAATTGACTCAATAAATCAATCAGGAGGTTTACCGTTGGTGGAACAGGAACCACAGCCTGTTGACGATTATAACGAAGATAATATTGAGATCCCGAAATCTGAATATATAGATAACAACGAGACTGACAAAATGGTGGACGATAATGGAAATCCAGATAAGATAATTAATGATATCAACGCAGGCGAAATAGGTTTAGCTATCCCCAAGGATAAAACATCACCATATGATAATCAATGGATTGAATTAACAGATGATGCAAGCATAGGAAACATTACATTCAACGATTATGACATTATTGCATTCAATTATATAAACGACGAAATGTTTCACATAGTCGAAGCCGCCTACGAGGAATAAACTATTAAATTTACTAGCTTTTTGAAGATATAATGTATATAATTTCTACTGTAATAAAATATCCTGGTAAATAGTTAAAGTTCTTTTTTGAATTAATTATGCTCTAGTATACAAAATAATTAGAATTTTCTTGCATTATTGCCACTGACTTTCCTAATACCAGCCGAGTGAACTCGATTATTATGAGATTTTGGATGAATCATTCCTGAATCAACTCTTGAATTAGATCTTGACTTCGGTATTTTAATATTGTGAGTTGGTGAAGAGTTGGGTGATGAAGATAAAGTAGTACTTACTGTTCTTGTGGTGGTTGTGGTGGTTGTTTTAGTCAACAGAACTGGCAGGTTTGTCGCATTTACAGAAATAGATCTTAACACTTTCCAATCATTATTTCCCTGATCTCTCTTCGGGGACGCATTTATTACCGTTCCATCAACATCCTGAATTTCAGCATCTTGAATTTCAGAATCGGCTTCGAAATTTTGTTTTCTAGCTGGACTTTGGATATCTTGCATAGATTCCGCTCCGTTATTCATGTCATTCTCCTCGTCGGAATTATTTATTATTTCAACTACACCAGAACTCTCATCTTCTTTGTACTTCCTTGGTTGGCCAGGTGATTCCATTGGAACGGCTGTTTGAATTTTAGCTGCTAATGCACCGCTGATTTTCCTTCTTCTAATTGGCGTATGAAACGATGAATCCATATGACTTAAAGAAGAATTAATTTGCTGTTGGTGTTGCAATTTTCTTTGTTTAGCTTCCAATTTCATTCTGGTCTTGAAATCTTCGTAAGGTACTAACGGGAATAAGCCACCTATTAATTCATCTGGTCTATTGTCAAGACACATAGTATGTCTCCAATCTCTAAAATCATTTTGGTGGAGATATAACCAATGCTGCTGAGGACCCACGACCATACCCGGGCGTATTAATCTCATGTAGCTGATGCATTCACTAGCAGTAAATCCATGTGTGTAAATTAGATGTGCTCCAATGAGACAACCAGTTCTACCCAAACCAGCTTTACAGTGAACAGCGATCTTACCCCCTTTGTTGATAACACATTCGGCGGCACCAATGAATTTTTGGACATACTCTAGTGTTGGGCAAGTTCCATCATCAAATATCATATCAATATGTTGAATCCCTCTTTTAGTAAATTCGCTTGCATCATAAAGATGAGAATTTAATCTAACAACCAATTGCACATCATTAAGCATGAAATAGTTTAAAACCTTCTTGAATGGTTCATTCAATGGACCAGGTTTGCCGCGCATACTTTGCTGTGGAGATGCAAAGGCAATAAAATCTTTCGAAACAACATTAAAATCCCCTTGATCTACTCGTTCGTATTGTTCATACTCTTCCAAATTAAAACTTGTCAAGTCTATCATACCCCTTTCTTTGGCTCTCCACATACCATAAACAATATCCTGAACTGTGATCTCAAAGTCCGCTTTGGAATATCCTGCATCACGAAAGCCCTGCAAAGGAGGCTCTATTTGTGAAATTGGCTGCAAGACTTGATGTGGCGACCAAGATTGGACCAACACCATATAGCAACAGAGCAAGCACGCAGCATTAGCTCTCTCCTTAGGCGAAGTGGTACTGTAGAAAACGATAGCTTTTCCCAGGTTTGATTCCTCGTTCAAAATGTTATGCAATACAACTGCAAATCTATATAAACTTCCGATATGCAATGGACCAAAATCTAGGTGGAATGCGTTATATGGCAATGCATCCTCAACCGTAAAATAAACCAAATCATTTGTGTCCGAGGGTGTATAATCGTATGCCCCAAGGTAAATCCGATCTATGTATGTTAGTAATTTATTCATTCTGTCTAAATCCGTTCCGTCTGCAAAAATACTCACTTTTTAAGAACTCAATAAGAGGGATGTTTAATCTACTCCTAGCCATTGAAATTCTTGTATCTGCTAATATACTATTTCAAATCAACTAAATGTTCTACCAAAATTTTAATCTAAATTCAATCAAAACCCAATCAGCTTGTTAATGCTATATATATATGTCCGAATGCTGAGAATAACCTTGGCGATACAAAACAATATTAAGAACGACACACAAGTTCAAATGCTAAAATCACTAAATGTGTTTATGATATTAGCCGATATTCAATAGAAGAATCGATAAACAACTATAAACTTGCTGGAATCACTATATATATCAATGAATAGTGTTTATGTTTTCATTATTTCCTTTTCTGTGTTGTTGTTTTGTGCGACTGCACACGACGCTTCCGGATTAAGTCGCAGATATGATTTTCACTTGCACCAGATATTGAACTTTAATTAACCATTGAAATAGGCTTATCAGATAACAGATAGCATCAAAAATGGTATGTCAGGGCTGAAATTACATCCCTATGATATATGCAATTCACGATATAAATTACTAACATCCATGATTTCAGGCGCCATCTTTATACACGTTTTCGTCAGAAACGTTATCAGCACTTCGCAAATTTAGGTTTGGTAGTGCTAGAGTAGACAAGATGCAAGCGATCATATGTGAGTAGCGAGTTGGGCAGACGAGTCAGCAGACATGGAATTTGAGGACAAGAACTAACGCATCCAGATACAATTGACAGGGAATCATATGAAATCAAACGGGAGGATGAAGAGCAAGTAATCGACACGGTGGAAGAATTAGCAGAAGAATTGCCAGATAACAGTCCCCGGTTCGTGGTCTTGTCATATCCATTCAAATTGGATGACGGACGCATGAAAACCCCTTTGGTTTTGTTATACTGGAGGCCACCTACATGTGGCCAGGAGAGCAAGATGTTATTCGCGGGCTCCGTGGAGTTGATGAGAGAAAAGGCTGGTGTAGCAAAGTATGTATCTTTACGTCAAGGTGTGGAATTCTCATACTAACAAAGCTAGGGTGATTGAGATCGACGACGAGGAAGATTTCGAAGATCTTGAAGACCAGTTGAAATAAGTAGAATATGGCCGCATAATCAAGAATTTTTACTCTAACCCCAGCTTCGTGAGAAGGTTTTCTACTCAATGCAAATTTCTGGGACCCCTGGTTACTTTAGAATATATATGTTACGTTAGAACCATCCACAAATGTATTTCCTTTGAGCGTTCCCATTTAAGCAACTTTTTTGTTGCGCTAAATGTATTTTTCATGTAGTTTCTAGTAATGTCTCACATAACCGCTTCATATATTCTCAACCTAAATTAACTATCCATTCCAATCCAATATAATTGAACGGTGCACGCATTTTGCACTTTTTAAGTGGGAGAAAGTTTGGATTATCCGTACACAAGCAGAGTACGTGGGAATCTACCAATAAATTTCCCTTATATGTGTCTTTTATGGTATCATTCAAATCCCCTAATATCTCCTATATCACTTCGACCGTTATTTCTTTAGATTTCTTATATTAGGCCACCAGCGACGTTCACCAGACCAATCTAGTGTACCTATATTTACCACCCTAAGTAATTTCTAGTACTCTGTTAAATATTTAGCAAAGTCGTGCCAGCACAATTTGGTGAACAATTTCGACTCTCATAGTCTGGCGATGAAAAAAAAAATTTTCAGTCTACTTCTATACTACTATTTTTTTTCTTAGTTACATAAAAAAAGAATAATAATCAGTCAACATGGGTCGTATGCATTCATCTGTATGTGATTGAACGATAAATATCAACGACTATGCTCATACTTGATAATTAGTGTGATTTTTCGGATCGATACGGTTGCAAGGGCAGTAAAGTATAGTGAAGGTCTTACCAAGAGTAAACAATTCGGTCATAAAAAACTTTGAAATTGTTATTATACGCTTTTGGTACTTGATACTTCTGCTATCGCTCTTGCGGGACTGATCGATACCACTTTTTATTAAAGTGTAAGGTTACACAGGGGAACCTCTGTCGGAATATTCTCAGTACAACTTCAGGTATGCTGGTATATGTCTAGATGGAATTACACCTTGGTAACAATATAGTTATGTGCTTTTCATAAGTGCTGTTTACTAACATATAATAGGGTAAAGGTATTTCCTCCTCCGCAGCTCCATACTCTAGAAACGCTCCAGCTTGGTTCAAGTTGTCCAACGACGATGTTGTTGAACAAATCATCAAGTACGCCAGAAAGGGTTTAACTCCATCTCAAATTGGTGTTATCTTGAGAGATGCCCACGGTGTTTCCCAAGTTAAGGTCTGTACCGGTAACAAGATTTTAAGAGTCTTAAAGTCCAACGGTTTAGCTCCAGAACTCCCAGAAGATTTGTACTACTTAATTAAGAAGGCTGTCTCTGTTAGAAAGCACTTAGAAAGAAACAGAAAGGACAAAGATTCCAAGTTCAGATTAATTTTGATCGAATCCAGAATCCACAGATTAGCTAGATACTACAGAACTGTTGCCGTCTTACCACCAAACTGGAAGTACGAATCTGCTACTGCTTCTACTTTAGTTAACTAAGTTTATTTACGAATTATTAATTATATTATATATTATTTTGAAATAACTTGTAATTAACATTTAGTTTATTAAATTCATCTTGTAACAGTAAATTTTTTTTTTTGTGCGTAGTATGGTTATCGCGATTATCAATATGTCATTTTCTAGGATACTATATGATATTCTGAAACCAGTGGTAACCTCATTCAATATATTCAATCCTAGGTACACAAGCGTATCATGGGGGCCAGATTGTCATTATTGGCACCATCAGCGCCAACAATTGCTATATCTTCTTATGTGGATATTCTAAATAATATTCAATACGTTGAGCTACTAAATAACTCTAGGTTCCTTAAGACAATTAAAGCAATTGACAAGGTGTCGGGAAACTTTATAATCATTAAGATCCTTATTAAACCTTCAAATAGCGCCAATTATAATATCAATTTACAGGAAATTATTGAATTATTGGCAAAAGAGTCCTCGTTATTAACCCAGTTCAGTAATGTTCTTCCTTGGTATAAAATTATAGAAACTGACAGGGCAGGATATTTGATAAGACAACAGATAAAAGCTAATTTATATGATAGAATATCATTGCGCCCATTTCTTGAGCCAATAGAGAAGGCGTTTCTTGCGTTCCAAATGTTAAAAATAATCGATGATTTACATAGCAAGTTGAACGTTCATCATGGAGACCTAAAGCTAGAAAATTTCTTAGTCACTTCATGGAATTGGCTAATGTTGACAGACTTTGCAAACTACACCAAGCCGACTTACCTTCCGGAAGACAATCCAAATCAATTTTCGTTTTATTTCGATAGCTCCGACAGAAGGCTTTGTTATATAGCACCAGAGCGATTTTATAATTCTAAGGATAAACCACAATACGTGCAAAGCATCAATGATTATGGCGAATTTAATGGAAAAGATAATATTACCAATGAAATGGATTTGTTTAGTTTAGGTTGTGTTATCGCTGAGTTATACTTAGATGGCGAACCTACATTCACATTATCACAAATATTCAAATACATAAAGCAGGAATTTGTCCCCGACTTTTCAGCGATAGATGATCCCCATATTCGAGAAATTATCACACAATTGATACAACGGAATCCTTCTGATAGGCCTGCCATAAACACTCTTTTAGAAAACTACAAAGGCAAGTGCTTCCCTGAATTGTTTTACGATTTTCTTTACGATTTCATGTCTGATCTAAATAATAATGATTTATTTATTGTTAATGATGAGGATAATATATCCCCAAGTGACTTGAAACTTGATAAAATCTATAGAAGTTTTGATAAAATTGCCACTTCATTACAATTCAAATATTCAGAACAAAATGGACAAAATGGAATACCAGATCTGCAAAACAGTAAATTTGTTCCACTCAAATTAAATCTTAAGGGCATGCCGCATAATTATACAATAGAACAATCGATGTTAATTATGAAGAATAATAATCAGCAACAAGCATCGTTAATCATACTTAATTTAATCTTTTCACTAATGAAAACTTTCAAACAACCGGCATCTAAGATTAAAGCGTGTGAGTTAATCGTTGTATTATCCGAAAGAATCAATGATGACTGTAAATTGGATAGGTCGTTGCCATATTTATGTAATTTATTGGATGAGTATATCGAAACTTCGTCTACCTATCAACCAAATGCAGTCCCTTCAGAATTGTCAGAGAATTTAACTTCATCGTCGGAAGTCGTATGTGTTGCGTTGACTTCGATAACTACGTTGCTTATGTCATGCTCTTATATTAGTCCTATTAACGTGCTAATGTTTCCTGAGTATCTATTGCCTAAATTGCATACGTTGATTACTATAAACCCAAAACGAGATGAAAAGAACCTCATAAAAACCACTCTAGCCGCATGTTTGCCGTACCTTGCAAACACTGCCAAAAGGTTCTGGATGATGTCTAAAACTTTTAATAATGACGTTTTAAAAGAATATAATAGTCGCATTATGTCAAAACCAGTAATAGAGAATGATCAAGATACTCTTGATTCATACAATACTTTCATTATCCCCAAAGCACAATTAGATTTAGATTTCGAAAATTTGGCATCTATCTTGCTAACTGACCAGAACTCGATCGTTAAGATAAGCTTAGTGAACAATATATTACCTTTATGTCAATTCTTTGGAATCGAGAAAACCAATGATCTTATATTACCACACTTAATAACATATTTGAATGATACAAACTATGAGCTACGATTATCATTCTTGTCGTCAATTTTAGAAGTTGGTCCCTACGTTGGTGTGTTATCTTTTGAACAATATCTTTTGCCATTATTAATACAAACCTTAGGGGATCTGGAACAATTTGTTGTCTTAAAGGTCTTAGAGATTTTTCACAGTTTTGTACGTGATAGATTGATTAATCCAAAGTCTGAATTCAATGCATTATCCATTTACAAAGAATTGTTAATGAGCTCGATTTATTTATTACTTCATCCAAACGAATGGATTAGACAATCAGTTCTCAACCTAGTTTTGGCCATAAGCGAAAATTTACTGGATGCTGATAGATATTGTTTCCTTTATCCACTCTTAAAAGGTTTTTTGTCTCATGACTTGACCACTATTGGATGGAATACTTTATACCCAACACTTACCAAACCACTATCGAAACAAATTTATGAGCTAGCTATTACTTGGTCCTTGAATGCTACCAACAAATCATTATTCTGGCAAGAAAAAGACTTTTCAACTTTCAATGATTTAAACTCAAAGAATTCAAAAAAAGTTGTATTGTTTTCCAAAAACATGGGTAAATCAGTTTATGTACCAAACTCCAGAGATGATATCAACTTTTCTTCGAAGAAGCGTAATTCAAATATTCCCTTATCGCCCGAAGATAAGCAATGGGTCTTGAGATTAAAATCTGTCGGTTTGAATGATAGAGATTTATGGAAAGTATTTATTTTAAGAGATTATATTTACCATGTCGGTAGATCTAATCCATCGACCATTCCAAAAAGGTCTTCGGATCTCTCTAATGAAATGAATATTACCCCAAGAAATGTTTTTTTTGAAATATGCTATAAATCGGAACCTATTGCTTCAAGCTCGAAAACAACTGAAACCAATATCGAGTCATTCCATAATATTTCAAATTCTAATAATCAAAATGATAATGATTCTACCCGAGGATCAAATTCTTTGATGTTGCCTAATATTGGAAAAGTTAAAGTGTCGTTACAAACAGTTCAAGCGAATGTATTCGGAGAATTAGAAATGAGCCATGATCCATCGTCCCATAATAATAATGGTCATCATCATCATATACATTCTACAAAGAATACAAATTCAACACACAAGTTATTTAGTGTGAATAATCAAAAAATTATCACTGCAAATATGAAACATAGTTATACGGGCTTTAACCCATATATATTAAATTATTTGCAAAATGTTGATTTCAAACCTACTTTAGAAAGCTTTCCAGAATTCGGACAATTAGCGAAGCTTCTGAAATTGCCCACATCAAATAATTTAAACTGGAAACCTCAGGGTATATGCGTAGCGCATATAAATACAAATAACAATGCTAATAATCTAAGCGGAGTCAACTGCATAGCGATTAGTCCCTCTTCTGAATTCTTTGTCACTGGCTCTGAAAATGGCGCTTTGAAGGTCTGGGATGCCATAAAACTTCAAAAGAATGTTACTGTGAAACATGCAAGTCTCTCCATGAGCTTGGAGTCGTCTATTATTGGAATTAAGTTTATTCCTAATAGATATGTGTTCTCTGTCACAACCATTGATGGAAAAATAAGATTATTTAGAGTGGATATATCTAGAGGAAAAAATGCTAATATTGTGAAGTATTCAAAGCTTTCATTAATCAGAAACTACTGTTTGGATATTATAGATGATGGATATATAACAAACTCAGAATTTTCCATTTCCCAGCAGACACCATTACTCATCGGATCAACATCAACATCGAAAATAGCCATCTTCGATATTATTAAGATGGAAAAGATATTTGATTTACAAAATCCCTTGATGTTCGGAGTGATTACAACATTCATAATAGATGATAAACAAAGTTGGTTATTACTAGGTACTAGCAAGGGTATTTTATGCTTGTGGGACTTAAGGTTTGAGGTATTAGTTACATCTTGGAAGCTAAATGCTAATAACTTCTCAAACTCTACATCCAGCATAAAAAAATTGATATTAATGCCAACAAATTTTAAGCTTGAAACGAAGCTGGAAAACCCTACATATTTTGCTATGATTGGGGGCACTAATGAATCGGACCTTTCCTTATGGGAAATTCCAACTTTCGAATGCCGTGAAGTTTTTATTTCGAGTACAACTAACCCGAAAGTTAAATTTTATTCTTTAGATGAAATTCAAGACATAAAGGATACAGAATTTGAGAATATATTATCAAATTTGAATATAGATCTTGAAGATGGGCATTCTTATGATAAAAGTATGACTGCAATGCTGGCATTCAAGCAAGAATCTGGTGACTATTTTATTTGCGCTACTTGGGATAGAAGGATTATTCTTTGGAATATATTTGATATGGAAAATTCTGTCTCGTTAAATAATGAAAATAAGGTGAGTTTCAATAAGAGTAAGGTTAATCTGGTACTCAGTCTTAACTACGAAAAAATATCTAATGATAAAGCACTTGTTGGTCCATCAAGTCTGCCGATTCTTATTAATATTGCCAACCAACAAATCGATTCTGTCAAAAGACACCAGGATGTCATTAATGATATAGCCATAATTTCAAAACCTTTTGAGATGATCGTTTCTGTTGATAGGAATGGATTCATTAATTTATATAAGTAATTAGCATGAACTTAGTAGATAATTTTTATCTTGCAGTCTCGTAACCGAATTCTCGCAATTGAGATTTTGTAGATTTTTTAAATTTGCAATTCGTCTCTTAGATTTCATCAAAAAATAACCTGGGATACAATGTTTAACGATAAGAAGGGAATGCAAATAGCTTTAGAAGAAGCTAAAAAAAGTATGTTACTTATTTAGTATATCAGAATTACCGTGCAATTATTCTAACAATTCAAGGTTATGAAGAAGGTGGTGTGCCAATTGGTGGTGCTTTAGTTCATGAAGATGGAACAATCTTGGGCCGTGGTCATAATATGAGGTTCCAAAAAGATTCCGCTACATTGCATGGCGAAATATCTACTTTAGAAAATGCTGGTAGATTGAAAGGAAGTATCTACAAGCATTGTACAATGTATACTACTTTATCGCCCTGTGATATGTGTTCTGGGGCGTGTATTATGTATGGCGTTAAGAGAGTTGTAATTGGTGAAAACAAGAACTTCATGGGTGCCGAAGAGTTATTGAAGCAAAAGGGTATTGAGGTAGTAAATTTAAATGATAAAGATTGTGAAAATATCATGTCTAAATTCATCAAAGAAAGACCTGCTGATTGGTTTGAAGATATCGGAGAAGAATAGCTCCCGTTTTAATTCATTCTTAACCATATGGTTTCATTTTGAAACTTTTGTTTAGGGTATATCTTTCGATATATGATGCCATATAGACCATTGTAAGTAATTAGGGTTTTGTGTCAATTCAAAATTCTATAGAAATTTCAGTTAGATTATATAGGTGACTTACAAATACTTATTGGATTATAGGTGATGGATGCAATAGCAGATACAGTATTCACTGATATTAGTAGTGCAGATGCACCCAGTGATGATCCATCTCTTTTGACAGTTGTACTAGACGTCACACCCCAAAGTTGGTACAAAATACGAAATCAAATAACAATTCAAGAAGTAACTAAGTCATTATTGGTATTTCTTAATGCACATCTATCATTGAATAATTCCAACCAAGTGGCCTTCATAGCAAGCACACCCCAAGGTTCCAGATTCTTGTACCCTAATCCTGAAAAGAATTACGATGAGATACGTACAAAAAAGAGTGCCCAAGGTGACGGTACAGATAAAAAAGAAGCTTCACCCAGTCTAGTGAATGTAGGCATGTATCGACAATTTAGGATTGTTGACGAAGCTGTATTGGAGAAATTGAATGACATTTTTAACGAAATATCCCACAACGTTGGTAATGAACGCCCTAACTCAACATTAGCAGGTGCTTTAAGTTTAGCACTCACTTATACAAATAGGATGCTTAACCTAGATCTGTCTATCTCCACAACAACCGCATCTGCCATTAATACTACTACTAACGTCAGTGTTAATAAGACCAATCTGTCTGCATCTGGAGCAACTTCTGGAGGAGGTACAAATTCTACTAGTCTCACGTCTATGAGATCAAGATTATTGATTGTTTCCTCCGATGATGATGATGATATTAAATACATTCCACTTATGAATACAATGTTTGCTGCACAAAAGATGAAATTATCTATTGATGTCGCCAAATTAGGGGCCAAAAATTCGTCATATTTACAACAAGCTTCTGATGCTACAGATGGTATTTATTTGCATATTGAAAATCCTGAAGGATTAATTCAAACCCTATCTACTGCATTTTTCATTGAGCCTTCTATTAGACCCTTAATTATACTACCAACGAATTCAAATGTTAACTATAGAGCTAGTTGTTTTATTACAGGGAAGTCTGTCAATCTAGGGTTTGTCTGTTCCGTTTGTTTGTGTATCATGAGCATAATACCAGAAGATGGCAAATGCCCAACATGTAGCTCTAAGTTTGATGAAAAGATATTAACACAATTAAGACGGGGCATTGTAATACCAGTCAAAAAGAAGAGAAAACTAGAGTCTACCATGAATGGTGAATCAAATAATGCAACACCTGAACCATAAATAAGCTCCCTATATATTATTTTAGTAGCGAAGTCTTTTTATCTAGTCCACAATCGACAATACCGAAATTGAAATTTCTGGGATAACCATGTTTATCAATCATATGTAGTCTTCGTTTGCGTCTATCAATGCATATTTTTCTACAACCAGTGGTTGAATATTGCAAACACTTGTAGACTTTGTTTCCCTTCTCCTTATTAATTTCAAAAAATGGATTGTGGTTTTCATCTATATGTACATTTAGGAATAATTCCGACGGGAATCTCTTATGGCATTCACTGCAAATATGATTATGAGTACTAATAATATGAGCTTCGTAAGATAAATAATCTTTAAATTCGACCGGTTTCAAATGACATGGAGGTATGTGGCATTGAATACTTGTTGCATGTAACAGATTCTCAGGTTCTTGATCATTATCCGAACTATAATCTCTACCTCGTTTACTCATGAATAAAACCTGTATTGATAAGAAATTCGTTTAGATTTTTCACGCATGTTTTTAAATCTTTCTCAATTCACTCTTCCCATTACAATTTCTGCTTGTCAACAATTATGACTAAAAGACCTGATGACGACGCCAATGCAAACGCCGATAGAGTGAAATATGCTAGAACAGGTAGAACAAAAGATGAACTTACTCCTGAATTGCCAGAGAAAGGCACATTTACACAAGGACCGTTAGATTCCACATTCGGACAGCATGCAGCATTCCCCATATCCCTCTTGGACGACGATGATAAGGACACAACTGCCTCTGTTCAGTCGTATATTGAGCTGGTAAGACAAGAAGCGGAAAAAGACAGGTGTATATACTTTACAGAGAGGAGTAATGAAACGGTGGAATTTTTGGCAGGTGATTCAAAGGCCAATTCAAATGACAAAGACAAAGAAATTGAACAGGAGTTAGCTGCGCATGAGATACACATAGGTGGTAAGAAAAATGAGTGGGATGTAGAACTTATTGAAGAGTTCTTGAGATTAAAACGAGAAATTGCAAAATATCTACAAGAAGAGAAGCAGAAACAGTTAACGGACCCAAGCCTAAATTATAACAAGGAGACTATAGATGTACCCGAAACGGCAACATCATGGCGTCGATACATAATCAACAATCCTCCACCACCCTTGAGTTTCTTTTTTTTCACTTTGAATCGCCCAACCGTAATTAAACTTCTCATATATGCAACCAAATGGTTAAGTGCAAATAGCAATGATAATTTGTCGAGGTGGATTTTCGTTTTGTTCTTAAGACTTGATAACCTACTAGATCATACGGATTGTGCAATCGTAAGGGATTTGGCAATGAAAGCTATAAAGATAAAATCGAACTCGGCAACTAATGATATCAATGAAACATCTGAGTACACAATTAATATGATCATTGTTATCGTAGGTGAATACTACAGGCAGCGAGACTTACTATCATACAATTATTAGGATACTTGATTCAAGTTTTGAATCAAGTTTAGCTAGATATGGATTTTTGAGAAATTACACTACCTTAGGAAAAGTGTTGATATCTCAATTAAAAATCAGCATTTAATTCAGGTATCAGCCAAATAATTTAACAGAATCAACGCATATAATGGCCCCAAAAGTTATAAGAGAAGATTTGGTAGTACCGTATGTATTATTTTAGTAGATCGAAATGATGAATATACTCAAAAAAATGAGGAATTTCGTTAAAATATCTTAAAAGAGGGTATAACTAACATTTTGAATAGATATGTGCATGTACCAGCTAAAGCACGTAGTGATGCTACGGGTATGATAGCTCAATCGTTACCTATGGCTGCTATGTTTATGAGAAATAAATTGTTATCGTGGGCATCGTTGTTCATAGCTATTCAATCGGTCTTGAATGAACCGGCTCATAAGGCAGAAACCTCAAACGAAACCTCACAACAACCACCAATTTTAAGAGTTCTTTTTGCTTTGATTGCCGTGTTTACTTGTTACATTGACTTGGTAATTCCAAACACCGGCGCTGCAAGCAACTCTGCAAAATTAGCTGATGTCGTTAGTAAAAGTGCCTCGTCAGTCATTTCTTCTGCTACAGGTAAATAAGATAAATTAAAAACCACTAGGCTTCTCGAAGCCTGGATTTTATTAATAATATTACAAAATATAAATATATCTACAATTAACTATAATACACATCAAGATAAATTAGCGACAAAAGCGTAGCTTATTGCCAATTGAAAATTGCACTCTCAGCTCCCTTGTAAGAAACAGATAACTTCAGAGATTTACTATCCCATGTCAAGTCACATATACCAACATCGGATTTAGGTCCATCCATGACTTCAAGTTCGTAACAGCCCATGCATCTTAATACATCCTTCCTTTTCATAGAGTAACGGGATGGGCTAACATCCCATATCGATACTCTCGCTGAATCATCCCCAATAGCCAACCATTTATGGTCTGGGGATACAGAAGCGATGAAAATTAATGAGTCTTTCTTGTTGGCGAAGGTTTCTGCTTTATTGTCTTCTTCAAAATTAAAGTTTTCTTCATTTTTGAATAGATTGGTGCTAACTATTACATCTCCGCTTACACCATTCCATATATTTACAATACCTTCCATAGAAACGCTTAATAACGCACTAGAAACTTCTGAAGTATTCAACCAGAATAGTCCAATTATAGGAGAAGAATGGTATTTGACATTTTTCTCATCCGAGGGTACGTTTAGTTCTAATGACTCTTGAGTAGAGCTGCTCTGCCATATCTTTATAATATAATCGTAATCAGAACATGAGGCTAATAGCTTAGAATTAGAACTGAATTTTAAAATAGATATATTATTATTATGTCCCGAAAGGAATCCAATAGGCTTAACTGCTGATTGTTCTGCATTGTTTGAAGACAACAAATTGAACTGATTTCCGTTGGCTTGAGTCAGGGAAATGGTATATATTTTTATCGAATTTTTAGGAGTTGAAATAGCAAATTTAGAGTCATCCAACCAACAAGCATCTATTGTTGATACAACAGCAGAAGTTTGAATGGGAGATCTGATCTGCTGAATAAGATTCAAGTTATTTCCGTCCCATAAACAAATTTGATTATTCACATCAATGGAAAGTAAAAATTGACCACTGTCGCTCCAAACCAAATTCGAAATTAAAGATGGAATCTGTTCGGTATCTGGAGACTCAGAATTGTAGGCCGCCAGAATTTCAGTACCTGTACCAAAGGAAGCTGCCGTGTTAGCGATATTCTTCAATTTACCATCGGGCGACCACGCACGAAGTTCTCCGTTGACGCCCGCCGTGACGATCATAGTTCCCTGTGGTGCCCAGGACACAGTGGTAATCTCATTCTTTCCAGCCACTGAGCTAGACCCATGAAGAATATTTGGATGGTTCAACGTTACCGACTCCGCTATTATATTGTCTTTAATGGCATTAATCACTGCCGTCGCATCATCTTTACCGTATGCAAATACATCTGTACTTGGATGCCAGTCAGATGTCAAACACTCGGGATATTTAATGTCTGGAACAAATGTTTTGGTGACAAATTCAATGTTAATGTCTTCCGCAAGCTCCGCTTCAAGTCCTTTCTCTGTCTTATCATCGCCATCATTCATTTCAACGTCTACGTGAGCTGAATCTTTTACTTCTGATTTCAATGCAAATCTGTCGTTGTTTTTAGCTTCCGATGCCGGTGCCTCTCGTTGTTGTTCTACATCTGCTTGGTTCTGTTTCTCTAATTCCTCCTTCACTAACGCTCCCAACAACGAAAACTTACTCTGGTCGGTTTCACAATTACCAGATTCTTCTTCCGCTATCGAAAATAATATGCCCTTCTGAACTAAGTTTACAAGACATCCTGGCTCAATTCGTGATATTATGGGTAGATTCTTATTATGTTCGTAAGACAGACACTGCGAATGTTTTTCTAACGCATATGCCGCTAAATCAAATCCTGATTCCTGGAGATATCTCCAAATCAAGTAGTTTAGCTCCGTACTAGTCAAGGACATATGGTCTTCTCTGACTATCGTTATTAAATATATTGAAGTATCAAAATATAGGAATGCTGGTTCATTCGAGCATTTCAAAATTTTTACCTCGAAATGTCAAAATTACACAAAACCAGTATCGAGATCCACCTAAAATATAAACACGAAGTATGTCTAATTGAAGGTTGATTCAAACAAATTAACAGCTGGAGAATATATATTATTGATTTATTATGAATTTTGAAGGAAAGGCGTCCAACCGTAAAAGTAGGGCACCATGGCAAAGTTCCACTGGTAATAATAAGATAAGCAACCCGTATGCAGACGCAAATACTTCAGTTGTCACTAATAATGAATATAGTGATAATTTGCAAGAACCGAATCCCTACGGAGTAAATACGAAAACTAGCAGTCGGAAAAATACTAGGCGATTGAGTATACATGCTTCAGCGGCGGCTGCGGGCCATGGTAGACCAGGGTTTGATCCTAGCAATATGCCACCTGTTCCCCAACTTTATAAGACAGCGACCAATTCTTCAGAAGCAGCACTGGTTGGAGGAAAAGGGCCAGAAGATGAGTTTGCAGATATAGAGACAAAGATATTTGGAGAGTTGTCTAACGGGACTGCAACAGAAATCGATGACTACTACAAGGTATTGGTAAAGCAGAAGGCACTTATCACTCGGGACATGAAGGGGAATATTAATCAAAACCAGAAGAATATTTTGGAATTGACCAATGACTTGAAAGAAACCCAAGAAGAGCTCTTGCAATTGCGTGTGACAACTAAGGACTTATACGAGGTGTTAGATGAATTTAAGGAAGCTGCCGAAAGACGATTGGAATTGGAACGTGAAACCCAACTGCAGGAACAATATCATCAAAATGCTCCCAATAAGACAAAAAAGCGTAAGGATAGATCCTCGGTGATAGTTCTTGAAAAAATGTGGGCAAGTGAATTACTGTCGTTGTGTAAGCACGTTGAAGGGGCATCCAAGTTCATTCAACCTTTACCTGGGAGACACGTTCTTGCAGAAAGTGGACGTTGGTTTGAAGTTAATGTTGGTACATGGAAACCAACTAAGGCAACACATTTATTTATGCTCAATGATTTGGTATTAATAGCGACAAAAAAGAATTCGATGGGACAAGATGCGGGAGATAAAAAGTCTAGGTTGCAGGCGATACATTGCTGGCCTTTGCATGACGTTAAATTAACTGAGGTCCCAACACCAAATAGCACTGGCAAACCAGAAAAAGATGATAACAAAATATATGTTATCAATATAAAATCTAAGTCTCTAAGCTACGTATATCAAACAGACAGATACGATCACTTTTTAAAGATAACGGAAGCATATAACAAAGGAAGAAATGAAGTTTTAAATAGAGATAGAAATCTCGACCAAAAATTGATAACTTCTCCTGAATCTGCCGAAACTGATGAAGAAAAACGACAATTACGAGAATCATTAAGAAATTCGGGAATAACTGATGGCCCCAACGATGAGACTAGTAAGCGGAAAAGCGGGTCTCAAAGGCATAGTGCGGATATTCTCTTGCAGGATATTTCAGCAAGGGTGCATTCAAGAAATAGGTCGCATGATTATTCTAATGGGAAATATTCGAAATTTACAAATGCTGATAAGGGTCAATTTTTTAATGATTTAAAGAAAATTGAAGATAGACTTGATGAGGTTGACGTTGAAATATCGCATAACAAATACACTGAGTCTGTCGGACTAATTAAGTACATTGAAAATAAATTATCTAGTATAGAACTGGCAATCACTAATAATTCGGCTAATTCCACACTTTCAACAGATGAGATTAAATTACTTATTGATGTTATTAAGTTAAAGATAAATAATAGAAAGTCAAAAATACAGCAATGTTTAGGATTTGATTTGCAATATAATATTGGAAAGTTAACTTCATCTGAAATATCGACAATCATTGAGTTCTTTCATACTTTTGACCAATTGGATAAAGGAATATCTTTATACTTACAAGCAATGTCACATCATTTATCTCTGACAGTTTCACGTTTGGTTATTGGTGTCCAAGGCTCGACAAAAATAGATGTGGTGAATTATTTATCAAATCTAGTAATCATTAATGTTTCCATAATAAAGAGGGCTATTGAAGTATATAAGGAATGTATTGTTCCGGTATTGAAAAAAGAGCAAAGAGGAACGATTGATTCCAGTGGTTTGATCAATTGGTCTATCGATGAGGTTACAAAATTGGTTGCAGCAATCAAAAAGCATCTTTACGGTACGCTAGTGGTATTAATAGGAAATAATGAAGATACTGATGAGCCGATATACAAAGTTAAAGATAACGTCTTATTTGAGGAATTTTTAGATATTATTTGGCCACAATTAAATAATTTGAAAACAGTGGGAGTTAATGTTGAATTCTTATTTGACGATATTTTGACATTAAAATAGATTTCATGTATTTCTATATATAAAATAAATTAAAGCTTGTCGTACAATTTTCCTAAATCGCAGTTTTCTCTATAATAAGTACTGTTCTTCTTTAAAATAACAAGTGTTATTGACATGATTGTTACTATAGCCATAAGTATAGTAAACAAAATACCTGGTCCGATGGCACCCAACAATGGTTCCACAATAAACACACATATAGCGGCTAACGTTTGTCTAAACAAATTATTTAAAGCAATCCCTGTTGCTCCTTTCCCTGGTAATGTATCAACTAGATATACAACGGTAGCACCGATAACTAACATAGAAGCAAATCCGAATAATGCGGTTCCAATCAATGGAGTAACCCAATGTTCACCAAACTTTAAGCACCATCCAAATATAAGACATGCAGGTATCATCAATATTACTGCTAGAAGCACATTCCAGGAAAGACGTGATTCAGGCACCATTTCTCCGTTATGCTTACGAGCATACTTGTTTAATAATTTATCATTCCATTTACCACCAATTAGAGAAGCCATCACATACGTTACTGAATTAGGAATATATAATAAACCAACAATTATAGGCTTGAACTTGTAGGGTTTTCTTCCATACTCGTATGAAATTGTCAAATTGAAAAAGTAAATCAAGCCGAAGCAAGCCGACGAATATGCAATAATCAAAGCAACAGGTGGATACTTTAATAAGACAACAGAATGTGTAGGTCTAATAACGTAATCATATAATTCAGTCTTAATTTTTGACCATTTAGTCTTCTTTTCTTGTGTATCTGCTTCGGATAACGATTTATTCATCTGCTTGATTTGGTCTGCATTATACCTCTGGGTTATTCTTCTGGAATATGAAGATTTATCCGTTATAGTTCTGGACAAAGTGGGTGCCACTATATCAAACGTTGTCCTATCGTCATTTAGATTCATCGATGGAAGTCTTGAATCTTGCCTCGATAAATTGGTAGCCATCCGTTCTAATTCTTGTGTTGTAAATTGATGGACGTCCGTATCATTGTTAGTCTCTGATGGGGTTATAGGTTTATTTTCTTGATTCCCATCTTGCCCCAGAGAAATATCGCTCGACTTCTCGATATTCTCATCGGCATTTAAAGACTCAGCGTTCTCTTGTTCTTGTTCCATAAGAGGTGTAACATTGTCATTTTTATCCTGTCCCTCATGAGTTCCTAATACTATGTCACTTTCAGGGTCATGTTTTTCGACATATTGTAGTAACAATTCCGCTACGGTGGAGGAGGCATCCTGTCTTCTAAGAGTTTCTGGTAAAAAAAATAGCATCAATATCACATCTAAACCGGCAATGATCACCAAGACCCACTGAGTGGCTCTCCAACCAAAATATTGTGCTACAATACCACCCAATATAGGTGACAAAAAAGGTCCCATCAATGGACCCAAATAATAGATTCCCATAGCCGTACCCCGTTCACTAGGAATATATAAATCACCTACCGTTCCAGCACCTACTGCCTGAATAGATGCTGAACATCCTCCGCAAAATACTCTGAATATAATCAACGCATTTATACTGGGCGAGAGCGCTGCTCCTATGCTAAACCCAAATAACATCCCGAAAGAAACAAGATAGACACTCCTCCTGCCATGTCTTTCACTAAATGTTGACCACCATAAAGGGAATATCCCCAATGACAAAAGATATATCCCCACGGACACATTTACCATCTTGACCGTGGTGTCAAAATCCTCCACTATATCATCTATTGCCGGTAACATGATTGAAGCTCCCATAGGCCCCGTGATAGCACCAAATGCAACAATTAAAACCGTAAATAACTTCATCAGCTTAGAATAATCCCTTGCATCTTGATACTCCGGCACCAACGTGAGCTTGGCCAACAATCCTCTCCTATCGGCCATTGGCACCCGGAGCTGCTTAACACTCGAGCTCGACATACGACGGCCCAACCCGCCACTTTGACTTCTTTTGCTCGCTTCCACATCTTCGTTTCCCTCCGGTCCCTCTACATCGGCCTCTATCGGCTGGGGATGTTGTAAACCAATGCTATCATGCGAATTATCTGACTCCAAAGATATGGTCAAGGAATGGTCATCATGAGTCATATTTAAATCTGATCCTCTCCTAAAATACAAAAACGTTGTAAATCAACGTATGTGCACTGTCGTTTCACTCTATGCTAAAATGGCTTGCTATGAAACCTACTATACCCAAATTTTTCAAATTCATGTACTTTATGGCCATATAAAATTAAATTGTATATCGCAGATACTTCAATCTAACGCCGCACGTCTACATTCTACATCGGCTCGTCGGTAACTTCCATATGCCAGAATACGTCAAAGATGTGATTGAATATACACTATTATTGGGTTGCATTATTCGCCTCGAGCTGGCTGTTTGGCCTCGCCGGGTCATGTTCATCATCTGCAGAACATTCACATATAATTATTCAAACGTGAAAGTGCTTCGGCTGTATACTGAAAAAAGCCGATTTTGTGTGCTCGCACCTTTTCATCTTATGTCAAGAGTAATGTTGCATCGTTGGTTGGCATATTTGGGAAGACTATTGAATTCTCCAGATGCTAGATCAAGTACGTAGCCTGCAAAAGTATGGGCATTATCAGGGGAAGAGGAGCAAAAAGACAATCGATTTGAACTACATCCGTTGATCCTTACTTCATAAATTTCATTTTTTTTTCCACGGGCACTTCATGTAATAGCGTTCGTTTATTTGCATTCGTATTTCTCTGTCATGGATAGTAAATACAAACAGGAATTGGTTATAAGAGTGGTTTGCAGAGAACCGAAACTGTTTGACCTGCTGGGATTTATAAGCAAGAGGCTTACAATCTTGAAACCTACGAAGAACATTTGGGCGTGTGTATGACAATATCTGGAACGATTGTTTGGTGATTATTTTTAGGATTGTTAGTAACACGGTAGTTTGAAAGCATTACCAAGCTCAACCAGACTTATATTGTGACATAGCCTTATACCGAAAGCTAAGTCATTGGAAGTAATTTGGGTTTATTGGGTGAAAAAAAAAAGACATCAAAATTTAAACCGAGCGTAGTGGGTATAATATGGCGAAAGTTGCATCAACGACAGAGTTCAGACATAAGATGCCAGTGGCCATCGTAAGGACATTCTTCATGGCGGTTTTCTTTATCACAGCGCTACTTTCTTTGCTTTTAACCCAAGTGCTTGGGTTGGAGCTTACCAAACACCACGCGCAGCACAGACAAGCACTTATAAATGTCACCAAAAAACAATTCTTTATGGTGCTTGCATCCATGACTTCGTGGATAAGTCCGTGTACGATTTCAATCACATATGATCCAGACACATTGCCGGCCGACAATTCCTTCAAAGTTGATTCTGACGGGAACTTGTCAAGTATTCTTACACCTAATTCGGTGATGATTACTAACCACCAGATCTATACCGATTGGCTATTCTTATGGTTTATCACATATAGTGCCCGGTTGACTGAATCCGTAATTATTATGTTGAAGGATTTATCGAAGATTCCTGTTTTGGGATATGGTATGACCAATTTCAACTTTCTCTTTTTATCGAGAAAGTGGGAGAAGGACAAGGTTATTTTGACAAATCAATTATTGACCATCGATGCTAATGCTAGAGGTTTGGGCCCTGCTAATGGTGTGGAACATGTCCTGTCTACAGGAGTTGCTAATAGGACAATCCAACATTGGCCTGAAGGCAGCAGATCCAGCCAGATCTGGCCATACCAGGTTATCTTGTTTCCAGAAGGGACCGTGGTTTCTGCCCGTACTAGGGAAAAGTCCAATCAGTTCTGCGATACTAAGAATCTTCCAAGGTTGAAACATTGTTTGCTCCCGCGTGTAAGAGGCTTGTTTTTGACTTTACGGAAGTTGAGAGATACAGTAGAAATAGTATACGATGTAACATGTGGCTATTCTGATTTAAAACCTGATCAATATGGTGAAGATGAGTTTACATTAAAAGGAACTTATTTGTTGGGCTATGGACCTAAGGCTATTCACTATTATATCAAAGGGTGGAACATAAACGATATCCCTCTAGGCATGGAAACCGATGACATTGATGATGTCTCTGATGAAGATTTGCAAATGTTCGAGCAATGGCTCTTTGGCGTTTGGTATCAAAAAGATAAGTTATTAGAGGGATTTTACGAGCATGGTTCGTTTGTTGATCCGGCCAGTAAAGCCGTTAAGCCTACCGTGGTCGCAAACTTCAGAATTAAGAACTTCATTGATGTACTTTCTACTTTCACAGCTTTTTTCGCCGCTATATTGATAATTAGATTGGTTTGGATTTTTATTCTGAAGTTATTTTAGAAGCGGCCTAAAGCGCTGCTGTGACCAAAAATTATTATACAGATAGAAAATAATATGTTTAGCTATCAGGTTTAGGTTAATACCTATATACTAAGATTATTTATTAAGATTATTTATCACTTTATACTCTATTACTTGAGAATCTGTACTTACATATTTACTGTAGAATTACAATTTGAAGCATGTTCACCAACACTCAATATCCTATTATGGAAATTATCCCATACAAGACAGTTTAATATACGCTGTCTCGGTAACTAGAGGTACAGCTTTGTTGGCAATTATTGTTCCATGTTCCTTACATCGGTAACCATTTTGTTCTATATAAAATTGCGCTTAAGCCGGTGTTTAGCAGTTGTTTCAAGATGCATTCTTGAGCTTCTGAAATAAATAGCCTTTTCTAAAAGTCGCCCTTACGACTTGGCACACTCTATTACTTCTTAAAATTCGAGAATCGTATCCAGGAATATGGAGCTGTTGTTTGATGCGCAGTTGTAACATCAAACATATAAACTCTATTTAAATAGAAGATTGCAAAATGTTTCAAAATGTTTCACTCCACCACTATATAAACCTACACTAAATTCTTATTTATCATGCCGTTATTGTTCATCAACAATGATTATCTTCTTAATTAAAAAACTTACCAAGTTATTCTTGCTAGTATTGCTTATCATCACGACTTTCTTGTTGTGTTTCCTACTCATAGGATGCACAGATGAACCAAGCACCTACTCAAATGTCTATTTAACAAAACTTCTGTTCAATGAATCCTCAGAATTGTATCCTAACGTTCAAGCGGCCTACAAGAGTTCTAACATCTCCTCAAAAATTTCCGAAATGTCCTTGAGAGTTGGATATCTCGGGGTCTGTCTTAATATTGGTAAATCCTTTACCTGTACCAACTACAAAGACCTCAATTCGGTGTCAGATTATACCGGCATTTCTATCATACCCACGTCAAAGAAATCCTCGGGGGACCAGATCAACCTCGTCGACTTGGCCCAGAATTTCAGGAATGTGTGCTACGCTAACGTACTCTTTGCTGCTGTGGCATTGACCTTACTTTCCCTTATCGTGGTATTTTGGATAGCCATTCCCCTAGTCCCGGGTAAGTCAATTGCCCGAAAGGTGTCGTGTTTCTTGACTGCTGCAGATGTCCTCGTGTGGGGCCTTGGTTCCATGCTCCAGCACGAAGCGACAAATGCTGCTCATCATCTAGTAGGCCCTTCATCTATGAACACCATTACCGCTTCCGTGGGCAAGAGGGCAGAGGCCATGACCTGGACGGCCTTCTCCTTCCTCCTCATAGTGTGCATTGGCAGCGTATTTATATACATCAAGGACCTAAAAGATGAAATGTCCGAAATCGAACCCAAATTCTGAATTCTGCCCCATCTAAAACGCTCAGTTCTTCTCAAACATCTCTTTCCCATATCATCCCAAAACAACCACCCTACCTATTTATATATTACCATCTTCCTTACTATCTTGTTCAAATATATACAAATATCAAACCTGAATTTACTAAAAAAAACTAAAATTCTGTAAAATCTCCATAAAAATTCGCAAAACATCTAATAAAAATGTCATAAAAATTCCAAAATTTGATCCTAAACATAATAAAGGAATTCTTTTAGAATAAGATGGCTAATACTTAATACTATGCTAATATTTGCTATTGTATCGTCGATATTTGTATCCTTTAACTATGAACATTTTGCAGCCTAATAGGTCGTGTTCCAGTGGCCAAGTGCGACGTGATAAAAGCATGAGAATCACTTGAAAAAATTGAAAATAGCCAAAGTGAATTTCCGTCAATTTTTCAACGCGATATAGTATAGAACTTAATAGTAAACAAGTTAATCATTTAAGTCTTAAAGATACCTTCAATCATCTTTAGAGGCATTGAAAAGTCGATCGTAAGAAGTTGGTATAGAAATTGATAAAGACGATGGCTTATACAGCACAGCTAGACGCATTTGTGTCCAGGCTTAATGATAACGCTGACTATAAGACGGCCCATTCCGTGTTATCGGAGCTATTGGATATGATTGAAACATTCAATGGAGCGGCAGAGTATGAGTACTTCTTGTCCAACTTGGTGCCTATTTTTATCAAGAATTTGGAAGAGGTGCCGATATCATTTTCCAGCCAGTCGCCGGAGCACAAGTTGAGGAACTCCATATTGGAGATCATCCACCGGTCGATTATGAACGAAACGTTCCAGCCGTACTCAGAACAGATATTGGAGGTGTTGACCAAGATCTTGGTTGACGAGAACGAAGATAACGGGGTATTGTGTATGAAAATTATCACTAGTTTGCACAAGGCCTACAAGAACAACTTGAGCGAAAAGGTCCAACCATTTGTGGAGATCATCAACGAGATTTATGACAACATGAATGAGACTGTGGAAGAGACCTTCAGTCTGGCACAGCAGGGATCACCTGAAAATCAGGAAGCGGCGAAGGAGATGAGTCCCCCATCCTTCTCAGAAGAAAATTCGTGCAAGACATTAAACAAGGCCATGTTTTCATTCAAAACGCTAGCAGAATGTCCAATAACCATGGTATCATTGTATTCATCTTATAAGAGTTTGGTACAATTGTCACTACCATCATTTTTACCTAGAATTATCAATATTTTGACGTTGCAGGTTGAACAGCAAAAGACATATAGAGAAGACGCTGCAAAGGAGAGCAATACCACCACATCCATATCCCCTGACATCACAAACAGACAAGCCTATAGCGATTTTATATTGGGCCAGGTTAAGGCTGCTTCATTCTTGGCATATGTGTTTATTCGAGGTTATGCAAGCCAACATTTGAACCAAGATCAGGCCAAAGCGGTGCCAGAAGTTATATTAAGGCTATTACAGGATTGCCCAGCAGAATTATCGGTCGCACGTAAGGAATTACTACACGCAACAAGACATATCTTGTCTACCCCATTCCGCTCGCAGTTTATTCCTACGATTGAAATGTTGTTCGATGAAAAAATTTTAATTGGAGATGGCTTAACATCGTTTGAAACTTTGAGGCCATTGGCGTATTCAACAGTAGCTGACTTTATTCATAATGTGAGAAATGAATTGACCCCCAAGCAGATTTGGTCAACTGTACGGATATACTGTGGTTTACTAAAAGATGATTCGTTAGCATTGACAGTGCAGATAATGAGCGCTAAATTGTTACTTAATTTGGTGGAACGAATAATGAAATTACCTAATAAATTAGAAGGCAGACAATTATTCATGATTATAATTGATGCATATGCCAAAAGATTTCAGAGTTTGAATAGAAAGTATTTTTATATTATTCACAAGCATTCTGAGTTTGAAAAGCAACGAACTAAAAAGGAAATAGAGTCTAAGAAGGCAATCAGTAAATATTCTTCTAAAAATGTTGATATTTTGGAGACTAAAAAAATGGAATTGATTGAGGATTCTGTTAAAGATGAGGACAATGAAAACAACAACCAAGATGAAAAGGATATTGAAATGGAAGATGCGGAAGTATCCGAAACGGGAGATAATGAATTAAATGCAGATAAAACGGAATTAGAAATTTTCATTGATCTTTTTAATATTGATGAATTTTCACCTATTTCCTCATTCCCATTGAATAATAATTCAGACTTATTAAAAGACGCCCGCTATTTATTCCGCACATTAATGACCTTCTTAAAATCCGTTATTTTTGGCTTGAAAAATTGTAACCCACCAGTTCCACCACAACCTTCCCAGGCAGATCCCAAAAATCCAGGACAAGTTATTAACTATGACAAGTGGAATGATTCTGCTAAGCTTACTTCATACGAAGAAGTTAATATATTACGTGATTTATTTAGAGGTGGTATAAGCTGCTTAAGGTTCTTTTCAGTAGCCAAACCTAAACCTAGTATACCACAATCTAAAGGATTTGACTGGTCTACCGGAGGACCAAATTTACCTATAACATCATCAAAAGAAGAGAAAGATTTAATGGAGATTTTTGCCACAATATTTATTCATATTGACCCTGCATCATTTAATGAAATTGTTAACTTTGAGTTACCATTTATGTTTGAATCAATGCTTGAAAATGCTGCTTTGCTTCACTTACCTCAATTCTTTTTGGCAAGCGAAATTACTTCTGCTAACTTTTCAGGAATATTAATCTCATTCTTGAAATCTAAATTGGATCAATTAGATAAAGTTGAACTAGCAAAATCCAATATCTTGATACGATTATTCAAATTATGTTTCATGTCAGTAAATTTATTTCCTACAGCAAATGAAGGAGTAATCTTACCTCATTTAAATTATTTGATATTAGAGTCACTTAAATTAGCAACGAAGGCGGAAGAACCTATAGTATATTCGTATTTGGTTAGGATATTATTCAGAAGTATAAGTGGTGGCAGGTTCGAAAACTTGTACAAGGAAATAATGCCTATATTGCCCGTTTTATTGGAAAGTCTAAATAAAATGATTTCCAACTCGCGCCGGCCTTATGAACGCGATATCTACGTGGAACTCTGCTTAACCGTTCCCGTCAGACTTTCTGTATTAGTTCCTCATTTGAATTACTTAACTCGTCCATTAGTCTATGCACTTAATGGATCTCAAGAGTTAGTAAGTCAAGGTTTACGTACGTTTGAGTTATGCGTCGATAATTTAACTGCTGAGTATTTTGACCCTATTATTGAGCCTGTCATCGATGAAATCATGACAGCTTTATGGAAACATTTGGAACCTGTTCCTTATCATCATCAACATTCCCATACCGCAATTAGAATTTTGGGTAAGTTAGGTGGAAGAAACCATAAGAATTTTAAACCATGTGATAGCTTAATAACTCAATCTGAATTAGATCAAGAGATTAAAGCCCTCTTCAAAGTTTATGGGTTAAATGGAGAAGTTCCAGTTTCCATAACGCCAGGCGTCGAATCTGCAATTAAATTATTAGAAGATCCAAGATTGAAAGTTCATTATCGTATTAGTGCATTTAAATATTTATCAGGGATCTTAAAGTTGTTCATTGACACAACTCCAATTCCTGAAGGTTATTCCGTCTTCGTTTCTGAATGTGTTCAAAACTTGAAGCTGACAAAATTAGAAGAACCGATGGAATTAGAAGAATCCGGTATCAAAGATGCTGGAAAGTTAGATCGTCAACAAAAGCTATTCTCACGTTTATTGGAAATGCTTTTTTTTTCTGTTTCTATACCAGATCTTAAAGAAGAAGCTAGTCAATTAATTGATGGAATTACCACGCATTTTACATTAATTTATTTAGGTACATCTGTTATTGATAAGGTGAAGAAAGAACGCGCATTCTGTGTCAATGACAATGAAGGAAAAGCTTACATCAACGAAACTGCATTCATTAATGCTTTGAATTATGCCTTAAGCTTTTGGGATAAAGATGTTAGAGGTAAAGGTATTGAAGCTATCAAGAATATATATGCTACAACGGTTACTATTTTCGGGTCCGACGAAAATGCATTATATTCACCTATTTTCCGTTCTATGTTCTATAGATTTACTCATTGTTGTTACAACGAGTTTTATCATACTAAGTTAGGTGGAATATTGGGACTTAGAACCATGTTTGAGGATCTAGGTATTCCGCCAAAATGGTTTTTCAAGCGCCAATTTGAACTAGTTCGCTCAATTTTCTTCATTTTAAGAGATACACCTGAAACAGCTTCGTATGAAGTACATGAGTTAGCGAAGAATTTAGTCTTGAAACTTTTGCATGATTGTAATGTTGATGTGCCTAAAGAAACAATTTTAGAAAAGCCCTTCCAAACTCTAGTTGGTGCTCTAGTCTATGATTTGGCAAGTGCAAATCCACTTGTGCGAGAAGTTTCACAGTTGTCGTTGAAAGTATTATCTGAAACTACATCTGTACCAATTGCATCTATCATGGGTCCTTGTAAACAGTTGTTATTAACTCCTATTTTTGGTAAGCCATTGAGAGCTTTGCCTTTTCCTATGCAGATTGGAAATATTGATGCAATAACTTTCTGTCTCGAGCTCGAAGATACATTTTTAACATTTAACGATGAATTGAATAGACTTCTTTTGGAAGCTTTAGCTTTGGTAGATGCCGAAGATGAATCTTTAGCAAATGTCCACCGCCTTTATGAGTATAGAACGTCGAAGCAATTAATTGAGCTTCGTGTTGTATCTATAAAGTTGCTTTCGTTAGCATTGACGAAACCAGATTTTTCATTGGGTTCGTTAGCTGAAGCAAGAATACGTATATTAGGAGTATTTTTCAAAGCTCTTTGTAATAAATCTACTGAGATTATTAATGCAGCACATTTGGGATTGAAATCTAGTCTCCAAGAGAATGCTAAATTACCGAAAGAACTTCTCCAGAATGGTCTTCGTCCAATGCTAATGAATTTATCAGATCACAAAAAGTTGACAGTCTCTGGACTTGAAGCTCTAGCACGTTTATTGGAATTACTAATTTCATACTTTCGAGTAGAAATTGGCCGCAAATTATTAGATCATTTAATGGCATGGGCACAAATCAATACATTGAGGCAAATTGCCGGACAAGACCTAGAAAATAATCATACGGTGCAGATTGTTATGGCCATATTAAATATTTTCCATCTTTTACCAGCTAAGGCATATACATTTATGGAGGAAATAATCAGTACTTTACAATACTTAGAAGGTCACCTAGACCGCCATCAAATTTCTCCATTTAGAATTCCAGTTTCTAAATTTTTGAACAGATTCTCTGAGAACTGTTTAGAATATTACATGCAAAATTACAAGAATCGTAAATTGGGGAATATGTTGGCATATTTTGCAGGTATTGAAGATTGTACCAATATCAGGACGGCAGCCGAGGAAAAGATGGCTGAAATACTTAAAGATATAGATGACGAATCGTCCAGCGAAATCAAAGTAATAAAGTTTGCAAATACGATAGACCTTCTTAAAGCAATTTCTGATAACGATTCTGAATGGTTCGATAAGCAAACAGAGCTCTTGTTGACGCTTTCTACTACCGTTGAAAATATTATCAAAGTCAAGAATGATTCACCATTAGTATCCGCTACCCATTTCCAGGCTGATCAAGCTATATCCAAACTCCAAGGTATAGTAGTTAAATTTTTAGAAAGAAATCCGTCAGAAGTTGATATGATTTTCACTATCGTTGATCGTCTTTCTTCATTAAAGATTAGAATCCCCCCACAGTTGGAGGATTTTATCTTTAACACCATTGTTCGTTCAAATGATGCAAGTCATAGAGAATTATACTTAAATAAGTGTGTTGAATTTGTTACTGACGATGAACCTAACTTGAAAAGTAAAATATTCTTTTTGAAGAAGGTTTTTAATTCGACTATCATCTACGAAGCTGAAACTAAAGGAAAGGTAGATGCTTTCTTTGAAAATAAGAAAACTCCAAAATGGTTAGATCTCATTTGTAATAAGATTTGGAAGTCCACACATGATATTATTACTGATCATACTTCCGGTAGTATGGATAGTTATAGGTTTGTGCTTCTTGAGATGACGGCAATTCTTCTTAAATGGGCACCAGGATTCATTGGCGATTTCCGTAAGGATATCATCAAGTTTAGTTGGAATTACATTAAATTAGAGGACAATATAACAAAGCAAGTTGCCTATGTCACTACTTCATATTTTATTTCTGCTTATGAAACACCATCAAAGCTAGCTACTCAGGTTTTTGTTGCGCTCCTTCGTACTCATCAAACAGATTCAAGACATTTAGTCAGACAAGCATTGGACATCCTTGCTCCTGTAATGCCTGATAGGATGACAGGTTCTGAGTCGCCAATAAGTTGGCTCAAATGGCCTCGTCGTGTTATTTCAGAAGATGGTTTTAATGTCACTCAAGTACTTAATGTGTATCAGTTCATTGTTCAACACCCAGACCTCTTTTTTGTTGCTCGTGAGCACTTTATTTCCAACATTATTACGGCTATGGGTAAGTTAACTATTTTGGCAAATCCAGCAGTTGAAAATCAGGTCCTTGCAATTGAATTAGCAGAACTTATATTGAAATGGGAGGCTAAGGCTCGGACTCTTAAAACGGAGGCGGAATCAGAGAGTGTTAATGCGTCTAAACAAAATACCGAAAACTCCACAGACTTTACGACATCTGCAAATTACGCTATTCCATTTGGTCAAAGAGAAGCATGTGTTACATTTTTAATCAGGTATGTCTGTATTAGTCCACAAAGAGCATCGGAGAGTGAATTGGGTCAAAAAGCATTAGGAATATTATATGATTTCTTAAGTCCAGAACATTGGCCAGAAGTTTCTGTCAAACTCACATTTTTTGAGAAATTTTTATTATCAAATGATTTGAACTCATCTAATTTGTTCGGATATTGCTTGAATGCTCTCGAAGTCTTGAGTGTGGTTCTAGAATGGAAAAAGTCAGAATGGATCGTTTCTAATCTTACTTATCTCCATAAACTTCTCGAAAAGTGTATCAAATCTGATAACCATGATATTCAGGAAGTATTGCAATGCGTTTTGCGGATTATTCTCCAAGCAATTAATGAACAGAAGAAATCAGACTCAAATGATGATGAAGATGAGGAAGTCAAGGAATTCATATCCTTGTTGACGACCACAGTTTCTGAAGATTTGGGAGATATGCCATCGGTTGCAGCAGGGGTTACTTTGTCGTGGACTTTAGCAAATTACAGACCTTCAACTTTAGATTCACTTTTGCCACTGATTATGAGAACATTCAGCAAGCTATGTAAAGATCATATAACTATTACCCATCAAGGTTCGCAATCATCTTCAAAGGATGGCTCTAATTCAGAATATGAGGCTAAGATGACTACCAGATTATTGGAGAAGATACTCAATTTATCTTCAATGCGTATTTCAAACCTTGGAGACCAGAGGCGTATTTTCTTATCATTGTTGGCTCAATTGATTGAGCGTTCCTTGGACAAGGATACACTTGAAAAAATTATTAAGATTGTAAAAAATTGGGTATTTTCCAGAACTGATCTTTTTCCTACCACCAAAGAGAAGGCTGCTATACTAGCGAAAATGATGGTATTCGAAATTAGAGGTGAGCCATCATTATCTAAGGAATTCTACCAAATAATTGTTGACATTTTCGAGGATGACACTTTCAGCTGTACGGAATTGACCGTTCGCATGGAACAACCATTCTTAGTAGGAACTCGCTCGGCGGATGTTTCAATTCGTCGTAAGCTTATGTCAATCTTGAATAATAGTTTGGAGAAAGATATTAGTAAAAGATTATACTATGTTATTCGTGAACAAAACTGGGAATATTTGGCTGATTATCCATGGTTAAATCAAGCATTACAATTGCTTTATGGCTCTTTTGATTTTGACACCACCCTAAACTTAATCGACGACGAGAATAAACTCCCTCCTTTAACTGCGTTTCCTTATTCACATAAGGATTCTATGGAGGTAGAATCTGAGCAAAGTGATCTCGAGAACTTGTTTAAGAAACATAATGATTTCTTGCATAACATATCTGACATCAAGGCTGGTGCAATTCTTGAACCACTTATCGATATGTTTTACCAGAGTAGCGATACTATTCACAAAACTTGGTCAAGTATATTCCCAATTGCACTAAAGGCAATTCCACAATCCGAACATTTAGATTTCACTCGTTTCTTGGTTATCTTGCTATCCAAAGATTATCACACTCGACAGATTGATAGCAGACCTAATGTTGTTCAATCCTTGTTAGAGGGTGTTGCTAGATGTGATGGCCTACAATTACCGCCTTTTGCTGTTGAATGCCTTGCTTCCAATTTCAATTCTTGGCCACAGGGTATACATATTCTTGAAAATATTGAACAGCAATCGATAAACGGAAATGCTGATGTTCGTGAAGTTACCCAAGATGCACTTTCAAAGTTATATGCGACTTTGAAGGAAGATGACATGTTCTATGGTTTATGGAGAAGAAGAGCAAAATACTCGGAAACTATTACAGCATTATCGTTTGAACAAATTGGTATTTGGGACAAGGCACAGCAATTATATGAAACAGCACAAATCAAAGCACGTAGTGGTGCTTTACCTTATGGCGAATCTGAGTATTCTCTTTGGGAGGATCATTGGATTTTATGTGCTGAAAAATTGCAACACTGGGATATTCTTACTGAGCTAGCTAAGCACGAAGGTTTTTCCGATCTACTCCTTGAATGTGGTTGGAGAGTGGCCGATTGGAACACTGATAGAGAAACTCTTGATCAAACAGTGAAGAGTGTGATGGATGTACCAACTCCTCGACGTCAAGTTTTCGAAACATTCCTTTGTTTACAAGGGTTTGGCCAAGAAAAGGAAACTTTACAGGATCTATCAAGACTATGTGATGAGGGTATACAACTAGCATTAAGAAAATGGCATGGATTACCACAAAGGTTTAACAATGCACACATTCCCTTATTGCATACCTTCCAACAATATGTTGAATTTATGGAAGCTAGTCAAGTTTACGCTAGTTTAGTTTCTACTAATGCGCAAAATTTGGATGTCAAATCGCAAGAGCTTAAGCGTGTTTTACAAGTATGGCGTGAAAGACTTCCAAATACCTGGGACGATATTAATATTTGGAATGATCTTGTTACATGGCGTCAACATGCTTTCCAAGTAATCAATAAGGCATATATGCCATTTATTCCAATATTACAACAGTCTAATTCAGGAGGAAATGCTAACTCCTATGCTTACCGTGGATTCCACGAAATTGCTTGGGTTATTAATCGTTTCGCACATGTTGCCAGAAAGCATGGCATGTCTGAAGTTTGTATCAGTCAACTTACGAAGATTTATCAACTTCCAAACATTGAAATTCAAGAAGCGTTTTTGAAACTTAAAGAACAGGTCAAATGTCATTATCAAAATCCGAATGAGTTGAACACTGGTTTAGATGTTATTAGTAATACTAATTTAGTTTATTTTGCAACCCAACAAAAGGCCGAATTTTTCACTTTGAAGGGTATGTTCTTGAATAAATTGAGCCAAAAAGATGAAGCCAATAAAGCGTTTGCTACATCAGTTCAAATTGATCTCAATTTGCCAAAAGCATGGGCAGAATGGGGTATGTTTAATGATCGTCGTTTTAAGGAAAACCCTAATGATATGGTCTACGCGAATAACGCCATTAGCTGCTATTTACAAGCGGCTGGCCTTTACAAGAATGGCAAAACCAGAAAGCTTCTTGCCCGTATTCTTTGGCTTATCAGTTTGGACGATTCCGCTGGTACACTTGCTCAAGCATTTGACAATTTCCGTGGCGAAGTTCCTGTTTGGTATTGGATCACGTTCATCCCCCAATTACTCACTTCCTTATCTCATAAGGAAGCCAGACTAGTAAGACAGATTCTTATTAGAATTGCGAAGAGCTATCCACAAGCATTACACTTTCAACTTCGTACTACTAAGGAAGACTTCGCAGCAAAACAACGCCAATTCATGGAGCTTTCCCGTCAAAACGCCAATAACTCCTCGAGCGATGCACAAGATTTGGCAAAAGAAAGTCCAAAGGACAAACCTGCGTCTGACAACAACGAAACGACAGAAGGAGCCAAAGATGAAAATAAGCCAACGTCTCAAGCTAGTGAAAACCCTGCTACTCCTTCAGGCTCACCGCCAAAGAGCGCACCATCATCTACAGATGGTGCTTCTACTGTCCGTCAATCATGGGAACATGTTGAGGAAATTATGGGTATTTTGAAAACAGCTTATCCGTTATTAGCCCTTTCATTAGAGTCGCTTGTGGACCAGATTAACCAAAGATTTAAATGCACAGCAGATGAAGATGCATACAGACTCGGCGTTGCTTTACTTAACGATGGTGTCCAATACCTCAATAGACTTGGAAACCCTAGAGATGACGCTAAGTTGCCTCCGGTTACTGAAGCTAATATTACTCGATTTGCAGAAACAGTTCTTCCAAAGCAAATTAGGGCAGAATTTGAAAAAGATCTTGTTATTGGCAAGCCAAATTTGGAAACGTATATTATTAAGTTGCGTAAGTGGCGTGATCGTTTGGAAGATAAGCTCGATAGAAGATTTTCTGAAGTCAATCTTGAAAATCTTTGCCCTCACTTGAGTGAATTCCATCACCAGAAGTTTGAGGATATTGAAGTTCCGGGTCAATACTTAATGAATAAAGATAATAACACTCACTTTGTTAAAATTGAAAGATTCCTCCCTACAATTGATTTGGCTCGCGGTACTAATGCTTGTCATAAGAGATTGAAGATCCGTGGATATGATGGAAGCTTGCATACATTTGCTGTACAATTTCCAGCGGCTCGTCATTGCCGTCGTGAAGAATGTATCTTCCAACTTTTCCGTTTATTTGGAGACACTCTTTCTAGAAAAGTTGAGACACGTCGTCGTAACATTCAATTCACATTACCGATTGCAGTTCCGTTATCACCTCATATTCGTATTATTAATGATGATTCGAGAGATATAACTATGCAAAGGATTTATGAAGATTTCTGTCGCCGTAATGGAAAGAGCCGTGATGAACCTTTTGTTTATACTATTGAAAAATTACGTGCAGCATTCGATCCACGTTTACCAAAGCCGGATATTATGAGTATAAGAGTCGAAATACTAAGTGCAATTCAATCTTTGTTGGTTCCATCTACTGTTTTGAAAAACTATTTTGTTGAACTTTATCCTCAATTTGAAGACTTTTGGTTGTTCCGTAAACAATTCACTTCTCAGTATGCATCATTTATCTTTACTACCTACATGATGTGTGTTAATACGAGACAACCACAAAAGATTCATGTGAACAAAGGATCTGGTAACGTTTGGACTTCTGATATGTTGCCTTGTAAAATTGCCAGCAAGAATGCTTCGTTGGATGGTTCTCAAGGAGGTAGACCTGCACCATTATTCTATAATGCAGAAATGGTGCCATTCCGTTTAACACCTAATATCCAAAAATTGATTGGTGAGACTGGATTGGAAGGTATTTTGTCGGTTTATATTTTGGCGATCGCTAGAGCTCTCACTGAACCTGAATCTGACTTAGAACAATACTTAACCTTGTTTGTTCGTGATGAGGTTATATCTTGGTGCACACAACAGGACCCTCCTCGTCCTGTTCCACAAGATAGTCAATTAAGAGAGATCGTACGTGTAAACGTGGATCTTATTATAAAGCGTGTTATTTCAATGGGTCATATATCTTCAAGCCCAACAATCAGCACCCAAAATGTTTTAGAATTGATTTCGCAAGCTGTTAATCCTCGTAACTTGGCTGCAGCAGATACATTATGGATGGCCTATTTCTAGAATTGTTAAATTATTTTATTTTGTACACTATGTTAGATAATTGTTTATTATATGTTAATAAAATTATTTTTATATAAAGCTATGTAAGACATTATGGAAAGTACATTATGGCATGTATGCCTTCATTTGGTCAACTGCAAGATGCCTAGGCAAATCTGTAGTCATAGCTGTGGAATGTTTGCCTAACGTTCTTCTATTAATTTTATTATTCAAGTTCCTTAGAGAATTGGACGCTAAAACAGTATTAAGTAAGGAGAAGAAAAGCCCTAGTGTATTTATCACCAATGACATACATGCCATTACTTGAATGTAGACGGTGACATCTGTTTTTACTGTGCTACGAATATGACTATTATAATCGTGCAGGTACATTACTTCAACATTTAGACTTCCAACGACCGCAAAAATGGAAAACATGGTACCAACTAGTTGAAAAATGGCAGATATAATTAAATATCTATAGGAAGCTATCGTAGGGATAGTCAAAGATGCAAAAGGTAGGAGACAAGCACAAATGCAAAACTAGATGTTGATGGTTAGAGTACAGATTTTGAAATAGCACCTTCTAATTAGTTAACGTTACCATAAAAAGGGAATAGATACTTGACAACACACAAATTGGGGGCCTGTTTTCAACAGAATCGAAAGGAACAGAAGAAAAGCACGAGATATACTGGAAAATCAAAATTACCATATATATTTGCAAAGAACTTCGAAAAATCTTGGGGTTGTAGATTACATTAATATTTTCAATCATATTTCCCTGACCTAGATGAATTGGATTATCCCCAACAGGCGAGTCGAAAAGGATACTATGTCCTTGTAAGTTACTCATGTTAAGGTAGACTTCTTGTACTAAATCTAGAGGGTAAGAATATTAAATTTATATTTGAAATCTATTTTGCAGTAATATACACAAACATAATGGAACACAAAATATTAGGAACATAGTTAAATACCCTATATCACAGTGCCCAGTACTTCTACAAAATCTATTTATCTAGTTTCGGGATGGGAGGTCTAGTTGGGTTCAGTTTATTGGTGACTAGCTTCTTATAAAGCCTTCTCTCCATTTTAGGGAAGGTTTTTTTGGATAATTCTACACCTTCGCTTAACCAAATACCCCACGAGCCCATCATGTTTGCCATGAGCATGTCGGTGAATAACCTGTCACCGATAACTACGATCTCGCTGGCTTTATTTATACCCTGGCTTTTAAAGTATTCTTTGATTTCATTGTGACATCCCGGTTTTTTGGTAGGATGTCTCAAGACAGTGACACCGGTATCTCTCTCTAACTTTTTTGCCTGTTCATAGTCCTTATCATCGTTTGTTCCTGCGGAATTACTTACAATTAACAAGTGCTTCTTGGGATAAGCTTCCTGCAACTTTTCCCATATTTCCTAAAATTTGTTAGTGTCTTACTTGAAATAAGCTAAGGGCAATATCAAACACTTACTGAATATGCTGGGAATACCTTGTCATCACGGTCCTTTGCAAAACAATTGTCTTTATCTAAAACAACACCTTTAATTTCCACATTTTCGTACCCCGGAATTTCAAACGGGATAGGTAGCTGGGCAAAAGATTTCACCGTAAGATGCGGTAAGCAAAGCTTTGGATTGGATAACAATCGCGATACGTTTACCGTGGCACTGACATTCATTTTCTTCGGTTGTTTGGTTTACTATTAATACGGAACGAATGTTGGTTATTTGTGGGGAATGAAGACTCTTGATTGTCCTTTTCGTCTCTTTGGTGGTATTATTAATACTAAGTATAATTAAACTGGAAAATATATATGCTTCCACTATTGTATGATATAACCCAAGGTCTTCTGAAGTTAGCTTCTAGATCTATAGTTTATAGTTTATTGTGTTTTGTAAATAGCTGTTAAATTGGTGAAAAATTCAAATTCCGGGTAAGTAAGATTCTTTAGCGACGGCTGCTGACTCAAAATTTAGCACAGTTTAGAGCAAGATGTTGGCCATCAGGTTCCAAGTAAGAGGACCATTCTAATGGCAGATATTCCAAGCAAGTCCCGAATTAGTAGAGGTAATAAACCTCAACAGAGAAATCGGAAAGGGTGGAAGAAAGATCCAAAAAACCCGGATGGAGCCGAATATAAAGAACAAGAAGAAGAACTAAATGACTTTGAACAATGCATAATTTGTGCTAACAAGATACAATATGCTTGTATATCACCGTGTAACCACACCACATGCCATATGTGTACTTTTCGTCAGAGAGCACTATATGGTAAAAATTTATGTTTGGTGTGTAGAACAGATAATGAAAGAGTCATATTCACGGAACAATTAGAAAAAGAATATGCAGAGTTTAAAAGTAGTGACGTAGTGAAGACTCACTTGAAATTCAACATTGACTTTACAGCCGAATATGTTTATGAGGATTCTATGGGATTGTTGGATTATAGGTGTAAAGTGAATAATTGTCATGAGAAATTTCTGAGCTTTAAACCTTTATCAGAGCATGTTAAAGCCGAACACAACAAATTTTACTGCTTGATTTGTTCTAAGAACAAGAAGGCGTTTGTAAGTGAATTAGCTTTGTATACTTATAAGCAATTACAAAGACATCAATCAGAAGGTGATGAAGAAGGGTTTGACGGACACCCAGAATGTAAACATTGTCGTGGTTTGAGATTTTATTCGGAGGACGAGTTGAATATACATATAAGGGATAGACATGAAAGGTGCCACATCTGTGACCAGGTGTCTCCCAAGACGGCAGATTATTATAGAAACTATGATGAGTTGTATTCACATTTTAAAATAGATCATTATGTGTGTACGGTTCCTAGTTGTCTAGAGAAAAAGTTTGTGGTTTTCAGAGAAGATTTAGAGTTGACATCGCATATGTTGAAAGAGCATGGTGGGCTTACAGGTTCGAATGGAAAGGTTGTTGTTGGCAGCAGCGGTGGCCAGTTCCAGTCTCTTTTATCTACATTTAATGGATCAGTGGAAGTTCCTGCTAACGGATCGTCTAGAAGAAAGAATAAGAATAGAGATGATTCGAGTGAAAATGTTGATTCGTACGATACAAAGAAAATGAGGTTAGAAGAAAGAGCGAAACATTACTTGAATTACAATACTGTGAGCATCAACAAGTTTCTAAAGATAAATAACGATTACAAGTCAGGAAATATCTCAGCGAAAGATGTTTTAACTAATTATCAGAATTTATTTGAGAAAACTGATGCCTCAGATATTTCGATTTTGATTTACGAATTATCAGAAATATTTTCAAAACATTCGGACCTTCATAAGAATTTGAAGAATATTTTCAATGAACTTCAAACTACCTTTGAAGCGCAACAATATCCCGTATTGGGTGGGTATTCTTCGCCAAGTTCTACTGCTAATATTCATTCTTGGGGTAATGGTAGTAGCAAAAAGTCGAGTGTGGAAAGCTTCCCAGCACTTTCCAGACCAAAGAAAGCGTCCACCCTGGTAAATGTAAACCAACCGATTAGATATACGAAAGTCATAAAGAAAACCGGCAACAAATTTAGTCCTGTAACGATCAACCAAGGGGCAGATCCAAATTATAAACCAACGTACCTTAATAATACGAGTAAGAACACATCGACATCGTCTTTACCGTCATTAAACCCATCAAGGCCTCAGCTGCCAAATCCTGTTGCCTCGCGTGCGAATCTTAGTTCTTCTAGTGCACTGAGTTTACCGGAATCAAAATTTCCAGCCTTAGAGAAAAAATCTACCAAAAAAGTCTTTCCTAGGGTTAAACAAGTAAATGTTGATCCAACTCTGTGGGGAACTTCCTCGTCACCTCAGAGCCCGGAGCAGCAAGATCCTTTTGAAACCTTAATTACAGATAAGAGAAAACAAAAACAAAAGAAAAAGCAAGAAAAAGTATTGTTCAAGACTTAATTAATTCTGCTGCAGCATGTGCATATTGGGTTAGACCATATTTATACCATTATATAACTATAGACTAAACAAGAGAATAAGTCCAATATTCCAATTCCAATACGTAGTTCTTATTTTACAGTTTAAGTTCATCTAATACATGTTAGAGGGTACTCCAAATGCGAATTTAAATTAAACTAGGACCAGTTTAAACTAGTATCTGCTATTTATTTAACCAAAAAATGATTGCTAGAAACTTAAGAATATTCAATAGGAGAATACCTTCAGTTTTGAGATACCCTATTGCTCTGAAGACAGCCAACTTATACAGTATCGCAACACCCTTATCATTTCGTGGTATTCGCTTTTCATCATCGGACCTGAAAAATAGCGATGGCAACACTGCAAGTATAAAGGTAGATGATCCCCAACTAATGATTGCATTCACATGTAAGAAATGTGATACTCGTTCATCGCATACGTTTTCAAAACAATCATACCAAAAAGGTACGGTGTTGATTCAGTGCCCAGGCTGCAAAAACCGTCATTTGATAGCTGATAATTTAAAGATATTCAGGGACAATAAGTTTAGTTTAGAGGAGGTATTGAAAGCGAAGGGTGAATCTGTTGCGACAGGTACAGAAGACTTGGCTTTTAATGATATACCAGATAGTTTGAAAAATATGATTGGCCATCATGCAAAGGATGCACCTGAAGAATATAAGAAAAAATTTCAAGCATCAAATGATGATGACGAGGTGCTAACGTTAGATGATACAAAGAAGTAATACAATTTGCTATTGTAGGACTTGTATAAAGTTTACAACTGATATTATCATTTCATGTAGCAGTGAGTTTAACTTTAAACTGTTCAGACTTTCCGGGTCATAATATCTAATTAATATAGAATATATATATACATTCTTTCATACATATAGGTTTATCTATGTAGAAGTGGGATGGTAATTTAGTGATTAAAAAGTATAACAAGTGATACCGGTTTTTTATTAAACCCGAACTGACTCGAAAAATTTCTCAAGAAATTTCGACTCAGATTGAAGTAAGAAATCGGTTACTTTAAAGAAATTCAATAATATGTTGACTAGTAGATTAATAACTAGGTTATCATTGGTATCTACTAGGCTGTTGGGAGCGAGATGTTGTTTTGCTAGATATAATTCTTCGAATACAAAAGATGCTATCCTTTCAAGATATAAGGAAAAGTTGAAAGAAAAGGCCAACACCTTAGGATTGCACAATATTAATGACTTACAAGAGAAGCTAAGAGATGATATAGAAAAGAAAAAGAAAGAATTTAATGCCATTGATCCGTTAGAGGAATTAGAAGAATATGAGAGAAGACAGGCCTTAGAAATAAGAAAAGAAAACGACAAGACTATAAAAGTTAGATCACCAATATCAAAAGATACGCCTAAGCAGCCATATAAAGTTTTAAACTCATTTTTGGATGTAGAAAAGTCTAAAGATTTAAATCCAAAAGAGTTGGAATTTATTTGGAGGGCAAGATTTCAGAAAAATGAACGTAGTTTGGTTGCGTTATTAAGCAATATTCAATTTGCTAACATGTATGCCCACGCTTTCAAGAATCCTAGCTTTATTTTGCCGTTACCAAAGAACGGTGATGGGTATGAAATGCATTTTGTCCAATGGTCTTTTGTTGGACCAAAGACCACTCATTGTATGTTAACAACTGTGGCTGAATATAAGCTTCATAAGGAATATGCTAAACCTCACACAACCTTGATGTTCCATCAAGAATTGGCGGAGACTAATGAAGTCGTTTTAATGAATGGTCAAGTTGAAACTGAGTCATCGTTAACAATGGATGAAGCGCAATTATTGGTATTAAACGTACAAAGATTTTACGGGGGAATTAAAGATTATGATAATACCAAAAAGTTAGCTTTGTTAAGAGATTTTACTAGCGGAAACGCTGATTTTAACATGGAGGAATTGATTGCCGAAGCTGCTTCTATGGATTAAAAAGTAGCTATGTATATATATATATTAGATCCTACGTACTGGAATAGATTATTTTGTATTTAATTGCCCATGCTCATTATGTCATCTAACAAAGACCTCGAGTCTTGCTTCTTTTTGGAATCGATGGCTCCTTTCATCTTCTTTACTTCCTTTCCTCTACCCTTTCCCCTTGAAGTTTCATTGCGTTTTGATCCATTTTGTCCTTGGCTAGTGGTTCTAGTAGGTTTTCTTTTCAGATCTTGCTTCTGTGTAAGTCTCTCGACTGTTTCTATATCATTTTCATCGATATCACTACTATGATCACTTATCAATACTTCATCAGGTTCTTTGTGTATTCTGGTCCGTTTATCAGGTAATTTTACCTCTGGCACTTCAATATCAGATTCGCTGTCTGATACAACTATAGCATCACTTTTGGATTCTTTTGATTTCGATGTGACTTCTGACAGATAAGAGCTTTCCTTATTCTCCCAGGAGTTTTTCTCTGTTGCTTTAGGTGTGTTCTCTCTTTTTATTTGGGCAAGGAGGTTCTTGAAAACCTTTCTAGAGTTTTGTTCATCATCGTCATGAAAAGTGCCGTCGTCAATATTCATATCTAAAAACATCTGAGTTTCATGTGTGATTTCATTCTTAATGTATTGATTCATTATATGCTTATCATCATTTTCCAAAAACTTTTTAACAGCTTCATTAATCCCATCTTCTGGTATTAAATTTAGTTCCGCCTGCTGAAGAAAATCACTCATTAGGTCTTGCAATCTTAATTCCGATTTGATGTCATTTCTTTCATTTTGTTGTAATTCATTATCAGTAAATTTTGCCTTCTTTACAAGACTATTATTATCATACGTCTTTTTCTTATAGAATTGAACTACATCATTTATATTAGCAATTTTACCAACGAATTTATTGGAAAATCTCCTTGGGTTTTCAATTTCATAATCGCCAGAATAATCAACTCTCAAGCGAACTAATGGCAAAGGGATATTCTTCTCATTAGATTCAGCATCGCCAAGACTAAACATCTCAGGATTCGATTCGACAAATTGCTCTTTCGCCTTTTTGATCAATTCTTCCACCTTGTATGTCAAAAATTTAGAGATATCGTCTTTCGAAGCTGGTCCTGAAACAAACCTTTCTTTTAACAAAGACACTTCCTCCATGATAAATGGTCTGACTGTTTTTAACTTTATAGGTTCAATTGAATATTCTGAATTGCGGATATTCAATATGAATACATACTTCTCCACGGCCTCACCTTCACATAAAGAGGTTGCAACAGATGAGCCTGCCTGTAGCGTATCGAAACCGGTATCAGGATTAAATACTGGCGTAGGAATACATTCATGCTCATGCCCCCAAACAATGAAATTCAAAAAATTTGGTAAGAATTGTTCTGGAAGATATGAAGTCCTTGAATGTTGAACATGGTTTTGGTGAACCGCTAATAAATTAAACCATTCATCGTTTTGGGCATTTGGTCGTAAAAACTTTACATGCCCATCTCTGAAGAGCCTGTGTAACCTTTCATCTTTAACATTGGCTAATCCATATAAAGCTAGCTTGCTCGTACCTTTTTGGAATATCAATGGAGAGAGGGTGACTTCTTCGTTATTTGGAACTTTTCCAAAATGGTTTATCAAACCAGAAACAGAAAGCAAATCCAACGGCAGCAAAAACCCCAGTCCAGTAGCATCATCGTGATTACCACTAATTGCGAACACAGGCACTGAAACATTTATGTTTGGATCCTCATAATTCACAGTATTGAAATCATCTCCTAATGCAAGCGATGGATCACTCAATAACTGCAACTCACACGGACGGTCCCCTAGACAATTTGCTCGTAATGATCTCATTACATGGTACATAGACTTCTTAGATGGCTTATTTACATGAAACAAATCTCCTCCTTGTAGAACCATATCAACATCTTTTGTCTTGGCCAAATATGTTATCTCTTCAAATGTTTTCCAAGAATCCTCTCCTCGTATTGGATCATTTTCATTAAAACCAACATGATTATCTGTTGTTATTAGAATCCTTATAGTACTAGGACCAGGTTCAATATTGTCAATCGGTGGCATGATAATAACCAATTGCAATTATATCTATAGAACTAGTATTATAGATTATGGCATCTAGAAAATTAATCGCACATCGAATCTCAAATATTTAGAAAATTACAATAATCTAGATAATCTAACACGATCTTATACATAATTGTCCTTAAAGAAAGGGATCAAATCTTGTTGGACGATGAGAGACGAATCAATTTCTCTGTCATTAGAACACCGGCAACAAGATGAAGTGAATAGTATTGCATCCATTTATGGCGATATCTTCAAAGATATCACTCCATCGGGGTTAGTCTGGAATAAAAAGCCTAGTCCGCATTTCCAGATCTCATTACTGTCGTCCGAATGTAGTGATAGACCAACAATATCCTTGATGTTGGACATCGAGTTCACTAGCACCTACCCATTATCACCCCCAATCATCAAAATCCTTGAACCTAAGAACATATTAAAGCTCCGGTTGAGCATACTACAGAAACGAATAAAAGAATTGATTAAAGAATACCCCGAGGAAGAAGTGTCATTTACTATTATATGTGAGATAAAAGATATGCTAGATGATTTCCAGCAGACTACAGAAAAAGTGCTTTCATTGGAAGAAGAACGGGAGTTGAGACTCAAAAACGAAAGACGCAAGCTTGAAGAGCAGGAAGATATAAAGAAACAAGAGGAAGAAAAGGAAAGGCAGAAGCAATCGAAAGAATTGAATGAACAGCTTTTGAAAATCCAAGGAGAATACGACGACGAAGACGAAAGTTCTGAAGAAGGTGATTCTGCAACAAATAAAGATACCGATGATGAAAGAAACTTAATACCGGCAGACCCAAGTCAATATTTTATATTTGAGAATCCAATAATAGGCCAAATACCAGGCGGCAAATCAAAGTTTAAATGCAGAGCTGTTCTGGGTTTCGTTAAATATCGTAAAAGAGATTTACTATCTTCAATAAGTTCACAGTATATTGTGAAACCATATTTATCTCAGGAAGTACAAGCGAGAATAGACAGAAAAGGATTAGAATTATCGTATTTGCTATCAGAGATAGAGTTGAAAAATGAATTTTGGTCTAGCGATGTTGGAAAGAAAGAAATTCAAGATTTAGAGAGCGAACTACAATTAGTCATGAATATAAGTCATGAAAATATTGTGAAATTATATGGGTTTCAAATAGATAAGAATTCTAAAGAGAATCTGGGATGGAAAATACGAATATTAACGGAATTTTCATCAGCATCAGATTCGCTTCTAGACATTTTGCCAACTGCTGAATTTATTAATTGGTCGCTAGCGAGGACATGGCTCATACAATTGCTCCCAGGTATTGAGCATTTGCATAATTTGGGGATTATTCACAAACTTATTTGTCCGGTTACTATTTTTGTTTTTGATCTTGAAGTAGATTATTACTACCACAATTCTTTGAATGAGGAAATAAGTAATTCGGTCTCTGAAAATACCCTGAATCAAAGATTAGGAATAGACTCTGCCAGGATTCTCAAACTATGTCATCCTTCTTATGGGTACAAATTATTAAAAATGCTTGAATCACATCCAAATGAAGAGCAATCGAATCGAAAGAACGATTCTCTATTAGACAGTCGTCAGACAAGGCAAAAAAGTGATCTAATCCAAGCATTCACTCCGAAAAAATGGATAGCACCTGAAATAAGCCTGTCTCCTACCAACTATCATCCAAAAACTGATATCTGGGATTTAGGAATCTTGTTTCTTCGAGTAATGCTAAATTATTATATTTTAACTACAACCTATCGGAGCCCAGACGAGTTTCACGAAAAGTTTAATGTTGCAAGTTTTATTGGAGTGGAAAATTATGCTGCACTTGTTTATGATCTTTTATCAAAGATGCTACAACCTAAGCTTTCAAGGAGACCTAGTCCCTTGGAATTAAATGCAGTAAAGTTTTTACGAGATGGCCCAATAATGACGAATATGCAATCAATAGGTCCCACTCACCCTTATAGATATATTAATACAGATGAGACGAATAGTTTTATGGAAAACTTAAAGCCAAATTTGCCAGTGGCTCAGAAGTCATTAAGAAGTGAAACTGAAATACCTAACTTGAATTATGAAAAATCGGCAGCTCTAGACAGAAACAGAAGACATCATACTGGAAATACCATGAGACGTCCTTCAAACCAAAACCAACATCCTTATATATTGAATGATAACTCTACTAATACTGTTTCCGGAAACCAAAAAGATATGGGAAGATACGAAAGAGATTTTGAAGAGGTGGGAAAATTAGGGAAAGGTGGATTTGGTGAAGTAGTCAAAGCAAGGAACCGTATAGAGGGTACTTTTTATGCAATAAAGAAGATTAAACACAGAGTGAACAAACTAGATTCTTTACTAAGTGAGGTTCTTTCTTTAGCGAGACTAAATCATCAGTATATTGTTAGATATTATGGTACGTGGGTCGAAGAAGTTCAAGATTCTTCAACTGCAATTGAATCAGAGAATGAAAATTTTTCCGATAGTGACAATGATTTTGAAAGCCCAATCAACACAAGAACTACTTCATTCCTTGTAAATCACGACAATTCATTTCAAGTTGATTTCATATCTAATTCATTTGATCCGAAGATTGAGTTTGACGATTCTTCGGATGATGATAGTGAGTTTGACGATAGAATAGAGTTTGCGAGGTCTACTAATGGATCTGATAAACCAGAAGATCTGTTTTTTACAAGAGACCAAGTTACAGATGAGTCCAGCATTCAAGATAGAAAAGGGAATAGAACTTTATCGGAGCCATATAACAAAAAGGCTCTTGAATATCAGAAATCTATACTATACATTCAGATGGAATTCTGCGAGAACAATACTTTGCTTAATTTAATTGAACAAGGTCTACCTGGGAATCAGAATGAATATTGGAGATTATTTAGACAATTGTTAGAGGCTGTGTCATATATTCATAGGGAGGGATTCATTCATCGTGACTTGAAACCAATGAACATTTTCATCGATAGATCTAATAATGTGAAAGTGGGGGATTTTGGCTTAGCCAAAAATTCACAATTTTCCTCTATAGTTCTGACTAACAACCAAGTCGAATCTTCTAATAAGGATTTATCTACCATAGTCGGTACAGTTTTTTATACTGCAAATGAAGTGGCTACCGGTGATTATGATGAGAAAGTTGATATGTACTCTCTTGGAATAATATTTTTTGAAATGTGTTATCCACTAGCTACTGGAATGGAGAGGGCTCAAATATTAAATAATTTACGCTTGGTTACGGTTGATTTCCCGTCAAACTTCGTGGAGAGTAAGTTTAAAACCGAGAAGAAGATAATAAGGCTATTATTAGATCATAATTCAACAAACAGACCAAGTGCAACAGAATTATTACAAAGTGGCTGGCTTCCTGTAGAGCATCAGGATCATATTATCAAAGAAGCACTCAAGTCTCTAGCAGATCCTGCCTCTCCTTGGCAACAGCAAGTTCGGGAAACTTTGTTTAATCAACCCTATCTGATAGCAAAAGATTTGATGTTTGATAATTATAGTAAAAATTCACATATACATCATTTAGATCATTCTATTAATGACTACTTGCTCTTCAGTAAAATGATTGAAGAATTGTTCAAAATATTTAAAAATCATGGAGCTATAGAAGACTTCAGTTCAAATATCGTGTTACCTAAATCACCAGCGCAACCTGGAGAGATGATATATGAAGTGCTAGATAGAAGTGGATCCGTCTTGAGCTTACCATTTGATTTGATCTTGCCTACGGCAAGATTCTTGAGTAGGAATAATGTAACACTTCCAAAAATCTTCCGTCATGAATTTGTTTATAGGCGAAATTTACGAGGTGTTGGGACACCAGACAAATATAGTGCTATTAATTTCGACATAGTTGCTCATGAGCCTATTCACCGACCAATTGATGATGCAGAATGTTTAAAGGTTGTTGATGAGATCTTACAATCTTTTCCTTGTTTTAGAACAAAAAACTCCCAAAGTATTATCATAATAAATCATTTTGATATTATCAATTCAGTTATAGATTTTTCTTTCGGAAATATTGGGATTGAAGATAAAAGGAGACATGATGTGATAAGTGTGTTATCTCAGTTAGGAATTGATAAAAGTCCGGATGAAATTAAGAGGTATTTGAGAGAGGATTTCAATGTACCTCATACTGTTACAAAGGATTTGATTGATGGGTTTAATTTCACTACTGAGCCTGAGAAAGCTAAACAAAAGTTACAGAAAGCCATGCTTGATTCGCCGCATCTTCTTAAGGTGGAGAGAGCTTTGCTTTATATTATCAAAATTTTGTCCATTTTGAAGCAATTCGGATATCAAACGCCTGTATATTTGAATCCCTTAAGTAATTATAATAACAAATACTATACCCATGGAATAATGTTCCAGGCAATTCACAAGGTTGATAAGAATCGCAGGTTTTCCAGAGTTATGACAGGGGGGAGATATGACGGCTTAATATCATCGTTGGCAAATAAGGATATTTCGAAGTCTTGCACCCCATTTGCTGTTGGATTTTCGCTTACCTCCACATTTATGTTTTTATTAATGAAAAATATGCAGAAAAGATCGAAAGCTTCCTTGAAATTGAACAATTCAGAACTTAATAGTGTAAAATGGAAGAAGATAAGGTGTAATGTTTTAGTATCCAGTTTAAATGATGCATACATACGACAATCAGGATTTGAAATAGTGAAACAATTGTGGGCGAATGATATTAGCGCTGACGTATTTGTATCCAATTCATTAGAAGATATTTTACATAAAGCTAATATTGATGGGGCTAATTGGGTTGTTTTAATAAAACAACCGAGTAGTTTTCAAACAGGTAGACAAAAAAAGGCTACCGGTAAATTCAAACCATTAAGAGTGAAGAATATTACAAGTAATCGAGATTCTGATGTTGACTATGACGAATTACTCAAGTTTTTACAATGTGAAATTGAAGAACGCAGCACGGATGATGATTTGGATTCAATTATTTCAGCAAATGATGCATTAAGAGAAGGATCAAGGAGTGATCATACAGAGTCATCAATTACCGAAAACCTGCAGTTAAAAGGTGGTCCAATATTTACAGCAGATATTGATCAAAAAGTTATAGTAGTTCCTAATGATGCGCCTAGAGGTAGGAAGAATAACAAACGAGAGAAATGGGAATTGGAGAATGACTCGAAACTCGCTTCGGCTGATCTTATAAAGAGTTTGGCGAATGCTCCAGTAGTAACCATTGATGCCCGAGATGAGGTTTTAGAGATGATTCTGATGAGTTCTCTTAGCCAGCCTGATGAATGGATGAAGAAAGTAATTTTTTCCCATAACAATTTGCCCAAGAGTTTTGCAAGCAATATTTATAATACTTTGAAAAAAGAAGCATCAAAAGGCACTAAATGGGCTATTCTACATTCTTCTAAGACAGAAAAAACGTCAATCGTTGATTTACAAAAATAATAAATATTTTATTGATAAGATCACTAAGGTCTCAATGGTGTGTAAATATATAGATATCTATAATAATGCTTTAATGAAGTTCTTTAATATTAGCTACCGCTTTTTTTATTTTTTCAAATAATTGGCTTTCCAATCCCAATACTCTTGTAGTCTTGATCTACCGTAGGTAACATAATTGAAATCGATATCTGATATCTCACTTTGGATCATTGCCCATATACCCCAATAAAAGCCTGGCATACCATAATATTCCGATATTTCCTCAATTAAACTATTTATTTGGTCGGTAGTAGCATTTTCATTATTGAGGTAGCTTTTCACCCAATTAGCCATAGTTTTATTAGATGGCGATGGCTCTGGAATGGCTGATCTATCACAATCGAAGCCTTGCCATTCAGATAAATGATTGGCAATATCAAATGCTCTTGGGGCAGGCAACATATACTCATAATCTATGAACTTCACAGGGTTATTTTCAAGAGATGGTAATTTGAATGGGGTACTGTCTTTTGGATATTCATGTTGTATAATAACATTACCGGAAAGCAAATCACAATGGGATATAACAATTGGTGATTTTGAAGATATCATAGTTGATTTTAACCATAAAAATTCTTCTTGAATGATTTCTCTTGCATTTTGCTGTGTTATACCTCTTTTTAAGTTTTGTTGAAAGGATTCGATTAAACCCGGTGTAATGGGGACGATGCTAATCCAATCTTCTATGAGTTCATAGATGTTGGAAATAAATCTCTTTTTGTTCTTTTTACTTTTCTTTCTTAACGTTTCCCCATTCTTTTTTTGTTCTCTTATTTTCTTCTGTTCGACTGTGTACTTCCGCAATCTTTCGACGCCATCTTCGATACTCTTACTATTTACACTGGTATGCCAATTCCCCAATTGTTGAGCTATGCAAGGGTAAAGGCTCTCATGGCGTAGCTCTTCTGGTTCTAATGATCTTCCTTCCAAAAACCCATATATTAAGCCGTTTTTGAACCTCGCGTAAATTGGAGGGGCTAACTTTAGCGAATTCAACACCAAATGCAGCACAAACTCTCGGTGTCTATCAATAATTAGGTTCGTACCATGTCCATACACTCTGACAAGCACAGTATCCTTGGTACTAGTACTAGTATATGTACACGACAAAAGCATGTTGGTTATACCTCCTGTTACTCTTTCCACCAGTATCTTGCTTGTATCTGTCCATGTTTGAGGGAACACTCTCATAAGAAGGTCTTTTATTTGTCCATTCTCTATATCTATATTATCTCGCATATCCACGGTGTGCTCTGGCAAGTAAATCGCGTGGGTTGAATAGTTATCTATGATATCTGATATCTCTGAATCATTTTCTGGTGGACTAGGCGTCGTTGCAGGTGACGATTCTATATGGACCGAAGAACCATTGGCAGATTCGTTATGTGAGTCTGAATCCAAATCGGATAATGAAGGGTTGTTTAATGTATATAGAAGATTTTTATTTCGGATTTTCATTTTCACGTCTTTAGAAACTGTGGGTGAAAACTTTACTTCACCTGTTTCAGAGACTTCCTCAGTTTCCGTATCCATGTCGGCCTTTTGTGAAGCATTGAATGCGTTCACAGGGACAAATACCACATTCCCACTCGATATAAAACAATATACAGAAGATGACATGTCTTTAATTTGCTAATCTATAGAAGTAAACACCTTATCAAAAATTTTAACCTTTTGGTCGACCTGTTCCAGTAACTTTGCACATGCTCGTTAAAATTGTTAATGCTACAGTCACGTGATTATACAATTGTAGTTATCTATATAGTTGGTTATAATACATTTATACAGCTAAGGACTCTGGGTCGTTTATCCTATTGTAGTGATTCTCTGTATCAGCGGAGTCTTCATCCTCGTTGATAAGTATGTAAGGTTCAAAAGCCTTTGGATGGGAAATTGCAGGGAACAAACGACGGTAGGCCCAATAGGCAATTCCAAGACCTAGGAGACTTCCTATGATGACATCGATAAAGTGATGTCTGTAGTCCTGGGTACGGCTTAAGGCAATGTATGCGGATTGTAACGTAGGAATCCATGCAACGATAGACCTCCAGAAACCCAGGTTTTCGTTGGTAATTAGCAACTGGCCACTTAACCAAAAGGAAAGGTAGACGAGACCAGCGAAACTGATGCTGGAATGACCTGACGGGGTGGTACGGAAACCGTCTTTCAATCTCTGGAGATTATCCGTGGTGCAAACATCTTTGGCGTACACCATGACGTCGACAGGCGTGCCCTCTTTGGGTTTACAGCGAGCGAGGAAATCAGGACGGTGTCTTCCTATGAGATTCTTAAGAATGTCCGTGGTAACACTGGCTGTGAATACCGAGAGATAGAGACCAATGAGCGACACGTACGTGACGTAGATCTTATTTTCCGGTTTGGTTATAATCAAACCGACTGCTGCGATTACCATACATGGCATCCAAACTGAAGCGAATAACAAACCTGCATTGGTAACTTGTTCATGTTCTGCAAACGGATGTGATATAGTAAGGTCGTTGATGTAAAATTGTCGTTGGAATGGCTCTAGTGAGTACGCAATTAGATATAGGACAAACATTACCCCTAGTAAAAGCACGTCTGCAATCCTCCATAAGAAGAGGTGAGCAAACAACGGGTTTCTATCCAAGCCAAATGTTACTCGATTGAAAGTATCATCCTTGTGGAAGTAGTTTAATACCTTGTATACCACTTCCTTCGTCTTGTCCATTATTATCACAATAGTATAATTTATCTAGTTTATCTGTCAACTATATAGTTCAGCTTCCGAAATTTATCACCAGTCACGTGTACAACATACTTCAACCCCAGGGTTCTGTTTATGAAATATCCCTATTATAGGTTAGGATGATGTTAATACCGATTTAAACACCCAGCGGCATTGTTTCTGGATAATCTTTAGTTTGGCTTCTCTATTTTTGATATTGAGTCTAGTGTAAACCTCCAAGGAGAATTCTTCCAATCTCGGAATACTGTTTATCCGAGCGATGATAGGCTTTTAAAATACCCCCAATGGGACGTACGTAGAAGAATATTTATCCTAAATTTCAATATTAACCAGTATATATCTTCAACAAGTTCTAGTTAATTTGAAAGGTTTGTAGTATTTGATCCCTTATTGCAAAATGTTTGATTATATGGTGAACCATCAGATACCGACGCCCCGGACTAGTATTCCGTCAACGCCAATCTCTACCAAACCAAGTATACATCAGTCTCTTGTTGAAAAATCCAGTGTTGTATATGCGAATGATATTGAACCGTTAACAAAGGAGGGACCAAACAATTTAGCTAATTTGAAAAACTCCGTTCCATATAAAACATCTATTGCAACCATCAGCTTTAATGGAACAGTTTGGGAGAAGCTTGAAGCAGTGGCTAATGCAGGCTTCGATGGGGTAGAAATAATGTCTGAAGATTTAGAAGAGGCAACTCCTACGGATATATATCAATTTTGTAAGGAAAGAAACCTTAATATTACAGTCTTGCAGCCATTCAGAGATTTGGAAGGATACGATGACCAAACAAAATTTGATGCTAAGCTTCAAGATTTGGAAAAAACATTCCTGATTATGAAAGAGTTACATACAGACCTTTTATTATGCTGTTCAAATTGCTTGCCAGAATCAGAGATTACTTCAGATGAAATTTCTATAGTAAAACAGTTGACTTTCGCAGCAGATTTAGCCGCAAAATACAATATTCGTATCGCCTACGAGAATTTGAGTTGGGCAACTCATATTAATACATTTGACAAGTTATGTCGTATTGTTAAGATGGTCGATAAGGTTAACTTTGGAATATGCATAGATACATTCCATGTGAATGTCCATGGTTCCTACATAGATTTAGTAGATGAGATCAGTAGCAAAATATTTCTTGTCCAATACTGCGATGCTCCAATCCTAAGTCTACATGATAAAGTTGAATATGCCAGGAACTATAGGGTTTTTCCAGGACAAGGTCAGTATTTAAATTTAGTGGAAACTTTGGGAAAAATACACGCTTCTGGTTATCAAGGATATTTATCTTTGGAAGTATTTAATAAATCTTTCAGAGAGGATACCGGCAGGTGTGGTCAAGTCGCAGATGACGGGATAAGAGGACTCTTGTATTTGCAAGGAATATTCAGTAAGGAATACTTGGATAAGCCTATTTTTCCAGATTTACGAATCGAGTTTGCTACCATAGATAAGTTTTCCATTGGCTCGCAGGATGGTATGCTATTCTTGAGAGATTTAACCCTACATATGGATTCGGCATCGCGGGATGCTTTAGAAACCAATTGTGGGTTGTTAGGCTATTCCTCGTATTTGACACAACAAAACATTTTACTATCTACTAATGAATCAACCATGGTTAGTAATACATCAAAGGTCTCCAGAATCATTCTTCAGATTAAGAATAGACTAGAGTACAATAGACAATGCTTATTTATAAGATCGGCCTTCAGAATGATGGAATTGACCAACGACGATTTCAATTTGACCAATGATTTTGGACTTCCAATACAATCTTCTTTCGGGTATCCCTCTGGCGGACTAATTATTACTTTGAAGTTAAACAGTTAGATCACAATATAAGAAATTTTCATTTTGAGTATAATGCGGGGGGTTCTTACAGAATTATTGACTCCGAAGTTGAAGACTAATTTATAGATACTTCATTTCTGTAGATCTCTATAGTTTTTTCTTAATTAAGTATCGGTTATTTGCGGAATTTGCTAACTGATACTTGTATCTTCTTATCACCTTTACATTAAGTATTTCTGGATAAGTGCTTTCCCGTTGGAGGAGCGATTGGAAATACACGACCCGAGAGATTTGACTAACATTTCATGGAGATCAAACTAAGAATAAAGATAGTTTTGTAAATCCTTGATAACAAGCATAAAATGGTGGTTGTTGATCAATTGGACCTTAAGGAGGTTTATAATTTTGCTCTTGGAGTTGCCGAAAAGGCAGGACAAATGTTGGTTGCAGCATCACACAATAGGAACACATATAGAGATGATAACATTCGTTTAAAGAAGAATACAGTAGATATAGTCACGGAGACAGACGAAAGGGTCGAACAATATATCAAATCAGAAATATTGGAGAGATATCCAACGCATAAGTTCATTGGAGAAGAAACGTATTCTTCGGGCCAGACTAAAAAATATCTTGTGGATGAAGATCCTACTTGGATAGTGGATCCATTGGACGGTACAGTTAACTACGTTCATATGTTCCCAATGATATGTGTTTCGATTGGATTTGTAGTAGGCGGAAAAGCGGTAGTTGGGGTTGTTAATGCTCCCTTTTTGAACCAGACATATTCTGCCTACCAAGGTGGAGGTGCCTGGCTTAATCAACAGACGAAGCTTCCATTGCAGAGATCACCTTTGCCCGAAGACTCTCCCAGGGGGTGTATTTTCCTGTGTGAATGGGGAAAGGATAGAAAATATTCACCGGGTCTGAACTTGCAGAGAAAAGTGGAATCATTTGTCAATATGGCCACAGATTACTGTCATGGAGTTAGAAGCTTGGGAAGTGCTAGTTTAGACTTGTGCTTTGTTGCATCCGGTGCGTTTGATATATGGTGGGAGGGTGGATGCTGGGAATGGGATGTTGCTGGTGCTGTAGCTATACTCAATGAATCGCAAGGTTTGATAACTACTGGAAACATGCCCGAGACTGACGAAATACCCGAGGTTGAATTGGGCTCTAGACTCTATTTAGCAATCAGACCTTGTGAGGGAACAGAGAAAGAATCGGCTAGACAAAGTCAAGAAAGAGTTGTTCGCCAAGTTTGGAACCGAGTTCATAGGCTAGATTATCAACGGCCTCAATAATAGTACAGGTGCATTTGTTAATATACTTCTTCAAGGATATTACATCATACTTTCACGAATAAACACTTTATAGAGCTATAGTAGTAAATATTTCATCCTATACAAGAGGGTGTGTAGAGAACAATTTTTATGCTTGATACCAATTTCGAGCCTTTATCAAATATCATATTACTAGTTTCCGAATAGACATCCCTTGTACTAGCAATTTATCTAAAGAGTAGATACAGTGTTAATTAAACGTCCATATCAAGAATGAGTAGTAATATATTTAGTTCTGGTGATCCCTGGGAGAATGGATGGGCAACAAATGACGAGCCAAATCAAAACCGAAGATCGCCAACAACACCAGGATTTGGGTCTGATAGTACATATTTAACATCTTCTCAATTGCTTCAGAACAGCAGTTCTGGAGAAACTAGATTGTTAGATATAGATGTACCTACATCATATAAGGAGGTGTATTCTGCGTTGTCAGAAGAGATATCATCAGTGACAGATTTGGAAAATGTGTTTAATAAATTGATAGAAACTGACCATTTAACTAACTATCAAAGCACCAAGCTATTAAATGTATTATATGACCACGACATATTGCCTCCATCCAACGAGCTGAATTTCTACCAAATTATGGGATTACTTGCTTTGGAATTGGATGTGGCAGGGAGTGGGGATTATGTGACATTACAGTTTAAATTGAAAAGCTTGCCAGAATTGCCTCCAAATATCGTTCAAATTCTCACTAAGAATAATATCCGAAGGGAGGCATCAAGAGACTTTGTAGATCCTTTAAGTGCAGAGTTGGCTAATTCGTCTCTAAGGGATCATGATGACGTTAACTGGGACACAAATACTTCGGAGCATAATACCTTAGGACAAGATAAATCAGTATTATCGGATCCAATTTTAGCGGATCATACTTTGGTACAGAAAAATCAAGACGAAACAAACGAAAATCAGCACCCTATTGATCATTCCCATATAACGAAATATATTAACGATATCAGAGATACATTCACACCATTGGTTGATTCCAAGGATTCGATTAAAATAAAAGAAGTACCTGAGAAGGAAGGGTTGGTTTTTAAGCATATAAATTATATTATAACTCATGATTTGCATTTGGGTATGCATGGGCCCGCCGGAAATAAGAAAGTCATTAGAAGGTATTCGGACTTCGTATGGTATGTAATATGATTTTTTCTATTAATGAATTATGCTGAACATTATACTAACTTAAAAAGGCTTTTGGAATACTTATTGAAAAAATATCCATTTAGAGTTATTCCTGGATTACCTCCAAAGAAATTTTCTGGTACGTATTTTTATCATTTACTATTCTCATTTTGAAGAATGAATTTACTAATCTATATCAATTAGTAGGAGCTTCCCCAGATTCCCAATTTCTACAAAGACGTCGTCGTGGCTTATATAGATTTTTGAATCAAATAGTTAAGCATCCAGTTTTGAAGCAAGACCCCATTGTGATTACATTCTTAAGTGTTCCAACGGATTTGACTACGTGGAAAAAACAGGCCAAAGTTGACTATTCGTTAGAATTTAAGGGCCGGAAGATTCTGACAGAATTTATTAATTCTATTTGGCCTACTATAGGAGAAGAATTCTTAGTCAATTGGAATAATGCAGAAAATAATATCACCAAATTAATTGAATTGTGGACTAAGATAGTTATATTAATCGAAAGATATGAAAAAAGACAACAACAGATTGCCTATGATAATGGTAAATTTGTTGAAATGATTACTGGATTTCTGACCCTTAACGGTTCTATTTACCCCCATGCCGAAGAGAAAAGCTTAGTACTAGGGGGGAATAATAGGGATGACATGAATTCCATTAATGAATCATTGGGCCGTGTTTCGGGATTTTTCAATAAATCAAGTCAGGTACTTATTGATGAGAGTTATACTATAAATACATCAATTTTGGAAAAATTTAAAAATTACCTTGATTATTTATATTCATTACAAGAACTATTTGAAAGATCCAAGAAGTTGCTGGCGAACAGCATTCCACAATTACAGAATAGGATCCATGATAATGAACAAAAGTATAGTAGACTAAGTAGTGACGATGCTGATATCAAGGGAAGCGATTTGGCAAAATTAAGACAAACTATCATCAATGATAAACAAGAAATCTTCCAGCAGTTGAATCGAGACTGGTTAATTAAGGACTGTGTTCTCGAGGAATATCTTATGTTCCAGGAAACCCAGTACTTGATTAGTGAAATGTGGATTGAATGGTGTAAAGGAAGATATAAATTCCTGGATAAGTTATTCGGTTTGCAGGATAACTTACATAATGAAATAATCAACGACATGCCTTTAACAAGGTAATTACTGCCTATTTTTAGTCCTCTAATAAATGCATATTTAATTTAGTACTGAGGTGCATAATTGTTACTTCTGAGAATTCTGTATAATATTTTGCCATTTTAATAGGACCTCATGCCCTTCCTGGCTTTTCAACTCCAAATCATCATCGAAATACTTTTCATGTAAAACTTGGGAAATATTGAGCTCATTCTTGGCCTGTTCAAATAATTCCAAATCAGTAGAATAGAGTGCTGCTAAAATGTTCCCTACTTCAAGACCAAAGCTTGCCCCTTTTGGATACAGATCGTCAAACCCATCCTGAAGGCTTGACTCCTGTGCATTAGTTAAGCCATCCAAGTATCCTTGCTTAGTATGCATCCGCTTGATATCTGCATTAGTTTTACCGAGTTCTTCAACATCATCGTCTCCCCAAACATCTTCTGTAGCACCTACCTCCCAATTCGCTCCAGAAGATCCAGTCGAGATTTGGTCGCTAGAGTTTTTAGAACATGAACAATCTCCTTTACATGCAGATGACATCTAGACTCAATTATTAGGTATAAATATAATTTAAATAATAGTAGTAAAATTATGATTTACTACTTATACACAAATGTCGCTTAATTAAAGGAATGTCGCATTAAATTTTTCAAATACACAAAGCATTTTTAATTGAGTCAGTTAAAGTATAGCAAACAACTTGTTCTTTTAGACAAAATAATTATAGGTAAACATTGTTGATAACTTACAGATTGATTAACATAAGGTGCTGGTAACCTATTGATGAACATTTTATTTTATTTGTAATATAATAAGCAATTGGATTTAAATTATTGCTCAAACATCGTCCGTCATTAAACACAAATCTATAACATAATGGCGGAAAATATAATTACCCAAGTATCACAAGACACGTACCCAAATGTACAACAACAAACTTATGAAGAGGCTGATAATATTGATTATGATTCCAGAATACATTTAAACATTAGAGGCAAACACTTTACTATAACGCGGGATGAGTTAATGAGCTTACCGGAAAGTATATTGTTGTGTTTGTTTCCCAACGGTGTTTTTTTGGATGAAAATGGGCAGGTTATCACCAACTTGACAGAGGACGATGTAGTCTTTGTTAACTTTGAACCGGATTGTTTCCAATACATCATTGACACTTTCGGCGAGGCACAAAAAGATTTAGAGAAAATGCCTCCTCAATCGCCTCCATCCAGCAGTTTTGGCCGTTATACTCAACAGGAGACCGGAGCAACCGTTTTGCAATCGAAGCCTGCGATTATAGTGTTGCGTGAAGATTTGGATTACTATGTAATTCCTCCAGTTTCCGGTTTAAACGCCGAACAATTTAGAAAGATTAAAATAGCTGTTTCTGCTGAGCTAACGAAGAACAAAATGATATTCAGTGGGTTGGGGTACAATCCAGAATTACCACCAACGATCGATCAGAAGCTTGGACCCGCTGAACAGCATTTGTTTGATATGTTATGTTCTAGTGGGTTCGACTCAAGTGGAATTTGGGGTAGTAGGTCCGCAGAGCCATCTAGATGCGTTATTCTGTCTTTGCTGTTAGTCCGCTTGAAAGCGGACCCGCCGACTCCTCCTGAGTCCCCAGCTTTAGATCCAATACAATCGAATACCTCCAATGCTTCGAGAAAATCGAGATCACGTATAGCTAATTTGGCATCCAGCGCATCGAGAGCTGCATCTCGGTCGCTATCAAAGCCTAAAAAGGCTATAGGTACTAACCAAACAAAATTGTTGTTATTTTGGAGAAAACCAGCAAGAAAATGCTGGTGGTCGAATCAGAGTATAGATTTGGACGTGTCAAATATATTGAATATTGATCTGAAGTCTATGGTAGTCAAGGTACATGTCAGAAGAGTTTGGACTTTGGAATTGTCCGTTGTTGGTGTCCAATAAATGTTTTGAAAGATCGTTTTTGAATCCATCATGATTCACTTTTACATAAATTTCACATAGTTCAAATTCTTGCATTAATCGCTTATTTTATATATAATATCATAATTTTACAATATACTTCTATATAATATATAATATATACATCTTTAAGATACCAATTCTTGTAGAGAAGAGCAAATTTACGTGTAAACGCAAAGTGAGGTTTTACGCGTTCATTTATATTATGGTGAAGAATATTGAAAAGTTAAAATACTACAATACCAAATAACTAAAGTAATGTCTTCTGTGATAATGGATAAATCCCAAAGAACTGCTCAATACGAGCAGGAGAGACAGGAACATACTCCGTGGGTTGAAAAGTATCGCCCAAAAAAGTTGGATGATGTTGCGTCTCAGGACCATGCTGTTAAAGTATTGAAGAAAACACTTGAATCAGCAAATTTACCACATATGCTATTTTATGGACCACCAGGTACTGGTAAAACGTCGACTATATTGGCACTTGCTAAGCAATTATACGGGCCTAGGTTATATAAGTCAAGAGTGTTGGAATTGAATGCGTCTGATGAAAGAGGAATCTCTATAGTTAGACAAAAGATAAAGAATTTTGCAAGATTAACAATTTCGAATGCTTCGAAAGAAGACTTGGATAACTACCCTTGTCCACCATATAAGATTATTATATTGGATGAAGCTGACTCAATGACCAATGATGCGCAATCTGCATTAAGAAGAACTATGGAAAATTATTCGGGGGTCACTAGATTTTGTCTAATCTGTAATTATATTACTAGAATTATTGATCCATTGGCTTCAAGATGTTCTAAGTTCCGGTTTAGGTTATTGAATAATGACAATGCTTTGAATCGGTTGAAATATATCGTCGATAAAGAAGATATTGCCTTAGATAATGATGAAGTACTCGATGAGGTCTTAAAGCTTTCGAATGGTGATTTGAGAAAAGCCATTACTTACCTTCAATCAGCAACAAGATTGCATACGTCATTAAATAATAGAATTGATGAAAATGGAGATATTGATATGACAGATGCTGGTGACAAAATATCAAAAGAATCAATACGAGAGATAGCTGGTGTGTTATCTGAAACTTCGTTAGACGAAATAGCAAAGGCTATTGAATCCACAGATACAAGTCTCATATTCAGTAAAATAGAGGAAATTGTATTACAAGGTTGGAGTGCACAACAGATTGTTGATCAATTACATGATAGATTCATTTTGAATGATTCGATGAACTCATTATCGAAAAATAAAATATCAAAGGTGCTATTTGAAACAGACAGAAGGTTGGGTAATGGTACTGATGAACATATCCAGCTTTTAAATATGTCATTACAAATTGCAAAAATTTTATAATTACACAATATATATTCTATATAATTCAGAACTATCATGTCATACTAGTAAAAATACCCTGTGTAACTAATAAACCTTGCATTTAGCGACGATCTGGATGCTGGTTTCTTTGATCAAATCCATTATGTTGTGGTGCAGGTGGCATTCCCATTCCAGGTGGAATTGGCATGCCAGGCGGGAAACCCATATATGGATGATTAGGATGGTTAGTTTGGTTCTGCGGATTTGGAAGTGGAGGCATTGGTCCATTGCGGCCGTTAGCGAATTGGGGAGGTACAGGCATTCCTGGCGGAGGCATGAAACCTGGAGGGAACATCTTTGGAGGAGGTCCCATGTTTGGAGGATATTGCATGTGTGGTGGTGGTGGGCCGCTCTGAAGATTGTGAGGCATAGTAGGAGGGCTATTTTGAGCTCCATTAGTTCCAGCTTGAAATTGTTTCATCCACGGTGGTAAGTGTTGTGTACTTGAAGATTGCTGATTCAATTGTTGACTTTGTGGCAAATTCATCTGTTGGTGCTTAGCGGCAGCATGTTGATGATGCACTTGCGCTTGTACATTCGTTGTTAACGGAGATTGGTTAGCACCGGGGGATTGAATAACAGGATTATTATGAGCTTGGACTTTATTAAACATAGCAGGACTAGAAGAATGCTTATTTCCATCAGGTCCTTCTTTCTTGCTTAATAGAGACATAAAGAATGAATCATTATTAAGTGGTTGGCCAGGAATATGTTTACTTGAGGCCTGCAAATTTTCATTTTGGGGAGATGCATTATTAACTTCATTTTGCTTACCCATCATAGATAAAAATCTAGAGAACCCTTGGTCTGGTTTACCAGTAGGTTGTTGAGGTTGTTGATGTTGTTGTTGATGTTGTTGAGGTTGTTGATGTTGTTGAGGTTGTTGAGGTTGTTGATGTTGTTGAGGTTGTTGATGTTGTTGATGTTGTTGAGGTTGTTGATGTTGTTGATGTTGTTGAGGTTGTTGAGGTTGTTGAGGTTGTTGAGGTTGTTGATGTTGTTGATGTTGTTGAGGTTGCTGTTGTTGGTGAGGTTGAGGTTGCGGCTGTGGTTGATGATGCTGTTGTACCTCATGTCTAGCCAACTGAGGGCGACTATCAGAAGAAGGTGTATTGAAAAATGATGAAAACCTAGAACTTTTCGTTGAAGGTTCTGAATTTGGAACAGATGGTGTAGACAAGCCGGAATGAGTGCCCTTTATTGATGAATTTGTCGAATCAATAGATTGGCTTTTTGGTTTAACGAAAGAAAAGAAGTTATCGACTGCATTACCACTCTTCTCTGCATCCAACTCAGGCTCTACTTCTTTTACCACTTCTCCATTCTTACGACGCTCTTCGGACCTCATTTGACTTTTCCATTTTTCAAAATCTTCAACGGTTTGACCCATGTTAATGTTTAGTTCATCATTTAAATCGGCACTTTCCCATTCTGGTTCTAATTCATCTGTAGGTTCACCTAATAACTGTGAAATTTTGTCTTCCGATAAAGCATCTAAATCGTTGGATTTCATGAATCCTGGCTTACGTTGCCAATTTGATGCCGAATCCTGACGCTTCTTATTAAACGAGTTTTTGTTTTTACTACCGGTAGTACCATGCTTTGAATTCGAACTGAACTCTTTGTTTCCACTAGATGAGTTTTGTGCTTTGGTTTTAGCTCTCCAGAAACTCTTATCTGGTAATTCATTCGTGGTGCTATAATCTTTGACGTGTGACAGCAGCCTCAAATCCAATAAAAACTCAACTGTATACACGTTGTCGAGGTTTTTCGTTTTAGTCTCGGGTGGGGAGAATGATGAACGGGCTATTGGACTGTTGCTGCTGGATCTTGGCTCCAATTCTGGAGTTGACTCTTCGGCTGCTTTGGCCATTGCGGAATCTAATAGCTTAGATAAAGCACTACCTGGCTCTACCGATCCACCAGAAATTTTAGCTTCTGAATTCAGAGATGAACCGGGCATTTCATCTGGGTTACTTTCCTTGGATACTTGTATTATCGATGGGTCTCCGAGTAATGGATTAGATATCAGTTGCTGTGACGACATTTTTCAGAGTTATAGTATAATCTAGCAAATCAATTGAATAATGGCTCTGTTAATACGGTCTATTGAAATTTAATACAACAATTTGCTAATATATTCACAATAAAATCAACTATGCTTTTCTTCGTTTTTTCAAAACCTTGTTGTAGTCGTACTTTGACTTAGTAAATTTGGGGTTATTTGTAATTAAGTATATTGAAATAGCCCTAATTAGGCTGATAAAACTTCTATAAACTTATTAAATGCCAATACTTGTTGGTTGATTGTGTCCAAGTGAACCATCGGACTGGCTAAATTAGCAAACCCAAGGAGTCAACAAAAATTTTAGTGTGCGGGTAAATTATTTTCAAACTAGAAATCGTAACGTTTATATAGACACTATACATTTTATACAATCTTAGCGATAGGGTTGGGAAATTCTGTAATGAAATCAAACTACTTGACCAAGTAGGGTATATTCAATTTCATTATTTCCCGGCACATTACAAACCAATCAATTTCTCGGAGAACATTTTGCATCCTTATACGGTTATCTTGAGATTCTTCACCGAGTACTAACTTCCTCTTCTCTTCCTCTTCCCATTTAAACAATTCATACATGAACCTCAAATTAGGTTGAACAATTATATTCAAGCGCCGCACTCGTACGTAAAGATAAGCTTTTGGTAAGGAAATATTCAACCTCTTCATAACTTCTGCAATTACCACGGTCGCCGACCTCGACACCCCGACACGGCAATGAACCAAAATTTTGGTTTGTCCATTTGACTTCTTGTATTCGTCGTCGATGTATTTGAGGATACTCGGCAATGAAGAAGATAACTCATCAATGCCATCGTCCTGTAAATTATTTACTTTCATGACTGTGTCCACACTGCATGTCTTCGAACTGTTGCCGGAGGGTGAAATACTGTACATTTCTATGTTGCCGTTATCAAATTCTTCCATAGCAATATTGTTATTCTTTTGAAATCTATAGCCATTAAGCCAATATAAGTCCTCACCAACAGAAATAATCTTGTTAATACCCAACTTCGTTAACAAGGGCAAACTGTTTGCATGCTTAAGTGAGCCCAAATATAAATAGGGCAATATCTTGGACGGTATGGAGCCTTCAACGTCTTTTACCCAATCAGTCTGAGAACAAAGATCGGTGTCAAAATCGTCATCATCGCCAGAATCAATACTAGACTCAGAATCGGAATCATTGACTATGTATCCTAATTTTAAACTATTAGCAATAGGCTGATTACGAGTAACAGGAATTCTCGAAGTTAAGAATAGCTCGTTAAGTTCTTTGCTAGTCAATGTCTCTAATTCCTGCCAATTAACTAGGCCATTTAATGCTATTGGTGAAAATTTGTTTAGAATCACTTGCAACTTTCGCAAAATAGTAACATCACTGTTGAATATATAAAATGGCCTTCCGTAATCTATATGCAACTCCAACATTGCCTCATCCAATGTAATATTCTTAGAATACATTAAGTAGCATAATACTAAAAGTGACAGTTCGGTATATCCATCAGAACAATAAATCAATGAGCTGGAAACATCACTATCCCTAGATGTGGACGAAGAAAATAAGTAAAGTAATTTGCAAGTATTCACAATAGATATTATGGTATCTCTGCGACAGTCACCAAGTCCTATGGATCCTGAAGGTGGAAATTCTATCATATGAAATTCTTGATCGACTGAATGATGACTTGATATAGTATATTTAAACAACAAAGACGAAAGAGTTGATAAACTTGGAAAAGATGCATCATTGCGACAGTGAACGAATAGACGCCAATTAGCCTTAGGTAATGGCAAGTACGAGAAAACGTCGTTGGGATTAAGATTCTCTTTAGTTAAAATTGAATTTCTCGGATCACAGTATAAATCTTTCACGTTATTCGTACTATCTATGGAAATATGCAAATTTTCATCATTATTCTGTAAGTGCATTTGCATTATTTGATAATCCCATACGTTGCCCACCCACACATTTTTATTTATCTTCGTGGCTGATGACATTTTTGTCGTTTCAATTTTCTCCTTCACCTGATAGTCGCTATCCCATATGGATAAAGTATTTGATTTGAATGCATCTAATTTAAAATTTAACTGGGTTTTCTTCGTGGCCTCTAATGCTGTTGAAAGAGTAGCATTGATTGGTTTAACAGTAAATAGGTCTTCATGCTTTTGGTAATCTGCTCCTTTCATTAATATATTTTCAATGAATTTTATATCATCGGGTATGAATACATTGTATTTTGAGACGTCCGACCCGTCTTCATATACTTTATGCATCTGAGCTAGCCATATGATACGTGCAACGCATACACATTTGCAGTTTCCCAGAAAATGATCTTCATGGAAGCAGTAAGTAACAAAGTCAGAACAGACAGCCAGCTTTGCAACTTGAATATGAAAATTTCTTAACGAGACCCCAGAATCGGGATCCAAGTCGAGGAAAAGAGGTAAATGCTTAATCATAATACTATCTTCAAAAAATATGTTCGATAATTCTTCAATGGTTTCTTGTGTTTCGTCCTGAAATACTTTATTAACCAATTCTGAAATCAACTCTGAAACCTCAGATTTTGATAGGTCTATTGGCTGGAGAATTTCTTTTAGCTTAACAGTATTCTTTAATAATGGCTGGCCTTGGGAGGTAGTTGGGGCCGAGTTAACACACATTAAGAACCTTGCATTTTCCGGTCTGGTCCCCACAAACGAATCTAATGCAAAATGTTCCTGCTGACGTATGAAGTACAGCCTTTGGGCAAAGTTTTCCTTATGAAGCCCATGCAACCATGGAAACATTTCCTTTGTCGGTGGAAGGGGTCGGTTGAAGTACCAATGGAACACGGTTCGAAGCTGGTCGTATGTAATGGACTTTATGACTATTCTATCATGTGTATGCTGGAAGAGTGGTACCAATGGTAAATATTCCTTATAGAAAATAGATTTGCAGTCTAGTGGCGACATATCCTCCCCCACCGGATACATAATTCTCTGTATGTCTTCCCCCGAAGCCACGTTCAACTTGGTCGTTTTCGTCTTTATAAGTCCATCACATACCTCACATTGGTTTTCATCTATAATCTCGGCCTCCTCCGACTCTTCTCCCTCTTCGTTTGTGTCTCCTTGAAATATATCCGCTGTCTTGCTAACCGTATTAAACGTTTGGAGTCTAGCTCTAAACCTATCTCGTTCATACTGTAGATCATTCGAGGACGACGACGAACGTTTGATAGGTCTAATTAGCGTAGGAACCGCCAAATCTCCATTACCACCTGGTTTAGCCCTAGAATTCTCTCCCTCTTTACCTCCATTATCTTTACCTTCTATACCTATCGATCTGGGAATATGAGACACTGGCGATTCCGACCGTACCAGCCTCTGCGGCAGCATCTTAAATGTAGTTGACGATCCTGCGGAAGTCATACCACAAACAAGTGTTATCTATTTAGATAATCTGAGTTGAATCAGTCTTAAAATGATAACCTATCCTTACGGTATCAATTTTCACAGTTATCCATAGATAAGCCAAAGGTCTTATCTAATGGTTTCCGTATAATCATTTATTGTATGGAAGCGGTAGTTTAGAAATCCGGGTAAGCTCGGGATTTTGATGAAGAACAAGTTCTGATGAAGAAAAAGATTTGGCGAATAGAGGATAAACAGAGCATATTACAGGTATATTACAGATATATTACAATAATTGATAATATCAAGTAGAAAATCTCTGAGTTACGATCTTTATTAAAACTTTTCTTTTCTAGCAGATTTTTCACCAGAATTGAAGCCTATTTTTTTTTCTTTCTACGAATAGCGGAAAAACATACCTGCGAATACATTGTTGTTTTAGATAAGGACGAAGAATAAAAGACGATGGCCAGTACATCTAGCAATGAGGTTATAGACCAATTGAACCAGGCGCGTAATTTGGCATTTTCAAGTAAAGAAACATTCCCACAGGTGTTGAGACAGGTGTTGCAGTTTGCCAATAACCCAGATCTCCAAATACAAATATGGTGTTCCCGGTTCTTCAAGGAGTCATTTGTGGCAGACGAGACCATCTTGAGCAAAGCAGATAAAATGGACTTGGCGATCGATGCCATTGACAGCTTGATAGTGTTGTCGGAGGTTGCGAATCCGGAGGTATTTAGAAATTGCATTGATACGTCGATAGTAGTATTTAGATTAGTATTTCGTTACGTTGCCGAGAATGACGGATGCACTCAAATTTGGGAGAAGTTGAATGAGTTGAAGAACTTATTGACAAACAAGTTCCAGAGCACGTTTCCCATTACACCTTCTGATGACGAAGAACATGATATGGCCAGAAATCTAGACATGAAATTAGAATTGTTAAAATTTGTGATCCTTGTTGTTGATTATCAGTCAAGATCCCCATCCAGTATAACGAGCTTCTCTTTAACGCAAGTTCTGCCAAACCATACCCTTATCAAGCAGTCAATAGAGGCAGAGGCATATGGTCTTGTTGACGTAATATTAAAAGTCATAAGCAACGATATAATGGTTACTCCTTTGGTCACCGCTACATTCAATCATTTTGCTGTCTTGGGTAAGAGGAAACCCCAATTCATATCTAAAATTTTAAACCTCATAGAGAATTTCGATACAAATAAGAAATTGCAATCAAATTACGAATCAGTGGAAGAATATAAATTATCTAAAAAATACGTGGATAGATGCTTGAAAATCTTTTTGAACCATTTATTAAGAAATCAACTAGTTCCTAATAACTACGTATCGTCATTGAACAAAAAATTAAGCCAACTTGTAAATCGTGGTGATGAAATCAGAAAGAAGAACATATTAGTTTCTTCGCCAGAGGATTCTAATATCAAGAAACGTAAATTTGATGGATTTCTTAACCCATCTAAGAGATGCAAGACAAATGATTATAAAAACTTATATTGTTTGACTGATCCTAGCAACGAGTTGAATAATTTTGATCTTGCCACATTACCACAAAATATCTTGATATCTATGACCTTAGCTTCTCTTAATAAGGTAAGTGGGTCTAAGTTAGCTAAAGCTTTGGATATTATTAGTGAGAGATATAAGTATGCTGTATCAAATTTCACGCCTGATTCAATTAAAAAGGAACGCGATGAGTTCGATGACGATGATAATGATAATAATGAGAATTACAGTCTGGAAACTAATTACACATTGCCACCTCCAAAGGAACTTTCATTCCAAGAAAAGAAAGAGCATGTTAATATAATAATAAAGAATTTTTACAATTTAGCTGGTAGGAAAATTTCCGATGTGGAAGAAAAACAGGAATTAGGCGGACCAGATCTTGTGAATAAAGAGTTAACAAAAGTCGCAATTAAAACGTGGAAGAAGGATTCCTGGTTTGTATTGCTTACAAGATTGGCGACGCGAGGAATGAGAACTATCGATTCAGCCAAGCCTTTAAGCTCTGGTGATTTCGAAAATGAAAGCATTGATATCTCCCAAAATGAAGAATTGAGTGATATAATAAGACAATCTATATTTGACCATTTCTTGGACAATGTTCATGCACGTATCGATCTCATTATCGAGTGGCTAAACGAAGAATGGTACAGTGAGAAGGTTTTCAATGAAGATTCAATTCGTGAAGAGTTGACTGAAAAGTATATTAAAGAATATGAATCCCAACCACTCGAAAATGATGCATTGAGTTCAAAAATTGATGATGAGTTAGAAGCTATCGAAATTCCAACACCTACTTACAACAAATGGACCGGTAAAGTTCTAGATTCATTGATTCCGTTTCTAGAACCAAATGATAAAAAAATTTTTATTAGATTGTTATCAGATTTACCATACTTGAATGAGGATCTAGTTTCCCGAATCAAGTCCTTATGTTTCGATCCTGTCAGATCAAAGATCGGTTTCCTATCCTTACAATTTTTAATTATGTACAGACCACCAGTTAAGCCGGCATGCATGAATATTTTAGAAGAACTCTCAAAGAGCGACCAAGAAGACTTGAAAGAAGAAGCCAGTAAGCTATTGAAGAAATACCAACAGTAACGACCCCTGTTAAGTATATATCCTTTTTTACCCATATATAGTCGCAATCATTATCCTCATTTATTTTTTCGTTCTCGGACGTTTATGTACCCTATTACCCCCATGTAACGTTTTCAACTTTGCGTCATTGGCCTGTCCTAGTTTAATAAGATTCGACAACTGATGCAGTCGCGCCGAACTATTTGATAGCTGTTTCAACGGCTCGTTAGACTCCAGCTGCTTCTTGTACTTGTCTTGATGCGCAGTGTTCTCTTTGTAGAATTCACTGGTATTGAATTGAACCATACTAGGTGGGTTTTCTACTTTCAGATCTGACTTCGCCTCATTGGCCATTTCATTATTCATATTATCATTACTTTCTTCTGTGTCTTCATTGCCATCCAGTTCTCGTAGATCAACAATTAGTGGCTGATGCAATTCTATTCTGTCTTTCTTAATATCTGAAATTTCAAATACATTGATAGACTTTAATTTGGATGTGTCGAAGATATCTTCGCCATCACTTTCGTTATCGCTTGCATATTCTTGTAAATTTTCCATATTCAACCCAGTGTGGCATTGGTATTAGAATTGTTTCAAGCTATATTTAGCTATCTGCGAAAAAAAAAATTACACAAGTAACAGATAAATAATTTGATAAATAATTATCTGAAGCGTATCTTCAAACCGTGTCATTTTCCTTTCTAGATATATGATTTGGCACTTGACATAGCTAGCAAGGAAACTATTAATCATGGGAAATAAAGACCGTCTAAGTTACCTGCAAGGCTATTTTGACCCACATAAAGAGATAGATAAGTACAATTTAGATGATTCCACATTCGATTTAATTAATATTAGAAGATTTTATAACACCAAAGCTTCAACAGTGTTTTCGTATATATTAATATGGATATTAATGGTTTTATCGTGGGTATTACTAGGAGTTGATATTTATACGTGTCTAAATATATTGGTATTTCACAGATGGTCGAATGATGATTACAAGCCGTACGCTTACTCTGTCGCTAAATGGATTTTCACGGGTTGTATTATATTTCAATTTTTGTTGCTTCTTTATCATTGGATATGGGCCATTCATACATTTCGGACTAAGAATATAGCGTTGACTTACGTTAATACCATTGCACGTCTACTTTACGTTGTCAAATCGTACCACTACCACTGCTTGTTCCACCAAATAGAGCAAGATAATTTCTTTGACTGGTCCTGCTTTTTGAGTTACTCGGAATTGGACAATGCGTTACAAATCTTAGTGGCTGACACACCTAGGCAAGTAATTAATATTTTAACACTCCGATACTACGCGACTGATGGCGATAATCTGAACGATATCATAAGCAACATTAAACATATCGCCAATTCTAACTTAAGATTGTCGATCATTTTGTCCTTCATGTGTTTATCGGTGGCAATTTGGTCGATTTTCTTTTTCAAGTTCTTGTTAGGCATGATTTTGTACATACCGGTGGTTGTGAAGCTTCGTGAGAAGGGATATAAATCCTTGAAGAAATATTGCTGTGATGTTGTCAACGATAATGTTAGAGGCTTGGTGTTGAAAAACCATAAGTCTAAGAAGACACTATTAGAAGAGGGAGTTGTAGATATTGACGAAATTGCGAACAACCCCTTACTATCGTCCTCTACCACCACTTTCAATAATGATTTCGAGTACAAAACTGCAGCTGATAGTTCTAGTAACATTCAGAAGCCTTCTGCAATTCATAAAGTTCGTCCAAATTACAGCTATAATGACAACTTCAAACTATACAACCACAAAATTCATAATCGAACATACGAGTCATTGCCTTTAGATGAATTTTCAGCTACTGAACCTTCCAAACCATATATCCCATCAGAACGTCAACGAGCCTACCATCTTAATAATTCTTCCCAATCAGTTGCAAATCCATTTTCTGATGTTAATAAAGTGGCTAGTAAAGATAATTTGATATTTGCTAGGTCACAAAACCATCTTTTGAACCGTAAGGCTCCACCAAGTGAACGAAATCCATTTGATGACGATTTGTCCCATCAAGTCAATGAAAATATTATTGACGCCTACAACCCGGGGCCATTCCCGCACAACGGATCCCAAAGTTCGTTGACGACTTACGATCCACCATCCGTGTTTCCAAATCAGCATTCTAAGCCTTCATTAAATTCGTCTAATATCTCGATTCCTCAATTGCTGTCAAATGATACTCCATACCCTATACGGGGAGTGTCAATGTATGACTCCGATCTGGAGAAAACGGATAAAATGCACGATAAACTACTCAAGGATTATGACAATTCTGACAAAGAATCTTCAAACACCGAAGAAGCTTATCGTTTAAATTCACAATCTAGTACTGATGACAACGACAACTTTGCATATAATAGAGGTTGATACAATAGGTAATTTTCAATTTCAATAGATGTTACTATTAATTAATTACATACTATAGCTGTAAGGATTACAAAAAATATATACATGCACTGCCACTTTCAAGGCTATCCGCTACATTTGCTCTTCATTTCGATCTCAATATTATGAGGAGTTTTTCTTGTCTTCATATTCCTTCTTCAATTTTGCTAACTCATCATCTGCGATTGGTGGGATTGGAATGTCACTAAATTCATCTTTACTCAACGTATTAAAAGCATAAGCGTAAACACCTACTGGAATAGAAGCAGCTATAACAAATCCAATCATGTTTCTAACAAAATATGGAGCTCTAACTCTTAATAAAGCTGGACTCATTTCAAATGTTTTAGGATCACGGTAACGACCGTGGCCCTTTCTGTAAATTAGTTAGTATATCCTTCAAATTCTATTCACATCCGATTTCAAAATACACATACGGTTTCCCTAATACACCCATTTTGATTTAACTTATTCTATTACTCCTAATTCTTCATCAACGTAAAAAGTGCTTAATTATTCAAATCAAACTACTGATTTTGATGACACGATAAAAATTGGCAGACACCTCATGTGATCTTCCATGTAAAAGATTATTCCATGTCAATATTCCTTTAAATATTTTCTTTGTCAGAAACGCCGATAACTGAAATGATATAATATTTTTAATATGTCTCTTCAAATATTACATATTGGCTCAATTGATCCTTATTCAGAGTAGAAATTATTCACTATTGAAAACTATTTGGTACACAAATATTTTCACGCAAATCCCCGGAGTAAAATTATCGTTTGGAAATACTACTAGATTTTTCCTAAATTTTTCCGGTGGTTTTTATCTTTGAAATCTACTTTAAATTTTAACTCATTTTACAGGAAGATTAGAAGGAAAAACTTATCTAGCTACTTTCCGTTGTTGATAACTCTGTCAGTAATATTCGTCTACAGAAGATGTATTTTCAGGGTTGTTGAGTTATTCTAAGGATGAACGGGGTTTTTAATTACACATGAAGCTTACTTCATGACTTTGGATACACTTCTGGTATTTTTGGCATGTACCTTATACACTGCCTTTCCCCCAGCATTTATTTCTGGCAGAGATCTGTCGCTTCTCTCAAATAATTCAAGAGCAACCGCTTGACACTTTTGTTAGTGATAAATAAGACGATAGTGCTACTGAAGCAATTAACAGGAAGTTGGGAAATACTAGGGCTTTATCCAAAACTTTTTTTTTTGCTTTACCTTAAATTTGTTTCTCAATATCATATACCAACCAGAATAGTATTTTTTACAGAAACTATTCTGTAAACTTTCTCTTATTAAGAATTTACAATTTGTTGCTTTTCAATGACAATCGTGTTTACTAAAATGAGTCTTGTATTCATCTACTTCATACACAATCGCTAGATGTATTATAGGGTTTATATTTCTAAGATTAAAGTGACTGCTACCTCGTTTGCGCAAATACCGAATGTGTCATGAGGTGTTATTGAACCTCCTGATAGATATAGGGACGCTTTTCTAAGTTGCTCCCCATAATGCTCGCAAATGTACTTTACGAAATACCTCAGACGATAGGCAATATCCTCCCGTAATGCACCAACACAGATGTTCCTTCTATGGCCCTTATATGTACGCGGTGATACGACCCCATGCTTTGTTTTGCAGCCAGGATGCGTGAAGCGTTTTTTTCTCAACTATGCGAGTTCGTTTTAATCTTTTTTTTTCTTATAAAAGCAACGTAGATAAGAAAGTGCTAGTATAAGAAGGGAATAGTAAGTGGTATTACTGCGGATTTGAGCAATAGTTACTGTTAGATAAACAACTACTTCGGCGCCATGAATCTTGAGTTGTAATTAGCTGTGCATTAAATTAAATCCTGCGCTTTTTTCCATATATACCTTAATGTACAAAACACTTTCTATTTTATTGACATGAATGTGGAAAAAAAAATTCGCTGTTTGATTATATCTGGTTCGTACCCATTAGGAAAACGACCTGAATTTGTATTCAACATCATGGCCCAGCACTAATCCTAGTGCTTCTCTCAATTTTTCCTTTAGCTTGACAGATTCATTTGCAGTAAATTGGACATTATATCCCCTTAAGTACGTTTGACAGTCTTGTTTGCTTAGGTGGTCAATATCTTCAACAGAGGTAATTGAGGGTAATTCTTCTTCACTCATACCGGAATTCAAGAAAGGAACACTAACCGCATCGCGTCTATGCATTCCTCTAATCATATTGTACAAAACTGTCTGCCTATATTCCGAACTCTTCAAGGTTGATTTGATGCCATTCATTTCCGTCTTAACCTCATCAATTTTAGCATTAACCTCATCAAATTTAGCATTAACCTCATCAAATTTAGCATTAACCTCATCAAATTTAGCATTAACCTCATCAAATTTAGCATTAACCTCATCAAATTTAGCATTAATCTCATTAAATTTAGCATCATGATCTTTCAAGATTGATTTGATTTCATTAAATTTAGCATCATGATCTTTCAAGGTTGATTTGATGTCATTTATTTCTGTAGTAAACCATTCTGGAGGATTTTGATTCAAGTTTGCGAGTGTTTCCGTAATAATGGTTTGCATTCTTGTATCGACTATTTTGACAATCATTTCATCTGCTTTACCACCCATAAGTGCACCTAAGGTGGTAAATGTATCATTAAAACCTTCTGTCATGTTTAATTTAAAGGGTTCAGATAAATTCGGAATGTTGCTCTGGCATTACTAATTAGGAGAACTGTTGCTTTTTATGGTAGTAATAAGAAAGCGCTTTTGTACATACAAGTACAGAAAAAAACCACAGACGCAGGGACATATTAAAAACGTAAGCGAGCATAGTGTTCGCTTAAATACAATGTTTAACTTAGACTCGTACCCACAGACTGTACTTTTAGTTGTAATATCTTTTTCATGGTCGAGTTTGAGAGTTCTAACACCCAAGTGCATTCGCACGCATGTATGTATGAAAAATATTGGTGGTAGACGTACAGTTCCCAGCTAGTCGTTCTATTACTAAACATCAATAATAACAAATTGCGAAATAGAAAGTCCTATCTAAAATATCCTACTTTCTAACCCTTAAGCAAGCCTGGTTTGCACCTTTTGCAAGGTCTAAATTGCTTTTATATTGCCTCTTCAGTATTATCACAAAATATTGTTTTCTTTCTTAGGAGTAATCTTGAGGAACAAGTGGGTGCAAAATATACATGTCGATAATACATAAAAAAAAATTCCCTTTCTTCATCTGGGACCCTATTTAGTAAGTCTAGATATTTGAAATTATCTGTCGGGTTTTTGGCTTTAATGTACACATGGTAATAATTACGTATACTGAATGCTGTACATGTTAGAATATACGATCATGATTTGATTTGCTTTTACATAGAGAGGAAGGCTAACGTTCAAATAGCAACAGTACCTATGATATGATAATAGATAATAGTCCCCGAACGATAATTAGACCTTGTGCCAAGAAGCAAAAGCATCTATTTGTATCGAAATTTCAAAAAAAGAGGATATAAGCTTATCTACTCTACAAGAAAAATATTTACATTGTACACTGTTCGCACATTTTTGGGCTCACAAAAAAATATATTCGTATATAAATACTTTTTTCAGTCACAGTTTGTATGATCTGACTCAAAAATATTAATCAACTATATAAGCATCTCATATTATAACAAATAAACATATAGGTAATACTCATCAGCTTTAAATACTCTTGAAATATTTTCTTTATTCTGATACGGCATATTTTATCAAGATTTTGCATGAATATTTAATTGCTGCAAAAATTAAACAGTGTTTTTACAAGAACAGGAAAAATCATTAAAATGGGGAAATGTTTAAGACTATAGACAAAGAGATGATTTATATGAATGCAGAATGATCTATTATATTATATAATTTACAAATAACTATTAGAGTTTCTAATAATGGTTTAATCTCCATAATGTGACTTTACCACCCTCATTACCAATAGCCAACATTTCATTATTGGGTGAAAAGGTGACAGCCGTAACCCTACCTAATGGTGTACCACTTGTTGGCCAATTTGAATATACTGAGCAAGAAGGCAAATGGACCAATCGTAAAGCATCTCTCTTTGCTCTTGAGGCGATACATAATAATTGACCGTCTGGAGAAAAATCGATCGAGGAAATTGATGTGACCAAATTTTCAATCGTTTTGATTGGTTTTACTTTGTCATTTACCAATACGTTACGATCGTATATAGTTACAATACCGTTATTAGTACCAATTGCTAACCAACGATTTTTAGGACCTCCAAGTTTAATTTTGGTTATACCGGCACCGCTGTCATCTTGCCATCTTCTTATAATTTTATTATGATGCTTTGAAAGGTTCTTGGACTTGCTTTTGGAGACGTCATCATTCGATAATTCAAACTCCCAAACTTCGCCCGCTGAATTAATGATAATTATGAATGATTCGTCGCTTGAAAATTCAAAATCAACAATCGTTCCTTCAATTTTAAAGCCTTTTATCCATTGGCCGGTTAAACCATTCAACAAATTACACCAACCACTACTACCTGTAAGGCCAATATAGGTGCCCTTTGCGGATATCTTAAAGTATTCCATAGATCTTTGAAATTGTTCATGGCCGTACATACGGGATATTTTTTCCACTTCGCCAGTATTAAGATCCCATTTATTCATGTAACGTCTTCTTCCACCAGCAAAGATTAGATTTTTATTATCTTTTGAAGGGATAGGAGAAAAATAACAAGATGATATTGGAGAATTACGTAAGTGTAATGTGGTTACTACATTGTTAACCTTACCATCAATGTGATAAATACGTAATGTTCTATCAAACCCCCCTGTTAATAATAATGGATGAGAGTGGTGGAATGACAATGATTGAATAGCGGCCTTGGATATTTTGGAATGGTTTGCATCTTTAAGTCTGGAAATTGAAATTTTATTAGGAGATATCAATTTTAATTGCTTGGTAATAATAAAACGTTGGGTGGACGATAATAATTTCAATACAGCATTGTTGTTGTTGTCTGAGACATCCGCAGGGGTTTGATCATTATCTTCAAACCCGGCTGCATCTGAATCCTCTTCATCATCGTCATCTTCTTCATTTTGTAACTTTTCAATCCATTCGGGCTTTGGATAAATTTTCTCAAACTGTGATCTTAATCTCGCTATATAGGATTTACCATTTATAGATGAATCTGTTTCTGCCTTCCTTAACTTTTTCATCTTATCAGACGAAAGTAAAGAAATGTTTAACCTTTCATCATCACTATCACTCCATGCATTATCCGACTCATTATGACCGTCATACTCTTCGGAATCATCTGATTGAGATACTTCATCGATGTCCATCGCATCTTTGTCTTTTTGATCTTCATTTGCCGCATCATCAATGAAGAATAATTGATCATCTTGAACGTTTTCTAAATCACTGTCACTGTTTGAAGAGTCATAAGAATCTTCACTAATATCTTGTTCTTCAGATGAGTAGTCATATAAATTATCAAGTTTCCTCAAGTTAGTTTCAAAGCCTTGTATGTCTCCAAACACCAACTTTTCTAACATGATTTCTTCTTCATCTTTAGGAGGTACTACCACTTCATCTCCGTCTTTGTTCTTAGCCATTGTGATGGAATTATTAGACATGACTTGAATGATTTGATTGCAATAGTTCTTTAACGTCAGCTCATCTTACAAAAAAAATTTCACGCACCGCATAAAGAAAATCACGTTTTGCAAATAATTATTTACTATGTGAACTTTATATAAATATGTACGTAGATAGGTATATAAAGAAATGACCATACGTAAATTATAATAGCTGAGTCGTTTTTGTTCTTTTGTAAGAAAACGACAGCAGATAAACCTCTATGAGTGTTATATGCAATGAAAATACTTTTGATGACAAAAGTTCTATGGATTTTACATGTCTATTAATTATTTCCCTTTTAATTCGGTAACAAATGTAATGAAATATTTTTTGAAAGCTCTTTGATCCAATTTGACTAGGTTAGTACAAAAGTCATTCATCAATTCCAGTGATAAACCCATGCTAGTTAAATAACTGGAAAGAAAGCTGAGGTATTCATCGCCTCTTTTCTCTTGATACGTCTTCAATAATGATGCAATTTCTTGACCAACCAATCTATATTGGGCATCTTTCAAGTCGAATTCCAGTTTCTGGAAAGGTAATTCGAATGATAATTGAACTGCCTTATTCATCAAATATTCATCAACACCATCAAGAGGTGGTAAATTCTCACCATATTTATCTTGTGGGTCGTTGATTTTACCACCATGACTACCCATGACACTAACAACGTTGATCAATTGTGTAATGGCTAATTTAGAAACGGTAGTTTCTGAAATATTATAGGCATAGACAAAGAAGCTTTCTAATATGATTGGGAATTTTTGTTTGTTCGTCTCGGTGATTAATAAACTGGACAAATGGTTGGTGATTATAGCACTAATGAAGTTCATGTACGACTTTTTCAAGGATTCTTTATCCCTGATGATATCAGGCATCGACTCGAATTCATTGTTTTCGCCATTATATTTCAATAATGAGAAAATTTTGTCAATTAAAGGAGTCAACAAATTATTCAATAGTTGATAGATATTATCATTACTCTTGAAGCTGTGAACAATTTGTCCCAAGAAATTCAAAAAATTTGTTAACTCTGAAATTTTCAAATTATTAGCAGCTAAAATAATGGAAATAAGTTTACTTAAGTGGTTATTGATTTCATCATTTAAAATCGGAATGAATCTTGCAAACGAAAATCTAGCTGAATCCCTAATCATTTCAAATTTAGCAAAATTATCCAACGTAATTAAAACCACCTGTGATGCATTATTTATTTTATTTACAATTTCAGGAGAATACTTATTGTTGTAATCATGATCATAACCTCTGGCAAATGTACCAATAGCCATGAGAGAATGGTGCGCCTGTAATGCAATTAATTGTTGGTTAGTTTCATCCTTATTTGAGATACATTTTTCTAAATCATTAAATAATGGTTGAAAAACCAAGTCGATCATTCTCACTTTCAAGTTAATATCCACAGATAACAATGATATTAACAAACCAATGGATTCGAAAAGGTTTAGTTGGTTATTGAAATTTCCATTTTCAACCGTATCATTATCCTCATCCTTCGTTGGTAGTTCAGCTTTAATAATGAGTAATGGCTGTAATTTAATGAATAAGTTTTCAATAAAGGATGAGTTGTTTAAACTTGGTTTAGTTAATTTAACAAATCTGAAAAATAAATACCAAGTTCTTAATCTGACCTTTTCTGTAATGTTGAATAAACCTAACGGAGATGTAAAGATTTCTAAAAGTCTCAAAATCAACTCTTGATTATTAATGTTAGCATTTAAAAAACTATAATGGCGAACAACCAACTCAAAGAATCCTAATTGAATTTTTGGATGATCAACTTTTAGAATTAGATCTGAATTAATCAATTTGATTAAGAATTCTTGGACCAATAAGAAAGGTTTTGAAGCATTTATTTGCTGCTTAGGTAAATTAATTAAATTATTTCTCAACGATTCTGTAAATGTAGTCAATTCAAATAAACCAAGCTCCAAGTTCCTCCAATTAATTTTATCTAAATCATTAACGTTTGTAAAAACCGATTCATTAATCACAATTGGAATTGCTTCTAAGTACAATTCTGGCTTAAGTATTGCAATGGTATCTTGAAAAGTTTTTAATTTCAGTCTAACCTCATTAAATTGTTCACTAGAGTCATCATCCATGCCATCATCTTCTTCGTCAAATTTCATTTTTAGTATAATTTTATTTAATAATGATGATAACAATTCGATAGAAGCAAGTTGATTAAATTTCTTACAAACCAATAAGTATTGCTGAATAAAAGGGAAGACCTGTTGGGCTATATCATCATACTCATGTGATAAAAACTTTAAAATGGAGGGCCATAAATTTAAAAATTGTTGATTAATAGAATCAAATAATTCCAATTCTGATGATTCTAGGACAATGATTAATTCTAGGCCCACTTGGTTTGATAGCCTAGCAATATTCTCCATGAATTCTAAATCATCATTATCATTATTTAACGAATTAATGATCGAAGTTAAGTTTAGCAACGAAATTAATTCTAATTTATTTAATGGTTTCATCTTTTTCGAAATGACTTCAATTAAAGTTGAGCATGTTTCATTTCTTTGATCAGATTTATCGAGGTATTGCAAAAGGACATTTATGAAGTCGTTAGAAATAAACAAAGTAATTTCCATCCAATTGATATAATGGCCAATAATCTTTAAAAAGTTGTTCAATATATCACTATTGTTTTGTATTAATTCTGGATTGGTTAAAAACTTTTGCCAATTTTCTACTAATAAGTTCATATCATTACTTCTAATTTGGTCCTTCAATAAATTATTTCTGTCTTGAATTTCTCTAGATCTTGAGATGAATTTATCACTGATCTCTGAATGGATGGCAATCACAATTCTACTATAGATATCAATAGCAATGAGGTTATTATCAGAAATTAGATTTAGTAAATCTTTGAGAAAGTTGGGATTTATGCTTAAGTATGTGAAACAGAATAAATTGCCCATTATACCTGCCAACTTGTTTCTCAAATAAACAGGGTCATTGATATTGGAACTAACTAAGTAGTTTAAGTATTGAAATAAATTCGAATTTAACTCGAACAATTGCTCACCAGTTAACTTAGTAATATTCTCGTCAATGACTTGTAGTATAAAAAATTTGAATTCTTGATTTAGCGGCGAATTACTGCTGATAGATTTTAATAATATATCCAAACATGACTTATATCCTTCTTCCGTCGACTTGATTTGATTGATAAATTCAAATGCCTGACTCTTCAAATCTTGATCAGCGGTGGCACTTAAAGCAATTTCAACTGCCTTCAGAATTTGTTGATCCATTTACTATTCAAGCTTTCGATATATTATGTATTTGTGTATCTGCGGTTTTATATATTATACTAGTAAATGAAACCTCTTCTTCTATATGTATCTAGTTTCTGATGTCGCCTGGAGTTGGTATATGGTTCTAACAATCCTTGTATTTAAATTAGGCGATACTTTGTATGTTGATCACCACTATATACTTAGTGGGTGTAAGTTGAAAAATGAGAAAAATTTTTGTTTTTTGCACTCACACGATCTAATGCGCTGTTGACGTACTAATCGCTGCCAATAAGTCAAATATCTACTGGAATATGTAACATTGAGGCCAAATCAAGAGCCTGGACGGTGATGATAGGTCAAAGCAAACAACATTAATTTGATATGCTAAAAAAAACCCCAAATATGTGCTTCTTCACGGTACTGGGAGTTGCAATAATGGTGAGGTTACTTTTCGCAGCTTAATTTGTTAGTCTACATCAGGACGTTATACTCCTGATGTCGTGCTCGATGTTATAAGAAAACGATATAGAGGGTGGCCAAACAATAATGATGAATTTTTGATACATTTGGACAATTAGTTGGACAGTTTATTTGGTAAATACCGTTGACTCCGCTATATAATCTATAAACCAGACACCATTACTCAAGTATGGCATATTTTTGTAAATGTGCTGGCAATGCATCAAATAAGCCCTTAGACTGCAACCAAGATTTGGAGAAAATACGGTCGCTGTATTTGTGAGCCGAATCTGCTAATAATGTAACAACATTAGAACCTTCAGGCAACGTTTCGGCCAATTTAACAGCAGCAACAACATTCAATGCGCCGGTCCCACCGATGTACAACCCTTCCTCGTCCAACAAACGGTATAACATGGCAATGGATTCTTCGTCGGGAATCTTCAACGCATCGTCAATCAATGGAATTTCCGGCTTCAAGTTGTCCGTCACTCTACCTTGACCAATGCCTTCGGTAAAGGAGGAGCCACCTCTTTCCATCTTTTCACCGTTGGACTTGATGTACGAGTACAACACAGAACCAGGAGGATCTGCCAAAACACACTTCGACGCGCCGTTAGACATTTCCTTCAAGTACCTCGTTACTCCCGCGAACGTACCACCGGTACCGGTCGAACAGGTGAAACCGTCAACCTTACCGTCCAATTGAGACCATATTTCAGGGCCCGTTGTCTCGATGTGCGCTTGTCTGTTGGCAGTGTTATCGAACTGGTTTGTCCACACCGCATTGTCCAACGACTCGGCGTGTCTCTTAGCCTGGTGGTTATAGTTCTCGGGGTTATCGAACGGAACCGCTGGAACAGGATGAACCTTTGCCCCCAACAACCTCAACGTCTCGACCTTGCTCTTGGCCTGCGTGTTTGGCATGTAGATCACACATTCGTAACCTTTGGCCCTACACACATGTGCCAACCCAATCCCGGTGTTTCCTGCGGTTCCCTCCACCACCGTTCCCCCAGGCTTGATCAATCCCTTCTTCTCGGCGTCTCCCACCACAAACAACGCCGCCCGGTCCTTAATCGACCCCCCTGGGTTCATGAATTCCGCTTTGGCGTAGATATTTCTGCCCACACTCTGCGAGATCTTGGGCAACCTGAGAAGCGGCGTGTTTCCAATGGCCAGTGGAAACCCCTGTTCTGCAACCAACGGAATGAACGGAAGCTTCACCTCCGAGTTCTTGCTTATCGACAACCTGCGAATGCTGGCTCTAATCATCTTGCTGCTAATGGTCCCCGGCCACTGCTGTCGTCCTGGGCATTCTGGAAAACTTGAATGTTCGCTAGGCCCAAATGCGATATCACGTGATCCCAACTTCGTAATGCGGTTTCCATCTCTGCTTCCTCCGTTTCTGCTTCCACTCCCACCCTCTCAACACCGACAAAACCCAACCGCTCCCAGCCCCAACGGTGTTTCCGGCAGAGACGTGCATGTTCCCCATCATCCTGCCACATACCAACTTGGAAACATCTAGAATTCATCCCACATTCAATGTCCAACAATACGCATTGTCTTGATGGAAAATTTTTTGCTAAACCCTGCCCCAAAGCCGTATATCCTGGCTCTCTAGAATCACCACCACTTATCGTATACACATGCACCAATTACCGGCTACCTTTGCCCACTCATGTCTGGTTTGGTGTTCCAAGGAGTGAATCGCCGAATTTTTCTATTGTAGTGCCCAACCCTAGTTGCGGCAAACACTGCACATGAGATTGCCCTGGTCACTCAGTGCCGGTAGAATCGACCCTTCCTAGAAGCCCGATAGCATAATAGGTGCACAATTGCTCGGTATTCCTCAGGTAACCGAATATGTATGAGGAATAAAGGAAAACCCGCCATACAGGAAACGTTGTTTTAACAATTATGGTTATTATTTATATTGTTCAGAGGAAGATTGGAGCTTTCAAATACGTAGGGCTTGTATATAGTAGTATATTACATACACCTAAAACCTTATCTGAGGTACATGGAATAATATATATATATGAGTTGGGCCCCATCCGTTGAGAGAACAACCTGGGCTTCTTCTGGACTTCGAAACCACGTTTGAAAAATTATGCTCAATAGGAACCACTTATACACCGAAATAGGTCGTCCGTATGGGCAACCGCACCAGAATTCGTTGCCCTCATTTAACGAGTTGCTAACGACGATTCCTCTCCCCGATGAGTTCACAAAATACCAGACACCAAACATGGGTGCAAGCGACATAGGGAGTATGGTGGGCAGTCGGGGCATGTACATGCCACCGCCTGGACAACAGCAACTAGTCCAGCAGGCAATCCAACAGCCTATTCAACAACCATCTCCCAACCCGCACAGTGCACATGGTATGCGCAGTACCCACATTGGGGCCATACCGAACCCGCAATATGTGGCCGCACAGAACCCACACCACATAGCTCCACCATCTACGATCATAGACCAGTTCAAGATCCCCACGCCGCCGCCGTCAACAGACTCGGCGAAGGAGCCTCGAGTCAAGGACAAGCGCAGGCATACGTGCAAGATCTGCACGCGTTCGTTCACGACATCGGGCCATCTAGCTAGACACAACCGAATCCACACGGGCGAGCGTAAGCACTCGTGCCCATGGCCATCTTGCGACGCTAGGTTCGCCAGACAAGACAACTGCATGCAACATTACAAGACCCACAAGAACGGCAAGAAAAGAGCTAAAAAGTTCACTACACAGGTGCCGGACTTTTAGGCCAACGCAACCACAGTAGATGAAATACTGTTTTTAGAATGACTAATGAATCGAATTTCACGTAAGGCGAATGTAGACCTGATCTGATGCGGGTGTAGAAATGGCCAGGTTGACGTACTATCTCGACTTTGCAAAATCACTGCGAGTTTGTGATGCGATCTAGTTGCATTCCGGAGATGATTCTCCTACGAGACATTCTTCGTGTAGGGGCCCCTACGGGCCCCTACGGGCCCTACGCCTGGCCGTCTCCCTGGTATGGGCAGCGAATACGACCTTCCAAGCATAATAAATGGCTGGCTCGCTATTGGGCTTTTTTCCTTGGTCCCCAGATACGAGATCCACGAATCTTCTTTACTCTTCGGCATTTAGGCGACAATTGTCCTCCCCGACTGTTTCGTCTTTGATTTGAGCAATTTTAACCGTTCTGGCAATTTTTTGCCCTGGTCCCGTTGTTTGCTCCTTGTGGCTCCCCTTCTACAGCGCCCGCTAGAATTTTTTAATTCCTATTGTATCTGAACCCTCCCATCTTGACCGCAAGCCGTAGTATGGCATATTATCTATTATGATACCTATTGAGATATATACAGGCCTACAGAATACTACATATTTGTCGATGCCTGGTGGTTAAGATTTTCATGCTTGTCCCTATCTCCATCCACCCAAGGGCTTTTAATGGGGTATTGTTGAATGGCCACTATTGCTGACGTCCTATATCCGATATTACAAGAAACGTAGCATCAAACATACTCCGTCTATAACAATAAAGATTATACTATTAGTACGTCTGTATAATGAACTTTAAATAGGGGCATGTAGGCATCTCGGAAGTATGTTGACATTGCATAAAGAGTACATGCTACCCAAAAGAAATATGTTTAACTCGGGATTTAAAAAAAAAAAAGAAAACGTAGCAATCAGGGTTTTCCAGCATACAGCGACTGGCGCCGGCAGGTCCCTTCCCGCGGGTTGTTTTGGGGCGAACCTGGCCAGGACCGGTAATTGGTATGCCACCGTTAACGATAAAGCGCGCGATGCTTCTTCGTCATTTTATTCGACAAAGATAAAAGGTGTTATTGTTCTAAAATAATAGCTAGCCAAGCAACTTGTCATTTATTCTTAATGACGAGCTAAGTATCACGGCCTTTGATATTCAGGAATAAGCATTAGAGATGGGGTATATGGTTCCCCGAACTGGACCAAATCACTATGCGAAGAGCTCTGACAATAACGGAGATACAAGTTGCGAAACCAAAAAATTCTCGTATTCCAAATTCGCAGAAATGACAAAGTATTAACGAAATAGAAGAATATAATCACGTTCTGTAAATAGCAGTAACAATTCTGGCATACAACATGTTGACCAGTATGCAGATAATGCTTTATTAGAATAGATAATAAGAGAACGGGTTGGGGGAGGCATTTAGCAGCATGATGGTGTGGAGGATCTACATTCACAATCTTTAGTAGCGTTAATTGTTGTAGGTACAGATGTATTGATGGTAGAATGCACCTGAAGGGGCTATATTATTTAGTAATTGGCAGATAGTCCAAGCCTGGTATTGTCGGAGGTATTGTAAAAGCAAAATGAGCGACAATAGTGGAACGGGAGACGGTCAATCGTAAACGTTTTCGAAGTAGTTGGTACCATTCAACTCTTTGTCAAGTGTATAGCAAATTCCGTTTATGGAAACCTTGGAGAACTTGTCAAAGCCAGTGCCGTCATTCAAATCCTCAAACTTATCTAGCTCGATGTCTTCAGCATTTCCCCTGTTCAAATCGCTGACCTTGATCATGATATCGTCGGTGTAGTGAGAAATGGACGTGCAGATGGGCTTGAACAAATGCTCATTAAATTTGCATTTCTCTATTTCTGATCCAGCATCGTAAAAGACGTCTACGTCGATGTCCCCGCCGAATTCGTGCTCTTCATAGTTCTTGTGGTTTAAGCAGCGGAAGGGGATCGAGAACACGGTATCGTGGAAGTTCCAGTGGACGTCGTTCAACGGATACTTCAAGTAGTCCAAGCCGTTGACGACACCACACTCAAAATACCTTCTGCTTAGCCATTCGCCTATTGTCACAAACAAATTACTGCTGACCAAATCTTTAAACTGATGAGACTTGAAGTTATAGTATTTATGCGTCATTAAGAATTCATCCAACTCCTCCAAGTAGATGGTGCAGTGTTCACATTTACATCCGTTCCACAACAAATTGTTCATCGGTTGTTCATAGCATGATAAATCCTTGAAGAAGTTTGGCAAAGTTAAGATTATATGCGATGAGTTAATTGTGTTGGGCAATGTTTCTGTGTATAATTTGATTCGTTGCAAGTAGTTGCCCTCCACTCCATCGACAAATATTCCATCTTCACAAGATTTATGTCTAATGCATAAATATTTCAATTCACTGGTATCAAACTCTTGCAAACAGCCGATTACTTTTATATCCCATATTTCATTATATTTATGGGTGTCAATTTTGATTTCACTGTTCTGAACGAGACTGATTTTCTTTAATCGTTTCACTGGTAAAACAAAATTTGACAAACAATCTTGGTTACATTGCTTGTCGTCACATCCAATTGCTATTTCAATGTTTTTAATGGTGTCCCAGTTCACTATAGGGGATGCAATAAATTGATCGATAAGTTTTATATCTCGGTGGTAGTAGTTCAAAGTGAATGTAGTCAAATTCAATTGAAATGGCATTTTTTTGTAGATATGATTCAATAAACGTATGAATAAACAATATGACTTATTGTTCGAAGCAACAGTTACAGTCTTTAGTTGTTTAAGTTTTTTAATAAGGGCCGGGCTTACTTCGAACAGTTGGAGTTGCATTTGCTGCTCTTCATTATCCCTAAATGACACGATCAAATCATTGACGTGCGGGAATCCTTCTAGTATCGACAATTCATTGATGCTGTCAATAGTAATTGATTGTAACTGTTTCAAGCCTTTTCCAAAGACAACAGGTTTAAGACCATTTCTTAATTTATGATCTGTGATAACTAATTTCTTTAATGACGAATTGGCAAGTAACGAAATCAATTCAATAAGCGTTTCATTAATATGGCGATCAAAAGAATCAAATATTGTAATCTCTTCGATATACTTCAATAGTTGTGTGTTTATTGATAATGAAATTATCAACGTCTTCAAACGGGCATTAATTAATTTGAATTGATGTTCTAGGCTTGCAATCTTATTGAAACCATATACAACTGATTGAGTTGAATCGTTAAAGTCTATCCCCCGAGTTTTATCCCTGTTTGCTTTAAGCACAGGATGTTTTCTTATAGTTATCTTTCTGTAAAGCTTTTTTAAACATGGTTCATAAAATTGGTAATTCGTTAGAGCCAAGTTAATCGTTTCCTGTTGAGGCAAGAAAAATATGATATCCTCTATTAAACCAATTGGAAGATCTGACAACAGCTTCATTCTATATATAGTTCATTATCCAACTGATTGTCTTTTGGATTTCTTGTTTCCGGAAATTATCAATCCCATATTCGCATTCTACAGTTAACGATGGCTCTTCTGCACAAATGATAACCTTTAATTAGAAGCTATCTAAGGTCATCATTCTTCAACGAATCTACTAAGATATAATACTACAGAAGTTCGAGTTAAACGCAAAATTATTGTTTGTTAATGAAAATAATATATGAATCTAATGCAAGTTAATTATTACATCGATATAAATAAAAGCAGTATACTTAAGAGCATCCTATCAATTATTCGTCCTTGATACCACAGATAGCTCTACCAGTGTAGTATAATGGGAAGACGGTTGAAACGGTAAATAAAGCGTAGAATGGGAAAACCAAGAACTTGGAGTGCTTTCCTCTCATCCACAATTTCTTATTAGAACTTTGATATTGTTTTTGCAAGTCGATGATTCTTTGTGGGTGAGCCATTTTAATCTATGTGACGTTAGTACTTTCTAATTATAAAATGAAGCATATGTGTACCTTCTATCTCAAAAGTCAACTCAAAATCAGGGACTATATTCCTTTTTCTCAAATAATGAAAATTGCCTACTGAGATTCTAGCGAGGTGCCGCTAAGATTCTGCCTTAAGGTGTGTACATACATTATGTTATATTATAGTCTTATAATGTTAAAGTAACTTGAATAAATATCGGTTGATTTTAATATTGAATTTTCAGTGAGCCAATGATCGTTCGATTTTAAGGGTTTTGTGTAACTACACAAATATCCAAACGTTTTATGCCGCAAAATGGTTTTTAGTACCTAGCTCAGTCTCTATAAAGGTACCTAGTCTTCATCATCACTTATGTTAATAACCCGAGGTCTTCGTTCAATGATATCGTCAGTATCGTCAGTACCCTCAGAATCATTGACCAATGCTTCATTGTGGAAATCTTCTAATGCTCTATGTAAATCAGCTTCGTAATCACCATGCATTGAACTTGAGGCACTATTATCGAAACCACTCCATTCTTCGTCTCCGTATAACTCACGCACTTCATCATCGGAAGAGTCATCTTGACGTAAGTCGATAGATGGTATTCCATTGTCGATGAAACTATCCTCACTATCATACTCATCACCAGCGTTACTGTTATCACGCAATTCTTCGTCGTCTTCGTTATATGCATCGCCATCGTCTGAATCGTAGTAGGTATCGTCTCTCGGAATACGAAACTGCGTACCACAATGCAAGCAAACGGTTCCATGCGCTTCCCAATGGCAATTTCCACATCTCGGCACGCCATCAGATCTATCTATTAATGTCAACGCTGAATTGAATGCGTCTCCAAAGAGTGATTTTTTCTCGAAATCCTGCTGGTATTCGTTTATTGCCTCATCTCTATGTGCTATTATCCGATCTCTCTCGTCCTTATCAGTAGTCATTTCGATTATTAAATCAGATATGTATCTGCTTATTTGCCTCAATGGAACATTCAAGGTCGGTTTATTTTCACTATCTTCACGACACGTAGGACAATTTAACTTTACACCAAACCAAGAATAGAGACATCGGTAACAACTCGAGTGTCCACACGCCATCATGAACGGAACATGCATTAGTTCTTGACACACAGAACATTCTACTGTGGCATGAATCTTAGCGACTAAAATAGACTTTAGTTGACCATCCTAAACACAATGTTAGTAAATGTTATAGCATTAATTGCCTATCTACTGAATCACATACAACTGGTGTCCAAACCTTCAAAAGTTCTTCTACTTCTTCCATAGTTTATGGTGATGAGTTGTAAATCGGAGTAGATCTTTATTTATAATTTATATTACTATTTTTTATATACAGGTTAAGTAGATTCTATATTTTTCTTTCGTCTCTTTTATTCGTTATCCATTCATTCAAGAATGTGAACATATGCTGGATTTCCTTTGCTATATCCGTCTTGTCTTTAGCCAATCTTGCGTCAATATCACCTATAAGCCCTCTTAATGCCTTTAAAGCTGGCTCAATCGTATAGCTAGGTGGAGGGAATTTCATTCCTTGCATCGATACATTTTCAACCAATTCACCGTCTTCAGCAACATAACTATATTTTTGACTCAAATGTGTATTGTATTGCAGTTCTTTTCTTTCTTCAATTGCCAATTTCTGCATCATTTTTTTCTCGATATAACAACATTGGTTATATATATATTCACTTAGCACGATATCATCGATAGGAAACAGGTCAATAGTCTCTATTAAACTTGAATAATTACTGCAAGCCAAAAAGTTACGTAACTCGATATTTAGCTTGGCCATGTAGGTTCTATCATTCATTTCTTCTTTTCGCATGCCTTTTAATATCTCGGTAGCTTGAGTATATAAGCCGTTGTTGAAAAATATTCGTCCTAGCAAGATCCTATTATTAGAGTTCAAGTGACTGATTCCTTTAGCATAGTACTTAAGAAGCTTAGATTTAGATGTATCAATTTGCAAATCAAGAATGCATAATTTTTCATATTTGATCTGGGGGATCCTCATTGATTCGACTAAGTCAAACAATTTTCTTTTGTTTTCAATATTCAGTCTTCTGAATGTTGTCTCCAATACCCTATAATCGGGCTTTACTCCTTTTCTTAAAACATCATTGAATCCCTTGGAAATTCGAAAATTTACTTGACTGGTAACACATTTGGACTTGCCTTGCATATTCCTTTCCCATAGAATCTTTGTCCAGTCGCAGGATTCATATTTTCTAGACTCTAATAAATTTTGGTATACCCTATATGGGGTATATTGCGATTCAAGCTTAGCTATTCTTAACATGGATAGGAGACGCCCTTTATCACTTTCGCTAAATAACACATTTCCTTTGATCCATTGGTGAAATTTGCTTGTAAATTCTTGGGCGTAATGTGGGTAGGTGTTCACAAAGCCATCAAACAAATCTTGTAAATAAATCTCATTGAATTGCAAATTATTCGATATTGCTTGCAAATAATTAAACAATTGTAAAAACTTTTCATGCGATACGTAATATTTACTGATTATATTGAAAAAGTCTTCATTCAATTCAATACCCTCATTTTGCATTTTATATATAACAAATTTGATCATGTGTAAGTCCGAATATTTGCCGAAGAAGCCCATAAATGAATAGTAGAACTCCTCTAGTTCAATTTTATTTCCTTGTAGAGTTTTTGAAATTTCATTAAACTCTACTATATCCTCTTTTGTAATATCTTTCTTAATATGATTGGGGTGTCTTCTTAAAATTTGATGCTTTAGGTTTACTTGTCGTATCAAGTGATGCTCTGAATAGCCCAACGAAGAAGTCAAATTTTGAATAAGGTTTATTTCCTTTTTATTACCATACGTATAATATTCTCCTAATATCAAAGCCATGGTTCTTGCGGTTGGTTTTTCACAATAGTTTGATTTAATCCACGATTCAAGGACTGAAACTAGATTTTCAAATACCGAATCTACTTTAATGAATTGGTAGACTATCATTTCCAATAACTTTGGATCTACCTGTTTTCCTTGACCAATTAGATTTTGGAATAAGCTTTTGGAAAATTCAACTTCATAATTTTGGATAAATCCGCTCAATATATAACTCAATACCTTAGAGTCATACTCAGTATGCTTCAAGTATACGTAGGTTAATTGTTGCAATGTATCGAGATCATCCATGTGATAACATAACCATATATAGTTTTCTTGAAACTTTTTATCGTTAAACATGATCTTCTCATAAGTCTGGGATATCAGATAGAGATGCGGTATTCGCTCGTAAATGTATTTATAAAAGGGCATATTCAGATGAAGCCCTATTGTACCTTTGTATAGTGGTATTTCTATATCACAGTAGTGCTCGAACTTTTCTCGTTTTGGAGTATTATCCATTGATAATTCGAATATTTGATTTATTATATCTGGCTCCATTAACAAATTATAATCGTTTTTGAGCATGTGTAACTTTTCTGACACCAATCTTATATCATTTTCTTTTGCCAATCTTAACATCTTTTTACCTATAGAGCTCTTATTCTGCGGATGCTGATCATCGGCTGTCAATTCAGGTGGAATATGGAAGCTGTTAGCTTGGTTTATGTATACCGTACTAGGTGGTACAGAATTATATGCATCTTCCTCGCGATCTCGGTACTGTCTCTCTCTTTCATGCTTTTCAGAAATATGATTGAAAATCTTGGACGGTATGGTTTTCGAAGTTTTCAATAACCAATTGGTATACGACGCATCTAGGAGTTGTGAATTTGTACAAAATGGATGATTCAATGACCGAAACGCCGGTCGTCTGCTAGGCAGTTTGTAATTCTTTAAGTTGAAATACAAATTCCGACATGTTTTACTAAACGGTAACTGCCGAAACAGCATTGGTATTAGTGGAAAATATGATGAAATTTAGTATTGGACGAGTAAACTCAATGAAAAACAAAAAAAAAAGAAAAAAAGAATATGCTGGAGTCTTCCTGAAGTAAGATAATGCTGTAGATAGTTTTTCAACTAGGGTAATGCTATTTTTCGGTATCTGGTAGGTTCTACTGTAGGCAGTCGTTTTCTATTATCGTTCTATTGGAAAAAAAAATTGGTTTTACGGTAATGTATATCACGTGATCAATAAACTATCCATTTTTTGCTAACATATGAAGAACTTCACCTGGCAGTCTAATTTAAAGCGCTACTGTAATAGGCCCTGATGGGAACCATTCACTGTGGTTCTTAGAAATTCTAGTAAAATTTCACGATTCTCTTTGGTGGTTTGAGTCGCTCCAAAGAGTAATTTTGCGGCCATTCCTAATTAGCATTGCTTCACAAGTGCTACGAAACAGTTAGATTTGACAGATCAGAGCTACTTCGTTACATCATATGAGTATTGCATACCTTATACTTCATTGAAAATCGTACCTTAGGATTGAAAGCTTGATATATAGGACCAGGAGATAGAGGAACAATCACGTGATATAAGTATTTATCACCTCGGCAGAACAACAGCTGGGGTCCATGAATACTACATTCATTTACAAACGGATATCCTTCAATTAATCAGAAAATAATGTCAAGTTTGAAAGCATTTGGTGCTCAAGGGAAGGCCCTACTCAATGGTCATTTTCTGGGTTTTCCACAGCATAGTCCTCAAGATTTAGATTTCTTGATTAATGATTTGAGATTTCCACTGCCAGATACTACTATCAACAAGACATTAGGTTACTTATACCACTATATCCCATACATTAAGTACAAGCATAACTTCAAATTAGTCCTTGCAAGTTTTCTTAATAATCCATTATGCTTTGGCCCTGGAGGCGCACCATTTGAATCTAACTATATGATAGTTGAAGTGTTTAAACTTATCACGGATAAAAAGTTGAAGATTTCCAGGCCCACTTTATCAATAAAGGCATGGTATATGATTGTATTGAAGGAGATTACAAACTTCGTATTGTTTAATCCGCAAGCGAACAGTTGGAAAGTATTGCCTATAATCTCGGGTTTATTACTTTCGAATCATTTGAGAGATCAGTTGTATACTAATGATAATCCTATTGAATATAGATGGTTTTTTAAGGAATGGGATGAGAAAATGAACAGTTTATTTAAGCGTTGTTTAAAGTATACTTTTTCAGCGGCACAGCCAGATGATATTATTGATTTGAGTTTGGTTAGTTTGGCTATAACATACAATAAACAAGTGGATATTCGAGAATACACACCGCAGATATTGAGTAGTTTTATGATAAGGAGATTAATTGACTTGATATACGGCAATAGTCCAGTATCTGCAGGTGCCTATACAAAGTTCTTTCATTATAATCGAAGTGACCCTAATATCGAAAACATGATTCAAACCGATATCATGCAAAAGCCAGTGGTAAAGCACTTGAACAAACTCTCATTCTTACTTGATAGTTATTTCAAGCAGTTGCCTACCAACGAAGAGTCCTATCCATTAATATTGGATAGCTTGCATAAGATGCACGCATTTAACAAGGCGTTATGTTTCTCATCACAATCTTCCATATTCAATAGGAATCCTGTTTCTGCTCCCAATGAAGTTATCGAACAGCAGTTTTGGTATTTTATGAAAAGTTTGTTGTTTTCTGAAATGGTTGTTTACCAAGGTATTTTAACTAGGTTTTTGACTTCAACTAGCGGAAATAATACTACCTTATTATCTAATTTCTTTGCCAGAAGATCATTTGTTAACTTAGAAGTTGAATACAAGGAAATATCTTTGAAAATTTTACACAACTTATACTATTTGAATCACATTTTAATATCCATAGGACAAGGTGGGTTTGACAGTTATAATTTTGTTTATTACTTATCCTTAGAGCTTGCATTGAATGACAGTTTCTCGGCGTATGAATTTGAAAATTTGACGAGATTCTTAATTGGTGATTACAACGAAATCAACTTATATCCTGGCGTCATTAATAATAACTATATTATACGTTGTAAAGTATTATTTGTATTGGGGTTATGGGAGAATTATTTGCAGCAACGAAAGCAAAACCAAAAGTTTATACAGCAGGAAATATTTTCTGTTTGTTGGCACTTGGTTGATGATTCCAAGTTCATGGACTTCGATATGATTGAAGCGAGCCATTCTGTCTTGCTCATTTATTTTTCAAACGATAAAAGTAGCACGAGTTTGCAGGAAGCTACTGAATATGTTCATCTTCTTATGAGACAGTTTCCAAAATTATTGTCGTCCAATCAACTTAGCATTGCTATAGAAACATTGGGTAAGAAAATCTTGTCATCCCCAATTCATTACGAGCAAGGATCTCTATACGCCAATTCTGTTGACGAGTTCTTAAATTTTTTGCATTTTACTTGTATGAATACTAGGTCTGGCCTCCTTATTGAAACCCATGAGAACACAAACGATAATGCGTTTGCATCGGCGCAGCCAATTTCTGAAATTGCTGCATCATCAACTATTAGCCATTTTGATAGGAAGAAAGGCGGGTACACTGATATCATCAAGGCAAACAAGCGTAAAAAGCCTAAAGCTGTTGTTAATTTGAGATTACCGAAAAACCATACATCGAAGCACTACAAGTTTGAACGAAGAATTAAACCAGAGACTACAAGAGAGGCGTTAATCGTCTCTGCAATTAATTTAATTCCGTACCTTCCATTATCAATTTTCACTAAGTGGTTGGATAAAATATGGGGTTTAATAGAAATGAGTAACGCAAATGAAAATTCATATTTGATTGGAATGTTATGGAAAGTTCTCAGTGAAAACATGGATTTGAATAGATGCGAAATTGGCTTTAGATGGTGGTACGAAAGTAAACGGGCGGCTGAAACTAATATCAACAAGGATCTTTCTCTTGTAAAATTGTAAGTAGAACCATTTATATTTTATATGCAGGTATACATCAATAATTTTTCACATCTCATCGCTATTAAGTATTCCATACTACTATTGAACTGATATCCTAAGCAACACGCCAACATGCCTAGAAAGAAGTCTGCTACTAAAAGAGCTAAAGAACAAACATCGAAGAGTGGTGATACTCCTATTGAGAAAGTAGCTCCAGTAAAACGTAAAGATATTGAAGAGGACTCTGATGAAGAATCGTCATCTTCTGAAGAGGAAGATGAATATGGAAATTTGATTACCGAGAATGTTCAAGATGGAATAGAAAAAATTATGAAAACTCTCAGAAGTAATCCGAAGGAATTGTTGAATCCTGATGTAAAGTTCTTCGATAATCCTGAAAATATAGAACAGGGAATCAAGAAAGGCAATAAAGAGTCTCCTATGTACTTAAAGGATTATCATAGAATGAATTTATTATCGGGAGACTACAAAAACGACCACGAGGAAAATGAATATGGTACTGTTGATGGAGAAAAGCCCTTCGCTGTGCAACAGAGGGATGAAAGGAATCAATTAATTTCCGATATTAAAGAACAATTCAATAACGATGAAGCAAGTAGTGACGATGATGATTTTCTCAAGAAGAAAGCCCCTTCCAAATCAAGAAATGTTGAAGAAGTGACAAAACTACCAGATCCTAATGCTAATCAAGAAGAATTTTTAAGTGCGTTTCTTGATAAACAGGCTTGGATTCCAAAGAAAAACGATAAAGTTGTTGATTTAGATAGAATCGACAATGATGACGATGAAGAGTTTGATAAGGCTGTTGAAAACTTCGAACATGCATATAACTTTAGATATGAAGATCCAAATTCTGCAGAAATTGTTTCTTACGCTAGAAATCAGGCTACTTTGAGAAGATCAGCTACCAATTCACGTAAAAGACAGAGAGAGAAGAAAAACGAGGTTAAAGAAGAAGAGGAACAAGAGAAGCAAAAATTATTGAAAAAGAAGAAAACCGCTAAAGTTAATAAAGTCATGGATAGATTAGAGAAGATTAAAGAAGCGGTAGGCGATGATATTGATGAGGAAATCATCAAAAAGGTATTTGGAGATTCTTTATTAAGTGATGACTTCGATGATGCTGAGTGGGATAGTAAGATGGCTGAAATTTTTAATGAACAATATTATGGTGCTGAGATAGAAAAGCCAGAATGGGATGAAGATGATGAAATCATGGCTGACTTTCATAATGAAAAGAACGAAGAAAAAGAGAACCAAAATCTCGAAAATGTTGATGAACAACCAGATGGACAACCGGATGAAGAAACATCAACCAAGAAGTCTAAGAAAGAAAAGTTAAAAGAAAAGAAGACATCAAAGAAGGAAAAGGCGTCGTTGAAGGATAAGGCACAAGAAATAGTTGATGCTGGTGCACTTAAAATTTTAGACGAGGTTGAGGAAGAAAGAGGCCGTTTGAAGAATAATGACGAACTTAAATTCAGGTATCGTGAGGTATCGCCCGAAACATTTGGATTAACAACTAGAGAAATATTTTTAGCTGATGACAAACAATTGAACAACTTCATTGGTTTGAAAAAGTTTGCTCCTTATAGACCAAAGGAATTAAGGTTAAAGGATAAAAGAAAATTTGCGAAGAAGAAGCACTTGCAAGATTGGAGAAAAGAGGTTTTCCGTGATAAGAACGGTCCTAAGTTACCTGAAGGTAGTTCTGAAAATGATATATGGATTCCGATAGAGGAAGAGAAATTACACAAGAAGCATGAGCATAAAAAGGATAAGAAAAGAAAGCGTAATATGTAGTGATTTATCCATTGGAAAGAACATTTTTATATAGATCCTTACTTCAAATATATATTAGTCTTTAATTATTGTATACTCCAAAGTGTCGTCATCGTTAATTTTTTCATTCTCGAAGAACTCTGAGCCAAGTTCTATTAGTCCCGTCTCAGCAACGTAGTCGGTCCAGTGATTTAATAATTCCTCTAGTTTATTTGGTTCAAGTTTAGCAAGATCGTGATTTTCACCTGGGTCTTTTCTTATGTTGAACAATTGCCATTTATCAGGTCCTAGAGGAGCAGGTATGAACAAAGCCTTGTAAGTACCCTTCCTGATTGCCTGTTGACCAAATAATTCCCAACCAGTAACTGTATTCTCAGAGTGTATTCTATCATCAATTTCAGTCAAATAATTTATCCAAGATTTACCCTTCGGCTTTGCAACTTCACGTCCCTTGTAGAAGGTTCCGGGGTGTTCCACCCCTGCTAATTCTAAGATAGTTGGTAAGATATCCATAACGGTTGCAAAACTGGACAAAATTTGGCCATTTTTTTTAAACTGTTTTGTAATTGGGGGATAATTTAATATTAATGGGCATCTTATCCCACCCTCTGAATTATACGACTTGTACATTGAAGATGGGCTCGTCAGAGCTTGTGCCCATTGATCACCATAATAAACAAATGAGTCCTTCTTTCCAATGTTTTCAAAGGAATTATCATAATATTTATTGACAAAACCACTGATCCTTGCAATTGAAAGAGGTAATGCTTCCATAAACATACCTTCGGCGCCATTATCAGACATAAAAACTACGAAAGTATTGTCCAATTCTCCTATTTTTTCTAAATGGTCTAAAGTTTTCCCTATATTTTCGTCTAAAATTTCTACCATTGCTGCATAAGTTTCCATGATCCTCGATTGTACCGCCTTTTCATCTTTTGTCAATTCCAGCCATCTCTTTCTAATTGTTGCAATTGGGTGTGGTTCTACGCCATCTGGTATAATACCTAATTTTGTTGCACCAACAAGGCGACGTCTACGCAATTCTTCGGGTCCATTATCGTATACTCCTTTGTATTTTGCTATTCTATCTTCTGGTGCCTGATATGGCCAATGCGGTGCTGTATAAGTTAAGCATCCAAAAAAAGGTCTACCCTTTCTAAATTTTTCGTCTAAGAATTCAATTCCTTTACTTGTGAAATAATCAGTAGAATAAAAATCATCTGGAAGTTCAGCTTCTGGGTCTACTTGCAGATCATCTTCACAATACAAGGGAGGTAAAAACTTCAAGGTGTTCCCATCTTCATCCCGTGGAAAATACTTATAGTGGTTTCCAGCTCCTGGTAAAAGAGTGAAAGATTTTTCAAATCCCCTATTTATTGGCCAATATTCCCTCAACAAACCCAAATGCCACTTTCCTGATATGTATGTATAATAGTCGCCGAATTCCTTTAAGAGCTCCGGTAATGCTGCAACTTTGTCATTTAGGTATCCTTCATATCCCGGTTTACCCGCAAATTTATGCGGTAATTTTGCAGCAAATTCTGCCATTTGCCCTAACCCTGCAATATGATTATCGGTACCTGAAAATAGCATAGATCGAGTTGGCGAACAGGCAGATGCTGTATGAAAGTCGGTGAATCTGACACCTTCATTTGCCAATTTCCTTAAATTAGGGGTATGAATTTCACCGCCAAATGCATCTAAATCGGTGAACCCTAGATCATCAGCAACAATTATCAAAAAGTTTGGTTTCTTATCACGACTTGACATACTTAGTTGATAAAACTAGCATGAGATTATGATTGTAGAAAAAAGCTCTTCGTTAAATAAGAATCTGAAGAACTTTTTACATAGTTAGTAATAGAGCCACAATATTATGCGGTATCATAAGGTATTACGAAAAAACATCAAAAAAATCAACATCTATTAAATTTCGCGACTAAAACTAGAATAAAAATATCAAACACATCTCTTGGAACATAGTCAATAGTCAAGCTAAAAAGATCGACAACCATGAACAGATGTTAAAAAACAATGAAACAATTTTTAACTAAAACACATACCTAATGCAGAAAAACTAAAATACAAAGACAAAAATTAAAGTCATAGACATATCTCTAGTCGTATTTGTTAGGAAAGCTTATGACTGATTTGGCTGCTTCTTTAGTCTTGGACCTCAACCCGAGGCTTTTGATAGATCTTCTTGAACTTACTGGTCCCCCATGAGGTGTACTCTTCTGAACTCTCTGTATCCAAATTCTACCAATAATTACTGAACAAACAATAATTGCACACATAACTCCAAGAATACCAAAGAACCAATAAAGGCCAGGATGTGTATCACCGAGACCTGGAACATTGACGTTCATACCAAACAAACCAGTAATCAAATTTAAGGGAAAGAAAATAGTACCAATCATCGTTACATTCGACAAGATTTCGGTTACTTTATGGTTTGCATTAAACGATTCAACTTGCAATTGAGCCAAATAGTTTGCATGGGATCTACTGAAGATCTTTTCATAAGCAAGCAAGTTTTGGAACATTGTAATAACGTGATCTTGAATATCACCCAAATATAATGCAATATCAGCCCTTGGTTGTGTTCTTCCTGGTTTAGATGTCATTATATTTGGATTATTTTGGTATCCAGGTGTAGGACCATATGATACACCACCCATTCCCTGATTGAAATAACCCTGACTATTATTTGGAGTTCCAGCTCCTCCACCGAATCCAGCCAAGTTGGCACTTGATTGTAATGCATGCATCTGACTATTGGCAGCTTCATCCTGACATCTTTTAGCAAACATTTTAATAACATCCGCCTTGCCAGATAATAATCTCATCAATGTCATAACCTTCCTTCTGGATTCACCGATTCTTTGAATCATGTTACTAAAATCCATCTCCCGTGCAACGAATACTGAATCTTCAATGGCATCCGCCTCGTATTCAATACCGGTGATAACAGGCGCAAAGCCATCGGTGATATCATCAATTAAAGCGTAACACAACCAATCAGCACTGACATCGACATAATCTCTCAATTGACGGACTCTTCTTCTGACATTAGCTGGATGTAAAATTGGGGAGAAATGAAACGATAAAACGCCATCTCTAAATACCACAATGTAAAAGTTTATTGGTTCTAAATATTCTTCAGATTCCTTATCACCTTCGAAAGTATGGAAACAGACAAAATAATAACTTCTGAACAATTCGACCTTTTCGCGAGTTTCTTGCATACGAATATCTTCTGCAGTCAAAGGATGAATACCAAAAGCTTTGGCTAGCATTTTCATTTCGGCATCAGTCGGGCAAACGCAATCTAACCACCAGGTTCCTTCACCGTTTTTGAATAATTCGCACACACTTTGGCCAGGACAAATTAATGATGGGATATCTGGAGCATGTATCGTTTCTTCGGATTCAGAACTGAAAAACGAAAATCTGTCTGGCAATATCGAATCACTGTCATTAATCCTGGTGCCTCCAAACTTAACATTATCAACAGTCGGCTCGCCATTAATTCCATTCTTTTCATTGTATTTACTTTGCGGAGATTCAAAATCGTCTGTGACCGTAGATGAATCCGACTGCATTTTTTCTCCCACATGAATTCCTTCAGCAGAATTCATATCATTACTATTAGAACCATTTTTTGCAAAATTTTTCACAGTAGTACTTGTTCTTCTTAAAAAGTTTGAAGGAGTATATTTTAATGCATTCGCACTTGGATAATTTCCAGTTTTGTTAGACGATGTACCTGTAGTTCTACCATTATTATTATTGGAGTTTACTCTCATAGCAGTTCTTTCTGCGATGAGCTGTTGCTGTTCCTTTACGAGCTGTTCATTTTCTCTTTCTTCCTTTATGAATTCTTCAATTTCGTCAAAATCAATACCTTTAATACGTACATGTTCACGCAACATAGGGAAACATACATCTTCCTCAGTCTCTTGAGAAGATCTAGAGGCATGCGAATCAGCCTCACTCTCAATAGACGTACGAGATGGTCTTCTATCTCTTTTATTATTATCAGAATTAATGCTTCCATTTGTCTTTGTTTTCGTCATTGGTGAAGCAAGGTCATTTTCCAAATTATCATTAATTACTGAGTTGCTCCTGTTCGATTTCCTAGGTGGCTGGTTATTTGACTTCATTAAAATACCACTAAATGATGCTCCGCCTGGTTGCTTTTTATCCCATTCATCGTAGTCTTTTGGATGAACAAGAGACCTTACTTGCTCACTGAATGATTGTGATCTAGACCTGGATCTACCTCTTCTTGTAGCGGCCGCTAGAGAGCCACCAGTGCCTCTCATAAGCGGCATAGAAGGTTGCATGTGATGCGACTGTTGTCCAGGCATGTACAATTGCTCATCTTCATTACCATCTTCTCCTTCTTCATTTCTCAAATAGAACTCTTTCCTCAAGTTATTCATGTAGGTATGGTTACTGTTTCTTTGCGGACGTGAATAGTCCGCTTCTGGTACATATGTTTGTTTGTATTTCGAAGATGGGTGATGATCAAATGCATGTAATTGATCATTGTGAAACCTTGCTGGCTCTGAAATGTGCACCTGTTGAAATGGTTGAGAAGATTGGTGTTGCTGATGATGTTGGTTTATTTGTTGATTACGTGGTTGGTTGGCGTGGATTGTACCTTCCTCATCGTCTGAAACGGCCGATGAGTTGGTTAAACTATTGCCCGCTCCTCGAATAGGTAATGATGGAAGTTGATTCCTATGATCATTTAATACCTCATCTGTGTTGGCTGCTCTATCGAGAATATCTCTAGATGGCGAAGCTGAGCGGAAACTTTCGTTGTCAGACATGATTAATTAATTAGCAAGAAAAGCAAAGGTATAAAATCATAATTTTTAAACTCAAACGTTATAAGTCATAAATTCTTCGAATATGTATGAGCTTTTTATTCCCTGGTTACTTTCCGTTCCGTTTGTCTATTCATATATTATCAGATAACGTCTTGAATAGATAGACTTTAATCTGCGCAAAAAAATTTTTGGCTAAAAGAAAAATCCTCACCACATGGCGCAAGGCTTTTGTGAAATATTTACAGAATCGTATATATTTACTTAAAGATATATATATATATGGATTATTTCATTACGCATATTACTTTATGGTCATAGTGTGTACAGAATGGCAAACTGGAACAATAGAAAGTATGGTAAAATCAATAGAAGCTAATAGAGTGGACCTGAAGATATAAATCAATCAATCCAATCGATTGGGTTTTGTAAAACTTTTACCAACTTCTCTTCTTCACTTCCTTCTTCCGGGTGATGATCATAAACCCAACTAGCAGTTCCTGGCAAGGACATTAAAATACTCTCTACCCTAGAGCCAGGGGTCTGAAGACCAAACTGGGTTCCTCTGTCTAAGACCAAGTTAAATTCGACATATCTACCTCTTCTGATCTGCTGCCACTTCTTTTCTTGTTCTGTGAAAGGAGTATCTTTTCTCTTCAATATAGTAGGGATATACGAGGGCAAGAAGGCATCGAAACACGACTCAATTATATGCAAGATGTCATCGGCGGGTCTGTCATCAAAGTCGTCAAAAAAGATTCCTCCAATACCTCTGGTTTCCTGTCTATGCTTGATATAGAAATACTCATCACACCAGGCCTTGTACTTGGGGTACAATTTTGGGTCGTATTTATCCAAGGCATCCTTGTGGCAGCGGTGGAAAAGCTTACAGTCCTCTTCATATAAGTAAGACGGAGTCAAGTCAGCTCCCCCACCAAACCACCAAGTCTGTATTTCATTGGTCTCCGGATGCGTAGTTTCGAAATATCTGTAATTGGCATGTGTAGTTGGAGCATGTGGATTGTTTGGATGCATCACTAACGACAATCCACAAGCAAAGAACTTGACGCTACCATCTTCTCCAGCACCTTGCAAGTTCTTATGATTGACCCTCATTCTGCTTACTGCTTGGGGCGGCAACATTCCATGAACAATCGATATATTCACTCCTCCCTTTTCAAACGTTTCTCCGTTTTCTAAGATCATTGATTGGCCACCACCACCTTTATCACCTCTTTCCCAAGCGTCGGTGTGAAAGGTTGCGCTATCAATCGCCTCTAAGCCTTGTGTGATTTCACGTTGTTTTAATCTAACAAGAGCTTCCATACGATGCCTGATGGGTATGCTTGAATCATGTATCTGACTAGGACTTGCCATCTTTTCAATTATATATTTATATAGATTATGGTATTAAGTGTAAATGAAGTAGAATCGCAAGACCGCACTCTTATATCGGACCACTTTTTTATAGTTGAAAATTAGATCATTCTACACAATGGTATATAATTTACAGTTTTTATCTATTATCATAGTAATATTAATATTAGTATATATATTTATCTCATAAAGTAAATACAAGTCACTTAAGTAGACTTCTTCTTTTCTCTGTTACCCTTTGGAACTCTTGCTAACCAATAGAAAAACACAGCTAAAATAATGTTGATTGCAATAAACGCAATGAAGATACCAAAGTTTCTCCATCTTTCACTATAGTACGCATTAATAGAAGCCAAAAAGTCGTTTGTGGAATTCATTGGACAAAATTCACACATTGTAGTAGAAGATTTATCAATCAAGTATCCTGGTGCCTTTTGCAAGTATGGAGCCATATATTCACCACAAGTTTTACCACTTGGTGTCTTGAATTTAAGTAATTCAGTCTTTGAACATTTAGCACTAGTATTAGCTAAACCAGTTGCTAAAACACCTTGAATCAAATATGTGAATGGGTTACATCTGTACATGAAAATCCAGAAGCCTGGCAAGACATCTGGACCTGCTAAAACACCACAGAAATTCAAACACATAGTGAATAACAAAGTTGCTAAATTGGCAGCATTATCAGCAAGCTCGTTGAATGAAATACATAAATGACCCATACTTGAGGCATAAACGAAAAACGAAGTAATGAACAACCACATCAAAACACCACGAGAATCCACAGTATCTGTTGGAACAGCATTATTGTAAAGACCAAGAGGATAATACCATGTGAAGAACGCAAGGGTACCAACGACTACCTGGAATGGAATCTCTGACGTAATTTGACCAGTGATAAATGCAAACCAACTGTAAGATCTCGATGGTGCTTCTCTAACTTCGTAAAGGTCTCTTTGTCTAATGAAATAAGGCAACATTTGTTGGACAATTGTCTGGAAAGGAATCATAAACATAAAGATAGAGAACATTTGATTCTGTAATCCTTGCATAGATCTATCTGCCTTGAAGAATGAAAATCCATTAAATAAGGCAGCAGACACAACCAAGAATAACTTAGAATAAATATAAGATGGTGATCTCCAATTTTGTTGGATAGTTCTCTTGGTAACGAGGAGATATTGCTTCCAAATAGGTGCAGCATATTTCTTCAGTGCCTCTGGGGACTCGTCTCTTGGTCTCTTCACTAATTCCTGTTCCATGGTATCTAATTCTTGTTGGATTGTTTGATATTCCGTTGAATTCCTCCAAACATCATAATAATCTTGATTAGCGTGACTACCAGGAGCCGCACCAACAACTTCCAACATCCATTCAGCTGGATTTGCTTCCTTTGGACATGCATGGGCACCGTACTTTTCAAAATAATCAATTAAGGTTGTACAATTGTGTCCCAAATCTCCAAAATAAACAGTTCTACCACCTTTTTGTAAAAATAACAATCTGTCAAACTCCTGCAACAAAAGTGCTGAAGGCTGATGAATAGTACATAAAATTGCTTGACCATGGTCGGCCAATTTTCTCATCAATTGACAGATAGACCAAGCAGTTTGGGAATCTAAACCAGAAGTAGGTTCATCCAAAAATAACAATAATTTTGGCTTGGCAACCAATTCAACACCGATTGTCAATCTTTTACGTTGTTCGACATTAAGCCCTTCACCAGCAACACCAACCAAAGCATCTGCATATGGATACATATCTAATAAGTCGATAATATATTCAACATATTCATTCTTTTCACTTCTCGAGACAGATTCTGGTTGTCTTAAGTACGCAGCAAACCTTAAAGCTTCTCTAACAGTTGACGTTGGCAAATGCAAATCTTGTTGTTGAACATAACCAATGGAACGTTGAAACGATGAATCTAACGAATGACCATTAACAAATCTGAGACCATCTGAAATAACACCAGTAGTAACTCTCTCAGATAAACAATTCAACAAAGTAGTTTTACCGGCACCTGAAGATCCCATTAAAGCAGTCAATTGACCTGGTTTGACCCAGCCATCCACATGATCCAAGATAACACGATCCTCCTTTTTAATTTTGACTTGATAAGTCAAATCTCTCCAGTGGAAAATATCTTCAGATGATGGTAATGCTTTGTTACCTTCTTTTTCGAAATTTCTTGATTCTTCTTTGTTTGCATCTAATTGATCACTATGAGAAACCTTTTCATTAGGTGCAGAAGCTCCATTTTCGATATCAGCAACTGCAACATTTCTTTTGGCAGCTTGCTTCTTGTGAGATTTCAAAGAGCCTCTTAAGAATAAAGTAATTTCACCCTTTTGCATGGCACCCTTATTGAATTCAGTCAAGAAAATATAGACGCCAAGGAAGAAGATAACAAACGCAACAGTAATACCGAAGTTTCTCCATTTATGATCAAGGTAATAATCGAACGAAGCAGCAAGATAATCAGAACCTGCAACAACTTTTGAGCCTGGGTGAGAACCAGTTGTTGAACACACTTGTTCATCAGAAGGAATATTTGGATATGGAGGAACAAACTCTGAACATTTGAATTCACGACCACTAAATTCATTCGCCATTAAAGCCTCAAAGACATATGCGACTGGATTTATATAATTAATCCATCTCGACCATCCCAACATCTTAGGGGTTGGAATAACAAAACCGGTAAAGATAACCATAGCTAATAATAAGACTGTAGCAGGAGTCATGGCACCTGGCAACGAAGTTGAAACGGCACCAATAGATCTAAACAAATGGGACATGACCAAGGTACACATTATACACATCAACCAATAGAAGAAAAACCTTCCAGCATTACGTCTAAAATGCACCATGAAATAAAATGTGAAATTAAAGCACATTGACATCATTAATTTCGTGGGTAACTCAGTAATAATTCCCGCCAACGCATCAGCAGAAGGCCTATACAATGCATATTTCTTATGCTTCTCCACAATTGGTCTAGCTTCAAATAAAGCCATGATTTCCAAGATGGATGCAAACGCGTTGAACAAAACTGCAAAGAACATTGCAGCACCTCTATAGTAAAACGATCCTGTCACCGGCTGTAGATTATAAAACACCGATGACAAAATTAAACCCATAACAGCCTGACCAAAAATGGCGAATATTGTAATCGACGGATCACCCTTGGTTCTCAATATATTTCTGCCCATAATATACCTTGTTTGCATAAAGAACGAAACAGTATAAGGCGACTTTGGAGAAATATGATTTGCCTGTCTTGCAACGTGAGCTTCATGGTATTCTTGGCCGATACTACGTTCTTCCGTGTGTTGGAAGTATTGTTCAATATTCTCTATCAACTGCTTGTATTGTGGAGAACCCCTCCAGTACGCTTCAAATTCTTGAGCAGTTTGAGGAACAATATCTTCGAACCCTGGTCTAGCAACTCTTTCAGCTGGATTAGTCAAAGAAGTTAAGAAATCAGCAGTGGTTTGTCTTTGAGGACAGTCCCAACCCATGTTGATAAAGAAATCCTTGGCCTCAGCAGCCTTACCGTAAAAGATTTGGTAACCCTCGTATAAAACGACCACATTATCAAACAAGTCGTAGGCATCTTGAGAACACTGGTAAATGGCAATCAAAGGAGTGGCATCCAAAATAGAAGCCGACGTCTTCAAAGCTCTAATAAACTCTAACGCGGTAGCCGAATCTAAACCTCTAGTGGCATTATCCCAACATTGGATGTTGGAACCACACAAGGAGACTTCTGCGATAGAAACTCTCTTACGTTCACCACCAGAAACACCTCTAACGTAGTCATTACCAACGTTGGTGTTTCTAGTATGCAGCAAACCATATGTGGCCATATATACCGAAGCCATGTGCCTGGCATATGTCTCTCTATCAATATTACCTCTATTTTGAGGAGTTCTCAATCTAGCAGCGAACTCTAATGTGTCTCCCACAGTCAAATGTGGGAAATGGGTATCGGTTTCAGCAGAGTACACCACATCACCTCTAAACTTGTCCTCAATGTCTTTAGGAGTCAAACCATCGTAGGAAATCTTGGACTCCTTGCCAATATGGAACCCGTAGGTATTGGCTGCGATGGTCTTCAACAACGTAGAACACCCCGAACCAGGTCTACCCAACACCACCGTAACCTCACCGGGCCTCATAATAGCGTCCATGTTCTTCAATATGTCAAAATAACGTGATGGGTCATCCTTCTGGATGCTTCTGTATCCCTCAACAGCCAACTTGTATAACGCATTAGTGACGGTGGGCTGATAGTCGGAATCTGCTGCAACCCCGTATGCCCTCAAATCACGGTATGCTATCCCTAACGACGATGGCTTATAGTAATCCGGATCTGAATCATGCAACTTTCTCAAATTCTTCACCCAAAACTTAGCATCGAAATTGTCGCTATTAGGATCCAAGCTCTCATCAACATCGTTGCCGTAGGGCGAAATTCCCGGAACTTGCGACATGTGCGACAAATACCGAATTAAGTCTTCGCTGCCCTGTGTTTTCCTCGTTTCGCTTCTGCTAATATTTGACATAGTTCTAGCTAGCTGTCTAATATCTTCATTGGTGGCATCATCAAACCCTTCATAATCGTGGATCTGCTGTGTCTCCGTAGTCCCGTTCTGAGGAGCAAACTCACGAACTGAGTTTGTATCCTCATATTTGGATTTATTATCAAGTGAATTGGATGTACTAGACATTTTTCACCAACAATTCTTATAAAAGCTACTTAATTAATTCAAAACCGTTGATAATTTTAAGGGCGATATTTTGCTATATATATATTTATTAAACAATAATATACATTACCTAAAAGAAATTTATATATGTACAAGATGACAAATTCTGAGTCTTTTTCTCCCTCGTTCCGCCGTATGTAGAGAAAATAGCATATTTACGATTTGTTTACAACGGGTTCGGATGAAGGATAGAACATTTTTTTCCGTGATCCGAAGAAGAATTCTTTACAAAAGGCGCCTTGTTATCAGTGCGGAACAATTAATTCCTTCGGGCGGATGTTAATTTTTTATATCCGCCTTCCGTGCGGAATTACTCCTGTATCCGATTATCTCCATCAGGCTTCTCCGAACCGATGAGCTAGGGAAAAGTTATTTAAATAGATCAGTGGCTTGACAAGATGCATGCCGGGCACAGAATACGGAGCCAATTCCGGATGGCCTAGATAGTGAAGATTCCGGATGCGAACATTCGAAGAATAGCATGGAAACTACTGAAATGTGTCGGTACAAGAGGGGAGAAGGGGGCGTAAGAGGTAAGAAAGTGGTGGCCATGAGCAATATGGTTGCGAGGACCCAGAGATGAAGTTAAAAAGGAAAAAAGAGTAGTAATTGAGTAATTGAGTAATTGAGCGTAAAGGGGGTGGGTATAGGAGCGTTGGAAGTTGAAGAGTAGTAATTGAGTGTAAAAGGGTGGAGAAGGAATAAATGTAGAGTTTCGCAATTTGAGGTAATTTTTGCAGAAAGTTAAGGAATTTGTAGTTTAATTTAGCTTGTGTTTGATGTAGGACGCATGAGTGTGGGTGCGGCGGCTCATTAAGAGAGATGTCAGGACGCCCATGGGCCTAGCTGCCAGGAACCTCCAGCAAACGAACGGAGAACTAGCAGGGTTCTGGGTCCCGGTCGTGTCCGCCTCATAAAGATAGTAACGTCCGTGAGACTGGTTGCGCGCGCATCAGCGCACTAGTTGTTTACATTCAGATCAACATTAGTCTTCGATTCTGTAGTAGTGCTACAACGGTCTTACACGATAACATGGACTCGATAACGTTGGATGAACTAGCGGACTTCATCCAGAAGTTGGTCCAATTGCCACGCGTGGTGGATGCGGACGAAGATTTGAATACGTTTTTGTCGAGCTACTCGAGCGACACGCTCTTTATCATCAAGTACGCCGGCACCTATAGCATAACCAGTGACCTCAACACGGTCGAATCGTTGGACAAAACCAATGGAATTATCATCCTCTTGAAGCTTACGGGGAAAATAGCTTCCACGGACAGCTTGAATGTGTTGAATATTCCAACGGTGCAGGTTTCCGACTCATCATCAAACGAATTGCTTGAGAACATAAGGTCCATCATAAACTTTGGGATATCGCCCTATTTTAGCTTGATAGCTAACCACGATAATGCCAAATTGGCCAACAACACCAAGAATAAATTCAATGAGTTGTCGTTATCATTGCAGCATTTACAGCAAAAAATCCAGGTTCCGAACTTGCTAATCTCGACCCATCCAAAAGTTTCACAATTGCTCAAGGAAGAAATCGAGGAGCATGATATCGTGAACGACACAGCATTCTTGAACGAATTGACGAACGTCGTCAACAACTGGGTCAAGCAGATTCAATCGATCACCAGTTTAAATCACGACCCGTTGGACGGGAGCTCCGTAACCGACGAAATTCAATTTTGGAAGTCCATGGAATTGGCTCTCCTATCAATGGACCAACAGATATCGTCTCCAGAGGTTAAGACATCCATTGAGCTTTTAAACAAAAGCAAGCGTTTCCACATCACACTCACATTTCAAAATAATATTGGACTTGGTGATAAATTGACTCAAACCAAACTATACAACTCTTTGCTAAAGGATTTGCCCATTGATGTGTTACTCTTGTCCACAAATGAAAAGTTCAATGTGCAAAATTTTGAAGATATAATAATCAACATTTTCGGGCACTTCAAGAAACTCAAGAACTTGAACCTGTTTCCGTTAGTTAGGGCCATCCAATTAGTTGAAGTTATTCTAGTTGACATTACAAATAAGTTATCTTCTATTTTAATGAATTATAATTTAATGTCGTTATCATTATCAGAATTTCTTAGCATGCATAATAATTTAATATTAAAAATCTTTGGTATTATTGATAACAATATTAAATTCATAATTAATTTGTTTAGAGAGCTATTACGGAAACGGCAAGAGAAATTTTTTATTATTAAAATTAATCAAGATCACTTCGATGACTTGAAAAATCGCATTAACACTTGGCATAGCTTCCGTTTAAAACATAATGACTTACTAGTAATGTCCAATACATTCCTAAAGGATTCGGCTAATATTTCCCATAAGCTAGTTAACGCGTACAATAACTACATTATTCCAAGCAACCTCTTGGATATGTCTTCTCAAAGCTTTAAAGTATGGAAGAATAGTGAGAACTTATACTTATCGATATACCAAGATTTGGAGGCCTTAATCGTATCCCAAATAAATAACTACTTTAGAAATTGTGATAACTTCAATGATTTCCTATCCACGTTTGGTAAATTTCATATTTCGAACGAAATGTCAAGTAATTTGTTGGATTTCATTAATGACGAATTCAAGATAAAAATATTATCGGTTGCAAATTTAGAGATTGAGAAACTTGTTAGTCTCAATCTTAATCAGGGTAAACGAATGGTGGACACATTGATGAATATTACCACTTCTGGGAAACATAATGACTCGATAGTAGCTAAGATCAAATGGAATATAGGTTTGACGAATAAGCTCAAAGCTTATTTGATAGTATTGCCAAACTTACTTGGTCCCAATTGGAATAAGTATTCAATTGGCAATGATATCTATTTGAAGACCACTAAATTGATCGAGAACTTGGATACGGACGAATTATATCATAATTGGTTAGATGAATTGATGAATACGAAACACAACTATTTACTGGGATCTATTTTGAAGATAATTCACAACCCAAATTTAGATATTATGGTAAATTTTGATTTTAAATTAATTGAGTTGTCTCAACAATTATCCCAACTAACTAATATGGGTTTTGTCATTCCTGTTAACTTGGTAATTCAGTATAAAAAGATAGATAAGTTGTATGCCTTCATTAATGGTCTCATTGAACATATTAGCATTTTGAAAAGAGTTTTGCAACACGATCTAGTTCATACTGATTTTGGCATGAAGTTTGGCTTCTTAATTGAAAACCAAAAAGCGAAAATATTGAATAGCTTAGGTCGAGTTATTAAAATCAGCTGGACTAATTTATCGCAAGCCTTTGATTTGCAAAATATATCTAATGAAACTAATAATAACTTGAGTGGTTCAGAAAACTTGATTGAAATTAAATCATTGAATGATTTAACTACATTCCAAGAGGAAATTTATAAACTTTATAACCAGACCAACACACTTGAAAAATTACATGATTATATTTACAATAAGGTATATTTTGATCTAAAGAAATGTGCATTCGAATCTAAAAGTATCGGAAATTTTATTAATTTAGTTCAATCAGAAATTGATAAGTTATCTTTAGATAATTTTAATGGAGTCGATCAATTATGCAATTTAATCAACGAAGATCTTTCAAGAATTTTGATTACTAAATGTGAAAATCACTTAAGTTTATTGAATGAAATTTTTTCCAAGGATAACGGAGAAAATAGCACATTAATTGACGATATCCACCATTCAATTTTATATCAAGATCAAGCATTTATAATATCTCCACCATTGTCACATACAAAGCGAGCATTGTATGAACATACAAACCAGGCATTATCAATTATAGAAAACCAGCCAGCGATTCAAATCGGTGAACGAAAGAAATTAAGACTTGTCTGCGCTGGCTCGAAGAATGAAAAGCTAAAGGCAAAAATTTTTGATATTCTCAACAATTATGATTCATTGGTTGAGCAAAGTAAAGCGTATTTTCAAAAGTGGGTTACATTGCAAAATTTATGGGAGATTAACTTAAATTCAGAAGATGATTTAACTAAATTACTCCCAAGAAGCTTGGATCTTAGCGATTGGCTAGAATTGATAAAGAAAATTCTTGAGTTACGGTTGATTTTTGACAATTCTGATAATCATGCTAGAATAGGTCATAAAATAGTTATCAATTTTGCGAAAGTTCAATCAAGGGTTAGTATGAAGTTTGATAATTTTCAGAACGAGTTAATTAAGAAGTTCGGCCTTATTTTCCAAGAAAGGACAATTAGTATTAATGATAATTTAATCAGGGCGAAGAATATACTTGAGAAAAAATTAGATTTTGAGGCAAACTTTGATAAGTTAATTACACATATTGAAAACTATTTACAGCTTAACAATAACCAAAAAGAATGGCAGAATGACTTATCAGTATTAAAAGGAAGCCAACATCTATTGTATAAGCAAAGGTTTAAGTTTCCTAAGAATTGGATATATGTTGAACAAATAGAAAATAATTTTTCCATAATCTCTGGTTTACTAGATCGAAAGCTGCAAAAAATTACGGACAATTTTGAGATTATTGCTTCAAAAATAAAATCAGAATCATCCAAGCATAATGATCTTATTAGTTCATTAGTTAAGAATTGGTCCGAAAAGAAACCTATTGCTGGAAATATTAACCCTTCTTTGGCTATTAATATTTTGAGTAATTTTGAGGAGTCATGTACTTCATTGAATGCAAAAAAACTTACTATTTTCAATGTCTCAAATTATTTAAGCATTAATGTAAATGATAGTGAAGAATTAGGAGGAATTCTGGATGAGATTAAGGATCTTAAGACAGTATGGTCGTCCATTAACACTTTATGGGAAGAGCTTACAAGAATTAATGAGATTAAATGGATCGAAGTACAACCAAGAAATTTGCATCGCCAGTTAGATGACTTGTTGAATAACCTGAGATCCATGCCTTCAAAAATCCGTCAGTATTCGGCCTTTGATGAGATTCAATCTTTGATAAAATCCTACCTCAAGAATTTTTCATTCATTAATGATTTGAAAACCGAATCCATGAAACCTCGTCACTGGGAGACTTTGATGATAAAGTTAGGGTTTGATGATTTAAATTATGAATCCTTAAAGACTAGTGATATTTGGAACTTTAATTTTTTGATTAATGAACAAACTATAAAGTCAATATTAAACCAAGCTAATAATGAGCAGACAATAGAGGATAATTTAAATCAGATTAAGAAAGAATGGTCCATTATCTCATTTGAAATGTTTAATTATAGCAATAAAACTCGCCTTGTCAAGAATTGGGATATCCTTTTCGATCAGTGTAATAATAACATTAATTCTTTATCAAGTATGAAAAACTCACCTTATTTTGCAAATTTTGAACAAGATATTATAGACTTAGAAGACAAATTAAACAAATTGTTTGTTTTGTTGGATACATGGATCGACGTTCAACGTCAATGGGTGTACTTGGATGGTGTCTTCAGTAACGACAACAGTGATATCAAAAGCATTTTATCAATTGAATTTTCCCGATTTAGCAATATTTCATTTCAATTTCTAAATACATTAAAACGAATTTATAAATTTCCTTTGGTCATTGATATTTTGTCTATATCAGATATTCAATTAACAATGGAAAAAGCTTTGGAGGCATTGATTAAGATTAGAAAGTCATTAACAGATTATCTCGAAAAACAAAGAGAATTGTTTCCACGATTCTACTTTATTGGGAATGAAGATTTATTGGAAATAATTGGAGGTTCTAGTGACATGACTAGAATCAATAAGCATTTTCAAAAAATGTTCTTTGGTATTTCTCACATTGATTATGATAAAGAATCTTGCTTGATTACAGCTTTTAATAGTGAGAAAAATGAAAAGGTTAAGTTAATGAACCCAATATCACTCATAAAGCTTCCTCGCATACACGAATGGTTGAAAGGATTTGAATTGGAAGTTAGAATGACTCTTTCTAAATTAATTAAAGATTCAATTATAGATTTCAGAAATCTTTTTCAAGAAGTGACTAGTTTAAATGTGCCTACTTTATTAGCACTAATAAATTCTTTGCCTGCTCAAGTTTCCACCGTCATCTGCCAAATAATCTTTACTGAATTTATTGAGAATGCATTGTCTGAGGGTAAATTGGCTGATATTTTAAAGAAATGCCGTGAACTAATCAAAGTTTTGACTCTGAGTATTTCATCAGATCTTCAAGTGCTTCAAAGGTTGAAAATCGAACACTTGATTATTGAGTTTATTCATTATAGAGATATTGTCGAATCTTTGGTAAATACTAAATCGAATTCAGAAGCCTTCTTCATCTGGAATATTCAACAGCAATTTTTCTACGATAAAAATTCTAACGATTTATTAGCAAGCTTGACAATCAAACAATCAAACTCTACATTCTTTTATGGGTTTGAATATCTAGGTATTCCCGATAAATTAGCATACACGCCATTGATTGATAAATGTTTCTTGACAATGTCCCAGGCACTAAGCCAGAAGCTTGGTGGATCTCCATTTGGACCTGCTGGTACCGGTAAAACGGAATCAATTAAAGCTCTTGGTAACAATTTAGGAAAAATGGTTATTGTATTTTGTTGTGATGAATCATTTGACTTTCAATCAATGGGTCGGATATTCTTAGGTCTCTGTAAAGTTGGATGTTGGGGTTGTTTTGATGAATTTAACAGATTAGATGAGAAAATATTAAGTGCTGTCTCTTCACAGATTGAAAACATTGAAATCGGTTTGAGCAATCCAAATGATTTAATTGAAATTTCAGGCAAGAAAATTAATATTGATAGTGAAGTTGGTATTTTCGTTACTATGAATCCTGGTTATGTTGGCAGATCTGAGCTACCAGAGAACTTGAAAAAGCTATTCAGGAATTTTTCAATGGAAAAACCTGATTTGGAAATCATAGTAGAGGTATTACTTACTTCTCAGAGCTTCATTTATTCAAAGGAATTGGCGTCTATTGTTGTACCATTTTTCTTAGATATAGCCAAATTGGCATCAAATCAATCGCATTATGATTTCGGGTTAAGGGCATTAAAAAATATGTTGGTTAGATGTGGTCTAATCAAGAGATCATTAGGATCAATTGAAAATGACAAGATCATAGAGAATAAATTAATTTTGCAAAGTATCAAAGAAACGATTACCCCAAAATTAATTAAACTGGATGAGTTAATTTTAACTGGTCTACAAGAGAAATACTTCCCCGATATAACCTATGAAACCAATGATTATAGCAAGTTTATAACTCAGCTTGAGAGATACGGCCAAGAAAATGGATTAGTTATTTCGGAACAATTTATTACGAAAGCATTACAGTTATATCAAATTCAAAGCAGTCATCATGGTATAATGCTCGTAGGTGAGTCAGGATCAGGGAAATCTGCAATTTGGAGGCTGGTATTGAAATCAATGTCTTCTGTCACAGACGAAGATAGTTTATCATATGTTATTGACTGTAAAGTTGTATCGAAAGAGAATATTTATGGATCATTAGATATGATAACTCGTGATTGGACTGATGGTTTATTTACCAGTATTTTGAGGAAGGTGAAGAGTAATTTAAGAGGTGAAATGTCTAAAATTATATGGGTTGTTTTCGATGGTGATATAGATCCAGAATGGGTAGAAAACCTTAATAGTGTTTTGGATGATAATAAGATATTAACATTACCCAATGGTGAACGACTCTCTTTGCCGCCGAATATGAGATTGCTATTCGAAGTAGATAGTTTAAGGTATACAACTCCTGCTACAGTAAGTCGTTGTGGAATGATTTGGTTTGACTCTGAATTAATTTCTACGAATGCCTTATTTAAGAACTTATTCTTCAAGTTATCTAAATCACCATTGAGGCTAACAGATGAATCATCAATTGAGGGTGATGATATAAGTTTCGTATATGATCAGTTAACTGGTCAGATTAATGAGATGATCGGCGATGAAAATGTCTTGGAAACAATAATAGAAGAATCGAAGAAATTGAATCATATCATGAATTTCACAATTTACAGGGCTTTGGAAACCTTTTTTACTTTACTAAAGTCCTCTTGCAGGCGCTATATTACCTACACATATTCAAATAAAGGGATACCTATAGATAATGCTTTCAAGTACATAAGTAAAGCTTTACTCTTATCATTAGTTTGGGCATTTGCAGGTGATTGTTCACTTTCGGAAAGAGAGGAATTCAGTAAAACCATATCTAACCTTGATTGCTTTTCTCATCTTCATGAGTTTGAAGTAGATGAAAATAAAAGCCATATTGATTACGATATTTCGTTACCTGAATGTGAATGGGAGAATTGGAATGGAAAAGTACAAAGTGTCGATCTCGAACCACAGCATGTAATGAATCCAAGTACTGTGATTCCAACGTTGGACACTATTAGACACGAGAATTTAATATATTCAATACTAAATGAACATAAATCATTATTATTATGTGGTCCCCCAGGTTCTGGTAAGACGATGACATTGTTAGAAGCTTTAAGGAAATCCCCAAATCTAGATGTTCTTTCACTTAATTTTTCGAAGGATCTGTCTCCTCAATCTTTAATGAAATCCCTCGAACAGCATTGCTACTACAAAAAGACTACTAGCGGTGCCGTTCTTACCCCGAAGATCCAAGGGAAATGGGTAGTTGTATTCTGTGATGAGATCAATTTACCTGGGTTCGATAAATATGGTTCTCAAAGGGTCATATCGTTGATTCGTCAAATGATTGAACATAAAGGGTTCTGGAATACTAAAGATCGACAATGGGTTACATTGTCAAATGTTCAATTTGTTGGTGCATGTAATTCCCCTAAAGATCCTGGCCGTAATAAGCTTTCGGATCGTTTCTTGCGCCATGTTTCCTTAATTATGGTTGATTATCCAGGAAGAAGCTCATTGTATCAAATTTATCAAACCTTCAATTTGGCTATCATGAAATGTGCCCCTAATATACGGGGGTATACCAAGATACTCACGGAAGCAATGATAGATATTTATTTGGCTACAAAGAACAAATTGACTTTTAATTTGCAAGATCATTATATCTATTCGCCTCGTGAGCTTACCCGTTGGAGTCGAGGTATTTTAGAGGCAATGAGATTACTGGATTATTCAAAACTACAAGATGTAATACGGCTATGGTATCATGAAGGAATGCGACTCTTCTATGATAGATTAGTTGGTGATTATGAAAGGAATTGGACTAAGGAATTGTTTAGTTCTACAGTAGTAAAATACTTTCCTAATGTTGATATTTCCACTGCTTTGAAAGAGCCAGTTCTTTATTCAGATTGGTTGACAGGGAATTACGAATCTGTAAACGAGAGAGAATTGCGTTCATTTCTTGAGGAGCGACTCCGAGTTTTCAGTGAAGAAGAAATTGAAGTTGATCTAGTGTTATATGAAGATTTATTAGACCACTCTTTGAGAATTGATAGAGTCTTGAAGCAGCCACAGGGTCATATGATTTTAGTTGGCCCATGCACTAGTGGTAAGACCACGCTCACTAAGTTCGTTGCATGGATAAATGGACTTAAAGTTGTTCAATTGAATGTCCATAGAAATTATGGTCTCTCGGAATTTGATTCAACCTTGCGGCAAATCCTTCTTAGGTGTGCTGCAGGAGAAAAGATTTGTTTCATCATAGACGAATCGAGTATTCTTGAAACATCATTTATAGAACGTATGAATACTTTGCTTGCCAATGCTGAAATTCCAGGATTGTTTGAAGATGATGATTTTAAGAATTTAATGAATCTATGCTCCGATCAAAGCCATGCTCAGAACTTACTTCTAGATTCAACAGAGGAATTATACGATTGGTTTACTAGACAAATATCGGAGAATTTACATGTTATATTCTGCCTTAGTGAATTGAAAAACAAAAATCGTCCTCAGGTGGTTTCGTCGCCCGCTTTATTCAATAGATGTGTTCTTAGTTGGATGGGTGATTGGAGCAATAGTTCATTATTTGACATAGTGTCCACATTAATCGACTCTGTCCCACTTGATATGTCTAGTTATAGTATTCCTGATTCGCTTGAGAAGTATGCCGTTGAAGACGTATCTGGTTTTAGAGATGTGATTATCGATACCCTTATTTACTTCCATAAGTTTGAGTTTGATTACAGTACAGCATTGAGTTTCAAAAATACTCCAAGCAAGATAATGGCATTTGTTAAGGAATTCATTAGAATATTTAATGAAAAAGAATTCGATTTGGAAGAAAACCAACGCCATATTACTACAGGACTTGATAAACTTAGAGAGACTGTATTGCAAGTGAATGATCTAAAACTTAAACTTTCGGAAAAGAAGGAATACTTGCTGATGAAAGACAAGGAAGCCAAGGCAATGTTAAATAAGATGCTTACAGACCAGAATGAGGCCGAACGGAAGCAAGAATTCTCTGTTGCTACACAAGCAGAGTTAGCAAAGCAAGAGGTCGAAATCGAGAGACGTAGAGAAAAAGTAACAAAGGACTTGGAATTAGCGGAGCCAGCTGTCTTAGAAGCTCAAAGAGGAGTTCAAAATATCAAGAAACAGCATCTCACTGAGATAAGGAGTATGTCAAATCCCCCTGCTGCTGTGAAGATGACTATGGAATCGGTGTGTATATTGATTGGATATGAAGTCTCTAGCTGGAGAGACGTCCAGCTTATTGTTCGTCGAGATGACTTCATTTCTAATATAGTCGCTTATGATAATGAGCTGCAATTAACTCCAGGTGTACGGAAATTTATGGAGGAAACTTATCTTTCTAGAAGTGACTATAATTTTGAATCTGTTAACAGAGCTAGTAAAGCATGTGGTCCATTGCTACAATGGATTCAAGCACAACTTGCGTATTCAACGATTTTAGAACGTATAGGTCCACTCAGAGAAGAAGTACATCTTTTGGAAACTCAAAGAAAGAAAACGAAAGCTCAGTTGATAGCTATTGATGAGATGATTCATGAATTGGAAGCAAGCATTGATGGATACAAAGATAACTACAGTTCATTAATCAGAGAAGCCGAGAATATTAAATCGGAAATGAAAGGTGTGGAAACGAAAGTAAGCAGAAGTATGAAATTGATCGATAATTTAACGAATGAGCGGGAAAGATGGAAATCAAATATTAAGAAATTCGGAAACCAAAGAGAACGGCTAATTGGAAATTCTATATTGTCAGCGGCGTTCTTAGTGTATTCTGGTGTCTATGATCAAAAGGGTCGCTTGCTTCTAATGAATAGGTGGAAAAATAGACTTACAAATGCCAACATTAATTTTGATGAGGGCATATCACTTGCTGGGTATTTAACGAAAGGTGACGAAATTTTGAAATGGGAAAATTGTGGGTTGCCAAATGATGATTTAAATATTGAGAATTTTACAATCATGAAGAGGGAAACAATACCAGTTATTATAGATCCTTCCTCAAAAATACCAGAGATTGTGTCGGAGTCTTCATCAAAGAAAGTGTGTGTGACTAGTTTCCTTAATGATGGATTTATCAAACAACTTGAGAATGAAGTAAGATTTGGTGGTACTCTATTAATTCAAGACGCGGAATATTATGATCCAATATTAGATTCGATTTTAAGACGTGAAGTGTATAGGAATGGTGGTAGAATGATGATAGGTCTTGGCAACCGAGAAATTGATTTTTCACCAGAGTTTAAATTAATCTTGCATACCAGAGATCAGTTGATTAATTTGTCTCCATTTGTTGCTTCCAGAACATCCATAGTTAACTTCACAGTGACAATTGGAAGTCTTGAGAATTTAATCCTCAATGCCACTTTACAGGCCAAACGTCCCGACATCGAATCGAAGAGAATCGAGCTGGTCAAATTACAAGGCGAATATATAGTACGCCTACATAATCTTGAAGAACAACTTTTAAATTCTTTGAGTGATACAACCGGCAATATCCTTGACAACGATATCATCGTTGAAACTTTGGAGACGTTGAAAGCAGAATCGATCGAGACAGACGTAAAAATCAACGAGTCTTTGAATGTTATGAGGGCGGTAGATGAAGTAAGAAATAAGTATCATGATGTTGCAAAACACTCTGGGGTTATATTTAGTATGTTCAAGCAATTGGGACATCAAAATAAGTTCTACCATTTTTCACTCGAATCATTCATCACAATGTTTGGCTATGTTTTGAAAACTAGTGCTGATGATTTTGATATCGGTACCTTTATCAAGGGATTGTACCAAGAGGCGTACGCGAGAATATCGCCCTCCCTAAGACATCTAGACAAGCATGTTTTGGCATTGGCGTTGTGCTTCAACTATTACACTCTCGAGATTGGTCAACAGTTTAGGAATGCATTTGCCATTGTCCTAAAATCAATAAGTAAAAGTGCATACACTGAATCTTTGGATGGCATTTTTGAGGCTGCATTTGTGAAGTATGAGAAGAGTCCAGTGACGGAGGCGATGATTGACCAGCTTTGCCATACTAATAGCGACAATGAGACACTTGCAATCTTGTCAGATATCATGAAGTCATTACTCGTGTCTGGTGGTTCCAAAAAGGATTCGTTCATGGATGCATTTAACAGATTAACATCATTCTTGTTTACGGGTCTTGGTTCGTATTCTTCCAAGTATGACTTGGACGACTGGATCAAACCTGGAATGGGCCAAGACGGGCCAATTATCTTAGCATCACTCGAAAGCTACGACGCAACGTTCAAGGTAGAACAGTTAGCGCAGCGGTCGAATAAGAAGTTGGTAGTAGTATCGATGGGGTCAAAAGAAGGAATTGAAATAGCAGACAAGGAAATCGAAGCGGCCTCTAAGCAGGGCCACTGGATTTTGGTCCAGAATGTTCAGATGTCCCCCAACTGGCTACACTATCTCGATAAAAAGTTGGACACGTTGTCGTACCATGATTCCTTCAAGATATACTTGAGTTGTAACGTATCGTCGAACATTCCAGCGGCATTGGTGAACAAATCGAAAGTACTTATATTTGAAAACCAACCGGGGTTGAAGAATATTGTGAACGAAGCATTTAACTCGATCCCGAAAGCCATATTGGAGAGTAACACCAGCGAGTACAGACATGTTTGCTTCTTATTAGCGTGGTTCCACGCGATCATACAGGAGAGATCAAGATATGCGCCTATATCGTTCGCCAAGCACTATGATATCAACGACTCCGACTTCACGGCGGGACTTCATGTGGTGGACAAGTTGTTGGCACCATTGAACCACGGCAGGTCCAATATTTCGCCGGAATCGATCCCATGGGAAGAATTGAGCTACCTAATCGGAGAGATTACCTACGGTGGACAGGTGGACAACCGGGACGATTTGAAGTACATCACCGAGCTCGCGGACCATATTTTCCTGGAGAAATCGTTTGAGGCCGACTTCAACTTGGTCGCGAATGGGTTGACCACGGCAGCAGGCATGGTGTTGACGGGCCCCGAAGGCATAACGACGGCGGTGTACCAAGCATGGATCACGTCTCTCCCAGACGCGGTGCCGTTGGCATGGATTGGGCTAGAAGAAGACGTCAGCATCTTGTTCCGGGAGCAAGAGGGACAGACAGTGGCCACACGGACACTCGAGATGCTCGACTAGGTAGAGTATATGTATAGGCAAAATATACGGGTATTACAAGTAGACAAACAACATATTATAATATTTTACATGCGGTTTTGCTAATTTTATTAAAGTTAAATACAAAATTAGAGAAACTAAGAGAACTTAATAAAAATAAAATAACACCAATTATTCAACATTCAAAAGACCCAGACGGATACATTTATTCGTCATCTTCTAAAGTTTGAGCGGCAATACGATCCAAATCTCTTTGACCGTTTTCAGAGATCTTTCTACCACCCTTTGGAGAGATTTCCAAAACACCGATCTTTTCTAACGATTGCAACACTCTTCTGTTGATAGAACCGGAGGCGTCGACGTGCTTGTGTGGTCTGAAACCTCTGTTGATGGCACCACCGTACATCTTGTTCAATTTACCGACACCGACTTGCTTTCTTAAGTAGATGTGTCTGGCAACGGAGGCAGCTCTCTTGTAGTACCAAGTTTCGGCTTCTTGTGGAGGCAATTCGTTACCGGCCGAGGTCTTGACAATGTCAACGTAACCTGGGACCTCTAACTTACCTTGACGTTGTAAAAATTGTGCGTAAGCGTTGATGAACTCTTGAGCTGGAACGTCTCTATAAATCATGTTAGTATATTGCGCAATGCATTAGGAGAGAACTGAGCCAACTGGGCCGATTGTTGAAAGGCGTAAAATGTTTGTGCAAAGATGTCCATATTGTGGTGCTCACATTGTGGATGTGACGCCCAAGTGGTATTCGTGGTGACAGATCTACCATCAACTCTTCATTCCACCATTATTGGTGCATTTGCGTTTCTACTCCCAATTCTTTATGTCCGATTTTCGACGTATTTTTCACTTTTTCAAAATCGCACTCTATGGACGTCCATACCAACGTCCGTTCGATTATTCCACCGTATCACCACATGTCACTTTGCTCACCTTCATTTCCCTTCGCTTCACTTCTTCACTTCTTCTTCCTTCATTTCCTCTTCATTTCCTCTTCACTTCTTTCTTCATTTCCTCTTCACTTCCTCCACCTCTCACTCTCCACCACATTCAAACACACTCTCACACTCATCATCCCATTTTCTCACTTCTCCTGGTATAATTTCTTATGATTATCTTACGTACCTAACGGAAACACCTGGCATATTGTCTATGGTTATATATTAAGTACAAGTATATATAATTCAACTAAAAAGTTTTTTTTTCACTATTATAATAACCCGTAGAGTACGCACTAAGAGAAAAATGGCCAAAAGTGAAATTTTGCGCAGAAAAAAAAAATGGCTTTGTGTCACCAATTACTTAGTGCCGAGGATTACCGAAATTCTGAAAATTACAGTGGCGGAAAAAGCAGTCACAAGAAGCGGAGCAGCGAAGAGGGGGGGGATGTATTTGAACTTTTCAACCATATAGTGAATGAATGGATTGATGAGTGAATGGATGGAAAGAGGAATTGGTTGGCTCCGAGAGAAGTCTGTAGATACCTGGGTGGTCCGACACGATGGACCTTGCGCGGGGGATCCGGGATGGGCTGTAGGATGGGTTGGTGTAGTCATTACACTGCATAGGACGGGTTACGCTGCTTAGAATGGGGTTGCAGATGGGGTTGCAGATGGGCTTGTAGATTGGCTTCTAGGACTGGCTCCAGAATGGATTTCTACGAGTCTTCGCTGGGTCCGCGACAGACTGGGACTCGACTACGTCTCGTCTCTGCGTTTCTACGTCTCCTACATCTCGTCTCTACGACTCGACTCGTCTAGACTCTTCTGTGAACGTATATCTTATATTACACTAAACACTTAGTGGCCGCTTAGACCTTGAAACCTCTCGATCTTCTTCTACCTCTGGCTCTTTCGAACTTTCTACCGGTGGACAAGATTCTTGGGGCCTTGTTCTTGTGTGGACCGAAACCAAAGTGTCTGACGGCTTCTCTGGAAGATCTTGGACCTCTGACAATCAAGGTGTTTTGACCCTTTGGAGCTCTCATGGCCAATTGGTCCAAGGTGATGGCTTCACCACCAGCCTTCAAGATGGTGGCCTTGGCACCGGCGGTGAATCTCAAGGCAGCGACGGTGGCCTTTGGGAATTGCAACAATCTGTTGTCGTCGGTGACGGTACCAACAACAACGATGGTCTTGTCAGCAGCACCCTTTTGCTTCAAGGCACGGGCGATTCTAGACACGGACACTGGAGGTCTGTTGATCTTGGACAAGAACAACGATCTCAAGATGACCTTGTTGAATGGTGCTTCGGTACGACCTGGATGTGTTAGTATAAGGATCTCGTTTCTGCTCAGAAGACGCACAAGAAACACCCCATTTATCCCGATAAATGTCCGTGCTCTGCACTCGCAGAATGGTTAGTCGTTCGCCGCTGTCCCCCGGCCTTACTTGTGGGCCTGTTGTCCCACCCGAGAGCCCGTCCTGGCGTTATCAGTGTCTCTACTGATGCAGGGCTGATGGCTCTCTTTTCTGGCTCGGTTCACGGCTTCGTCTGCCTCCACTCTCGCACTCTCCTCGCTCACGCTGCACGCAGTGACTGCGTTGCATCGCTCGAGGGGCGTAACTTGTCATCTTCTAATCCTCATATTTCGATAGTATACATACGAGCTAAGAAGGAGTACAACTTAACTAATAACTTCAAGTAGACATTGTCTGACTTTGGTGCTTCTCTGTGACCAGATCTGGCGTGTTGCTTGGAAGTGTGATCTCTACCCATCTTTAATTACTTGACCTGTGATGTAAAAAGACTTCTAAAAGAAACAGTTCTGTTAAAGTACCTTAACAATAAATTCTCACTGGCGATGGGGCTGGAAAATTCTGGTGAAAAAAAAATCCCCTTTGTGTAACTACAGATTTTCCAAAAAAAAAACTTTTCACTTTTGTCTCGTTTCGTTTCGCTTACAGTGGAAGACATCATATGATTTTTGAAGGGCCATAACCCTAGATATGGCATCCGTGCGTCTGGAGGTTATCAGTACCGGCAGTATCAGTAGACAGAAACACAAGAAACACGCCACCACGGTACAGATATATCAATTTACGGTACTATAAGGCTAGGGAACTATTCTGTCAGGACACAGCAACAGAATTGGAGTATTGGAAAATAGCACCACCTCACGGATAATAGACAAATAGCACACAGATAACACACAGATAGCGATGGCACAACTCACCCCGATAAGAGGGTTTACCAATACGCCGGTGTCGAGGGCGATATGCATAGTGGTGACGGTGTTGGCCGTGGCACTTTCGGTGTTCCAGGTGAAGTACTACGTGCGGTTGGGCATTGATCCGTATATCTTGGAGTACTCGCAGTACTGGCGGATCATCACGTACCAGATGTCGGTGGTGAACGAGTCGGACTACATGTTGAGCACGTTGCTCTGGTTCCAGTACAAGAACTTGGAGCGGTTCTACGGGTCGCGCAAGTACGCGTCGTTGGTGACGGTGTTTGGCATGTACAATGCGCTAGTGTGCTTCATTGTGATGAGCTTGGGGCAGCTAGGAATCAATTTTGCCGTCTACTTGGTGGCGGTGGTAACGGGCGGCGATGCGTCGGGCGGATTGGCCTACCACACCACCATCTTCAACCAGGTGACCCCGGGGCCCTTGGGGATCCTCTCGTCGTTGTACATCTGCTACGGCACGTACATCCCCACGTCGTACCGGTTCAAGATCTTGTTGTCCAAGCCGACGGTGTCGGAGGACGACGCAGCCCCAGCGAATAATTCCAGCAAGGAGCTTGTTCTCACCAACCACTTCATGATACACATAATCTACACGTTGGTCCTATTAAACAACGGGGTCGCGTCGATAATCCCCTGCTTGGTGGGACTCATCGTAGGGAAGTTGCATGTACACGATTTGCTTCCGGGGGCCAACAGATGGCTTTTGCCGTGGACGATGTTCCAGCTTGTCACCAGTCCACGCAAGTTCGTGACTAGCACGCTTGCATCTATCCGGAACTCGTTCAGCGGTGGATACCAGTCGATGGGCAGCAACGCGGAGCTGGTGGCAGAGGAGGATGCAGAAGAGGTCTTGGACGAGGGCAGAAGTAACAACAATGCCAACGAAATCAGAGCCGAAACCCCGGTGCGGCCTTTGGGGAGCCAGTTCTTGGATACATTCAGAACGTAGGATCTACTGTCTAGGTTATATACAACTCAATGCATTACTATTTATCGATATATATTACAAGCAACTATTATTTTCACACCTTCAAGTTCTTGGTGCCTTCTTCTGCACTTCTCAAGTTCTTTCTTCTCTCGACATCCCAGTTGTACAACCTGGCGGTGTTCACTTCCATGGTGGTAATGTTTTCCTTCAAGAACTCAAGGTCCTCCTTAACAAGCTCTAATTGCTTCTTGTTGCTCTTCAATCTATCGTTCAACAAACTGATCGCTTCGTCGAGTGGGTACTCCAACATCACCTCTGCTCCCAACCACAAGTAAACCGACTCCAAGTTCGATGCGTCTATGGTGGCCCTGGTGTACAACGTGTCATTTAATTCGTAATTTGTCTCAATTATCTTGCTCTCATCGTCGTCCTCGTTGGACCTAGTCTCTTTGATGTGGTTAATTATGTCCAAGTTTTTTTCAATGTCCGGTATTTTTATATTCAAATCCCCCAATTGCTGTTTCTTGGACACTTCCATGTATTTGTACTGTTGTAAACGGTCCTGGAAAGATGAAATGACCCCATCGAACTCCTTTTCGGGGTCCTTGACGTAGTTTTCTACTTTATCTATAAATGGAGCTTCGGGAATCCCACGAGGATTGGTTTTGGTTGGTCTGGTTTCGTTAGTAAATTTATTCGAACAATCACTGTCGATGTATTTCGACTCTGGTTTCACTCTTACATACTTAAGGATATCAGTCATCCTATGATTTTGCTTTATTCTACGAAGTAATGGTTAAAATATATAGTTGAGAGAGCCTTAGATCAACCTTGTGTCAGAACAAATAGTTTGTCGTGTATGTCGCGCTTTCCAAATGTCGTATGCTACTAGCCATCTTTTTTGCAATCTACAAGTACTTGCGTTTAAATCAACTTATATCATTCCATATCAAATCATATATATAGGTGGGTACATACCGGAGGGCTTAAGCTGAGTTTTGCTTCTTTCTGACATCGTATACGTTTAAAACAGCTTCGGCAGCCTTAACACCAGAAAGAGCCATGGCACCGAAAGTTGGACCCATTCTGTTTGAACCGTCGACTTCGGCCAATTCCATACCAGTCACAACCAAACCAGGGGTGACTTCTCTGGTACCCTTGACAATGGCATCTTCGGCACTGTTCATGTCCAAACCTCTCATGTGGCCCAATTCAATGCAGCCCAACTTGTCTAAACGTTTGGCACTACCGGCACCAAATGGACCGTCATGACCAGAGGCAGACAAAATAACGTTTGCATTGATTGTGTTAGGGTCCATACATGATTGGGTGTCATGGTTAAGGGAGACAAGAGTCCAGTTGGTGACAACACCACAGATTCTCAAGTTGCCGGTTGATTCGTCACGACGAGTGATCAAGTCTTCGACGGCAGTGGCATTGAATAACTTGACGTTTGGGAACAGGAGAACCTTGGACAACAAGGTAGACATGAAGAAGGCGGCGTGCTTCACAACAACGTAGTCACCTTCATCTTCGTATTCAAGATCCAATTCGTCCAAGAAGAGGTGGGCAGGCTTACGCAAAACCATGGCAGAGAACAATTGTCCACCTAACCAACATCCACCACCTGGACTGACACCAGCTTCGATGATTGCTATCTTAAGTTCTGGACGGTTCTTGGCCAAAACGTATGCGGCAGATAAACCGGCAGATCCAGCCCCGATAATAACAATGTCTGATTCAGCATACTTGTCCAAGTCAGCGAAGTATCTACTGGTCATAGCACGAGAGACAGTAGACTCTCTGATTGGGGTAAACTTGAAGTTTTCCCAATCGGCAAACTTTACATCTTCATTTGCTGCATCTGATGATAACTTAACCACCTTATCGTTTGTAACCTTAGGAGAGAAATTGTGTCTAACTGAGGTTTGAGTTTCGATCATAGTTGGAGGAGCCATTTTTGTAATATAATTATTTGAATACTTTATGATCTGTTACTGATTCAATTGCTAGAATATCGTTTGATTTATATAGTTTTCTGATTTCATATAGCCGGATTACTATTGCTCGAACCATTCTGCCTCTTAAGAGTTTATTTTACTCCAAATCAGCATAAAACAAGAATAGGCACACCTTCAACATTCAGGAACATCCCTGTATCTACATAAACCGTTTAAATTCTGTCTAATATCTCAATCGATAGTCGCATAATCGCATTAACGGTATTTTGGTTGCTGCAAAATTATCGCACTACGGTGTTCTTTAAATGCATAAAGGAGATTATGACATTAAAATGACAAAATCTCGGAGTCACAATATAAATTACAATATGAACTACTTCAATATTCTATTATAACGGAATCTGGTAATATACATGATCTATTTTGACTTCTCGTTAAACCCTTTGAAATATCTTTCTCTAAAGTTTTTGATATGATTAATTTTCAAACCATTTATGGTTTCGCCTTTATAATCATCATCTCTTCTGACATAAACTAGCAATCTCCTAGACCACTTGTTAAACTCTTGCTCGAGATTGTAGATCAACTGCAAATTTTCATGTTGGGGAATTTGGTTGACTTCGAAATCATCGTTTGCAGTAGGCATCCAAAATGCCAATCTGCCGTCAACTGGCAATCTATTCGCAGCGAAATCCAAGAGATCCGCTAACAAATTCGATAATTCGTATGGCTTTTTGGGCTGAATGAAGTCTTTCCGTAAATGAGCCTTTTCTCCGTCGATCACTACATTCTCTCTGCCAGCAGCCTTTTCGGGGTCTTTGGCTCCACAAACCTTCAAACCTTCTCTCACACCATACGGAGGGTCACACACAATTGAGTCGATCTTTAAGTCGGAGCGGAACGCATTGTTGGTGAAATCCATCGTCAATATATCTAGGAAATTGAGACTGGTTCCGTACTGTTTAAAATTCGCCTTAATGTTGCACTTGTCATTTTTACCTCTCAATATACGAACGTCGATATCAGACCCGATTGGCAATCCGCCAAAATTAGCTGCTGCTACCAAGAAGGAGCCCGTTCCGGTGAATGGATCGTAGGTTATTTTACCGGGACCAACCTGGGCAATATTGCAACTCACTAATGAGAGCTCTGCATCGAACGATGTTGTTCCAATATACTTCCGGCGCCTTAAATCGTATTTATCGAGAATATTCTCGGTTCTTGCGCTTAACTGAATCTGTCTACCAAACCACATATTTATTGGGGCAGTTGCCTTTTCGGTACCACATACATGGTATTCCTCTAACACCGTGAATATTTCATCGGGGTTCTTCATCCTGATTGGGCCTTTAAATGCCAAATATGCAAATGATTCGATGGTTTCAAACTTTTCTTTACTGCTTCGTTTGCCCATGTATCCAATGAAATCAAATTTGAACGATACTTCTTTGTATTCCTCGAATTTATCAGCAGAATTCTGCTTGACGTTCTCATGCAATTCCTCCAAGTTCTTCCCCTGACCCCAAAGCTCGTAGATACCTCTCCCCAATATTGATCTTTCCATTATTTTCTTTGCCTGATCATCGTTCTCTAACTTCACGATCAAGAATGGGTTTTTCTCATCGTGATGAGATAAGTCGATGGAAATGCCATGGTACGCTGCCAAAGATTCCAACTCAGCCCTTCTGAAGTTAGGATACGCTTGAGCGAAATATATCAAGTACTCCTTCATTTCTTTGCTACCTTTACTGTCGATCGAAGGACAAGATGCTTGGTTCATCTCAATATTGAAAAAATTAATGCGGCTCATTTTACGGCTCGTTAATTACTGCAAATTTCCTACGATTTCCATTACAGCATCGATACGCCTACGACAGCTGAAATATATATCTCGTACTTAATCGGTTAACTCTTCGATTGTTCTACTTTGTTACTTTTATTCATGTAGAAAATTATTGAAAGATGTTCAAGTTTTAGGAATTTTTGTACAAATGTGTTGGAAAATCTGCAAATTGTAATAATAACACAATTCTAAATAATTTGCAGAAAACGATAATCAATCAATGAACAAACGAATAACTGTAACTAGACAGATGTTCCTAGTCATAGGCCGTACAACGTAGCATAAAAACGTGTCCTACAGATGACTTTGCACCCATCTAATGCAGTCAACTTCAATACTAAACTTCCTACATAAAAAAAAAAACTTATCAGGTTTCTTAATTATAGACATTGACGTCTTTCCTGGTTACATATTGCCTTCTTATTGCTAGCAAATCCTGGCCCTTTGCTAGATCTAACACCTCTTAGACCCAGCTTATATAATTTGCTGGATGAATATTGGTAAGAACACACCCTCAAATTTTCGATAAATATCACCGATGGCGTTGACGAGAATACTCCTTATTTGATTCTTTAGACAAAGTTATTGATAATTCAAGATTTATAAACTAGTGAAGTAGTGAAAACTAAGGATAAAATATTCATACTCCAGAGGAATTCCAATTCGAAAAAATTGATTTGTATCTAACCACTACATAGATTTTTTGTTTAGTTTTATACAATTTCCATATTTCAATAAACTTAGTTTGTCTTGATACTAGTCCCGTATATTAGATAGGTCCAATAGTTAGTCATGTCGTCCTATGAAGAAGATGAAGCTCTTTTCGAAGATATTTAGTAAGTATTTTATTTAAACTATGAGGCTGTGAACTGTTGAGGATAATTGGTCTAGCCAAGCAATATTCAATGGATGTTCTTGGTGGACTTTTGGTATCTTAGCGACAGCTAAAGCCTGACAAAAAATGAAAATGAATTTATTCTAACGTTTTTAGCGGTGATGATGATAAATCGACCACAGTGAAGGAATCGAACGACGATAAGTCAGAAGAGAAGAAAGAATCTAAGGATGAAGCACCAGCCAAAGCTGATACTCCAGCTCAGGATGCAAATACAGAAACTGCGGCACCCGCAGCACCTGCTGAGAATCAAGAACAACAATATCAACAACTTGCTGCACCAGTACCACCACCTGTTCAACCGGACCAAGTTTCTGCTATCCCACCACCACCACCACAAGTTCCAGGCCAACCACCACAGATGCCGGACTTTCAGCAAATGCAGCAAATGCAACAACAATTTGCTGGTGGAGTCCCAATGCCACCTCAAGCACCCCCAGCACCTCAGCAATTACCTCCTTCCAATATGGGTAAGGACCACGGTAAAATGTTTATCGGTGGTCTCAATTGGGATACCACTGAGCAGGGATTGGTTGAATATTTCACCAAATATGGTGAGGTTATTGATCATACTATCATGAGAGATAATTCCACAGGTAAATCTCGTGGATTTGGGTTTTTGACTTTTAAGGATCCAAAGTCTGTTGATGAAGTTATCAAAACCGACCATATCTTGGATGGTAAGTTGATTGACCCTAAAAGAGCCATTGCCAGAGAAGAACAAGATAAGGTCGGTAAGATCTTCGTCGGTGGTATTGATCCAATGGTTAATGAAAAGGATTTTAACGATTTCTTTTCTCAATTCGGTAGTATTATTGATGCCCAGTTGATGATTGATAAGGACACTGGTAGATCAAGAGGTTTTGGTTTTATTACTTATGATTCGCCTGATGCTGTCGACAGGGTTACTGTCAATAAATATTTGAGTTTGAAGGGAAAATCGATGGAAGTTAAGAGAGCAGAACCAAGAGGCCAACATCAACAAAACCAAATGCAACAACAGCAACAACAGCAACAGCCATACAATTATGGTGCATATGGTGGTAATCAATACAATCAGATGCAGCAATACCAACAACCAGGTATGGCTTCTTATGGCCAGGGTATGAATGGTATGTCACCTGAAATGATGCAGGAATATTGGCAAAGAATGCAACAATGGTATATGTATCAACAACAGCAACAACAGGCTCAGGGTAATTCAGGTGATTATACTCAACAAGGTGAACAACCTGAACAACCATTGAATCCTCAACAACAGCCATCTACTGAATCTCAAGATAATCAAGAAGGTGGAAACGGTTCAGATAGTTCCGCTACACCTAACGGACCTCCAAGAAGAATGAACTTACCAAAAGGTCCTAGAAGAGCCCCCCCTTCAGGCCCATCTGGTAATTCTAGGGGCAGAGGTGGATACCAAAATAGAAATAGAGGTTACCATCCATACAGTAGAGGTGGTAGAAGATAAATCAACTGAAATTATTTATCCTCTTATCTGTTTCTGTTTAGTGGTTCTCTACTCTACTTGATTAATTTCAAATTGTTTGTTAGTAATAAAAATATATATTTACATAATTTAAAATGAAATGTTATTTAACAATTTGTCTATTCTGTACAGATTATTTACGTTTCTTAGTTGGACGGGCATTTTTAGCTTTCTTCTTATCCTTAGCTGCTCTAGCTTTTCTAATATCCTCAGTTGATTTAAGCTCTTGTCTTTGACCTGGCTGGTTGTAACCTTTAACTCTTAAACCAGAATCAACGGCCTTCTTAACCTTTTCCTTTTGCTTATGATAATCATCTCTAAATTTATCAGGCAATTTAGGAGCAGCAACCTTTTTATGCTTGAACCTTCTGTCGTTACTATTATTATTATTACTTTCAATAGAGCCGAGTTTGGCAGGTTTCAAGTTTCTTTGCTTTTTCCAATCATCAAATCTACCTGACCTATAAGTTGCTGGGATCTTCTGACCACTCTCACCAATAATGAATTTCTTATCAGTAGATTGCGAATTAACATAGTTACCCTTTTTCCTATCCCATTGCATAACTTGCTTGTTTGCCAGTAATTTTTCGTCATTATCGATATCAAATGTTGCACTAGCTGCATCATTCGCAAATGAAGATGATATCGACATTTGTTTATCTTGAATAACAGAAGCCGGCGCATAGTGTGAAAGGAAAAATTGTGGATCTCTAAAAGTTTTCTTTTTCTCATCCTTCTTCTTTTGAATTATATCATCAGCATCTTCAAATGTATTCTGCAATTCATTCTCATCAGCCTCAATAGAAGTAGTCGAATAACCTATTTCTCCTTCATTCTTCAAAATCTCATTTTCAATTCCATGAGTTAAGCCTGCTATTCTTTCTTTTTCTAATAATTCTCTTCTCTCCTTTGCTCTCCTTTGAATTGGTGCAATTTGTTTTCTTCTTCTATGCATGAATTCAACAAGACTATCTTCTTCTTTTTCATGGCCCTTCTTTCTGAACTCAAAAACAGTTTCTTTAGAATGTCTTTTGGTTAACTTTTCCAAAAATCTCTCTTTCTCTTTTTCTAAATTTGGCCCGAAGAGTAAATGCTGATCATCCCAGCACCCAGTTTCCACAAGTTCTTTAGATCTTTTTAAAGATTCTGGTGATGCGGATTGTCTAGTACGGTAATATAATTTCTCACCCTTTGCTGCAACTCCTTTAATAACACTTAATTCATAATGATTTTTCAATATATTTTCATATAATTCTTCAAATGTTTCTACATCAGTTCTTGGAACACACCCTAAAACTAATCTGTCCGTGTATGGTACCTTTGGCTCAATGTAACTTGAACCTTGTTTCTGCTTCAACATTTCACATTTTTGTTCATGCATTGAGGTTAACAAGATTTTCTTACCCAAAAATAATTCCAAGTCCAATAAATATGGAAGTTCTTTCTCGTTTACAATAGAGTAAGCCCAACCTTTATTACCAGCTCTTGCAGTTCTACCAACACGATGAATGAAAATTTTTGAAGAACCGGGAAGAGTATAGTTGACAACGTTTGCTAAAACTGGAATATCAATACCACGAGCTGCAACGTCTGTAACAACTAACAAACTTGTCAAACCAACACGGAATTGATATAATTGTTGTTTTCTGGCATGCTGGTCAAGGGTACCATAAATGTAGGAAACTAAGTATCCAGCATCTTTTAGTAAGGTAGTAATATATTCAACATGATGCTTCGTAGGAACGAAAACAATGGTCGAATGTTCTGAGGGTAAGACATTAGCTGGTGGTAATCTTTCTTTCTTAAATTTAAATCTTTTCTTTTTGTTATCTTTTCCATCATCCTCTGCCTCTGAATCGGTACCATTATTTCTAGTTTCCATATCCTTATACTTTTTCAATTCTTCTGGGGATGCTAATGGTAATTTGATAACTTCTTGTATAAGATATAATAAATTGGCTTCTCTTTCACTTTTTTTGGTTGTAATGAATGCCATCTGTAATTGGTCCGAAATTTTGGCTTCTGCATCTAATCTAACCAAAACTGGATTTGTTAACCCAGCTTTAGCAAAGTCAACTAACGACCTTGGAAGGGTAGCAGAAAACAATAACGATTGTCTAGATGAAGGTAATGCCGCTAATAATTCGTTTAATTGTTCTGCAAAACCCATCTCGAACAATCTATCGGCTTCATCAAACACGATGTATTCAATAGTCTTTAAATCTAATTGCATTTCAACCTTTAAATGCAAGAAACGACCTGGTGTTGCTACAATAATATCCGGATTCGTCATCATTGAAGAAAATTGTTCTTCCAATGAATCACCACCAATTAACACTATAGATCTTAAGTCTGTACCCCTACTAAATTCCTTGACTTGCTTGAAAGTTTGACTTGCTAATTCTCTTGAAGGGGATAAAATAATAGCACGAACACCAACTTTTGCACTGTGACTTTTCAACTTTTCAATTACTGGCAATGTGAAAGCTGCAGTCTTACCAGAACCTGTCCTGGCCATACCAACTACATCTCTGTTTTCCATGATCAAAGGGATAGTTTTTCTTTGAATTGGAGTTGGCTGTCTATAACCCTTCTTTGAAATATTGGTTAACAAAAACTTGGAGAATCCAAATGATGGGAATGAACCATTTTTAGCCTTTTTAGCCTGAGGATTATTCACAGCAAAATACGATGCCATGTCCTTCGATTCATCTTCGCCTTCATCATCTGACAACTCTAACGAAGGGAATGCTTGCTTAGTATTATCATTCAATTTCTTTCTTTTGTTTGGTTTATCTTTTGTATCCTCATCATCGCTTGAAAGTATTTGATCTTGGACTTCTTCATCTTCTGAATCCAGATGAGAGCTCGATTCTGGCTCTGAGTCAGACCCGGCCAATGCAAGGGAACCTGCTATATCATAGTCTTCTTCGTCTGACATTATTGGCTTATTAAATTGTAGATATGTTTAACAAGTATAATCGTAGATAATTTTCATCTCATCACTTTAAAAAAAATATTCGCGATGCTCATAATCGCTAATTCAGCTAACAAGCCTAAGAGGCATGTGTATTTTCAGGAACTGATAAGTAGATATCATATATAATCTTACATTTCTTATCCGGTTAGACTAAGGCATATCATACACCTTTTTTTATGTTATTAAATTGTTAGCTTTGTATAATTCATTCCTCTATTATTCTACAAAGTAATGATATTAGATACCTAGTTAGATACCTAGTTGAATATTAGGCGTTTACCAGTGTGAATTCCTATGTAGTTAAAACTAGCTAATCTATAGCGGGCAGACACGGACACTGAATTATGAATCATGAAAAATGTACAGAGAATGAGGTTCAAAACGCATAATGGACCATGGAATTATAGGTTACTCATGCCATCAACATTAAAAAGTTGTTACAATGAGATGTATTCTCCTCTAGCAATCTATGTCAAAATGTTTTCAAACTCGTCCATATTCTCTAATTCATCCTGCTGAGCTACCCTTTTCAATACTTCCTTCTTGGACGACTCCTGTATGTATCCATCTAGAAGCAATTCGTCAAGTATATGGTATGCCTTATCAAACCCAAAGATGATGTCTAATTCACAGACATTTCCGTATATTTTGTCCATCTGTTCGACAAATCTATGTATGATTTCCAATGACATTAATTCATTATCACCCAGTTCAATTCCAACTATGAAAAATAATGAGGCATAACGACGATACACAATCTTCATATCCTTGTATTCCAATACATTGCACATCTTGGCCCTTCTTGAGAGGATCAATGTCGTCAACTCTCTAGTAATTTTAGATTTTTCTTTCTGAGAAATTGTTTGATACCATTTTGACAATCTCACTTTCCCTTGTCTGGATAATAATAACAAAAACTGTGCAGCCATGACTTGACTATGTATATGTATATATGATGATTGTGTTTAGGTGTATATAAATAAGAACAGGCTATCGTGTTTATATGAAATTGAATATTTTTGTTGATAGAAAGGGCGCATCATGTGAGCTCTATATAAAATAGCTTACTAAAACGACCTGGTTTGCAAAATATGTTGAACTATGTAAATTGGCAGAATAAGAACACAGTTGGGACAAAGGAAAGTATTATCCGAAGCTGAGTATATTTTGTATGGACAATAGTCTTATTTATTGAATAAGAGAGGCTGAAATGTGAAGAATTGCATGTTGTGGTTGTTATATATTAAATGCTAAAATTATTCTAATGACGATATAGTGGACTTTAGGAAATCTAAATGCTCGTTCAATTCTGTACATAATTCACCCCTATCAACATCCTTGTAAAGATTGACTTGTATATTCAATTCACAAAGCAAGAATTTCATATTCGACCACTGAACGGTTTCGAAATCATAGCCTGTACGTTTCTTCATACCCGATCCGTATAGTCTTATTCTTTCACCTTTGCTATTAAAGATCTTACCTGAAGTCTTTAATTCCCAGGGATTTAGTTTGGGGAAGTTTGCATGAACGAAAAGGATCCGAGGACCGTCTTTTAGTAAGGGATCCTTAGATATCAATGCTTCTTGCTCTTCGTGTGATTTATGTTGGATCACCTTTCTTTGTATAGAAGCTGCATAATCTTCAGTGGGATCGTACTGGCCCATTCCAGTACCCTGAAATTCATTATTAGCGTCGAAATAGCCAAATGCGTTCAAAAACCTACCAACTTGGTAAAAGGGTTTGCCTAATGCTATGGTTGCAGCCAAAAAGGTCTCCTTATCGCCTTCCCCATCAGATCCTTGTGAGAATAGAGGGTAATAATGCTTTGGACCGTACAAATTATAATATAATGCTAATAATAATATTTTTGAATGAGTCTTTTTAGAAATCATTAATTGACCAGATTCCGATGTTGGATCTGGAATGGCTCCTTTTCTATCATGCAAAGGAATTTGGTCGAAATCTAAATTCTTTGACTTCTCATTGGCCGTATAGTAAGTACCTAATATCTCATTATATTTTGGAAGTAGTTTTTTCTTACTTACGTCGATACCAGCAATTTTATAGTAATTTGGCGAAGTAGCCCTTTTCCAAAAATCTGGCCAAACTATTAATCCATTCGATTTAAAAGGTTCTTGGTGGAAAAGGCCATCCGGAGGATGAACAGGAGTATTATCACTATCTAACAACAACACATTTTCAAAGCTCAGTAGTAACATAGCGAGCGCCTTGTACTGATATCCTTCAAATTTAAATTTAGAGGCAAATGATTCTTTCGTATTATCTTTGGAAACAAACGGAAGATAAATGCAACGTGCATTCAATGCAGGGAACACCCTAGCACATAGATCAGGTTCGTATTCATCCAAATTAGGTATCAACACTTCTATTGGCAATTCTGATCCGATAGCCCTCACAGATTTGATGGATAGTAAAGTCAACCAATTGAATTTCCCACCACCGACATAAACAATGCCATCACCTGAATATAGACCCTCTGGAGCCTTATCCGGTAAATTATCTACCACGTACTTGTGGGAATCTGTCATCGATTTTAGTTGATCTTCATTCAATTGTAGAAACTTCGATAAATACCCTTCATCAAATACAAGACCATTTTCTTCTATAGAATCATATCTTGCGTGATAAATCCGCTTATCAGACGAATATTTATTAAGTTCTCGAGCCCTAGGCTTTCCTTTAAATAAAACTTCAAAGACTGAATCGAAAAATTCGTGTCCAGTTTGTAACAATTTACCGGTCGGATCAAACTTCTTGTGGGATTCATGTATTAATCGTATTTTGGTCGCGTCATCCATATGGTTTAATACCTTATTTGAAGTCGTTGTGATCATGTTATTGAATTCACTTTGCGAAGCAGCATCTGTTTTTGCAAATGGGACTGTTTTCTTTTTACCACTTGCTCTCAAACTTCGTAGCTTGGATAACACATCCGTAAAGACACCACTTATTTGGTCTGGGTCATATACACTAGATCCAGTAGTGTCAATGGCATTTGATAATGCTAGACTGTTAAACATCACGAACACCAATAAAAGTGTAATGGCGACCGCTGTTATCAACGACATTTTATGACGGCGACGGAATAGACGTACTTTAACCCACACATTGCTCTTGAAAATCATAATGCTTGTGCTATCACCTAATGAATGTACAAATGTATATCTTATGGAAGAGATTTGCGTTTACGTGGGGTTGTTCGCGTAGAGGCGATCGCTATTTTTTTTTTTTTCAGTTTTGACAATGACATAAAATTTTCATCCTATTTGGGCTACAAGATAGTTTAGGAGTTGATTTACAAGTCAATTAATGATGTGGGCGCTCTAGAAACACATCTTTTTGTTCTATCATTGTATTGTGTAAAAATGACTAGTAATGCAATGTGGAAGTGAAATTAGATATGGAGAAAAATTTCCTAGGTTACACTTCAATACCCAATAAATTAACAAAATGAGCGGTACAGCTGATGAATGTAAACAGGAAATCTTCATCCGGATTACAGCTACACTTCTTTTCAATTCTGGTTTTCAATGACTGCGGGCATTGCATGTAGGGTGCATGATAATAACCAATATCACGAAACCACCATATATCACGTTTGGCCAAAAACCACAGGACAGCTAGCGTGTGCACTGGGGCATCGCCCCACCGTTCGTAGAAAAAGCCACCGGTCTGATCTAAGTATTCGAAAAGCGCATCATATTCGGGGTTATTAAAAATAGATAAGTCTGCAATTTCAAAGTTGGACCAAAAGTGGCACAAATTGTAAGATTCAGAAACGTCATCATCAAGCACAAAGTCCATCATTTCGCCATAGCGGGAATCATTGTGCTGGGTGATGAACTTTTCGAAATGGCCCCAGAGCGACGGAATGGTTTTTTCGTACTCAAACATTGAGAGTACAAAGCTGTACTTCTTCTTGTTTGTCACCATGAACTTAAACACATCATAATCCAAGTCGCAATAGAATTTGACGCCCGGCTCCACTCTCCAGTAGTATTGATACTGTGCTACCAATGGATGTTTGTAAAAATACCCCAGATAATACCGGCACATATGTCTGTACGACTCACTATCGCCATACAAAACACGCTGCTCCTTGAGTTTTGTTCGCTGCTCCTGGGCATACGTCTGGTTAACCCAACTAGGGTATCCCCAATGCTCCGGTGGAATCTGGCCAAAGCTCAACTTACCCTGCGGTATGTACTGTGAGATCGAATACAAAAATCTTCCGTCAAACGGCTCATCGTTCAAGAATACCCAGTCATAATTATACTTCTCGTTAAACCGGTCTTGCATGCTCTGTATAGTTTCTAATAACTCATATACCTCGTTGTTCCGACAGAGCACCAAAAACGTCGCATTAGCTCGCTCGTACCCATCGTTCTTGCGCTTGTCTATCACAATTGTCTGCAATTTGTCTCGTTGTTGTTCTAACTGTTGAACAATGAACTCCCGTAAGCCCTCATCGACATTGCTATCCTCTTCGATCCTATTCCACAATAATTCATTAATGCCTGCCACCTCCACCACTGGAACCTCAACTGGCAGCTCATTCGACCGAATTCCGTGATCTCCTTGGTCTATCCAGCTACTCGAATAATAATAAAAAAAGGAAATAAGAGGTATTATTAATATAACCACATGATTAAACCGATTCCCATCTATGAAGGCCATTCTATAACTCCATAATATCTATTTCTGGTGTCTAGTTATCTTAACTATGGGATCATAGCCATTTCCATATTTTACCTTAGAATTGAAAAGTGCGGGTAACAACCGTACTGTTTTCTATTTTTTCCACCTTAAACAGTTTCTGATTCAAAATACATATATAACCACGTTTTATAAACTACGAATTATATTTGATTGTTAGGGACAGCAATTTGTTTATAGTTTGTATAATTAATTAAGAGATATACAAATATAGCATCCAATCTATTCAGAAGACAAAAAATCTAAATCTGTATTACTTTTAGATATATTTATTTACTAGGTACCACAACACCACTTGATTTTGACAGGCCTTATATAATTTTAAATAATTGGATAGGTAATTCGGAGATATATTATCTATAGTCATATACAGGTTGTTGATTGAAGTTTATATGTTTTCCATAACACAGAAGAAAGCAAATTATAGCCCAACATGGAACAGGTATTAATTAAATTCCAGGGCACAGACAGTGAAGAGAAATTTGATAGGGAACCAAACGGCACACGGAAACAAGGTGAAGCCTCTAGATATGGTTGCATGAAAGAGCACGGTGGACAGGCATACAATAGCATTGAGAAAACAGACGCGGAGTCGTCAGAAGGAGAGGGCAAGAATGGCCAGACATCGACGGGTACGCTGTCGGACATTCCACCCGTGGTTACTGGACGAAAGGCAGCTAGGTCGTTGAGACTATTTAGGGGTCACGGAGACCATAATATTGAGAGTTTAATAGACTTACCAGAGCCTGATAACGAGGAAACAGGTCCTTCATACGAGCAGAAATCCAGCAGCACTAATAGTAATGAAACCAGCGAGTTATCGAGCATGCGGGCTGTGCCTGAGATTAAGACGAAGGCAATTACTGCTAAATTCACGAAGGATGAAAATGACAAGCTTGTAGGGTTGGAACCGGTGTCCTCAGCAACCTATTTTCCCCATACACCGGCAGACCAAAAGATCGTTCAATATGCTTTAGTAGACACGGGTGATTCAGAAAGAAAAACCCAACATTTGACAGCTGATTTGGAGTTTGACCATTCCAACGAGGGAGATATCACCAAGGTTCAAAAACGTAAGACACCAGTGGAGGAGTTACAGGCGGATCAAACCGACAAGCTTATAGACAAGTTTGACAATATCAGACTTACAGGAAAACAGGATAAAAATAAGTCCGTGACATTTGATACCAATGATACCCAACTCACATCCACACCAAGCATTCTGGAAATAGACACCGACGAGAAACCGTACCTACGTAAAAAGAATAGTAATGAAGATGTGGGTATATGGAACAACGACATTATTGAAGATGAATTTCCGTTAGCAGTTGAATTAAGACCATTCAAGAACAAAGTTGGAGGACATACAGCCATATTCCGGTTTTCTCGAAAAGCCGTGTGCAAAGCCTTGATGAACCGGGAAAATTTATGGTATGAAGCTGTGGAGCTAAGGCACCCTGAATTATTGAGGTTTATGCCAAGATATATCGGAGTTTTAAACGTTCGATATTCAAGCATAATCACGGAAGATTCCTTCAGCCAAGGACCATCGAGAAAAAACAGTGTAGTTGAAGAAAACCTCAGTAACAGTAAGAAGAAGGACTACAGTTTTGGAGCGCCTCTAATTAACGAAGATGATGAATTACCGCCAGAAGTAGTTCTTGACGATAATAAGCATATAATCCCAGAACTATTGTGGAAGCAGTATTCGAATTCAGTACCATCTCCAAATGGCTCACTAATTCAGAAACAAATGAGCGGCAATTCGTTGGACGCTTCATCTTTGAAGAATTCCGTCTCGTCGTCTAATACATCATTATCGAATGTTATGGTGCCGGTATCACCTAGAAACAACGAAGTCGGGTCTACATCGGTTAACACGGATTTGCAGGTGCAAGTAATACAGGAAGTTTTTTCTGCTTCCCAAAAGAAGAAAAGAACAGACCAAGGCGATGAAATATTCACTATGGATGACGAGAGCCCTCTTCCAGATGTAGATACCAGTGACACCGTTGACGATGTGGAAACTCGGAATAGCGTTGAAGACCTGAGAACACCAACAATACCACACAGTTCATCTGTATCATCTTTTAGACACCAAGTTCCATTTTTGCGTAAGCATACGAGATTCGAACGATTCATCTTGCTAGAAGACTTAACTGCAGACATGCAGAAGCCATGTGTGCTCGACTTGAAGATGGGAACAAGACAGTATGGGGTAGAAGCCAACCCGGCCAAGCAAAGATCGCAGCGGAACAAGTGCTTGAACACCACCTCAAGAAGCCTAGGTGTCAGAATCTGCGGACTACAAGTCTGGAACTCGAAGGACGAGCGCTTTTTCATGAAAGATAAGTATTTCGGGAGAAAGGTCACCAGGGGCATGGACTTCTGCAAAGTGCTTTCGAAATTCTTGTACAACGGAATGCTGGTCCACTCCATCGTCAACAAAATCCCCAACTTGATCATGCAACTCCAGGAATTGTACGCGATCTTCAAGACTCTCAACGACTACAGAATGTACGGCTCGTCGATCCTATTGATGTACGACGGCCTCGAGAACAACGACGACATCAAGGTGAGAATAATTGACTTTGCTCAATCGGTCATAGCCGAAGACAGCCTTCCTCATTCAACCACTATCCCCCCGGCCAACACAGGCTTGCCGGACAAGGGGTATTTGCGGGGCTTGGAATCACTAATATCGTACTTCAAAACCATCTTCCGCGTGCTAACGGGCGCCGACTACACCGACTACTCTCTGTCCCGAGCTTTACTTGAATCTCGCAAGCTCGAGTTACAGGAAACCCCGAACCCGTGGTTAGACCTCTACGGCGAAGACGATGACCACTCCGCCCACCAAGTCCCCTGTGACTCCCCTGACTCTTTCGACTGCAAGTATCCCACCTACTCATACTCGGACGAAGAGGGCATATCCGAATAATGTATATATGTATATTAGTTACGACACTCCAATAGTTAACGACTCATGCAAAATCTTGTACTACGATATAATGTAGAGAAACTGAGCCTTTGATGACCCTAGAACCAGCAAATCCACGATACCATGCATCCCCGTGTCCTGGAGCCACAGTTTCTTTCAAGGACGAGCATAAGTTAATGAACACATCTATATAGTATATGGCCTTTCTTGAATATATTATGGTTATTATTCGTCGTTTGCAGCAACCCGTCTGTAATTGTAGGCCCCATATCCGTCAAAACGGATATATCTTCGTCCATATTCCATGGTCTATGGCTCATTATTCAACTACTCGTGTCTATGGTCCATCATCCAGCTGCTATGGCCTATGGTCCATTATTCGACGATTATGGCCCATTATTCAACTGCTAATTACATACATTTTCTGGGGTCAATAACACAATAATATACAAATCCGTGGCACAGTCCGGAGTCGCACCTGCACCTTTCTATCAACTTTGCATATGGCTCAGTGGCACCCTCCTTCTACAATTCTCTAGCCACGTTCAATTCATCCTAGCCACGTATCCCATGCTTGGCCACATTTCAGTGTATAGCTTGGCCACATCTCAGTGTATAGCTTGGCCGCACCCAATCTACTTGGCCCATCTTGGCTGCACCAACTACTACCGGGCCCATTCTTTGGCCCTGGCCTGGCCAAATCATCATACACCACCTTCCGACTCTTGCTTTACTTTTCTCATAATGTGCATATAGTATCCTCATCTGGTACCTGAGTAGCATACAATAAAAAATTATCGACAATACGGGCCTTTCGAGCCCCTATCCAGGCATAATTCTTTACCGCATTTAGTAGCGTCTTGTGTTTCGCTCAGCAACTTAGCCCTATACTTTTTCCCTATTTCGCTCCCTAAAATGACATCGGTGCCGACGGTCCAAAATATACCGAACCAGTCCCCTATTTACCCGCGCCTGGGGCCAAAATCTCAACTTCCGTCCCTAGCTGTGCACCTCTCAATTTGCGCCATTTTTTACTATTGGCCGCTAGCGGCTGTCATCCAAGGCTCATCTTCGGGTGACCATCGGCACAAAACTTTTTAATGCCTTCGCACTTGCCCTATCCAGTAATTCATCCCTGCACTTCAACAATACAAATGGTTAGCAAAGTGGCTGATCTACGGTGTTTGGGTGGAGTTCTAGCATACAAAGCAATCGGGCCGTTTGTGTGTCGGACTGCGTTGTAGGACCCATTAAACGGTAGTAAAATTGTATTGGTTGGAGTCTGGATGTTTGCGTGAAAATCCTGCTCAAAAGTAAAAATGCGTAATATTTTTATTAGCGATAGTATAAAGAGCCAGTTTCCCAGGTCAAAGTGGCGGATATTAAATTAACGAAAAAAAATTTTTCTAAACAGATAATTTAGTTAGTATAACTATAGTTGATTCCATACATTAATTGTATAAAGCGATCCTTCTAGATAAAAGAGTTCCTTTTTGAAGAAAGGTTTTTGATACAAAGGCCAAATAGGTTTTTAGGTGAAGCTGAAGCTGACGGGTAATATTGAATTTTGTTTTTTGAGAGAAGCAGAACAAAATTGAATTTATTGTATTTATAACGGCAGAACTAATAGAACTAGGTTGCTGGAATAGATATACATTAGTCGGAGGTATTTGATAGCGGCAACGATATTATTTGAAATTAATAATTTTTTTTTTTGATTTGTCTGATTCGTGAGTGAAGGTTATAATATGGGTTATTGAACAGTCAATAGTCAATATTGGGATCATAATTATTCACGCTAGAAACATCAAAGAAAACAAAAAAAAATACATATTCATTCATTGATTGTACGGAGAACAGAAATGTCGTTTCTCGGTCTTACTAAGAGGAAATCGGTGTCATCGACATCGTCCACGACGTCACCAAGCTCGAGCTTGAGTGCATCCTCGACGGTGAACACTAACGTCAATCACAAGAACACCTTCACGAAGTTTGACGAAAAGAAGGACTATGTCCGTCGTTGTCATATAAAGAAGCAGTGTACGAGCAACGGGTCGAAGCATCCATCGCCGATCTCGTTTTGTTTGGGCAAGAAATACTAATTGTCCATTTTTGAGAAATGCTATTCATCGGAATGCATTTCCATCTAATATTGTAAAATGGTTGTGGTTATTAAAAGGAAGTTAATTTATTTGGTTTTTTTATCGTATTATACTATGATAAATCGGAAAATATAATTATATTGTATATTACGTACTTAGTTTTGCATCTTTAAGTAGATTGTCAAAATATATGTCTTGTATTATACGTCTAGACACTAGGTGGACTAATACAGGTCAAGATACACGTTCAACAAGATATAGTTACCATGGGAGCATTTCAGGCAAACACACCGAGCACGTACAAAGAGTAGCACTTACATAGTGTACGAAGATTTGCTAATAAGCTTGAAATGGAAGAGTAGTAATTTGTCAGAATAATGATATGGAATCGATGGGCTCATGTGGAACGACGGTTTCAATCATTAAGTTGCTGATTTGTAGGTTTACGTAGAGAAAACGTAGAGAAAACGTAGAGAAAACGTAGGTTGTATGCTTATTAACGAAACTATAGTCGGTACCATCTAGAGACTCTACTAGGTCTCCAAATGAAACAGGCCTGAGCTGTAGTGAATGTCCGAGTATTTGTAGAGTCGTGGTTTCACGTATTAATTAACCGCAACTGAACTTATACTCAAGTCTATCTTCCAGGCTAGAGAGTACGACCACACTAGGGATATATCCATCCGGCATGAGCGCTCAATGTAATTGTCCTGGTATTAGCATAAAGAAACAAGCCAGAACTGTGTTTTCAAAATGGAATTCCAGACCCTTATAAACTATCAAAATTGTTAGTACTGGTATTTACACGGGCATACTGGTATATTCCGCACTATATCAACTGTTTTTGTTTATGTACATTGAGAACTTGTAAAACACGAACACGCCTATTGGACTTGGTCTATAGAATAAACGCAAGGATGTCAGATTCATCAGGGTACTTTGAAAAGCAAAGGGATATATTGATACAAGAGATTGGGCTGTCGATCGAGTCGGTCGTTTACAATTTAGATATCTTGAATAGATCATTGAATGGGTCCATTTCGGTTGGTAAAGAATTCGATAACGTAGGCCGCCTCTGGTCGCATTTTTACGACGGATTGAACCAGTTGAAGGAAAGGAACAACCAGTCCAACGAAGAGCAGCCGGACAGTGAAATTGGGAGCGACGCGGAGCTGAATGAAGAACAGCAGCCAGTGCTGGACGACGAAACGGCCAACCAAGAAGCCAATGACGCTGGCGAGGGGTCCAAGTAAGAATACCTGATGCGAGGAATAAAGGTATTATGAAATTTTGCTATGAAAAGCAAATATTCTCCAGAGGTAGCGGACATCCAAGTGGAGGTGCTTATTTGGTCCTGTTTATAATAGCATATACAAGGCACATCTGGGTTACATGCATTGAGTAGAGCTCAATTTATACTGGGGCACAGGTTCGGCAGAATAAAAGGCTAAATACACTGCAAAAGCTAGTCATACCGGTGTCACCTTGTTATATGATACCTAAAACTCAGAGTCGATATTGCATCCCGCCTGAATCACTAATATATAGTTCCCCCGTTCGTAGAGGTCGGTCGTGATACAATTGATTTCATCTGGGAATACCACACTATGTGTGGCACTTCCATATTAGTTCTCACCAATAGGGCACGAATTAGTACGAATTGCGAGGTCTCAATACACCCATTGGGGACTTACGTGGGCAAATAAGGACGAAACCGAATATTATCCCTAACCCCCCAAATAGTGCTAGGCGTATATATCTGTTCTAAGTGAATAAATGACCGTTATAATTTCCCAGATAATTTGTCCGAGATTGCAAAATGCCATTTATAAGTCGAGTCCCACCCTAGGCATTAATTCAAGTGTAGCATTATTCAACAAGATTAGTATAATGAAAGCCATTGTATATTATGGGAATAAAGATATCAAGTATCATGAAACATTCCCCGAACCTGAAATAAATCATGAGACGGAAGTTAAGATAAAAGTAGATTATTGTGGGATTTGTGGAACGGACTTACATGAGTATGCCAGTGGACCTTTCTTTTTCAAGGACGAAAGAAGTGAAATATCAAACCATAGCAAAATTCAATGCATGGGCCACGAAATATGTGGTGAAATTGTGGAATTGGGTGCAAAAGTCACTAGTTTGAAGGTTGGGGATAAGGTGGTAGTAGAACCCAATGGAACCTGTCTCGATAGATACAGGTTCCCCGGCACGCCCAATTTCAACAAGAAGAATTGCTGTGCTTGCCATGAAGGTCGGCGGAATGCGTGTGACTACATTGGTTTTCTTGGCCTAGGTTTCACGGATGGAGGGTTTGCTGATTATTGCATTGTTGGAGAAGAGCATGTAATTCCTTACCCCGAGTCTTACATTTCTGCTGAAGTTGCAGCCTTAACCGAACCATTGACAGTTGGATGGCATGCAGTTAGAACTTCGAATCTTGAACCAGGTCAACTGGCGTTAGTCTTGGGGGGTGGCCCCATTGGTTTGGCTACAGTTATTTCTTTGAAGGGTCATAAAGCTGGTAAGATAGTTGTTAGTGAACCGGCTAAAAGTAGACGTTTACTTGCAGAAAAGCTAGGCGCAGAGGCATTTGATCCGAATGAGTATGATGGAGTCGATGAGTCTGTCGAAGCTTTGAAAGCTTCCACGCCGGATGGCTATGGATTCCATTATAGTTATGACTGTTCTGGTGTCCCGGCCTCGTTTGAAACATCGGTTAAAGCCTTGAGAACGTTTGGTACCGCAACCAATATTGCAATCTGGCCCACCAAGCAGAATGTTCCATTTAGTCCGATGGATGTTACTTTGAAAATGAAAACGGTCACTGGTTCAATGTGCAACACAAGATTGGATTTCGAGCAAGTTATTGAAGCATATAAAAGAGGGCTAATCCAACCGGAAGAGGTCGCTATGCTCATCACTGGAATCGTGCATTTAGAAGACGGCATAGAAAAAGGGTTTAAGGAACTAATCAATAATAAGGAGAAACATATCAAAATATTGTTATCGCCGAAAGATGAATATAGAACCAAATCATAACTTAATGCGCTCAGCAAGTTTCTCTCTGAATATTGCTTTGTTTACAAATTTATTAATTACTTTATATATCTAGGTGAAATACAAAGGATGCAAGATTATTAGCTATTTTTTTAGGTAATCATGTAAAGATTCAACCTTGATTTTTTTAGAAAGCCCAACTCTAGCGGGAAGTCTTGCTCTGTTAGTTTTAGAGCAAATTTCAGAAAGGGTTGATTTTCTTTTTCTTTCTCTATTGGACTCGTATGCTGGGGTAATCGAAGGCATTAGATGCTGGTGTTCGTTATATTTTTTGCTTTCTTCATTAACTTCAAAAGGTTCCAACTCCTTTACTTCATCAGTGATAATCTTTTCGTTAACTTTATTGCATAAATTACTTAGATTAGATGGTAGCATAATAGAAGTACCCTTTATTGTCACCTGGGAATCTAAAGGGGGCAAAGATTGCAGAACATTTTCAATTTCATTCAGCTGCAAAATTTCCAACTCATCTGCCTGAGATTCGTCAATCGGTTCCGTTGCAATTTCCGTCATATCGTAATCATCCTTAGCAAAATCTTCCGCTTGTATATTAGCGTTGCTTACTTGGGATTCGGTGGTTATTTCTGTATTATCCTCTTCCACTGGTTTATCTTCTTCAATGGGCAATATACTGGTATTGAGAGTATGGTTTTCTTCTGGCATATAACTAGTTGAGCTTCTTGAGTCTCGAAGTGATTGTGAAGCCGCCAGTGAGGTGGATAGTAATTCTGGTTCATCTTCGCTATTATCAACTGATTCCTCGTACATTTCCACATTAGCCGCCGTGGCGGCTCTTCTATATCTAGGTACATTTTTTTCATTCATGAGCGGCAAAGACTTTGGCCTCTGCCTGTAATGGTCCTGAGTATCTAGAGTGACTGTGGATATTTGACTTTGTATATCATCAATTTCGCAATTATCGTTTATATCACTGGGAACCGGCCCAATTAACTCTTGCGTTTTATTATCCTTCTTTAATAGATTTATAGCATTCTCCTCTGGAATAGTGCTCTGGGATTGCGATGTCAAAATCAGATCCATATCCAATAAATCTACCTCCTTTCTCTTGTCGGTATCAGTAGTATTTACATCCACCTCTTGCAATGGCGTTCTATCCGATTGCTTAGAATTTTCTTTACTCCTGGCTATGATATCAAGAAAATCTTCATTCACCTTTGGGTTTTCCATCCCATATACATGTACCGTTTTAGACCTCTTTTTGGATCCGTTATTTTCAATGCCGAATATGTTCAGACCGTAAACAACGCTGCTTTTCATTGATCTTGGCCGGTGAAGCGTCTGGGTGTTTGTTGCATGAGGGTTTAGTTCCCATAAATTATCATCCACTTTCCCCATAGTTGTTCCAGGCAATTGAATACACTTATTACCAATTAGTGTGGTATAGCTCTAATCAAATGGAATACATAAATATAAATATGGGAACGCGCAATGAATTTATCAAATCGTTTTTTATTCTCTTTTAGAGTTGATCCAATTATTCATTCGTTATCTTATACGAGAGGTAAAGCTTTCTACGTTAGGACATTATCAGTCTGTGGTTGTCGTAACAAACCAATTATTCTTTATTTTGTGAGTTCTGAAGCTTGGACATTAGAATTTTGAAGAACCCAGAGATTACTCGCGTCATTGATCGATGAAAGTTATCGAATATTAAGTAGACGCTAGACAAAATACAGTGTCATTGAATCAGCCCTTACAGGGCAATTGTCTAGTGGAGCTTCAGCCTTTAGTTTACATCTTTGTCGACATCCATGGTTAACATCCATACACCTTCAACATCATGATCCTTTTACTCTAGTTGAGTGTTCGTGGGTTTATTTAGAGAGACCCGAAGATATGGTTATGCTAGCGTGCCTAACTGGAATATTTCAATGTGCATGTTTTGGTGGATGGTTAAGAATGCAAGAATTGCTCACACAAAAGAACATAATGTTCATGGCTTCAATGCCTCAGTGCAAGCTTGTCATCATTCCGGCCAGATTATCCATCGGACAGATTGAATGTGGCAATTGCTACATTTCGAAGTCTCTATGAAAAACGAATGCACGATATAAGCAGCTAGTACGAAAGGGCCGATACATGTTTTAATTCTTTTTTGATTTCGGTGATTTCATTTTTGGTGCAAAAAAACGGTCTCTTAGCCAACATTGTTGGATAGTATGACTTAGAAATCATTTATGTTGAATTTGTGAACTAAGCTCTTCCAGAAACTTCAAAAGGAGAATGACACTGGTCTAGCTTCAACTCTTTACTCGATTAGGCAGTCACATTAGTGGGATGCATTTACTGGAGATCGATTGAAGTTTATTCCGGTTGCAAGTAACATACTTAGTGGTGTGATTATCCGGGGACTACTCTGTTGATTGTTTAGGCTTTCCCACGAGGAATGATCCAATGTATTTTAACTAATACATGTTAAACTAGTTGGCAGATGAATCTTTTGGTATTTGCACCATGCTCAAGGTATATACTTACTAGGGGACTTCTAAATTCTAAATATCCGGTGGATTCATAGATTATGAGTAAGTGTTTATTATTTCATGGCACTCATGAGTATATGTTAATGATGACGAAAGAAAGAGAGAATGACTTTGGATCTTCTTTTCACGTAAGTTTTTAATTCAATCATTCAATCCAACGGAGAAGTTTACTAACAGAAAATTATATTAATTAATGTATTATATTAAAAGTAATGATTAGATTTTACATAATAGTACATTTGATACAACCACCCTTTGCTTCTTCCTTGGTTTCTTGAGGAATAGATTGCTTAACCCTTTGAGAAGCATCCTTGACCTTTTCAGTAGTCAGTTCATCTGCTGGTGTGGATTCTTTTTTGTCAGCATCTGAAGCATCGGAACCGCCAGTAGTACCAGCAGCACCGGCAGCACCAGCAGCACCGGCAGCACCAGCAGCACCAGCAGCACCAGCAGCACCAGCAGTACCAACAGCACCGGTTTCCGTGTTATTCGAGCCCTTTACAAATTTAACAGCAGCCTTTGCAAAAGATTCACCCTGGTTAAAGCAGATCTTCAATTCCAATTCGGACGCTTGTCTGGAACCATCAGCGCCGGCATAGATACCAGAAGCCCAAGGAGATCCTCCATGAATCTCATCCATATTGGTCATCAATTCAAAGGATTTTCCGTAGCCCGCTGGAATGTATGGCATACCATGGTGTGTCAAGTACGAAAGCGAGTTTCTGATCGTAGATTCTTGACCACCACCTGCGGTACCGGTGGAAATGAAAATACCGGCAGGCTTACCGTGTAAAGCACCTTCGGCCCATAAACCACCGGTGGTGCCCCAGAAGTCCATCCATTGCGCTGGCAGCGACCCAAATCTAGTAGGAATACCAAACAAAAATGCATCGTACTCTTTTAATGTCTCAGCAGTAGCGATAGGAAAGTCCAACTTAGGTTGGGCATGCAACTTCTTTAACACTTCTTCGTTTAACGTTTCTTTAATCTGGTAAATATCAACCGCAGAAGCCACGTTTGCAGATTCCACTCCCTTCTTGATCTCTTGCGCCGTCTTTGCAATATGCCCGTACGTGGAATAGTATATTATGGCAACCTTCATGTTTCCGTCTATCTAGTAATAAAAATAATGTCTATCAATATAGATGCAAAATGTGAAAAATTTTAATGAGAGATTTAAATCTTTTTTAAAAGAGTGAAAATTTCAAAAGATTTAATGCTTATACGACCGATTAGTTATTGGATGTTTAATTGCCCGTATAAATTAACGAAGTTCAGCCTCAATTATTAAATATTAATAAAAACTTCGTGGAAATATTTCATAATTCTTACTAAATGCCTGTGTTATTAGTTTCGCGATATTTCTGAAACTTTAGTAAAAATTACATAATTAGCAATCTAGAATTTCATATAAAACCTTGGAACCGTCCTTAGTTATCATATATTTAAGTAAATCAATTATCAACTAATTAGATATTTTATAAATAATTAAACAAAAATAAAAAATGGCTCCAAAAGTTGCAATTATCATATACTCCATGTACCACCACATCGCTACTATGGCCGAAACCGTAAAGAAGGGTGTAGAATCCGCTGGTGGACAAGTTGACATCTTCCAAGTTCCAGAAACGTTGAGTGACGAAGTTTTGGCCAAGATGCATGCTCCAGCTAAGCCAGACTACCCAATTGCTACCAATGACACATTAACCGGTTACGATGCCTTCTTATTCGGTATTCCAACAAGATACGGTAACTTCCCAGCCCAATTCAAGGCTTTCTGGGATGCCACCGGTGGTTTGTGGGCCCAAGGTGCTTTACACGGTAAGCCTGCCGGTATTTTCATTTCCACCGGTACCCCAGGTGGTGGTCAAGAATCTACCGCTATGAACACCTTATCTACATTGATTCACCACGGTATGATCTATGTTCCATTGGGATACAAGAACGCCTTCCCATACCTTAGTAACTTAGAGGAAGTCCACGGTTCTTCACCATGGGGTTCTGGTACCTTTGCCGGCGTCGATGGTTCTAGACAACCAACCAAGTTGGAATTGCAAATTGCTGAAATCCAAGGTAAGACCTTCTACGAAACCATTGCGAAATTTTAAGAATAAATGATAGTTTTATAGTATATTCAATTAATATTTTCATAATTAAAACATTTCCGAGCGCTTAATTTGTAGTTATATTGTTGTAAAAAGCATTGGACTAATCATGTTAGATGGTACGGTTTCCCATACAATACTAGAGTGAAGGAATACTAACACTTATAAGACAGATCAACTAAGAGGAGGTTGAATTTACAGGTATTCTCTTTACCCAATTGTTGCAAAACTCCGAACGTTACGGCTGGAAATCAAAATTTGAGCACCACTGTCACTGAGGATTCGTTATTCGATGATGGCAACAGCACAGATTCTACTACTCTAATAACTGAAGAAGAACATAAGAAATTTAGTGAGGTTGAAGATATTTTGCCGCCCTTGGAAATAAAACAAGAAGTCGATTATTCAAGGCAACTCGAGGTGGCTAATGCTGAGGGATATCGATGCTGCAAATGCAATGAAGTACTTCGCAAACTCTCGTTCCTAGCAATACATAATCGGAGTCATTCTTCTCAAGCACACTTCACTTGTCCAGAATGTCAAAGCATTTTCCATACATTAAATGAGTTATCGAACCACTGCCAAAAGCATTCAATGGAAGAAATCGAATGTCCAAAATGTTCGGAGACGTTTAAAGACTCCAGACTCTTCAAGATGCATATTGAGATACATATCATAGATATGGAGGGTGACCAGAAAGAAACTCAGGTTAGTCAAATTGAAAATGACATTGACCGAGCCATGTTATACGACGATATATTATTCCTTGCTGAAATGGCTAATTTGAAGTCAGCTGTATTTTCTAATATCGATCCAGAACTACTTGAATGCCAGTATTGTTCAATGCACTTTACAAGTCGCTTTCGCTTATCAATCCATAAATTATCCCACACCCAAGGTAAATATCTCGACCCTGATACTTCATTAGAATGTATCCCATACGTAAATTAAATGCATTATATATATTTGCTATTTAGAATTCTAGCATTCTCTATACATTTATTGAATATAATCTTTTCATGGAGAGAGACGCACCTTACTCCATTCCTTGCTTTCAACAGATTCTCGTCTAAAACTAATTCTATCATGTAATCTGCTCATACCCCCTTGCCAGAATTCAATTTCTAAAGGTACTATCCTTACACCTCCCCAATATTCAGGGCATGGAATATCCTGGTCTTCCAAGGTTTGAAACTTTTCCTCATAATGCTTCGTCATCTCATCCAATTGATCCCTACTCTTCAATATCAGAGATTGTGGAGAAGCCCACGCACCAATCTTAGAACCTCTTGGTCTAGTCTTGAAATATCTTTCTGATGTCTCCCGAGTAACCTTTTCCATGATCCCTTCCACTCTAACTTGTCTCTGGATTTGTGGCCAGAAAAATGTCAATGCAGCATATTTATTAGTTTCGTAATCCTGGGATTTCTTCGAATGATCCCAGTTAGAGTATATGATAAATCCATGACTGTCTAATTCTTTAAATAAAACCGTACGGGCTGAAACTCTACCCGACGGTAATCTAGCAGTGGAAAAAGTAGTAGATTCGGGAAGAAAGGATGTGTCCTTTGTTATTTTTCTGGCATCGTCAAACCATTGGTGGAATTGTTCGATTGGATCTGATTGAACTTCGTTCTCTTGCAAATGACCCTTTCCATATTGGTAAGTTTCAGGAGCAAAAATAATTGGGGTCTCAGTTCTCTTTTGGTCCGTCATTGATCTGAAAGAATTTACTTTAAAACGACTATTTATAGGTCTAGATCTAATGGGCTTTAATGCAAGTATTCTTTGTCTCAACATACAATATATACCTTATATATGAAGCAAAATAGTCCAACTACTTAATTATATGGTGATAATTAGATTCGACCGGCAGCAAATAATATCATTACTATACGAGAGTTACACAAAACAACACATTTGGGTGCTAAATTTCTTCATCACTGCTGCTTTCATCCAAATCGAATCCAAATGAAAAGCTCTTGGTAGTTACGTCCTTTTGGGGTATATCTGTATCGGGGTTTCCAGTAAGAGTTTCCCATATTTTACTTCTCTGAGTACTCTTTGTTTCCGAATTTTCCAATTTTGTGAGTTTTGCTAAGGCCAGGTCCAACTCCTGCTGCTTCCCGTTTAAGATTAATAATTGCTTGAACAATTCAAAGATTGGCATAGGAGGAAGTTTTGAGGACATTATTTCACCACAATCCTCTAATTGTAAATGACTTTCTAAGTCCAATGATTCACACTGTTCCTTATATTCTCTCATTTTGCGAATATCATCATTGTCTTGAGGTAACTTTTCCAAAAGCGAATCCACCGCATTCTTCACTTGAAGATGGCGGAAACCACTTACCTGAGCCGTTCTGTTTTTGAAGAAGTTGAGGGTATTACACAACTTGGGTAATGGAACGAAATTTTGAGTCAATGCAATTGAGTCATCTAAATTGATCACTGCATGCCACCAGCCTGAAGGAACATGCATGCATTCTCCAGGGAATGTTATACCTACCAAGCAAGAATCTATTTTAACAGCGTCGTTAAAGAAACCGGAGATGACCCATTCAGCAATTCCAACAGGAGATGTCACTTCACTTTCTTCATCGTCTGTACCTACACCCGGAGGAACAATTTCTGGAGGCAACATGACCCATAATTTACGACCTGTAATTGCGGTGTTCCATGCGGAAGTGTAATTTGGGTCCTTGTGGAATGTGGATCCTGATCTTTTGGGACCAATGATCAACCATGCGTGATCTGGACGACAGTTAATCAATTGATCTTGGAAAACGGTGAATAGATCATACTGGAATATGTGCGGCGGGTTGTACTCTTTCCTCAAAGTTTTCATAGCAATACTGCTACAATCAAATAGATATAACGGGCTTTCATCTTTATTACTGGCAAGATATTTCGAATACAATGACAAGGGCCATTGAACTGCTTCTTGTCTGAAAATCACATCTGGAAATCTCTCTACTAAACTCTTCAACCCCCAATTGGGCCATCTGTTTTGATCAGAATTAGTTAATATAAATGGCTTATCGTGAAATTTTTCATTGAATTCATCTAAGCTTAGAGAATCTTCAGGGATTCTTAATATTCTACCCTTTGGTAAATTTTGCAACTCGTTCTCCAGAAATTCTTTCGATTCTTTTATTCTATCACTGTGTTGTTGTTCCTCTTTGATTATTTTATGGAATAGCTTATCATAATCAACTTGTGAGCACTGATATGGACGATATAGCACATCAGAACATAATATATTCCCTGGTAATTGCAAATTTGCTTGATCTTCCTCATTTATATTAAGCAATGTACTCCTCCATGATCCCTTCCAATCTACCAAGCTTTCTGGGGTATCTGCAGTAGAGGTATCCGTAATCTTTTTAATGTACAATTTCTTCCATATTTCTTCGTCATATAAATATGCGTACATTATTCTAGATGTATGGGATAAGTTCTTCAACGAATCCACATCTTCGATGATGGAGAGTAAATGCATCATCAAGTCATCTGGGAACATGCAGAATTTTCCCATTTGAACATGTTTGGGTAAAAACTTTGCTGTATCATAGTCAGTGTCGGATGATATGTATGAATTTCCCTGTGGCTTGACATTTAATGGATGCCTACTGTTTATGGTAAACAAAGAAACATTACGTGATATCTGAGCTTTCGGCTTACTAACCCTTGTATCGAAGTCCGTCGTTGTCATTGCTCTGGAGATCCAGTTGTTATCAAAATAAATTTCGCTTGGTTGTGAAATTTTCCAGATGAGCTCGTTATGATTTTCCCAGCCTCTTTCCGCTACAAACCACAACTTGACAAGCCGTGAACGCACTATAATATTACACGAATAGATCTATTACTATGTAGTTAACTAGCAGTATATGTACAGGGGCTCATTGCGATGAATGATGAATTGAATTAACGGTCAGGTCCTGATTCGTTACAACTTCTTGGGATTCTTCAATTGTTTAGCATCAAACAAGAGTGGCTTCTCCCTCACGGGGATCCAGTCCTTCTTCTTCAATCTACGCTCGTATTCACTTTGATGTTTGCCTGGATAAAGAATCTTTTCGTCTATTGGGTCCAAGTTCGACTGTGGTGGTTCAACAACTTCCTGCGTCGCCTTCTTTCTCAACTTAAGAAACGACTTGATTTCTGCAAAGCAGTTCATGCACATGAAGTGTGATCTCTTGACATGCCCACATGCTGGACATCTCCCCAAATTATCCAAGTGCTTGATCTGCTTGTCCCCCGGAGCATACAACTTCTGACGAGTTCTACGATGCGAATGCTTCTTCTTGGGTGCTGCTCTCAATATCATCCCGTTATCTATCATGAATGGTGCTTCTCCGTTATTATTTTCCATTTGTTCTTGCAATTCTTGTAATCTTTTGTCATTGTGCATCGAATCGTTTCCATAGAATGGATTAGGAATCCTGATGGAAATAGATGGCAAACGGGGTAAAATTCCCATAAATCCCCCACTAGCCAATGGTACATTTGCGAGTCTGAATGCTAATGACATTTTTACCTAGAAACCCAAACGTTTTGTTGTAATTAGCAGATCTTTCACTTATTTCGGTGCTATATTCTTTGAAAGTGAAAAAAAATCACCGCACTAATAGCACAACACCACTTGTACGTTTGTGACCACTAGTGTCAATGAAAAAAAATTGGGTCGTGCACAAAACCGAGGTTCTACGCGTTCACAAATGAAAGATTCTGGATCTAATAAACAAGGTGGTCATAATATAGAATAAACATAGTTTCTCTAGGATATAATCGTTGTGAGAAAGGATAGAACAAGATGTCTCAAACTTATAATGAACCACACTTCGTACAACCCCAAAAATACGTGGGGTTTGATACTATTACTACACAAATTGAGAACAGATTGTTGAAAAGAGGATTTCAGTTTAACATCATGGCGGTTGGTAGATCAGGGTTAGGTAAAAGTACGTTGATTAACACATTATTTTCGTCACGCTTGACGGATAGTAATGGACGTAGGGATGTTTCCGAACCTATTGAAAAAACCACAGAAATCAAAGTCAGCTCGCATGTTTTGGTTGAAAACAATGTCAAGTTGAACATCAATGTTATTGACACGCCGGGCTTTGGAGACCAGATCAACAACGAGAGATGCTGGGAACCATTGGTGAAATATATCAAGGAACAACACTCGCAATACTTGAGAAAAGAGTTAACTGCACAAAGAGAAAGATACATTAGCGATTCGAGAGTTCACTGTATCTTGTACTTCATCCAGCCAGGCGGCAAGAAGTTGAAGCAATTGGACGTCCAGGTGTTGAGGAAGTTGACGGAAATTGCCAATGTGGTGCCAGTGATTGCCAAGTCCGACTCCTTAACCTTGGAAGAGAGAAGCGATTTCAAGAAAACGTTACAAAACGAGTTTATCAAATACAATTTCAACATATATCCATACGACAATGACGAGTTATACGACGACGAAAGACAGTTGAACGAGGATATCAAGTCGTTGATTCCATTTGCAATTGCGGGATCCGAGAAGGAAGTACAAGTCAACGGCGAAATTGTCAAGGGCAGAAGAACTAAATGGGGTTTAATCAACGTTGAGGACGTTTCGCAGTGTGAATTCGTATTCTTGAGAGATTTCTTAACGAGAACCCATTTGCAAGATTTAATTGAGACCACGTCGTTGATCCACTACGAGACATTTAGATCCAAGCAATTAATTGCCTTAAAAGAAAATGCTAACAACCCTAATAGACAATCAAACCCATTGCCTGTTCAGCAAGGCAACAACATTCCACAACCACCACCACAACATCATCAACCACAAAGTATGGTAGCACAACATTCAAATGAGAATATGTACCAACGTGCTTAAGTAGAGATAATACGTATTTAGAGTATAGCAGCGAATATTTATGAATGCTTTTAATGGCAGGCAGTAGGGTGATTTTATGCGTTAGTTGCTCACTAAAGCACTAAAGCTAGTTGCAATAAATCACTTTTTGTAAACATCTAAAATAGGAACATGTGATTTTTCAAAAAAAAAAAAAAAAAATACATAGATAAGGATGAATTTTGAAAAACCCCTTAAAGTTTTTTTTTTTGTACTCTGTCAATTGAGCCAGTAGAGTAGCCATGACAAACGCATATATCACCTTATTGACTAACGAAGCATACTTTGCGGGTGCATTGAATGTTGCACAAGTCTTGAACAATGACTTAAAGACGAAATATAAGCTTGTAATCTTGTTAGATACGACTCAAATTAGAGAGACGCTGGTCGAATATCTAAAAGAAGTATATGACGAAATTATTCCAATCGATGGTGAATTGTTATTGTCACCCATTGACAAATTGGTAACGCAATTGAATAGAATTGAGTTGGTGGTTACGTTTAGCAAGATCTTATTATGGAAACAAATACAGTATACCAAGTTGGTTTACCTCGACTGTGATGTCTTGCCGATGCAGGGAATCGATGAGTTATTTGACCGCGAGCTTGATGCTAACCAGGTGGTTGCCAGTCCAGATAGCGGATGGCCCGATATTTTCAACACGGGAGTGATGGTGTTGAAACCTAGTCTGATTGTCTACAACGAGTTGAAAGAGTTTGCTGAGGCAGAAGAAAATACTTTTGATGGGGCCGATCAGGGTCTCCTCAATGAGTTCTTTAACATTTCATCGCAAGGGCTAAATTGGATTAGATTACCATTTTTGTATAATGTGACCTTCTCACAGTCGTACCAGTATTTGCCAGCATACAACAGGTTTTTCAAGGACATCAAAATACTCCACTACATTGGTCAAATAAAGCCATGGCACTTTGGGGCTTTTGATCAATTCCATCAGTATTGGTGGGATTCGTTTAACAAGCATTACTCAACGGAAAAGCAGCAATATCTTTTGCACAGTACTCCCAGTTCCAAGGGTGAGGCGCACCTGTTGTCGTTTGAACCGGTTGTCAACAAGTGGGATGCCGATTCCGTCGAAAGCATCATCAATGAACCCACTGCACCAGCACAGTCAATTTTCCCCTGGGAAAAGCGTGGTGACAAAATCCAGCCCACCAGAGTCTTCACGTCATTTTCCGCGCCTGATTCCTCCATGCAGCCTCCCAGAAGACAGCTCGTCAGATCTAACAGACCTCTGGAAGGACCATCCAGGTCTGCCGATGTCAAGAAGCCCTACGAATTTAACGAGCACTTCGATCCCGAGAAGTCGCTCAACAAAGTATCCAAGTTACCGATCAAATTGCTTAATAAGAAGAGAGAAACGGAAACCCTGAAGAAACCATGAAAATGTGTCCTGTGGATATAGCACCCTATTTAGCATATATGCTCTAATTTAATAAGACCCTAGTTCTGTCTATAATCACATCGTAACGTAAACTAAGCGAAACATCTTTTACCGATATCTGCTTCTAGGCCCGTACCACAATTCTGTTTTGTCATGTTCATCAATTACCTTCTAAGACATTAGGCGTGGTGAAATACGGAAATATTGCGATTGCGTTCAGCCAAAATACTAAATCGAGTAATAGACTATTACGAGCTGTAGGTTCTGTTAGCGAAAAAAATATAATTTGCGAGCTTACGGCTACATTGATATTATTACAAAGAACAATATGAGACTTCGTTCGAAGTGTACATTGTTGGAAACAGAAAGAAGAATATTAATGAAGTAGACGAATGAATTGGTCATGTGATTTTCCAGAGCTCTGGATCGTAATTTTTCAAGTGGCCTTTTAGAGACAAAGGATTATAATGGAGTAAGAATACAGAATACGAACAAGAACAGGAACAAGATGACACCCAAATTACATTGTCTCGCTGATGTTTGCTTGATACCAGTAAGTATAGTGGCGTCGAGATAATTATGGCAGAGGTATATACTAACGGGGCAGATTGGTACGAATAGTGCGTCGGTTTCTAATGAAGTTACGATAATTACCAAATTAGCAAGAGAATCACACCTCGATTGCACTTTGCACAGTGCCGGGACCACGATTGCGGGTCCGTGGAACGAAGTGATGAACTTGATTGGGGAGATGCACGAAGTGTTGCACGGAAATGGTGTAGTAAGGATCCAGAGTGACATTCGGGTTGGCACCAGGGTGGACAAAAAGCAATCTCCTCAGGACAAGATCGACGTGGTGGAAACCAAGTTGAAGGGCGATAGCCAGGCGTGAATGTAGTACTAATGTATGTATTGACCGTAAAGTTTAATATATTAGAATATCCGCTGAATATATGTAAGAACTAAAGAATAGTAAAATCCCAAAAAGAATTATATTATACAAGAATGAAATGCACACCCCCACATCTAGTAGTAGGCACCCAGGTAATTGTCAATCGACTCAGACGAGGACTTGGAGTTGTAGCTATTATACATGTTGGGAGTGGTTGGGTTGTTGAAGAACGGCTGCACGTAATGGTTTTCGCTATCGATATGCAACAGCTGCTCGTTGGTGCGTTCGGTGATCTTGTTTTCCTTGATGCACTCTTGCACCGTTTCCTCGCTGACGCCAAAGCTGGTCGGGTTCGCCCAGAAGAGCATGCGGACGGTGTCGCGGCATTCCTTGTCCGTGAAGCTCTTGCCGGTGGCCTTGTTCAACTCTATGGCGATGAACTTCCACTTTTCGATCTCGGCCTCGTCGAGAAGCCTCTGCAAGAGCGACTTGTCTGTGTGGTCCCACGACGACAGGTTGTTGTTCCCCTGCTGGCCCACAATCACCTGGTAACGGTTCCGGGCCGCGAGATAACTGCCCACGCCCGATATCTCTGCGATTTCCACCCACGACTTGCCCTTCTTCTTCAAATGCACTATCAAGTCGTCCTGCTTCTTGGTGAACTTGGACTTGCGTCTCGCCCGCTTCTGCGTGAGCTGCACGTTGATCTCCGGCCTGGTGGCCGCTTTCGCCAACGGCGGAGCCGGCAACACCTGCTGGAGTCGCTCCACGAACCCCTTGTACACCACTGGCTGCTGTAACTGTTTTTGCGCCTGCACCACCATCCCCGGCGACGCCATGTACCCCGAAGCGTACATGCTCGTGCCCCCGACCATGGCCATCCCGCTTCCTCCCTGCGGAACCAACAAGTAGTTATTATTCCCCCGCGTATCAATGGCCCCCGTCTGCTGGCCCGGGTACACTATCGACTGGTTCACCCCGTACTGGCCGCTCTGGCCCATCTGCACAAACGGCTGCTGCACCACCATCGACGACTGGTAGAATCGCGGCTGCTCGTACTGGCTCTTGAGCTGCTGTTGCAACTGCTGTACTGGAGCCTGTCCCGCTTGTACTGCCGCTACCAGCAGGCCCTGATGACCGCCGCCTGCGGTTGGTTCGTACGTCATATTGTACCCCTTGGTAATAGGTATTCCAAACGACATCCCATCATATTTGAACTGAACATTGGTATCGTTGCCGATCTGGTTATTCATCGTATACTCGATATCTCATCACGAATCGGCCCCGATGACTTTTGGGATTCGCTTCCTATTTATACTTTTTTTTTCAAATAGAAGAAGATCGCAAAAGTATTATTTTTTACGAAAACCCCGTAATTATTTAATTTACGAATTATTAATTTTTCCCGCCTTGGATCCCCTCTGGCAAGTTCCGCTAACCAGAGATCTAGTGCTTTGAAATAGAACCCATGGCAATTGGTGCAAAATAGGTGATGAATGATGGATCCATTGTGAATGGGGAGTGTTTGTACGAGGTTTACGGTTGGTGAATGTTGTGAAAGCGTGGATGTGGTTATGCATTATGTGTTTATGAGAGGATGAGTGGTTTATGTGAGGATGAGTTGTTTATGTGTGTAAGTGTGTGTTTGTGTGTTTGTGTGGTTTTTTACTAGATAGAGGCGTATTGAACAGAGAAATGTCCAGTAGAATAGCAATAGAGTAGCAGTAGAAATAGTCAATAAAATAGTCAATAGAAACTTCTCTATATAAACTTCTCTATAAATACACAATAGTGAAAATTTCTCTGCTAGAATACATTGAATGGTGTTTCTGCGAGAGATGTGTAAATTAAAATGAAGTGGATAATGCATAAACATGTACTAGATAGGCGTTGAGACATTAGTTGCTGTTATAGTATTATACGCCATGAGACATAAACTACTAATCGTACGTGGTATACGCCATAGCGCGTAGATTTAGCATTGATAACATGATTATGTAGAGAGCTAGATAATAACACGCGCAATAAATTCTATTTTCGATTGCCGAATAATTTCGTAAAGACCAGCCAACTGCTATTCGACCAGCAATGGATGAAGGGGCCGCAGCGACGGCCCCTTCATGGTGGGCAGGTTGACCGTGCGGGTGCACGGTCAGCCTTGGCTGAGACATCGAAGCGCCTAGGCTAGTGCCAGAGCCCAACTGGCCCGCCTACTTGCCATTATTGTTTCCACCGTACATTTACAATAAGCTCGGGTAATAATTCTGTCCTATTGTGGGAAAGTTTCGAAGGCATTTGGAAGGGCGCTTGCTGGGCGTGACATCTGCGGGGGGAGCGCCTGGGCCTGTCGCTGTGGGTAGCCTTCGCATTGGGGGTCTAGAGCGTCTTGCGAGGTGGGGAGCCGGTTCGAATCCAGCGGCGGCGACATTCGTATTTCGCAGGAGTGTCGCGAACGTTACGGTGGTGTACTAGTGCGGTGGTTCGTTTTTGCATGGAAATGGAAATGGCTGTTCCAGTAGGTATGAGTGTGGCCTATCGATCCTTTAGTGATCAGAGTAGGAAAATAATCATTACAAGATGTTATTTATAACGTTTCTAGTATTGAGTTATTTTCAAGGTTTAGTATTATCAGGATTATTAGAAGACAGGATTGTCCGAGTCCAGGACTGTTTAGCAGGATTATTGGAACCCAGTTCCCTTACAATTGGCAGTAGGTTCATTTAGGGGCTTAGTTTAGAGGTTTAGTTTAGAGGTTGCGGTAGGAAGGTTTGCAGTTCAGGAAAGTGACAGCTGCATTCTGGAATAGAGAACTTTGGTGGTCTCGCGCAGCAGAATGGAAAGACCTTCGTACCAGCACAAACGACATTGGAAACGACACCTGGCTTATGACACATGGCTGGCCGGTGGCGATGTCTCGAATGGGATGGACCAGGGGACGTGAGGGCCAGGAGAGCCCCCCTGGCCCTCTCCTGGTCCTCCTCTGGCATTCGCAGCTATTGCAGAGGAACATCGGGGCTTTTTGTGGAACTAGCGCTATGTGCAGTGCTGTCTGGCCCATCGTTCTGACTAGTGGCAATCATAACCGCTGCTAGTTATTCTTCCATCAATCATATAACTACACACATATCACTACATCATGTCAGACAATATGCAGATAGACTCGCCCCCACAGGGATCGATTGATGAGGGCTTGTATTCCAGACAATTATATGTTTTGGGCAAAGAGGCCATGATTAAAATGCAAAATGCCAACGTATTAATCATCGGGTTGAGAGGATTAGGTATCGAGATTGCCAAGAACGTTGCGTTGGCCGGCGTCAAGTCGTTGAGCTTATATGACCCCGAGCCAGTAGAATTGAAGGACTTGTCGACACAATTCTTCTTGTCGGAGGCAGACGTGGGTAAATCGAGGGCTGAGGTGTCGTCCGTCAAGTTGTCGGAGTTGAACCAGTACGTGCCCATTTCGATAGTGGACAACATAGCGGAATCGACCTTGTCTAACTTCAAGTGTATTGTTTCCACCGACGTGACGTTGGAGGAGCAAGTGAGATTGAACACCTACACCCACGCGCGTGACATTGGGTACATCAACGTCGATATCAGGGGTTTGTTCGGCCAAGTGTTTGTCGACTTCGGAAAAGACTTCAAAGTCATAGACCAGACTGGTGAAGAGCCTCTCACGGGTATCGTGTCGGATATTGAGCCTAACGGAACGGTTACGATGTTGGACGATAACAGACACGGCTTGCAAGACGGCGACTACGTCAAGTTCTCGGAAATCCAGGGCATGCCTAAATTAAACGACGGCTCACCCCACAAGGTTGAAGTGTTAGGTCCTTATGCGTACAAGATCAGAATCGACGAGAGCTTCGGAACCTACATTAAGGGTGGGTTGTACCAACAGGTTAAAGTGCCAAAGAGCCTTGATTTCGAGCCTTTGACAAAGCAATTGAAGTCCCCCGAATACGTTATTTCAGACTTTAGTAAGTTCGACAGACCTCCGCAATACCACTTGGGTTTCCAGGCCTTGCATGGTTTCCAAAACAAACACCAAGGTAATTTGCCTAGACCTCATAATGAGGAAGATGCCAATGAGTTGGTCAAATTGACCACTGATCTCGCAGCCCAAAACCCTGATATCTTGGGAGAAGATTCGGTTAACGAAAAAATCATCAAAGAGTTGGCCTACCAAGCCAGAGGTGACTTGCCAGGTATGGTGGCCACTTTCGGTGGTTTGATTGCCCAAGAGGTTTTGAAATGCTGCTCTTCTAAATTTGGACCAGTTAAACAATGGTTATACTTTGATTCTTTGGAATCTTTACCTCCAGTCGATAAATTCCCAAGAAATGAAGATACTTGCCAACCTATTGGCTCCAGATACGATAATCAAATCGCAGTCTTTGGTAAGGCCTATCACGAAACGATTTCCAACTTGAGGGTTTTCTTGGTTGGTTCCGGTGCAATTGGTTGTGAAATGTTGAAGAACTGGGCTATGATGGGCTTGGGTTCAGGTCCAAAGGGTCAAGTTATTATCACCGATATGGACTCTATTGAGAAGTCTAACTTGAATAGACAATTTCTCTTCAGACCAAGCGATGTTGGAAAAAATAAATCTGATGTGGCCGCAGTTGCTGTTCAAGCTATGAATCCGGAATTAAAGGGCAAGATTGATTCCAGATTAGAAAAAGTAGGTAGCGATACTGAACACATCTTTGATGACGACTTTTGGAATAATTTAGATTTTGTAACAAATGCGTTGGATAATGTGGATGCCAGAACTTATGTTGACCGTCGTTGTATTTTCTACAAAAAGCCATTATTGGAGTCCGGTACCTTAGGTACTAAAGGTAATACCCAAGTAGTTATTCCTAACTTGACTGAATCCTATTCCAGTTCGCAGGATCCACCAGAAAAGTCTATTCCCTTATGTACCTTGAGATCATTCCCTAATAAAATTGATCACACTATTGCTTGGGCTAAATCATTGTTCCAAGGTTATTTTGCTGATTCCCCTGAAAGTGTCAACTTATACTTGACCCAGTCGAATTATGTCGAACAAACTTTAAAGCAGAATCCTGATATTAAGGGGACTTTGGAAAATATTTCCAATTACTTAAACAAGCGTCCTTATAGTTTCAATGATTGTATTAAATGGGCAAGACAAGAATTTGAAGCCAAGTTCAACCATGATATAGAACAATTATTATATAACTTCCCTAAAGATGCAAAGACTTCTAATGGTGCCCCATTTTGGTCTGGCCCTAAAAGAGCTCCTGAGCCTTTAAAGTTCGATATTAACAATAGTGATCATTTCAATTTTATTGTTGGTGGTGCAAACTTGTTGGCTTACATTTATGGATTAAAAGAACCAAAGGCTAGTTTTGAGGATTATCAAAAGGTATTAAGTGAAATAAATATTGTTCCTTTCACTCCAAAATCTGGCGTAACTATTGCTGCCAATGACGCTGAAGCTGAAGAACAAAGTAGTAAATTATCTGGCGGTATTGATGATGATGAAATTAGAAAGATTGCTGCTTCTTTACCTGAACCATCTACTTTGGCGGGTTATAGATTAACCCCAATTGAATTTGAGAAGGACGATGATACTAATCACCATATTGAATTTATTACAGCTGCTTCAAATTGCAGAGCTTTAAATTACTTAATAGAACCTGTTGATGCACACAAGACTAAATTTATTGCAGGTAAGATTATTCCAGCCATCGCAACAACAACTGCTTTGGTGACGGGTTTGGTCTGCTTAGAATTATACAAAGTTGTGTCTGAAAACAAAAATATCGAAGATTACAAAAATGGGTTCATTAATTTAGCTTTGCCATTTATTGGTTTCTCCGAACCTATTAAGTCTCCACAAGGCAAATATAATGATAAGAGCTTCGATCAAATTTGGGACAGATTTGATATTGAAGGTAATATCACCTTACAGGAATTATTAGATTACTTTGAGAAAAATGAAGGTTTAGAAATTTCTATGTTATCGTACGGTGTTTCTTTATTGTATGCTTCGTTTTTCCCACCAAAGAAAGTTAAGGATAGATTAAGTTTAAAATTGACTGATTTAATTAAGGAGGTTAGCAAAAAAGACATTCCAAGTCATGTCAAAAATTTGATTTTTGAAGTTTGTTGTGATGATAAAGAAGGTGAAGATGTAGAAGTTCCTTATATTTGTGTTAAATTATAATTATAAATTTTCTGCTGCTTTATATTTCGAATTATTTCTATGACTTTTATTAAAGGTATATATTTGCTAATGAAATAAATATTATCGTAAATCGTTATTATCCTAGACCGTTGGTAATTCTATATAGCTCGTGTCCCTTTTGATTTAAAGAATCGAAATCGCCTTGCTCATCTAACACTCCGTCTTTAATCACTATTAAGCGGTGAGCGATTTTCATCATTTCCTTATTATGGGTTATTAATATGATGGTTAAATCCTTGGTGGACAAGTTATTCCTAATTAGATCAATAATTATACGGGTATTATCAGGATCTAGGCTTGATGTGCATTCATCCATTATCAAAATTTTAGGATTCCTAATTAATGCTCTTGCAATCGACAACCGTTGTAGTTGGCCTCCAGACATTAACGAATTTTGTCCCTCACCTAACTTTGTATGGATGCCTTCAGGTAAGGATACAATAAATGGATAAATATTAGCCATTTTCAAGCAATGATCAAGTTTAATTGTCAGTATTTTGTTCCTTTCCATTCCATAAATCAAATTCTCATATATTGAGCCTTCAAAGAAGTTTGGGGTTTGGGTCACAATTGAAATTGAGTCTCTTAACCAATCAATATCTATATGGTTTATATCGTAATTTGATATATATATAGATCCATCATTAATTCCATATAACCTCGTTATTAGTGATGCGATTGTAGATTTTCCAGAACCAGATGCTCCGACAATTCCAACAATTTCATTCTTGTTTATATGAAATGAAAGATTCCTCAAAAGCATGTCATTCAAGTGACGTGAATTTGGATACTGGAAGTTAACTTTTCGGAAGCTTATCAATTTCTTTTCGTTTAACCTAAAAGGCTTGACGTATCCATCATTCTCGGTTGATGAAGGTTTTAATTTCAATAAATTAATAATATAAGTACCCGCCCTCTGTCCTCTTGCAATGTCTGGTAATTGTGTAAGTAGACCAGAAGCATTAGTCATGGAAAATGATAGTATTGTAATTACTTGAATTAATTGTGACTGAGTATACTCTCTTTGACCTACCAATTTCATACCATAATATAAGATTGTGCCAGTTGCTAATGATGTACATAAATCTGATAACGATATACCAAACCCCGTACAAACGGCCCTCACGGATCCTATCTTATTTACGTCATTAAGTTTCGTTTGAAACTCTTGAGCAAAATGTTTCTTCAAATCTAAGCTCCGTATTAGTTTCACCCCCATTATCGTCTCATGGTTAAAGTTTTCTAAAATTGCAACCATTGTCTTATATCTATTTTCTGAAAACCCCAAAAGCAACGAATAAGAATAAGTTATTAATAATATTAATGGAACAAAGGAAATACCAACTAAAGCTAGTTTCCATCCAGATACTAAAGACCAAATAATGCCTACCGTTAGCATTGTAATTAAGTTAATTGCAATAGATACAAATTCAGAAACCAAATTTCTCAAATCCCTTGTATCATTCATTAATAAGGCCGTTAATTCTGCGGGTTTGGTAGTTTCTAATCCGAAATATGCCGCATCTTGTTCATTCAATATTTGAAATACTGATTTCCTTAGGTTAATGATCCAATTCTCGCTTGAGAAAGATAAGATAATCAGCGATAAATAATAGGTCAAACCACATACAATGGAAATCCCAATAACTACGCAAGACCACTTTATCAAGTCTTTGCTAACATCTTGTCCTATTGACGTGTTCACCATATTTACTAAAATCTTAGAAAAACAAAATGAAAATACGGGGCTTGACACTCCACTTAGAATTGAAAATACTAATCCAAACATTATTAATATTTTCTTATCTATAGTTTTCCGGCAGTAATTCAAGATGTAAAGAACAGATAAGACATCCTTCGGCCTTTCAGTCAGATCTGTTGTTATTTCAGGATTTTCTAAATCTTTTAAAATAACGGGATTTCGCAAATAGTGATAAATAAAGGCTCCTTCATCTTTTGGCATCTCATTGTACAAGTTTTTACCCTTTTCTTTCTCATATGGTTTGGTAGGTAAATTAGATTTATCCTTAATAATCAACTCTTCGTCCGATAATTCCCTCATATAACCTTTGTTTTTAATACGTCCACCTTCCATTAGAACAACATAATCATTTTCCTCAATTTGAGTGAATTCATGTGTAATAATGATAGTTGTTTTTCCTTTCCTCCATTCTTTTATCTTCTGGAACAAAATTTCTTTTGTAGTTATATCTAATGCACTAAAAGCTTCATCCAAAATCAAAATAGGAGTGTCTGAAATTTTTGCTCTAGCAATTGCAACTCTTTGTTGTTGACCGCCAGAGAGCATATTTGCGGTAATATTTGTATTTATACCATTAGATAACTCATCGACCATATCTTGTAGTAAGGCAAAGCTACAAGCGTCTGAAATTAGACTATCCGGGATATCATCAAATGATAGAAATTTGTTAATCGTCGCAACGCCAATATTTCTCTTTAATGTATCATTGAAAAGTATAGGATGTTGTTGAAGTATAGTAATATTATCAGTAATCCATTTATTACTCAATGTAGATATATTCAATCCATCTATTCTAATGGATCCATTAGAGGGCTTATAGAAATTCAAAATCAATTGAGAAAGAGTAGACTTTCCGGAACCTGATTTTCCTATTATAAAATTAAACTCTTTAGACTTAAATGCCACATCAATATTTTGTATAATTCTTTCTGCCCTTGTTGAATACTCAAAACATACGTCTTCAAGTTCGATATTTCCGTCGCAGATTTTAGGGTATATTCCAGTATCAACAGGTACAATATTATCTTCAAGCAATTTAGCAATCTTGTTTGCTGCTGCTTGGGCTTTATTTAGAGTCGCTAATAATATCGAAATCTCTGAAATCTCTGATCCTAGCATAAGACAGGAACTAAAACAAGTGAAAACTTCGTCTATCTTTAACTTGCCAATATCAATCATATGGTTTCCAAACCAGAAACCTTGAACAAACATTAATAATGTCAAGCATTTTAATACACCAATATTACCCGATATAGCGTTGGACAATTTAAAATATGCCTTTGCAGATAAATCTACCATTCGATTAAATTTAATCATTTCGTAATATTTTCCGTTGAAAAGTCTAACTTCAATACATGATACAAATGACCAGTCAAGGATCTTCGATGCTTGCGCTGTTAAGTCATTTTCAACTTCCGCTGCTTGATAAGTTAATCTGCCAAAAAGACAACCTAATATGGCCATTAAAGGAGCACTGGCCATAATAACTAATGTTAGCGACCACGAATGTATCATAGCACTAATTAACAATGCAATTATTGAAGCAATTGTTTGCACCAATAAGCCAATTACTTCGGAAGTACCGCACCTGAGTTCCTCAATGCATCTATTAATTTGCGATAGTTCCCCCATTAGATTCTTACTCTCGTCAAACCATTCAATATCTTTATTCAATAACAGTTGGAAGACTTTAACCCTAGCCCTTGTAGATTGTTTTTCCCCAAATTTCATCCATGCAAAAATTCCTGCCCAGGTTGCAATCATTTTCCCAAAGCCAATCAACATAATAAACCCACATAACAATCTAATATCTGACATAAAGTTTTCAAGTCCAGCGTATTTCTGTTTATAATAATCACTTAGTTTACCAAAGATTTTTCCGTAAACTATCGTTTGTAATGGGGTTCCAATGGAAGAGATGCACATAATTAAACAAGCAACAAATACATAAGGTATATCTTGTCTAACAATAAACATGAATATACCTGAGCGTTGTGGCATATCATTTTTTGTATCTTGCTTGTCATAGTTATCATCCTTTACCTCATTGAATGCTTCAAACTTTTCCTCTTGTCCACTAAGAGTATTGGACAGAATTATCGATAGAGGTGTAACCATATCTTTTTTTTTATGCAAAAACTCTATACGACGAGGTCCTGCTCAGCATGAATCAACTTGTTTGAAGTATCTGCATTTGACTCAGATTTCGGGACACCTACCTCATTTTAAGTCTTCAATGGAATTTCTGGGTATACTTTCTGTCGTAATGGTTTTATCTCAAGATCTTCCGTTTTGAGAATCGACAATTAAAAATTGTGGTGCAAAATAAAACCGTCGCTATTTCCGTTAATGGGACTTGTAGACCTTACGATACATTAGTAATTATATAGGTTGGTTTACTACAGTATAATCAAGGGGCCTCGTAAAGTTTATTATATTAATTATATGGGTTACTTCTATTTACAAATGAAGATGCAAACGAATTGTCATTATTATGTTCATGTAACATGATTTGGTTATAAGCATGAGATGGGTGTATTCTGCTCACGCTGGGGGTGTTTTCAGCATATGCAGTTATATAAGAATTATTGTTCATAGTTGTATCATTTTGTTCCTGTAACTGTTTTTGATACTTGGAAAGCAATTCGTTTTGCTCCTGTATTTGTTTTTGGTATTTTTCTTCCATTTTCTTATCCTTTTCCGTATTCCTATTGAAATTGGACGAATTTCTGTAACTGCCAAAGGCGATGTTAGTTATGAACAAACTACCGAAAATCATGAAATTCATGAAGATCAATGACTTCCAACTAATTGGTCTAACAAACCCGTTGACAATATCTGCAAAAGTCTCGGCCGTTATTTTTGACTTACCGATTAATTGTGGGTCTCTATTCATACATTTTCCCCATACAGTACAGGCTTTCTCCAATGCGGGTACTCGCTTGTTGCCGTTCTCAGTCGAACACTTATTTCTATAGTATTCTCTTGAACACACAGAAATTTCTTGCAATGCATCTGAAGTGTATACTTCTAGCTTGTGATTAATGTCCGCCTTGATTGTTGATATGAATATAAATAGCAAATACAAAATAATGGAGATTAAAAGAAGGTTGAAAAATAATTGAAGATAAAGCGAAAGAACATAGGGAATTGTGGGGTCCGTTATCAACTTGGTTAAAAATCCTGTTCCGAATTTTTTCTCCTGTTTGATATTCTTATCATTGTCATTAATGTTATTGTTACTGGTTAAGTCAATTGTATGCTCATCCCCTGCTTCTGCTTTTTTCTTATTTCTCCGTATTCTCTTAAGATTACTAACGGATTCTTCTTCATTGTACTCGTCAAAATAATCTTCTCTGTAAGATAATACTTCTTTAGTAGGCGAAAATAGTACTCGAGCTCCCTTGACAGGATTAATATCACCATTGGTGGATGCAAGCTTTAATTCTGGGTGCTTTCTCAAAATGGATTCCGAAATTGAATTGTCCAGGTATTGCTTCCTTGATGGCGACTTATTACGACCACTTTTCAAAATGGAGTGTAGTTTATCCAGTTTCAGATCATTCCTTGATAATGGAGTTTTAGGGTTAGTGCTTTTAGTTATTTCATCTAAATCTACCGGAGATAGGTCCGTCTCATTTTCTATCGCATTAATTGGCGTAGAAACCAGTTTAATTTGGTCCTTATTGATAGGAGTGTTGTGGAAAGTAGAAGGACTTAAGAAAGAAAGATTAAATGATGACGATTCGTCCGACATTGTTATTTCTGCTGTTTGTTTATATTTAGTTAATCATCTCTGAACGATGCTTCAATTTAGTATAACTCCCCACGTGATAAAATTGAAAAATAAGTTGATAACGGTTGAAGATTAGGATCAAGATCATCCTTAGCTTCTTTCTATAAACCTTGTTACAAGTAAGGGTATATGAAAACTGAATATGCTATGGAAACAAAGAATAAATTAAAGTCTGTAATACACTCATTTAAACATGACGATGAGGAAACTGTTGTTAGAAAACGCGATAAGGTTAGTAAAGTTAGGAGGGTACCTAAAGAACAAGAAATATATGAAGACCTACAACCCTCATTGGACAATAACTTGAAACTTTTGTTTATTGGATTCAATCCCGGTGTACAGTCGTCGGTTCAACAGCATCATTATGCTCATTTCACTAACTTGTTCTGGAAATTATTCAATGAGTCCAGACTATTGACCAAGACTTTGCAATCGTTAAAAATCACAATAGAAGACGCAATTCAAGAAGACGACCTCTTACAGGAAATTTTGAAGGTTATCGGTGATGGTGAATATAGAACATACGTAAAACCTGCTCATGACTTTCAAATAAGCAAGTATAAAATAGGCTTTACAGATTTAGTGTTACGATGTACTAAGTCAGCACAGGAGTTGACTTCTAGTGAAAAATTGGAGAATGTTCCTAGATTAATTGGGGAATTTAAAAAAAGCGATTCTCAGTTCTTAGTTTTCGTAGGCAAAGGGATTTGGGAAATAGTAATAAGGTATTTATTGAATATTCTTAAGTTGAAGTTCAAGTTAACCAAGACAAATTTTCATTGGGGTAAGCAAGAACAAGGAAATGACCTTGAATATAATTCAATCTTACAAACGTTGACCGAATTAATTGGATTTCAATGCAACGTATACGTTTTCCCCAATACGTCTGGATTGGTTACAAGTTTGAAGTATCCTGAAAAATTACAATTGTGGAATGACTTGGGAGAAGATATATTACATTCGTAGTTTTATTATATATTTATATTGGCTAAATCTTTTTTCGATCGAACTTTATTTACAGGTATTAAGTTATTTCCAGATCTTGTAGAATGTACTGTCTATTTGCTTGTCAAATTTAGCTTTATTGTCTTCATCCATATGTTCGCCAAATTGGCCAAAATTCTCAGTGAATAATTTGTCAATGATAAATCTTATTTTATTACAATGATCTATACTATAACAATCCTCGTAGTATAATCTTTTCAAGGCATCATTTTGAATTTCGACGCAGGATGTATTATTCTTCATTTCTTGTGAGCAATGGGTAGTTTTGGTGAAATTCCATCCTCTAAAACACTCAATAACTTTCTGTTGTAACTCTGCGCAATTTACAGATGTAACAGTCTTTCGTGTTTCTCTTTGCTTGTACTGGTCAAATTCATACGAATATGCATTATTCTTCTCGTGCTTGCGTAAAACATCGTTTACTCTTTGCTGATGAGGTGAAATGTCAAACACTGCTTCATGCTGTAAATCCGGGTTATTTTCCTTAAAAAACTCCTTTAAGCCTTCGGGTAACTCTTTCGTTATTTCAGTTGTCTCCTTACCCTTATCAGAAGTAAACGGCCACATTGCTATTTTATATTTTACCTTATCCTATATATTTGTACAAGTGATAAAACTATTTAGACGTTATATATCAATAAATTGGTATGTGCACGTTTTTATTAACTAGTGGTAGTTGTATTCAGATTCTTTCCAATAGTCCTTCGAATATCTTTCCTATCTCAACTTCTAATATGTTCCGTAGCTTCGCGTATTTCATCTTCTCTTCGGGCAGGTTCTGGCCAGTTTCTGATATGTTACGAGCCAATTTCAATCGTAAGGGGTCTAATTTTGATATTATCAAAATCCTAAACCTGGTAATAATCGGCGTTAGTCTTACCACATGCGTATTGTTTAGACTCTCTAATTTATCGGAATTTTCTATTGGAAAACCATCGATTAAAAAGCAGAACCTTGTATCTAATTTCTGGAAGAACGTGAAAAATTCAAGCAACTGGATATCTAATGTAGAAATGTTATCAATATCTTCGAAGGAATGGTAATGTGAAATATATTCCTCTAAATCGTCCATAAGTTTGATCATGTAGTCTTGCTGTCCAAATAGACCGCTCTTGTTATTAATCGAATACCATATCAAATCAAACACTTTTGACAAATCGTATAGCAATTGAAAGAGCGAATACAGCTCGGTCGAATCCGCCTGGCTCTTTATGAACTTTCTCTGGATTTCTAGCAACCTTTCGTCAATATAATTAATTAGCTTACTTTGTTGAAATGTGGTTATCATCTCATTATTAGTCGATTTTTCAAATTCTACCTGTAGCAATTCGTAAGCTTGATCAAACGACAATGTTAGCGTATCTATTATATTTACTTCGGTGTTTCTAGTATCCTTCACTTCTTCATCAACCGATATATTGTCACCTTCTTCTGGATTGCCATCTGTATCATCATCATCATATAGATCAGGGTTTAAATCTAAGTTGGCTATAGTACCAGAAGGTAAGCCACCTTCTGGCATCTCATTGACCTCTTCATTTGGAGCAGGATGTAATGGTGTTGGTGGTGAATCCATTGTCTCCGAATCGGCTTACAGGCAAAAATGTATGTGTACTAAAATTTTCTCAGATAAGGATCTCGATCACAATTAGATACGAAAAGATGATACAAATTGCTTCGGCATTTAATGTATATTCTTTCACAAAAGGTTTATTATAACTTCACTAATACACTATAGGAGAGTATGCCAGTTAGTGAAACAAACAGATATCACGATCCAAAATCTGTAAGCAAGGATATTAATAATGATGATGATAATTCAATATCTGAGTTTAACTTCTCATACCTGATAAACGAAAACTTCACACAATTTCAAAATTGTGAAGTCAACAAGCAGTATACCGAAGAAGCTTCTCAAGATTTTAAAGATACTAATGACGTGAGTAAGGAAGTGAAGTTTGATTATTTTAAGTCCAGGTTTGGCACGTACAATAAGATTCCTACGTTTACAAACTCGTATCTTAAGCCCAACGCAACATTCATAGGAGAACAACAGTCGGGTAAGGCAAAATATCACATCAAGGTTGAACTCAAAACTTTGGATTGGGAAAATTCGATAGTTACAGGATTCCTACAGATATCAGGATTAACAGAGCAGCATCCGGAAATAACGACCTTTTTCAAAGGTGAAATCATAAATAACCCATTGAACAAATACAAATGGCAGACTTACTCTAAAACACTTCCCAGTGATGCTTCCATAAAGAAATATTCGTTTATAACCGAGAACAATCAGTGGGGATCATTCATCAAGAATGATTTGGAACATTGGAAGGAGTTAACGGACTCAGAGGATTTAAATGAACTAGAGTTGAAGCAGAAATTGCAGCGAATTCAAAACGACCCAAATTATAATGATGAATGTATATATATGAGATGGAAAGAGGAATTCTTGTTGCCCGATTCCAGGGTTAAACAAATTAATGGTGCGTCGTTTGAAGGGTTCTATTACATCGCGTTAAACCTAACCCACGATTCTAAGCTACCAGGCTCAATAAGTGGCTTATATTATCATAAGGAGTCCGAAAAGTTCCAATCCTTAAGTCTCAGATTTGTTGAAGATAATGGAGTCTCCAATAAATTTAATTTTGTCTAATTCAACATTTTGTGTATATTCACCTATATATATACATATACATAATTAAAACAAATGTCACACAGCTTATCTTTCTATAAAACTATTGTGTCTTTTTGGATTGCTTGTCTCTATTGGCATAAATTTTAGCAGTAAATGGTTCTTCAAATAATAAGGCAATCTTGTACATAACAAAGACAAATGCAGCAATTGCAATACCAGTTGGCTTTCCATACCACAAAGCTGTGCCCAAGAAGCATAAAGTGGATCCATTGTACATTGGGTTGTCGTTGATGTTGAATGGGAATCCTGTAACACGTTCGTTCATCAAAATACCAAAGTAGTCACCAAGATAAGTTCCCGTAACACCTAATACGTACATCGACGATAACACCAAGACATTCCCAAATCCGAATGTACCAATTGCCAATGCCTTCACTAAGTTGGACTTCACCAATGGTTCATAGGTTGGTTGATTAAGCAATGCGTTGTGGTAAACGTGATCTCTGTAGATTCCTAAACTGAAAATAGTCAATGCCAATAAGTAACAACCGATCTTGGCAGACCCAGTAATCTTGGTGATGAAGCGGGTGTTGTACTCGGTTCTTGCAACAATATTCCAAAAAATGGGATTGAATGCAATACAAGCAATTGCATACTTGATTTCGCAGTTAACAACTATGTACTTGGAAAAATTTTCCACTAAATACTGAACTTCACTGATTTGCATTGTAACTGATGTTTGACTATTAGAGTTATCAATTGGATAAAAAGATTATGTATTCTTTCACATTTATATAGAACCAATACCCAAAAACCTAGAAGTGTTGATCTCGTCTTAGATTGGCATGTGATTTTTAACGATTATATAATACAGCCTAGTATTCAAAATTACTAGCTATTTGTATATCAATCAACTTCTAGTATACATACTATATTCTTATAGTCCTAGGCCTTCTTTCGATATATAAAACGGTTATATTATCATTGGGAAGTTTTTAGGTTTTATACCCCATGAATCGCGGAGACTTAATTATCCGGCGAGATTTGAGTCTTTACTAACACCTTAATAAGGGAAATCGATGGTGGAACTCATATTCTCGAACCATCCTATCTATAGACTTTCTTGAACCGATATATACAAAAACCTGGGTAATTATCGATAATTCAGTTTGGAATATTCAAGGGGGAACTAGAGTAAAAATACTAATGGAGATCATGTTGAAACAGGAGAATTTATATTTCCAATGTTTTCACAATGTTGTTCACAGAAAACTCGTTGATCGAACGTTATGGGCCATTCACTACTTGGTCTTAATGTATGGCCGAATTATTTTGCAGTATTTATTTGCTGCTTTATAAATGAGACATGCATTAGATATGAAAAAATTGTGGGGGTGAATATGGCATTCGTGGGGGACATAACCAGTGTTAACCATTATTAACCATTATTAACCATTATTATTCGCAGATCTACCCCATATTCATTAGGGCGTTGTTCTATAGCCGACTAAGCGGCCCAATAGCATGTTGAGCTCTGGTATTCTAGTAGCAAGCTAGGGTGTGGGAGCTCTTTTCACGTTGTAATGCAGCTTAAAGGGAATCCATTCACGCGTAACGTCTGTCGAGAGTATTCCTACTTATATTACCAACTCTTCTGTAAATATTGGAACCGTAAGAACCACGCAAGAATAAATTCCCTTGTGTGGTGTTCTTTCCCCGGACAGTCTTCCACTATTTATGCTCTATAAATTGCAGCAATATTGAAAAAACCCTCTCGCTTAGCCTTATACTGCACTAAAATTCCCTCTTCGTTATTATTGTTCCCTTCTACTACCCACCTTGGCGACTTCAGAACCCCACAAAGATCATCTTTGGGTGTTGTATTATAGCATTTCAAGAGCATATATATATGGATCTGAAAGTGTTAATAAATCGAAAATGGCTGAAAAATAAGACATAACCGATATGGAATACACTAAGGAAGACGGAAAGCCAAATCTTTCGAAGTCGGTAATAATAGATTACATTAAAACGAGGCCTACGACTCTATTTGATATACCAGTCCTCAAGAACAATGATACTATTTGGAATACTCTAAACCCAATACCTGGGTTGCGAGAGATGAAGGGCATACATTGGAACTTCTATCTATTAGGGTATATGGCGTGGGTTGTCGATTCAATTGATTTTTTTTGTGTTTCGGTAGCAGCTGCAGAGATTGCACATACATTAGAGGTTGATATAACACAAATTACTTGGGGGATTACATTGGTTTTGATGTTGAGATCAGTGGGTGCGGTTATTTTTGGGATTGCATCCGATTTTTACGGTAGAAAATGGCCCTTTATCGTGTGCTGTGTTTTATTCATAGTCTTGGAGATTTTTACTGGGTTCATTCAGAATTATAAACAGTTTTTGGCTGTCCGTGCATTATTTGGTATTGCTATGGGAGGAATGTATGGTAATGCAGCAGCTACGGCATTGGAGAATCTGCCGGTCAAAGCCCGTTCTGTTTTGTCGGGTGTTTTCTTGCCCGGGTATAACTTTGGTTATTTACTTGCAATTGTCTTTTTTAGAGCATTCCAATTCAGCTACAAAGGAGATCAGGGATGGCGTTCATTGTTCTGGTTTTCTGCCGGGTTGCCAGTTATTTTAATCATTTGGAGATTATGCTTGCCTGAATCGCCTAACTACGTTCAATTAAATGAGAAACGTAAGATTTCTACGGACATCGACTTGGAAAAAAATACGTCAATAAAACGGGTCAGGAGAAACTTCATGGTAGTCTTCCGTACTGAGTGGCTCTTGTTTATTTATTTGGTCTTATTAATGACTGCTTTTAATTTCATCTCTCATGGTTCCCAGGATTTGTATCCTACTTTATTGGTCAAGCAACATAACGTTGGCCCTGATAGGAAAACGGTTATCATGGTAATCGTTAATTTGGGTGCAATGTGTGGTGGTATTTTCTTTGGCCAATTAACTGAATTGTTAGGAAGAAGGTTAACTATCATAATATGCTGTATCGTTGGTGGTGCTTTTATTTACCCTTCATACTTTTCCAATAACTTGAACACATTAACTGGAGGTTATTTTTTCCTTTGTTTCGCAACCATGGGCGCTTGGGGTGTGGCTCCGTTACATTTAATCGAATTGGTTAATAAAGAACACCGTGTTGTGCTAAGTGGCTTGGTGTATCAACTAGGTAACCTTGCCAGTTCTGCGTCTTCTACTATTGAAGCAGAGTTAGGGGCTAGATTCCCGTTATCGGATTCCAAATCCAGTGATGCCTATGATTATGGAAAGGTCATGGGAATATTCCTTGGTGTCGTTTACGGATTTTTGATGCTCTTCGTATTCATTGGTCCCGAAAGATTCCATAGGGATCTTTCTACATTTGCGGAACAAGACGATTTGGACGATGCTTCAAGTAAAATTCTGGTCGAAGAACTGCATCTTATAGTTTCCCAGAAGAAGTGAAAGTATTTAATTCTCCTATTTTGTTATACAATTTACTAGATCAACACAAATGTTAAATTTGAATTGATTTCAACTGTTAAACCTGTCAATATGCAACACTTGAGAATCACTATTATGTCCCAAATAGGAAGTAAGCGATAATGATTTCTGGTATTTCGTAATTTTTCACTAAACCTATTGTAATGGGCATGGTTCACGGCATTGGTGGTTTTATTAAACAGCTTAGCATGCTATGCTGTCTCTGATAGGGTTATTTCATGCGTTTTATATATATTAAATTCAATTCTAGTTATACGTGAGTCATTATGTAAGGAAGTGATTTCTCGAGGTTGCGATATAAATTCGGCTACTTTTTTTTTCGGCCAACACATTATATATTCTTCTTTATAATTTACTATAATATTCAATTAAAATGGTTAAGTATGTAATTGATCGATTTTTCCATGTCGTATAGATTTGTTTACTAACAAGATATAGTCAAGTTTTATTATTAGGATCAGGTTTTGTTGCAAAGCCAACTGTCGACATTTTGTCGAAATCCCCAGATATCAAGGTTACAGTTGCTTGCCGTACTTTATCTAAGGCTAAAGAATTGGCAGGTGATGTTGCTGATGCAATCTCATTAGATGTCACCGATGAAAAGACTCTTGATGCTACAGTCGCCAAATTCGACTTAGTTATTTCATTAATCCCTTACATTTACCACGTGAATGTTGTCAAGGCTGCAATCAAGAACAAGAAGAATGTTGTTACTACTTCTTATATCAATCCTCAATTGAAGGAATTGGAACAACAAATTAAGGATGCAGGTATAACTGTTATGAACGAGATCGGTTTAGATCCAGGTATTGACCACTTGTATGCTGTCAAGACCATTGAAGAAGTTCATGCTAAGAACGGTAAGATCAAGTCCTTCTTGAGTTACTGTGGTGGTTTACCAGCCCCAGAAAGCTCTGGTAACCCATTAGGTTATAAGTTCTCTTGGTCTTCTAGAGGTGTCTTGTTAGCTTTGAGAAACTCTGCAAGATACTGGCAAGACGGCAAGGTTGTTGATGTTAAGTCTGAAGACTTAATGGCTACTGCTAAGCCTTACTTCATCTACCCAGGTTTTGCCTTTGTCTGTTACCCAAACAGAGACTCAACTACCTATAAGCAATTATATAACATCCCAGAAGCTGAAACTGTTATCAGAGGTACCTTGAGATTCCAAGGTTTCCCAGAATTCATCAAGGTTTTGGTTGATATTGGTTTCTTGAAAGACGAAAAGGATGAAACCTTTGCTAAGCCAATTGCTTGGAAGGAAGCTACTGCTGCATTAGTTGGTGCCAAATCTTCAAGCCAAGAAGACTTAGAAGCCAAGATCGGTGAATTAGGTACCTTCAAGAATGATGAAGATAAGGAACGTATTTTGTCTGGTTTGAAATGGTTAGGTTTGTTCTCTGATAAGAACATCACCCCAAGAGGTAACCCATTAGATACTTTATGTGCTACTTTAGAAGAGTTGATGCAATATGAAGAAGGCGAAAGAGATTTAGTTTGTTTACAACACAAATTCGGTATCGAGTGGGCTAACGGTGAAACTGAAGTTAGAACTTCCACCTTGGTCGATTATGGTGATCCAAAGGGATACTCATCAATGGCTAAATTAGTCGGTGTTCCATGTGCCGTTGCTGTTAAGCAAATCTTCGATGGTACTTTAAGTAAAAAGGGCTTGTTAGCACCAATGTCTTCTGAACTTAATGACCCTCTTATGAAAACTTTGAAGGATGAATATGGTATTTACTTAGTCGAAAAGACTGTCGGTTAATCTATATGTCTTATATACAATAAACGATCCAAAATTAGTCGAACTCTTCATCACTCTCATCGTAGCCAACAGTATATTCTTCTATTATTCCACTAATAGTCTCCACCAATTCAAGCTTATCTTCAACTACTTCATTATGTCTACTTCTTTTGATAACTTCTCTGTATAATTTCAAATCGTTTTTAAAGCTATTGCTCACGCTGAATTCAGTGTATAAAGTACTACTCTTCAAAATATCTGGAAATGTGTCGTTTTTCAAAATATCATTAAGTTGATTGTTCTTATAAATATTTATCGGGAAGTTTTCCTTCTGGTTCAAACGGTTTATATTTTCTTCATCATCTGGAGTGATGAATGATTTAACAAAAGGTTTTGAGTTATCCGACGACGATAAGCTTAAATCAATTAATGCTGGTGTTTTTTCAATGCTAATATTGTTGATTAAATTGTCAAGGTTTGCTCTATCCACATTAACCATACCAAAGTCATTCTTTGCCCTATCAATTTGGTGGATTTTGATTTCATTGACTATATTCCTTTTGTTGAAACCTCTCAACAATTCGTCTTCAAGGGTACTCATTTTAACTGATGAATTTACTTGGTTATTTAAACCCCAAATAGAATTAACAAATATTGATGCTATGCTTGAATTGTGCCATTCACTATTGCTGTCATAGTTGCTATTTAAGCAATTTGAATTAGGATTTAAATCAATTGGAAAAAAAAGTGTTGAATTACTTGCCAATTCAACAATGCTATGGATTCGAGAGAATAACTGGTTCAATTTTGGATTAAGTTCATGGTTCATTAATCCGTATACCCATATACTGTGCTTGTTGTTTATCCCGTTATTGAAAAATTCATCTTTCAAGTCTACTAAACATTCATTGGTAAACCCACCCCAAGCACTGTCGATCTCAGTAACCAAATTAATGCCTTGTACAAGATCACATTTCTCTAGGGAATTTCTAAAAGTTTCAAGGTTGTCTTCAGAATATTGGTGGTATTCCTCTTTTCCTTTATTGAAAGTATTAAACTTCAAGTTGGGAAAACTTCTATTCGTACCGAAGTCATTTTCATTATACTCCCAATTTTTCAATTGATTCAATGATTTAGGATTATATATCAACTTGTTATAATCAGTCCAATACTTTGTATTATCTACATTCAATGTGCTCGATTTATTAACGCCTTTATCTAATGCCAATTGATACTCATTCTTGGGGACTCTATCGCTTGTCGCTATTATTTGGTACTGTCCGTCCAAGTTAACCTTCGGTTCATGGTACTCGTATTTATTGAGCGACCCATATCCTCTGGTTAAATCATAGTTGATGCTTCTTGGTGCATAATTAACGGTTCCGTTCGGATTCTTGTGAGCTGATAAGAATACCAAGTTATCATAGTTCACAGGGGCATTTTTGCTGTAGGGAAGGTGCGCTTCTTGGTTGTTGTATAAATGGGTGCTTAAATGGTTGGCCTTCTGGGACAACGAGATATTTATCACTTCACTCATACTGTTAAAGCTATAGTTCTGCTAGAAACTAGATGAATCTTAGGTTACAAATTTTTTTGAAATCATAAATGTGTCACATGACTTACAGGCCTTAAAATATTTAAAATGTGTTGACGTGTTTAAAGAGCTATCACGACAGATCTTACTAGGTATTCAGATAATGAGGTTTCTCGCAGTCGTAGGGTGGATATTATTGATATCCTTGACTCTTGTATATGGTAAGGATTACTACGAAATCTTGGAAGTTTCCAAAGATGCTGATGAGAAACAAATAAAACTGTCATACAGACAGTTGAGTAAGAAATACCACCCGGATAAGAACCCATCACCGGAAGCCCACGAGAAATTTATCGAAATTGGAGAAGCGTACGAGGTATTATCAGATCCTGAAAAAAAGGCCAAATACGATAAGTTTGGCGACCCCAATGGACAAGAAGAGGTCGATTTTGGAGATATTTTCAACCAATTTTTCGGCGGCTTTGGCGGTGGCTTCGGCGGTGGTGCTAGACAGAGAGGAAAGCGTCGGGGAGACAACACACAAGCCAACTTACACATATCGTTGCATGATTTCTATAATGGGAAAGATTTGGACTTTGACGTGGAAATGTTGAACATCTGTGATGAGTGCGAGGGATCGGGCGCCCAAGACAAGGCACGAAGCCAATGTGACAGATGCCATGGCCAGGGTTTTATCCAAATGCAAAGACAATTGGCCCCAGGAATGATCCAGACCTTCAACATGCAATGTGACCAATGTGACGGCAAAGGTTCCACCATCAAACACCACTGCAAACAGTGCGGTGGTAAGGGAACCGTCAGAACTTCTAGGCATTACAACGTATACATCCAACCCGGCTCGCCCAGAGACTCCAACCAAGTCTTGGCAGGAGAGGGCGACCAGAACCCCGACTGGGTCCCCGGCGACCTTATCTTGAATCTTCGCGAGGACTTGGCTGCCAGCTGGGGTTACAGAAGAATAGGACACCACCTATACAGGACAGAAGTCCTCACGTTGAAAGAGGCGATGAAGGGTGGATGGAAACGATCGATCCCCTTCTTCGACCTGATCGACCATGAAATCGTCCTCCGCAGACCCGAAGGTGCAGTAGTGCTCAACGGAGAAGTGGAAACTATCGCCCACAAGGGTATGCCCATTCCTGGCGAAGACGACCACCATGGAGATTTATACATCGACTACAAGATCCTAATCCCCGAATCCTCGTCCCCCGTAAAAGACGAATTATAGATTGCGACACCGCTACAGTTAGAGCATTTTTTCGTATACATAGTAAATAAACCACTTTGATCTGAATCTATGCAGTATTCTTCCCTCCTCCAAATCCTTCGATGTTCGAGCCCATTATGTAGCAGGTTCGCTGGCCAATTTGCGAAAATCGCACGGTGGCTTGCATGTTTGCTAGCGCACCCAGAAATTCTCTTATCTGGCTTGGCCCATTGCATCGCACCACAGCCGAACGTTGCTGTTTCACCTACAAGCCCCAGGCCTTTATAAATTGTTCCTCCAGCAATCTACTAATCGGACTCCCATTCGACCCGCAACCATATCCCAATTTCTTGCGATGAAGTTCATTATTGTTACCCTATACGTTGTATTCCGTTTCGCCTAAGGCGCCGTAATCGTGCTCACTCCGGCCCAAACCCGTAAATACGGTGGAGTTCCAATAACATACACACACCTGCAGCTGAATTTCCTCTACATATTCGATCTTTAACCTAATTGTACTCCCCATCGCCTGTTATGTAATCGTAACCCCATATTAAACTGGTGAAATGAGATTGCTGTGAGTCTCAGCGAGGAGATATTTGCAGCAATGTCGCGAGCTGACGTAACACCTCAATACAAAGAAGACCGATTCTTACGTAATTTGGTGCCAAATCTCAGGTTTCCACAGTTCTTCGCAAGCCTTTTGCAAAGGCGGTACTAAAGCTCCACTTTTTTCATGGTTATTATTATATAAGAAGATATTTGGCATATATTTCGGTGTAAATAATCAGAAGACCATATAAAGAAGAAAATACAAGGAAATTTGGAGGAACGAAGGAAATTTGGAAATATTATAGAGAAAAATGAACATTTACAAGACAATAAGTACCACTAGCTTGGATAGTGTGAAATTTACGTTGCGGTCGGATTCCACAGAGTCGTTTTCGTTGGTGAATGATATACGGACGGACTACGAGCTGGACGAGGGAGAGAAGGACGAGGAACGAAATGTGGTGAACTACGATACGCTGCCAATAACTGTGGGGGAGGTGAAGGAGAAGATCCCGGCGTTGCATAAAACTAGCAAGATGGACGATTTTTTCGTGATAGAAGATTTTTTTGCTAACAGCTTGCTCAACTTGACGGACTCGTTCATGACGAGCGAGTTCCATGGCAGCTCGCTTATAGCCCCGATTGCGGCGGAAGATTTCTGGAAATTAACCATGCCGCAACAAAACGAATGCATTTTCATGGTCAAGGACATATTGAACCATGTCAACAACTTGAAGGCGTTGATCAGCAACTTCAACGAGAGCTTGAACGCCAAGTATAACCGCATAAAGTCGTTGCTCCGGTTATCGATTTTGTTGAACGTGAAAAACTTTCATATATACGAGAATTCGAGGCCCATGTTGCTATCGCTCAGTGACATGAAGAGCCTCTTCGAGAACTTAAACTTCCACAGTGTGCATGACTTACTTGACCAGATAAACGACTTGATCTTTGACTTCAATAGTCATATGAACAACGTCTTTGGCAAGTCGGTAGCAACCTACAACAACAACCCCCAAACCTCGATCGGTACTAGCATCAACTATAAGACATTAAACAAACTCATTTACCAAATCGAATCTACGCTAAGCAAGCACTCTTCTTTTATAAATGAAGATTGTACGAATTTCAAGTGCATAATAAATGAAGTCAAAACCGGCTTCGGTGATTTCTTCCAGCAATTTAAGAAACTAACCAAAGATGATTACGATGACAACAAGGTGTTTATTTATGAAATACTTCTGTTTGATGATCATTTGAAGAATCACTGTATACCTGTATAAGTATTTACAGTATTTTAGTATATATTAGCATTTAATGAAATTTATGTAATATTAATGTGTAGCGTTTGAGCGATTACGGAAGAGCAAATGTACCTTCGACAGGCACTAATTTTAGATTGTAGTGTGCATTAAAACTAAATGTTCATACATATTCTTATTATTCCTCCTTTTTACTACGGCTTACTTTATCTCTGTATACGAACGGTTTGCATAATTTGTAGAGTATTAATGCAATACCACAAAGTAAGGCTAAGTTTGTAATCGAATTAATCACACTCATGTCGCCATTAGCATGGGGAATTACCACCAGTAGTTTATTGGAATGCGATTTGACATGATAAAAAACCGTATCATCAGTGAAATATCTCTCATAGTTTCCACCAAAATCTAACCTACTGTCAAAGGGGCTCCCGTCTAATAGATGTGAGTCTTTAACGTCGCACCCATAGAATATCAAAGGTTCTTCTATTTCAATGGTGTTTGCGGTGCTTGTATTAGATGGAAGTTGGTATCTTGAATGAATTGGTAACCGAATATTATTTATATCCTTGACTTCCATCAAGATTTCGTTACCCCATTCGTTGATTTTATATTCTGGTAGTTCTAGATTGGAATTACCAAAATTGATAATAGGTTTAAATGATTCAGGCACCTGATACTTGTCAAGAAATACTGCTTTGTTTAGATTAAGATAGTAATATAACTTACAACGTAACAAATCTTGGTCGTTCGGTGTATCGGAAACCAAGGTGGTGTTCACAAAAGGGTGCATTCCGTTTTCTTCGATTATCGATTCGTACATACCTTTCAATTGTCTTTGTCTTGGTTTGACGTGAAACAATGTTTTCTGTAAATAGTCGTCTTCCTCGATTTCCTTATCGTTAAGAATTATTCGTAAACCTGATAATACCAAATCATCATCAGAGCTAATATTCTTTTCAGCAAGGAATATACCAATTTCTTTATTAACGCCAGGTTTCTTTGATATTAACGATTGTGGTTTGCTTTGTCCTACCAATTTAATTGTAATCACTCCATTATCATAGGTATATTCGATATTGAACGGTTTTTCCAAATTCACATTTTGCTCGTTATCGGCTAGGATCTTGATATATTCAATGAGTGCAGTTGAGTCTGCGTTCCTTTCATAATAGAACAATGAATCCATAGCTATGATCCAGGAATTTGCGGGCACGTCAAACAATTGGTCTATAAAATTGTTCAACTCTTTGGAAAGTTCGTTTTGGTTGTAATTACCATTTTTAACTTTAGGCTTACAGTATATGTTCAATCCTGGTTGATATTTATGATAGAGCACTTTCTGACTTTCGAATTGGTTAATTTGGATTCTCAACTTATCAATATTCTTCAATTTTGGTGCTTTCAATGTAAATTTATCTTCACATGGATATTCAATGGATGACAATCGTAATTGTTTGCCATCTACAGATTCAATTATCCCATCGTTTGAATCTGTGGGATTAAAAATGGTGGTTCTCTGTCTTATCATTATTGGTTAGTTACTGTCCTTAAAATCTAAAAGCCAGTAGATTTTTTTGATCTTGGAATTTATACAGGTTTGGTTTCGAAGTTCACGGTTTTAAAATTGAAGATTTTAATTCAAGTATTACGCCTTGAACCAGTCAAGAAACATCCACGGATAAAAAGCATTTGTTTACGGGCCTACTATGGCATTCGTTTAAATATATAATATATGCATTTAGCAATCTATGATAAACTCAATATAATGAATGTAGTCCGAAGACTTAAAAATGTCTACGCACCCCCTTTCCAAATCTTGGACGAGTAGTGCTTAGCAAAAGCAAGAGGATCATCAATCTTACCATCATTTGGAATACTCAAGTCCGAAGAAAACGAATTCAATGGTAAGACCAATATATCACTGACCAATTTTGGTATTTTCAATTCATGAAACTCTTTCCACGTAATCTTTTGATAAATGGAACTTTGTAAGTAATTGTTGAAGTAATTCAATATGACATCCGTCCATATACCACTGCCGGTCCATTTAAGAATCTTTAATGACTTTTGGTTGGAACTACCAACAAGCTTCAAATCATCAGGAATAAATTCTTGTCTATTTTTTAACTTCAATGTATTTTCGGTGATTCTACTGATGATTTCTCTTAATATAGGATGGCCTGGTTTAGCTTGGATGATAAATTGTCCGAATTGTAATCTATGAACCAACTCCTGCCTCCAATTGTTCAGATTTGAGTCTGTTTCAATATTTATGATCATCCCTAAATCCAATGGGGATACGTTCTCTGGGATCCAATTAGGTATTGGTTGTAATGGATAAGTATCAATGTCTGCATAAATCCCACCTTTGGCAAATAGAATCAAGTAACGGAAAAAATCCATCCTCAATATAACTTCGGGTAATAATTCATAGGCTTCTATTATCTCGGGTACTGCGTTGTATAAATACTTCACAATAGTATAGGCAGTGTCGTCATTAAAGATTTCATGAACAAAACCAGGGTTTTTCCATGCCCACTGTTCTTCACCTTGTTTGAATTTGTCCCCAAAATCTTGATCATTTACCCCATGTTTCCATGTTTGCCAAATGTATGCTGGAAATTTTGTATCGGATTCATAAGGATATAAATAAATCAACTTATCCCTCAATGAGACGTTAGGATTTTGATTCTTTAGAAGCCTAACCTGGTTAACTAAATTTGAATTAATTTTTTCTAAATGAGTTAACCTCTCCTCCTGTTTGCTAATTAATTTCTTATTTAATCTTTCTAGTTTGTTCAAAAACTCATCTTGGGTCTTTTCGTTTTCATTGTAAATCAATTTTGAAATACCTAAGATACTTTCATTAGGGATATTCTGAAATACCTTCTGAAAATTTTCACTCGACTTTGGTAGAGTCAATAGCTTTGTAAGTATCAATAGTATTACTATTACAATGACACTTATCGCTATAGGTCTTTTGCGTTTATTGAAATTCATGAAATTAGGTTATTATTAGTTGTTCTTTTTGTTTTGATGATTTAAAAAATTCTCATCTAATACGACTTGCAGATTTCGTGTAAAAACTATCAAGAATAATATAGTATTTTATTTGCAAATAATATGGTACAGCTATATGGAGGAGCTGTTACTACAACCTTACCAGAAGGAATAGTGGACGTTTCTGACTTGAGACAAGTTCCCGATACCCAAGAGGTATTTATAATAGAAGATGGCGAAAAGGACATATCCCTCATATTTGATTTACTAGAACTGGTCCAGGCTAAGGATATCAATGAAGCACTCAGAATCCATATTGATGATGCCTTAGAAACGGACCAATTTACTATTATTGATGAATTGAATCTGAAAAATTTAGAGTCAAAAATAATTACCTGTTACGTTAAAGCACATAATCTTATAAGCATAGTAAGTTTGATAAGGTTGAATAAGGTAGAAACTGACGTGATAATAACCATGAATGTTGCTGAGACAGATATTGATCTTGTAATGGATAAATATTACAAGATATTTAAAAGTGCTTGTGAAGATTACAAAATAGAGAATTGGGATTTGTTTGGATAGATTTTGAAGGCATCCATCAATGCCACTTCTTCTAGATTGAACTTGACATGATTAACTTTATTATAGAAACTGGTAGCCAGAACATTTTGTTTGGTCTAATTTAAGTTGTAATATTAGTCAGGTTTGTTGCAATCACTTTTGCACCCAGAATTATTATTCTTCTAGTTACAGGTCAGTAAGCACCTTATTTATCTACGCAATTGCTCATATATACGAATACTGGGTATTATACTATTTCTACATGTTTGCCAAATAAGTTAAGTGAACGTTAAAAGTAATTATATATTGTAAATTTTCTTAAAAGTTATCAATTTTCACAAATTTATGAACTTTTTAAACAAAAATACTAATATATAAAGTACTATCAATACTATAAAGAATATATTTATTAATGCTAAGTTTAATTATATTGAATTATATTCAGTAATTCATCTAGTATAACTTTAATTTTTTCTTCAATTATTGAATTTTTGACTTCACTTTGAAACTTTTTTAGATATCCAATGATTAAAGATTTCAGAACGTCGAGCTCTTTGACGTAACTGCTCAATATTATGCAGCTGTATCCTATCAAATGATCAATTATTTCTTTATCAAGGTTAACAGTTTGAATCTTTTCAAAGATAGTTTTCAATAATTGCAAATTTGACAACTCTAAATCTTTGTTGTGTTCAATGATGTTTATGATATACCCCAATGCAAATAAAGATGCATTCATCCTATTATCATTCTCCTTTTCGTGAATTATTGTATCGTAATTGTAGTTAATTAGTTTGAGTAATGGCTCAATATAAGACTTGTTGTATTGGTTACCATTTGTGCTTACAATTACTAAAATCTTAATAATGGACATTTCCTTCTCTTCGACTTTCAAGTTAGTTATATTCTTGAAGCAATCGTTTAATAGATACTGTATTTCATTAACTTGACATGTCGGGTATCTTTGATAATAATTTTCGAAATATTTATAATTGGGATCCTTGTGTGACTTCATCAAATTGAATACCTGTTCATTATATATTCTAGCATCATCAAGTAGGAGGCTTGTTGCATTTATTTCACTTACGTTAGTCATGAAAATATTAATGTTTGATTTTGTTATATTCAGCACCTTTAGATCATCGGTTTTGAATACAGACGTTTTTGCAAGTAATAAATCGATGCTTTCATTGCTCACTTCTTCACCTAGAGATACATCGTGACTAAGTAGCCATGTTATGTTCCGTTCTATTAAGTATTCTAAAAGGTGTTTCCCGGGAGAGTTTTCTAACTTAGTAAGTTTAATTACTATCTTATTCAACCGCCTCATTATTTGGGGACTATTTCTGATCAAAAATTCGTGGTTGAAGTTATTTAGATCAACTAAGGAGTTGATCAATATTTGATTGCAACTTTCAATTTCGTCACCTCCAACCAAAATTAATCCTTCCAATAAGTATTCTAGTTCATCTTTATCCGAATTCTTTTTACCTAAATTTCGTAGATCATTTATGTTTATTGTATCTCTATTTGAATCATGGTAGTCATATTGATTACTTATCATTTCTTTGTTCATTATTTGATGTTCCTCCTCTGGTTCAGATGCTTCTTGTTCGAGTAAATAGCTCCTTTGGTCGCCGTATGTTCTATGTTTATGAATTATGTTGGTCTTTGTAGGAGTCCTGGGTAAAGGTTTAGACTCTTGCTTTATTTCTTGATTCAATGATTGATAAATCCTGTCCAAATCTATATAATTAATTAATGGCCCTTCCTTTGCCTCCTGTTCCTCATTAGGTTCTTCTTCATCACAGTCTGAATAAGATACATCTAGTTTTTCAATGTTTGGTTTAATGTTTTCAATGTTATCGAACAAATCATTCCATGCATCTTTCTCTTGTGGTTTACTCTTTGGCGTTGATTGCAAGCTGTCCAGCCTTGATATTTGCTTCTTGGGGGACGAAATAGGCAGAAATAGTTCGGCTATCTTTTCTCGCGGTTGAAGCTTCTTTGAAGGAGAAGTTAAGGGCAGCGTGGAGCCTTCTACCGGACTATCCATGATGGACTTTATCACTCTGGTATATCGCTTTGGAGACGTCGTTAAATGGTCTTCAATTAGTTTCTCGTCTATTTTTCTAGGTGATTGTCTAGGCGACTTTTTAACGTTGTTCTTTATACTAGCAGATGGCAATAATTCACTTTGCTGTGGCCTTTTGATGGTTGTTTCCAGCATAACCTGTGATAATGAACTCGCGTCTTTCATTGTATCGGTGCTTGTTTCTTCTTCATCGCTAGAAAAAGCCAGTATATCCAGTGCAAGAGTTGCCCGTTTCCTCTTTTTATTACCTCTTCCATAGACTGCCATTCTACAATCGCTGGTTACTATCATTACACATATATTTACTGTCAAAATTCAAATCAACTGTAAAACACTCACGTGATCGCACATATAGTATTTTTGTTGATTTAAAATTCTGATTATCAACACTTTGTCATTATACCGATTTAAATACGCTGTTTTAAATATATCAATAATGTCATTGGAAAAAAAGATTCGGAGTTTCTTACAAGGACCAAGGAAGGGAGAAACTTTTGAATTGAAAAATGGATTGGTGTCACAATACAAAGGAGAACGTAAGGATGCTATTCAACGTGTAATTCAGGCAATGACAGTTGGTAAGGATGTTTCATCGTTATTTCCGGATGTGTTGAAGAACATCGCTACATATGACCTAGAGCAGAAAAAGTTGGTTTATTTATATCTTATGAATTATGCCAAAACACATCCTGAATTATGTATATTAGCGGTTAATACTTTTGTTCAAGATACAGAAGATCCGAATCCTTTGATAAGAGCGTTGGCCATACGTACCATGGGATGTATTAGAGTTGCAAAGATGGTAGACTATATGGAAATTCCATTGCTGAGAACATTAAAAGACGATAACCCTTACGTTCGGAAAACAGCGGCAATTTGCGTAGCCAAATTATTTGATTTGAATTCTGAAATGTGTATCGAATTTGGTTTCTTAGATCAATTGACAAAGTTAATCAAGGATCCTAACCCAATGGTTGTGGCCAATTCTTTGAACGCGTTATATGAAATCAAAGACATGAATAATGACCCTAATTTAACTATTATTGAGGTTAACAATGGAATGGTTAATAATTTGTTAATGTGTTTAAATGAATGTACTGAATGGGGAAGAATCACAATTTTGACAACCTTGAATGACTATTCAGCTGATACATCCGATGAGGCACTTCATATTATTGAAAGAATTATTCCTCAATTACAACACGTCAACCCATCAGTTGTTTTATCTTCGATAAAGACTATCATCCATCATTTAGACTCGTTATCAGTTACGGCACAAAGGACCTCAATATTAAAAAAATTATCTGCTCCTTTGGTTTCGTTAGTGTCTTCTTCGATCCCTGAAGCACAGTATGTTGGTTTAAAGAATATTAGAATCATCTTGGAGAAATATCCACAAATATTATCCAAAGAGCTCCGGGTATTTTTTATTAAGTACTCCGATCCTTTGTATTTGAAATTAGAAAAATTAGAAATAATGGTAAGATTGGCTAACGATAGCAATAGCACATTATTACTAGGCGAATTAAAAGAATATGCAATGGAATTCGAAAGCTCTTTGGTTGCAAAAGCCATTAGATCTATTGGTACAGTTGCTATAAAATTGGCTGGTTGTGTAATCAAATCAGTTAACTTGTTGTGCAATTTAATTGACCAGAGAGGGGGGGAATTAATAATCAATGAATCAATTATTGTATTAACGAATATCTTGAGACGTTACCCTGGTAAGAATGATCTAATTACATTAATTGTACCAATTATTTCTAATCACACTTCTGAATTGGATAAGAATGAAGCATTGTCCGGATACATTTGGTTATTAGGTGAATATCCAAAATATTTTTCAAATTTAAAGCAACATTTACAGGATTTAATTGATGGATTTTTGGAATATGATTCAATGTTGCAATTAAATATTCTTACAACGGTTGTGAAAATTAATCTATCCTTTACTGATCAAACGTATTCAAATGATTTACAAAAAGTCTTGGAAATGGCAACAAAGGATTGTGAAAACGCTGATGTTAGAGACAAGGCTTATATCTATTGGCGTTTATTATCGTCATCATCGAAAGAGTCACAAGAAAAGGTTATATTGACGAAATTGCCTCCAATCAAAACCACTATATCATCATTTAATCCAGTTGTATTAGAAGCATTGACTAAGGAGTTATCCACGTTAGCTTCGGTATATCACAGGCCATCATTTACGTTTATTGATCCTAATTTATATGCGCCAATATCTGGGGATAATTCGACTAGGAGAAAATCTAGAGCATCGAACAAGGGAGAGGATATTGAAGACTTAACCAATTTGGCCAAACATGAAATCATTAATAATGCGAAGAATGAGAATTTGCTTGATTTCGATGATGATGATAATGAAAATAAAAACAATGATTCGTCTAATAATGGTTCTTCATCTTTGTTAGATGAGTTAAATGATTTATTTTCCACACCTTCTGTACCAGCAACGCAACCTTCCCTGAAACCAGCACCATCTTCGACTAATGATATTCTAGATTTGTTTAACACTTCTTCAAATACAGGAACCCAAGCAAATCAAGAAGTTACCCATGGCATGAACGATTTAAATATAAACGCTACTTCAACATCTTCTAATCTGAATAAAATAAATAATGATCTATTAGATCTATTTTAAAAACTTGGAATACTTTCAATTTTTGTTCATTCATCAATATATTTATATACAAAAATAATATACAATATTATAAATTTTGACTTAATAACTTATTTATAATTTCATTTTTAATGCTTTCCACATCATTGTCACCACTTTTAGGGTTATCGTTATCCTCGTTTTCATCGAGTTCATTCGTATTTACCAAACTCATTATTTTTGATTTTATTTCGCTACTAACTTTATCAATTTCATTAATTTCTGTTTTCTTCATATCAATCTGTTTTCTAAGTAACATTATGAGACTCTCTCTCGACTGATGTGGTCTATATGTATTGAGAATATGGTTTATATTAATCAAAATGAGCTTCAAATCCTCAATTTTAGTATGGAATTGTTGTGGGTCGATTGATCCCACTCCAATCAATTCCAAAAAATTAAGCAATAATGAATCCATAAGCTTGTGTAGCTCTTTAATCTTAGTTTTTGATGTATTTAACTCGTCGTTGTCTTTGTATAATTGAGTCCATCCCAGTTCTGTTAAACCCGGTAACTTATCTTCAAATGACCATAAATTACCAAACCCTCTATAATGATCAGCATTTGGTTTCTCTGGAGGAACCAAGAATTTTAACTCGCCAGTAGGTCCTTCATTTTCACCTTCTGTTCCATCTACTTGTTCATTTTCTGCATCTTTCTTATCAACTTGAATGCCATCCTCTTTGTTTTTTTTCCATATTTCTAATTTATTTAAGTTTTCTTGTGTAAAATATTTAACATATGGTGGAGGTGGAGGATATAACGATGATATTATTTCTTCATTATTACTGGCCATGGTTCATTAATGTAATTTGTTATAATTGAAATTTTGCTAACGTAATTCTGATAGATCTTAATTTTAGTTAAAATCGCATTTCAAATTTAGAACCTGTTTGGTTACTCTAAAATATTCATCATCGGGATCCTTTAAAATACCGTTAATATAAATAGGGATTGAACATGAGTGACGACCATATGGATATTGATAGCCGTAAGTTAAATATATATTTAATGGAGACCGAACGAGAATACTAACAATCATCATATTCAGATCTTGAAAATGAACAACAAATTGAATCAAAATCTAAATCGTCAAAACAGAAGTTCGAAGTAAAGAAATGGACAGCAGTGGCCTTTTGGTCTTGGGGTATGTATATAATTAATAATAAGTCAATTTATTGCAGCAATACTAACCATCTAAAGATATAATTGTGGAGACCTGTGCAATCTGCAGAAATCATTTAATGGAGCCATGTATAGAATGCCAACCAAATACTTTAAACAACTCTAACGAAGAATGTATTGCAGCATGGGGTATGTGTAACCATGCTTTTCATATGCATTGCATTGCCAGATGGTTGAAATCGAGAAATGTATGCCCGTTGGATAATAGAGAATGGAGTTACCAGAAGTTTGGAAATTAACATGTTATGCTTATATTGTATACTATCTAATGAATATATTTTGCTATGAGTACACTGTTTGTAGATTACACTATATACTATTGACCCCAATACCTCCAACACCTTTCAAAAGATCCAAGAACAACTAACTCCAAACAGTTCTTAGTCAAACTACTTATACTATTTGAAACACCTGTATCATCTGTACTTCCATTCAATTCCACGAAGAATACATATTGCCATTGCTTTAAATGTGAGGGTCTGGAGTTGATGGATGTCAAATTGACGTTAAATTTTCTGAAAGAATCTAACGCCACACATAGAGCCCCAGGATCGTCATGATTTAAAGTAAAAATCAATGAAGTTATATAAGTCAGAGGTTGCCTTATATCTTTTGGTAGTGGCAAACTGTATGGAACATTCTTATAACCTAATATCAAAAATCTTGTTGTATTGTTTTCGATATTCTCAATATTTTCATATAATATTGGTAATCCGTATAGATTGGCACTGATTTTGGAAGATATACAGGCACTAGTACCAGATTTGTCATTGAAAGCAAGCTCGGCAGCTTTGGAAGTTGAGTCCGTGTCGATTTTTGTGATATCGTCTCCTATATGTTTTGATAGAAACTTCGTAACTTGACCCCAGACTTGAGGATGTGAATATATTTTCTTTATATCTCCAATTGATTTGGCATTACTCAAGAAGAAATGGTTAATAGACACGAATTGCTCGCCGACAATCTTAAAGCTGGGGACTGTGTTTTTTGACCTTTTGTTATCCACTGCTGCGTTCGGTAATGATGGTATGAACCAATCTCTAAGTAAATCGTACGTAAACACAACCTGGCCATTAGTAGAATTTTCAAAAGGTACTACTGCATAATCAACCTCTTGTGAATCAAGTACCTTGAAGCAATCAGATATGCCCTTTTGAGATGAAATTTCAACATTTACGTCTAATCCAAACTGTTGAATCAATGCCTTGTTTTGTTAGTAACATTGTTATTCTTAATATAACTCGAAAACGCAACACTTACTTGGTGCGTGTAGGTTCCTTCTGGTCCTAAGAAAGCAACCTTTAATGTCATTCGTATTAAATAATCGTCCTCTGGAAGTAAACTTCGTTGGATGACTTCATTCACAGTTTGAAAAATTAACTGGTCTTTGATAGATTCAGTGCGACACAAAATAGAGGTTCATTAAGGATTATCAAATATGATGCAACAAATTGAATCAGTATAAGAGCTACTACTGCACGATGCAGATAGTGTGTATTATACGGCAACTAAAGTAGCCTATATTGGGAATATTGGGAATATATACAATACTATAGATTAACAAATCTAGGACAATTAGTCTTCAATAAACTAAAGGAACTCCTTAGCTTTTCTTCTAAAAGCATTACAATCTCTTAACCATTGCTTGTAATCTTTCAAAGAATAAATTCTTTCGCCGTAGTAATCAGGAACAGGGTTTGAAAATGATTGAGACGATGGATCAACTCTGTGGTGCTTGATTTTCTGTAAGAATACTTGATCCTTAATCTTGAATTGCTGCAACACCGCTCTATTCTTCATGTTGAATAATGCTGTTCCAAGGAAAGGTCCGAACATATAACCTACACCACCTCCTAAAATAACAGCACCTCCCATGACCATAAATGGGTCCAATCCCATGATTGGTTTATCAACTTGTATTTCAATATTACCCAAGTACGTCAATGTTATAAATGCACCACCCAATCCAGTCAATGCCGACGAAGCAACGTTAAGTCTGTTGTTCTGTTTTTTCAAGTTCAAGAACTCAATCCAATTCAACGAGGGTCCTCCAGTTGAATTATATCTAACTGACCTACCAACGGTGTTCAAAGTTCTATTGTAGATCCCAATGTTTCTTAACATAAGCATCTTCTATGGCGTCTGTATTATGTTCAAACTAAAAGGCACTTCTTCTAGTTTTCTAACTACTTAGTCAAATTGTCTGGTCCTAATTACCAAATTTTCATGTATGACTTTGTACCACAATTATTGAAGTTGTACAAAAACGCGGAAAAAAATGGTGAGGGTAATTGAAAACCACTCAAAATCAGAGACTATATACATCTAGTTCGTTAATCAATTAGATATTGGATAATTTGCAAGGTATTTATTAACCGAACAAGGAATATTTTTGTATAATTTTAGCAAACATAAATCTTATTGAAAGAGAATACGTTTGTTCCTTCATCTCTACCATTTAATTATCCTTGTAAAAAAACATGAATATGAATGAAGGATCAGTTTTATCCAACGGAGTTATTACAACTAATGGAAATGGGATTGGTGGGGACTTAAATGGAACACAGCAGTCTATAAGTGTGACATTCCCCCAGACAAAAGAGCAATTAAATACATTACTACACAAATATCAACAATTGATGAAAAGTTCGAAGGAAGCCAAAGAAAAACATGAAAATTTTGTGAGATATCTTGAAAACAAAGAAAATGATACGAACGACTTCAAGGGGACGAGCAGCGAAGCCAAGCCTACGTTCAATGACCCCACTGAGGAAGAGAGGTTAGCGATCGAAGACGTTTTGTACAAGGTTAGTGAACAGCATCAAAAATTTGTTGAATCAGAGAAAAGTTTCTTTGATTCTATAAAGGTTGAAGATCCAACAGATTCGATGGATGTAGAGTTATTGGAAAAGCAGATTGCTGGTTTACAGTTCTTATCGAAGGATTTGGATTTACCCGAATCGTTACAAACGGATTACGAACACGGCATAAATCCAGAGAAGAATGATGTCGATAATAAGGCTACAGTTGGTGAGTTAGTTGAGTCGATTTTATCATCAAAAACGAATTTAGAGGACTTTATGGAAAGAGCCGAATCATTAGGCGTTAGCGTTCCTCAGCCTCTTGGATCGATAAACCCAATGCAGGCACCAGCAGGAAATTATTATACTGAGCAGATGATTTCATCGAAAATAGCCAACCGTATAAGGGATCTCGAAAACTTGCCAGCTAATTTGGGCACATTCCATACTGATTCTTTAAACAAACAGACTAATTTTGATGACTTAAAAATAAAGTCCTTGATTGAGTTGAAATCACTCCAGCTTTTAGCTAAGCAAAAGCAATTGAAAAAGAACTTAATCATTAACCAGGCCACAAATGCTCATTATGATAACCCTGAATTAAACAAAGTTCCCTTGACATTACAAGCCAGAAGATCCATATATATTAGACCAAAGATCATTCAACCAAATCCACATTTGCTAGCTTCTCAATTAGAAGAAAGACGTAAATTAGAAGCTAATAGAATAAAGCATGCTTTGCATGTTCAAAAAGTTCGTGAAATCTTAGAGAATTCTGAGGACTTCATAAATACCAAATTAAACCGCTTGAATAAGATTTCGTCTATCTCAAGAGCCATTAACCTGTTTCATTCCACTACAGAAAAGGATGAATCTAAGAAGTTAGAAAAAACAGCCAAGCAACGTTTGCAAGCATTGAAAGCAAATGATGAAGAGGCCTATATAAAATTATTGGATCAGACAAAGGATCATAGAATTACTCATTTGTTAAAGCAGACCAATACATTTTTGGATTCTTTGGCTCAAGCTGTTAAAGTCCAACAAGTTGAATCGGGCGTAGACGATATCCCTGTTGATAAAAAGTCTGCTGAAGCGACCGAAGTGATGACGCCTGAAAAGGAAGACACTGTTGAAGAATTAAGAGAAAAAATTGATTACTACCAAGTTGCTCACAGAATTAAGGAAGAAGTTAAGGAACAACCTTCCATCTTAGTCGGTGGTACCTTAAAAGAATATCAAATAAAGGGTTTACAATGGATGGTTTCATTATATAATAATAAGTTAAACGGTATTCTTGCAGATGAGATGGGTTTAGGTAAAACTATTCAATCGGTTGCCTTGATTACTTACTTAATTGAGAAAAAGCATGAAGATAAATTTTTGGTTATTGTTCCTTTATCGACAATCACAAATTGGACTATGGAATTTGAAAAATGGGCCCCCACTGTGGATGTCATAGTATATAAGGGTTCTCAGCAACAACGTAAATCGTTGCAAGGAACTGTCAGATCTGGCCATTTCCAAGTTATGCTAACAACATACGAGTACATTATCAGAGAACGGCCATTGTTGGCTAAGTTTAATTATTCTCATATGATTATTGATGAAGGGCATAGAATGAAGAATGCCACCTCTAAATTATCACTTACTTTGAAAAACTATTATAAAACCAAGAACAGGTTGATCTTGACTGGTACACCTTTGCAAAACAACTTGCCTGAATTATGGGCCTTGTTAAATTTTGTTTTGCCAAAAATTTTTAATTCAGTTAAGTCGTTCGATGAATGGTTTAATACCCCATTTGCTAATACTGGCTCTCAAGAGAAGATTGAATTAACCGAAGAAGAATCGTTATTGGTCATTAGAAGATTGCATAAAGTTTTAAGACCATTCTTATTAAGAAGATTGAAAAAGGATGTCGAAAAAGATTTACCAGATAAAGTTGAAAAGGTACTTAAGTGTAATTTATCTGGTTTACAATATGCTTTATACCAACAAATGTTGAAACACAATGCCTTGTTTATTGGTGTAGATGTTGGAGGAGCCAAATCAGGTATTAAAGGCTTGAATAATAAGATTATGCAATTAAGAAAAATTTGTAATCATCCTTTTGTCTTTGAAGAAGTTGAAACTGTTTTGAATTCGTCAAGGTTGACGAATGATTTAATTTGGAGAGTTAGTGGTAAGTTTGAATTGTTGGATAGAATCTTACCGAAATTCAAAGTATCTGGTCATAGAGTGTTGATGTTTTTCCAAATGACACAGGTCATGAACATCATGGAAGATTTCTTGAGGTGGCGTGATATGAAATATTTAAGATTGGATGGTTCCACAAAAGCTGAAGATAGACAAGATATGTTAAAGCATTTCAATGCGCCTAACTCAGAATATTTCTGTTTCCTCTTATCAACAAGGGCTGGTGGTTTAGGTTTGAATTTACAAACCGCTGATACTGTTATTATTTTTGATACTGATTGGAATCCACATCAAGATTTGCAGGCTCAAGATAGAGCCCATCGTATCGGTCAAAAGAACGAAGTCCGTATCTTACGTTTGATTACCAATGATTCGGTTGAAGAAGTAATTTTGGAAAGAGCTCATCAAAAGTTAGATATCGATGGTAAAGTTATTCAAGCTGGTAAGTTCGATAACAAGTCGACCGCTGAAGAACAAGAAGCATTCTTGAAAAGATTGTTAGAGGCGGAAGCTAGTAAAGATGAGAATGAAGAAAATGACTCATTAGATGATGAAGAATTAAATGAAGTATTAGCTCGTTCAGAGGGTGAAAGAGAATTATTTACGCAAATGGATAATGATAGACTTATCAATGAAAAAATGGATGCGAAGCGTGGAGGCCCTAAAACAAGGTTAATTGAAGAAGATGAATTGCCAACGGTTTTCACAGAGGACGTATCTCATCATTTTGAAAAGGATACAAAAGAATTAACTCGTATGAGAGAAAAGAAAAGGGTCAAGTATGATGACGGTTTAACTGAAGAGCAATGGTTAATGGCTATGGATGCCGATGATGATACTGTTGAGGATGCCATTAGGCGTAAGGAATCTAGAATCGAAAAGAGAAGAAGAAGATCAACCAAAGATCCCAATGGTTCCTTAAGCGAAGATGACGGTGATTTGATGGACGATGGTGAGGAAGAAGACGATGAATTAAGATCAAGAAAAAGGTCTCGTCGTTCCACCCCTCAGACCAATGGTTACACCGAAAATGAAGACGAGCTCTCAGTGCTAGAAAAGGATAGTGGTTCCGACGAGCTAACCGAAAAATGCAATGCCGTGATCGATCAACTTTGCGAGTTAACTGCAGAATCCGATGGCCATAATATATCAGAGATATTCATGTCATTACCTTCGAGAAAGCTCTATCCAGACTATTACCAAATTATCAAACAACCCACCTCTATCAACCAAATCAAGAAGAATGTAAAGCAAGAAAAATACGACTCGTACAAGTCATTTATTGAGAGCTTGCAACTAATGTGTTCTAATGCGAAAACCTACAATGAAGAAGATTCCTGGGTTTACGAAGACGCTACAACAGTTGAAAATTTCCTTTCAGCTAAAATTTAATTGTATTATAGTTTTTGTTCTCTATATTTATCGTATAATATATTATTATAACATTTTATCACAAGGTTTTATGTTGTGGCGAGTATTGTTGTATCAGCCAATCAGATTAATTTAATTGATGATTACAGCAAGCACCCTACTTTTGACGTGTTTGTACTGATGTCTACAATGCAAATTAACTTGTAAGATGATATGAATGATAGCATGGTTTTAAAAGAATGATATGATATCTACATTGAATGTTACTAATCCTGGTGTATGTTCGTAGTAATAAAAAAAAAAGCTAGAATCACGGATTAGTTATGGGGTTGCGAAAAACTGCCTAATATGAAATGCACTCCCCTTCTAGGTCATAAAAGCAGTGAGCATGATTTTATCATATAAATATAAAATAATCTCCCGTTTTCATAACAGTATTACTCGGTTAGAACTCAATTTGAACTCAATTGATATCATTAAATCAATCAATAAAATGTCAACTGCTACATTTAAGAGACAAAGCGTCCCAATTTCCAAACTCTTTCAGCAATATGGGAAGCAAAATGCCAATGCCAAATTCGGGGCTACATTGGCTGCATTAATTGGTACCGGTATTTTAGCTAGCACTTATTTCAACAACAATAAAAACAAAAATACACCACCAAACAATCATGGGAAGAAATTGTTGGCAACATCGGCCGTTGTTAACACAGCTGCTATTCCTAAGGGCAAGACTTTCGACGATTACCAAAACCTTTATAATGAAATTGCCGAAAAAGTTAGAGATGAAGATGATGCTGATGATGGAGCCGGACGTTATGGTTTGCTTACACGTCTTGCATGGCATACCAGTGGTACCTACAAGAAAGAAGACAATACCGGTGGCTCTTTCGGTGGTACCATGATATATAAGCCAGAAAGTATTGACGGTGAAAATGCTGGTTTAGATCATGGAAGAGATTTCTTAGCTGAATTCAAAAAGAAGTACTCCTGGTTGAGTCACGGTGATTTATGGACTTTAGGTGGTGTTGTCGCTGTCCAAGAGTGTGGTGGACCTAAAATCAAATGGAGACCTGGACGTCAAGATATCTCTGAAAAGGATTCTTCAAAAGTCCCAGAAAATGGGCGTTTGCCTGATGCATCAAAGGAAGATGCCAATTATGTGAGAGGAGTCTTTGGAAGAATGGGCTTTGACGACCGTGAAATGGTTTGTTTGATTGGTGCCCATTGTTTAGGTAAGTGTCACACTGACAGATCCGGTTATGACGGTCCATGGGGCCCATCTTTCAACATGTTCACCAATGACTTCTTCGTCAGATTGTTGCAAAAATGGCACATTAAGAAATGGGATGGTAAAAGACAATACGAAGATGACGAATCGAAGTCTTTCATGATGTTGCCAACCGACATGGTCTTAAAAACTGATTCGAAGTTCCTCAAGTATGTTAAGATGTACGCCGAAGACGAAAAATTGTTCTTCTCTGACTTTTCCAAATACTTCAGTAGTTTACTTGAAAAGGGTGTTTCTTACCCTAGCTCAAGCAAACCATTTGAATTCAAGACTTTAGACGAACAAGATAAATAGGCGTATATGATTTAGGTTAATTATCTATTACTTTATGCTATTATCGGCGCATGTAGAGTAAGTCTAGTATATCGTATAAGGCCCTGTTTAACCATAACTACGTATATATCAGTATATATGTGTATATTACAGCATATACAATTTCCGAAATTTTTGAGATTGGTTCGTAAGCACACGACTATTTTGAAAAATTTTTCAGTCGTACACTTAGACCGAATTCCAATTGAAAATTTATATATATATCTCCTTCCTGAAAAGTTTTCCAAGTAAAAAATTTCTAGTTCTTTATCATCAACAGTAATCAAAAATGAAGTACATCCAAACTGATCAAGTCTTAGACATCCCAGAAGGTGTTAACCTTGAAATCAAGGCCAGAAGCATTACCGTTACTGGACCAAGAGGTACCTTGAAGAAGGATTTAAAGCACATTGATGTTACCTTCGAAAAGATTAACAACCGTGCTATCAGAATTACCGTCCACAACGGTGAAAGAAAACACGTTGCTGCTTTAAGAACTGTCAAGTCTTTGATTGCTAACTTGATCACCGGTGTTACCAAGGGTTACAAGTACAAGATGAGATACGTTTACGCGCATTTCCCAATCAACGTTAACGTTGTTGACGTTGATGGTAAGCCATTCGTTGAAATCAGAAATTTCTTAGGTGAAAAGAGAGTCAGACAAGTCAAGATCTTCGAAGGTGTTACTATTGAACAATCTTCTACCCAAAAGGATGAATTAGTCTTATCTGGTAACTCCTTAGAAGATGTTTCCCAAAACGCTGCTGATATCCAACAAGTCTGTCGTGTCAGAAACAAGGATATCCGTAAGTTCTTGGATGGTATCTATGTTTCCGAACGTGGTACTATTGTCGAAGACATTTAAACTAATTTGGTTGATTAATAATAATTATAGTTAAATTTCTGTATTAATACATCCTCTTTGTTTATATTTTTCATGTTGTTTGAGTTTCCAGGGTATATAGTTCAATGTGGTCTTTCAATTGGGTTAACCCTGTCTCATGTGAATTGTTATCGAGCTCAAAGCAATACAGAGCCACTTATGATTCACTGTAGGAGCGAGATTCGGGTTATTGCGTGCGATTTTATCATGGCATTTTTTGGTGTATGTGATTGGTCCTGCAATAACCTTTAGTAGAAACATGCTGATGCTGTTTTTAACCGTATGTGTGCAGTGAGGAAGGTTTCCAGTCTGCGAAAGATGGAAGCCTTCCTCATTTACTATGGCCCTTTTCTTGGTTATGAGCCCTTGTATTTTCTCAGGATACATGGGTTCTCTATTCATTTTGCAGCTTATTTGCAAGTGTCCGTCTACTTTGATGTACTACAATAATTCAGTAGAAGGTCTCCAGACCTCCCATTTCAATTGCTGGTGTTTGTTCGCGTTTGGATAGAACCGAAAGGAAAATAATGAAATAAAAAGGGTTTCAAATTTTCCATGCAGACTGTTAGGCGAGCCTGCCGAAACGTGTGTTCGCCATGGACTACGTGTGTTTGCCATGGACTAAATTTACTTTCCTTCGACCCACCGTTTGCTGCCCTTCGCTCAATATCCATATATATATGTCTTCTCCCGGGGGGATGACACTGGTTGTCATTCATGTCGCTTGAAGTCCGGCTCTCTTGAAATTACGCCTGGGTTATGCTCTTCCCGATCCTGCTATATCTCTACACTAAGTACCCCGGGGATTCTTGTTGCATTGGCGATCACGTTCTAACTGAATCATGAACACCTTTTATTCAGTTTATTAATACTCGGTGTATGATTGTTAGGTCCGTGCTTTTCACCATGCCGTGAAAACTCCGAGGGTAACTCAGCCGGCCAATAAAATACTTAGGGAATGCTTAACATACGCCGTACAAAGGACTGCAGGTTATTCAATTCAATAAAGACTCGAAATATTCTATATGATCCATTGAAACCTTATTACTCTTATTTTGCTTCAACTATAACCTCTTCATGCTCCAGGTGAAAATTCTTCGATGAACTCCGCGACCGAAACATTTTTGCCTTTGAGCTACCACAAATACCTTAAAAACTCCTGGCAATAATTCTCTACACAAGTGCTGATATTGCTCAATGTGATAACCGGTATGACTTGTAAGTCGATCATCTGTAGTGTGCGTATTACGAGGAATTTTCTCCAAGTAACCGGTTCAGAATCTGGAGAATTGAATAACTTTCTGTACCCGGAGACGTCGGAGACATTTCGGGAATTTTTTTTTCAACGAACCCGCGCGGACAAATTAAATGCCTTCGTTAAGCAAGCTCAAAAAGTATTTAACTCCTTCTTTATACATTAAATGATCTTTAAACTAAACAAATATTAGTTTTGGATAATTGATCGATATATTCTAATTTAAAATCATTCAACTATGCTTAGGGCTTTTAAAAGAGTGGTTCCACGCACTCAATTATTGAAGGCTCAAGTTAGGCCATTTGTTCGTTCATTTGCTACCGGTACGGATTCATTTTTACAGACAAATAATGCTAACTATATCGACGAAATGTACGATGCTTGGAAGCATGATCCTTCTAGTGTACATGTTTCATGGAATGCGTACTTCAAGAACATTGAGTCAAACAATGTGCCAGCATCGAAGGCATTTTCTGCACCACCAACTTTAGTTCCAACACCAGCCGGTGGAGCAGCCGGATTCATGCCAGGATCTGAGCCATTAAATGAGGATGTTGTTACCCATTTAAAGGTGCAATTATTAGTCCGTGCTTACCAAGTGAGAGGTCACCAAAAGGCCAGAATTGATCCTTTGGGAATTTCTTACGGTGAGAACACTTCTGTTCCTAAGGAATTGACCTTAGAACACTACGGCTTCACTGATGCTGATATGAAGAAGCAAATTACCTTGGGTCCAGGTATTTTACCAAGGTTTGCCGAATCGGGTAAGAAGTCTTTGTCTTTGAAGGAAATTATTGAAAACTGTGAAAGATTGTACTGTCAATCCTACGGTGTAGAATATATCCACATCCCATCAAAGGAACAATGTGACTGGTTAAGAGAAAGAATTGAAATTCCTCAACCATTTAAATACTCCCCCGATGAAAAAAGACAAATCTTAGATCGTTTGATTTGGTCTTGTTCTTTTGAATCATTCTTGGCAAGTAAGTTCCCAAATGACAAGAGATTCGGTTTAGAAGGTGCGGAATCTGTTGTTCCAGGTATGAAGGCCATGATTGATACTTCTGTTGAGTTTGGTGTCGAAGATGTTGTCATTGGTATGCCACACAGAGGTCGTTTAAATATGTTGTCCAATGTTGTGCGTAAGCCAAATGAATCTATCTTCTCAGAATTCACCGGTTCGAAAGAATTCGATGAAGGTTCCGGTGATGTTAAATATCACTTGGGTATGAACTACGCTAGACCAACTACTTCGGGTAAACATGTTAACTTGTCCCTTGTTGCAAACCCATCCCATTTAGAAGCAGAAGATGGTGTTGTATTGGGTAAGACTAGAGCTATTCAACAATATAAGCATGATATTGGCGATTTCAAGAAAGCTATGTCAGTATTATTACATGGTGATGCAGCTTTCTCCGGTCAAGGTGTTGTGTACGAAACTATGGGTTTCGCTAACTTACCTGCCTATTCTACTGGTGGTACCATTCATATTATTGTCAATAATCAAATCGGTTTCACAACCGATCCAAGATTTGCAAGATCTACCTTATATCCATCCGATATTGCCAAGGCTATTAATGCCCCAATTTTCCACGTGAATGCTGATGACGTCGAAGCAAGTATTTTCGTTTTCAACTTGGCTGCTGAATGGAGAGCTACCTTCCACACCGATGTAATTATCGATGTTGTTAGTTACCGTAAGCACGGTCACAATGAAACCGATCAACCATCTTTCACTCAACCATTAATGTACAAGAAGATTGCTGAAAAGAAATCAGTTATTGACTACTATACTAACCAATTAATCGAAGAAGGTACTTTCACTAAGGAAGATATCGACGAACACAAAAAATGGGTTTGGAATCTTTTGGATGAATCATTCTCCAAATCTAAGGAGTACCAACCAACATCCAGAGAATGGTTAACTACTCCATGGGAAGACTTCAAATCGCCTAAGGAATTAGCAACTGAAGTGTTACCCCACTTACCAACAGCTGTTGAAGAAAACACTTTGAAGAAGATTGGTAATACTATTTCTGATGCTCCAAAGGGATTTGAAATTCACCGTAATTTAAAACGTATTTTGAATGCTAGAAAGAAGTCTGTGGAAACTGGTGAAGGTATTGACTGGGCTACCGGTGAAGCTTTGGCTTTCGGTTCTTTGGCTTTGGAAGGTTACCATGTTAGAGTTTCTGGTCAAGATGTTGAAAGAGGTACTTTCTCTCAACGTCATGCTGTTTTACATGACCAATCTTCTGAACAAACCTATACTCCATTGGATCACTTATCCGAAGATCAAGGTGTCTTCTCGATCTGTAACTCCTCGTTATCTGAATATGGTGTTTTAGGATTTGAATACGGTTATTCGTTGACTTCTCCAGACGCGTTAGTTATGTGGGAAGCTCAATTCGGTGACTTTGCCAATACTGGTCAAGTTGTTGTTGATCAATTTGTTTCAGCCGCTGAATCTAAGTGGAAGCAACGTTCTGGTCTTGTCCTCTCCTTACCCCATGGTTATGATGGTCAAGGTCCAGAGCATTCTTCCGGTAGAATTGAAAGATACTTGCAGTTATGTAACGAAGATCAACGTCATTTCCCATCTCCTGAACTATTAGAAAGACAACATCAAGATGCTAACATGCAAGTTGCATACCCAACTACTCCAGCCAACATTTTCCACTTGTTACGTCGTCAAATGCATAGACAATTTAGAAAGCCATTGATTATGTTCTTTTCCAAGCAATTATTACGTCATCCATTAGCTAAATCTGAGTTATCTGAATTTACTGGTGAATCCCACTTCCAATGGATTATTGAAGATGTTGAATTAGGTAAGAGCATTTCTGCTAAGGAAGAAATAAAACGTATTGTTCTTTGTTCTGGTCAAGTTTACACTGCCTTGCATAAGAAGCGTGCTTCCATTGAGGATAAGTCTACTGCGTTTATCAAGGTCGAGCAATTACACCCATTCCCATTCGCTCAATTACGTGATGCTTTAGACTCTTACCCAGCACTTGAAGATTTAGTATGGTGTCAAGAAGAACCATTGAACATGGGTTCTTACTCTTATGCTGCTCCACGTATCGCTACTGTTTTAGGTGAAACTGAAAAGCACAAGGAATTATCATTGCGTTATGCAGGTCGTGATCCATCTGCTTCTGTTGCCGCTGGATCTAAGTCTATGCACAATGCTGAAGAAGAAGCTTTCTTGAAAGAAGTATACCAAGAAAACTAAATGATTTTTTGAGTATTACCTAACCAGCTAAACTGGTCTTTATTATGCATGAGGAAACTTTCGAGTTTTGTCTTCGATATTTATATTGTAAATGTGTTTTTGTTTACAGATACAAATTTTCGGTTGTTTTTATAAGGTAAGCGCCTATAGCTCTAATTAAATGTTTTGTTTTAGAAAGAATATACCTGTAGACGGACATGGAATTTTGCGACCCCACGAATCGGTAGAATGATTTTTGCAATCATTTCGCGGATAAACGAACAAGCGGAATCTAAGGGTTTGAAAAGAACTAAACGTTTACCCGAGCAGTAGAAAACATTAATATTTATATGTAACCAAATTTTCATTCATGTAGAAGACTGAAATCAACATTTTCAATCTAATCTATATTCAAGATGACCGTTGATCAAAAAACTATTCCTCAAGCGCCTATTTCACTTAATTTCGTTATAGTTGGTGCTGGGTTAGGTGGACTTACTGCTTCTATTGGTTTGAAGTTAGCAGGCCATAAAGTTAGAGTATTAGAACAAGCACCTCAATTGGGTGAAGTTGGGGCAGGTATTCAAATTCCACCACCATCAGTTAAAATTTTAAAAACTATTGGATGTTTAGACAACCTCTTAAAATATTCTATGATTCCAGAAAACTTTAAAATCTTCCACTGGAAAGAAGGGAAAGAAATTTCTGAACAAAACTTAGTTCCTCTTACTGAGAATGTATACGGAGCTAACTATTTGCATGTACACAGAGCAGATTACCATAGAGTATTGGTTGAAAGAGCTCGTGAAGTCGGAGTGGAACTTATTTTAGATACACATATTAACCATATTGACTTCGAGTCTGCCACAGTTACATGTTCAAAGGGTAGAATTTTCAAAGGTGATGTCATTGTAGGATATGATGGTATTAAATCAAAGTTAAGGTCCTATATATTAGGCCATGAAGATTTGCCTTACAATACAGGTGATTTGGCGTATAGAGCCTTGATTAAGGTAGAAGATATGAAAAAATACGACGAACTAACTCCCTTCTATAGTACCCCAAATATTAATTTTTGGTGGGGTCCAGATTGTCATATTGTTGTTTACTTGTTACAGGGAGGAGAAACTTGCAATGTTGTCATATTATCCCCAGACACTTTACCAAAAGATGTTGCAATCCAATCTGCTGATAAGAAAGAGATTATGGAAATGTTTCATGATTGGGACCCAAAATTATTAACATTGTTTAATTTGATTCGTGAAACAGGAAAATGGAGATTGCAAAATTCTCGGGAGTTATCTACATGGACTCACGAACAAGGCAACGTTATTATTCTTGGTGATGCATCCCATGCAACTTTACCTTATTTAGCTTCGGGTGCTTCTCAAGCCTTAGAGGATGCCGCTGTCTTAACAGGTTTATTTAGTAGAATTGAAAATAAATCTCAAATTCATGATTTGCTAAAAACCTGTGAATCTTTAAGGAAATGGAGATCAACTCAAGTTGTCAAAGGTTCCACTCTTTGCAGAGATATCTTCCATTTACATGATAGTCCTGAACAAGTTCTTAGGGATGAAAAACTTTCAATTAGGCCTCCTATCGTAGGGTGTCCTAATAGATGGGCAGACCCTAATTTTCAAAAATTCTTGTGGGGCTATGAAGCTTTTGAAGAAGCCGAGAGAGGTTGGAAAGAATATAAGAAAGGAAAAGTCGCCAAATACTCATTTGAAAGTTTATATGAAGACGCCAAATTATAGTTTGTCTAGTACTTTACATAATAAATAAATAACTGTTCAATATTAATTCGATTATTTATAAAATTAAGCTTCAATTATTTACTATATTCTTTTGGTAATGATTAACAATTACCTTTTTCAATAATGATCTTGGTGCAGGCTTGCTTGTGAACATTTCGAATTGGGCTAATGCTTGAGCATAGAGGTAATTAAGTCCATTTATTCCCACCCATCCTTTATCATTAAATTCTTCTGCCTTTCTTAGTATAGGAGTGACCAACGGATCATAACCCGTTTCTAAGACGATTCCACCAGTGGTACTTTTAAACCATTCCAGTGATAACTGAATATTAGTCAAGCTACCAGTAATTGAATCAGAACTTGGCACACAAGAAATTATTACAGTAGGATAACTAAAGTTATCTGGTATTTTAGCATTTGAGAATTCTTGATCCGATAATAGCTCAATCCTAAAGTAGTTCAATTCAGTTCCTGCATCAGGTATATCTGTTGATGATGAGCTTGATAAATTAGGTGATAATTCATTATAATAATCCGCTAGTTTCCGTGCCTTTTCATAAGTTCTATTATAAAGCAAAATTCTCTGATATCCCATTTGGTTCAATGCATAAATCGCTGCTCTACTCATACCACCAGCGCCAATAACTAATGCAGTTTTATATTTACTGACGGTATTAATAGGCGAAACGTTGTCCTGTAATGTTAATTTGACCCCTAGCCAATCAGTATTTTCACCTCTTATTTTTAGAATTTTGTTTGGGTTTTCGATGCATCTCTCTGCAACAATTGTATTTAATGCACCAATTATTTTAACGTGCTTCGACATGGTGTCTACATAATTTAACGCTTCTAGTTTGAAAGGCATTATAATAGCTGTCCCTCCAAATGAAGGAGAATTTACCAATTTTGTTAAATTTGGTTTCAATGAGGAACATTCAAGAATCTTGAAGGTATGCGAAAGACCCAATACACTATAAGCAGAATTATAGATTTCTGGAGATAAAGATTTTGAAACATTAATTCCCGTTACATAAAATTCCAATGGTGGTGTTACAAAAGAATAACTTAATGCTCTTTGTATATCAAACGATGTCAAATCTACTTCTTCCACCAGCTCTTGTGTAGAACCTATAGTTTGATTTCTTGATTTTGATACTGGCGTTAGAATTCGGTTCATGACCTTAGACAACCTTCCTAATTTTCCAGTATTAAAAGATGTTATTTTTAAATTTGATTTAGGATATACTAAGTCCACTTCTTGCTTGAAAAAGACAACCTTAAAATTATCTGAAAGTTCATTAGCACAAGAGGTCAACCTTAAGAAGTCTATACCCAAACTATTAGCTAGTTCAACAATCTTAATTGCACCTAATTGAGAATTCCAGAAATTTACATCATCTGAATTAAAAGAACCGATTATCTCTGTATTCCCACTAACAGATACTAACTCTTTTAAAATAACGAACATATCTCCAATGTCAGAACTATTTGAAATAAAATTTTCTTTATCGTTAAAACAAATAGATAAATCAATAATAAGAAGATCAATTCCAGACTTGATTCCAGAATTTAGAATATTAAAATAAAAGTTTCTCAAATCTATCTTAATCTGGTCATAATCACTACCTGATGAGATGGAATATTCGTCAATAAACAAGTTTAAATCTGGCAAACTATTCGCAATGCTTAAAATTAGCGGTATTGAGCAATATGTGTGTCTTCTCACTTGGGCAATAAATTCATCGATTTTTACATTAGCGGCGGATAGATTTAACTTTATCACTTCTATCAAATCAAATTTAATTTCAATTGCATCAGACCCAAAACTTGATTCATGCAAATTGGTTAAGAAATCTTCTGTCAAATCACTGGGGAAATTAATTTGCAAGCAGCTGGTAAATCGATCCATGAAATTCGATTGCAAATGTAAATTACCAGAAATTGCAGCTGCTGAACACGACCCTTTGAGAATAAAATTTAAGAATCTAACGAATTCTTTCTCAACAGGCTTCAAAAGTAAATGCCTGTTTGTATCATTATTCAGGTAAGTACTTTTGCTACCTATGGAAATTAAATTTTCCTTTATGAATGCTAGATCTGAGTGTAAATTGAAAAAGTTATACTTAGCTACCGCCCTATACCTCGAAAACTTCAGTTGAATTAAGCTGATACCTTTTTCATAAGATCCATTGAAGTTGAGATAACTTAATATACGTGCTTCTTCACATTCAATATTAATAATATACGCAAATTCCCTCTGTACTAAGTAGTCCATCAATTGTGGAGAATCAATTGAAGTTGATGGTAACACAATTATCAGATTTATTCCTTCACTCTCTTTGAATGCTTTCAATATTAACCTAAATTGTATATCTTTGTATTCATCGAGGGTTACCTTTTCTAAGAATCGTGCTTCGGGCATACCGACATATTCCAGCACACATTTTTCAACATCAACATACTTATAATTCAAGGCCGCCAGCGCCATTAAAGCTAAGGTTGATTTACCAACGCCTCTTAATCCAATGATTACTAATGTTTGAAATTTTTGTTTCGCTGCCAACTTAGAAACTGAATCAATGGAACTTGACGTAGAAGGTGACATTTGTCTTACCTCTTCCATGTCGTCCAGTCTTGAAGAAATTGAATTTTCAACGGGCATACTATATATCTTTCCAAATACTGCTTATTGGTTCTTCCCGCTAGTTTCCATTGTATTTAAATGTTATCCGGCGATTAATGAGGAGCTGTAGCCTTCTTACTTATCATGATACTGAATATTGATGCGGATAATTGAATTTCCGAATGTCGTAGTAACCCCAAATACGACATTCAAATATAATCGTCTAAGAAGAAGCTTAGTATAGTATACATATATAATCAACTAAGTATGGCTACCACATCAAAGAGCCCATTTTTGTGGTATAGGGACAAAGATAACTTGAATTTAGGGGGGGTTTGTCGATATACAGTTACGTACACCAATGCTGATCCCGATAAAAAAGAGATTTATTACAGGCTTAAGAATATTGAAAAGACATCCATAAGAGCAATACATTTACTAAATGGGCCATTTATATTATACTGTCATGTAATACCGCATAATTATGATCACCGAAAGCACTTTGAGCCAACTGATCCTGAAAACAATAAAGAAATTTTGTTTGAGAATCAAATAAAGCCTGGTCAGACATTTAATGTTCGGCTAAGTTTGAATAATAACTCATACTTGAAAGACTCAGAAAAGGGATTTCCTATGTACCAATGGTCGATCGATATTGTATCACAAATAGTCATTACGACAAAAACTGTCATACTATATGATTTAATGATCGGTGATGATTTTAAAAATATGAAAAAACTAAACCATGGATCTCTTCAAAACTCGTTGACTATGATAAATAAAGAATTAATCAATTCCAACAGTGATGAAGGTATTCCATTGGAGAAGTCTATGAATCCCCAGTTACAGGTAGAAAAATTAAACACAGACGAATTGTGGGCAACCCAACCGCCTTATCCCGGTAAACCGGTACATTTAATTATACTCACGCATGGAATATTCTCAAATTTGACTGCAGACATGTTATATTTGAAAGACTCCCTAGAGGCCTCTGTTGAAGAAAATATTCTTGTTAGAGGCTTTGATGGTAATGCAGGCAAGAGTGAAAAGGGCGTGAAGAAATTAGGAAAAAGGTTGTCGAATTACTTAATCAAATTGATAGAAGACTTAGAACGGTCTAATGTTGATATCGAGTATATTTCATTTATTGGGCATTCATTGGGTGGCTTAGTTCAATTATATGCGATAAAAGAAATACTAGTAACTAAAGGGAAAGATTACTTTTCGTCTAAGAAAATACAACCAAAAAATTTAGTATGCATGGCTAGCCCGCTTTTAGGAATCTTAAGTGAAATGAATATTTTGATCTCATGGTTTTTAGATTTAGGTACATTAGGTAAAACAGGTAGAGACCTAACATTGCTGAAAAAGATCCCGAACTTGAAGGACCTTTCTGGTAAAAATGACATGCATAAAAGAGACACATTTAGGCCATTGTTGGAAGTCTTACCAGATGATCCATTGCAATCATTTTTAGGCACCTTCGAACACCTCACAATTTACGCTAATGCAGTGAATGATGGAATTGTTCCATTAAGAACTAGTGGGTTGTTGTATCTTGATTATGAGGCATTAGGTGACGTGGGAGAAATAAAAAGAAATAGTGGTAAAAGCATTCTGCATGATCATGAACTGGTTGAAACAAATTCAACGAGAGAAAGTGTGGGAGAAATCCCTGTTGATCAAAGAGGCAAATCGTTATCCAAAAATGAGCAAAAAAAGAATAGAAGTGAAAAATATAAACAACTTTTATCGTTAAATTTCAATACTAGTACAAAGCATAATATCGAAGGCAAGAAATTCAGTCGAAGGCAAAGAAACCTTATGAAAATTAATGCAAAAGGAAGTGACTTTCTCAAGGATAAGCCTGATACCAATTCTGAAATTTCAAACTCGCTATTCTCAGATCCGGTAAACCAGGATGAATTGCAGCACGGCCAAAACTCAGACCCAGATCTCGAGGAATCTGAGACCCCTACTCTAAATCTACCACCTAAAGCTTCTTCGATAGAGTCCGCTATTAATACGATTATTTGTCCAATACCCTCAAATAAATTTATTGTGCTGCCTCATGCTAGAAACCCAGTAATTTTCCATGATAAATATTACCATTTTGATAATTTACCAACAGACTCTGAGGAAACTAATCTTAACACTAAAAACAAGTTCAAGAAAAAAGTGTCTTTTAACTACAATGATTGGAAATTGCAAAAACAGACTAAAATTGCTAAGAAGTATCATACTCCAAGTTTGACTTGGAGGAAGGTGTTAGTAAACTTACCTCCAGATGCTCATAATAATATCGTTGTTCGAAGAAGATTTTCAAATGGATATGGCTGGGGTGTTGTTGATCATTTATGTAAAGAATTATTCCACTCAAATATCACTGAGAGTATTAATAGTATCGATAATGTTAGCACTACTGATAAAATTAAAGCCAAAATATAGATGTGCTAGAGATACATAAGGATATCTATATTCGATATTGAATTGTTGCGAAAGATGTGCTTCCCATGTTTTATGATTACATAATCGATCGTTATCTAAAATCCCCTTATCTCTGATCATATTTTGATACGAATAATGAAAGGGGCTGTTAAGTTGATATTCAACTTGAAGATTTCTTTCTGTTGGTTTTTCTTATTCAAATACATTTTGTTAAAATCATAATTATTAGTATAATGCATGAAAACCCATGTTTTACTGCTTCAAATCATAATTACACTACTACTTCTGCTGTTACTTCATTTATAGTTATAGGTGCGGGATTGATCGGTCCTAGACATGCTTCTCATATTCATAGCAGACCAAACTGTTCATTGTTTGCCATAGTTGATCACTCACTTAAAGGACCAAGTATTGCTGAACAGTTTGCAACACTTCTATTTAAGAATTTGGATGACATGTTCGAATATTGTGAGGTAAATGATATTCGATACCCCGATGCTGCTATTATCGCCACTCCAAACCATACACATCTTCCGCTAGGTATGAAACTAGCATCATACGGGATCCATTTGCTTGTGGAGAAACCGTTGGCATCAAACGCACTGGATTGTAAAACTTTAATTGAGTATTGCAATTATATGGGGGTCATTTTATTGGTAGGACATCACCGCAGGTTTAATCCCTATATTATGGCGTCCAAAGCCCATATTCATAAGCTTGGAAAATTGGTAGGTGTTCAAGGTTCGTGGACTTTGAGGAAACCAGATTCTTATTTCATGGAGAAACCATGGCGGTCTTCAAATGAACTAGGGGGCGGGACTCTATTAATTAATTTGGTTCATGATTTGGATTTATTACAATATTTACTAGGCCCTATTGAAAAAGTTTATGCGGATTTATTGGTGAAGCAAAGAACAGACCTGAATAAAAGCTATAATGATTTGGTTGACGAAGGAGCGGCGTTGACTATTAGGTTTGCAAATGGTTGTTGTGGAACATTTATTTGTAGTGATAATGTCACATCACCATTCCTGTTTGAAGCAGGTACGGGTGAAAACCCAACAATACCATTTAATGACTCAGTTGCTGGGCTATATAGAATATTCGGGAGCCATGGTACATTATCGGTCCCTGATTTAAACTTGTACCATCAAAACAATTTAGAGGAAAGATCTTGGCTAAATCCAATTTCAAATACTACTATTACAATGAATAATAATTTAACTGGGACTAATGATGATATGGATGTTTTCGGTATCCCAACACCGTTACCGTCACCTAACTATCACATTAGTCCAATCCATAAAACTATGGGGATATGCGAAAAACCAAAACCCTTTGACCTACAGTTAGATCATTTTATTAACCTTATCCACGGTGTTGAGTCGGTTGTATTATGTTCAGGAGATGATGCTTTGAGAGCATTGTTATGCATTGAGTCAGTTATCCAATCTATCAAGACTGGATTGCCACAGTTCGTTGAAGATACTAATAACATCAAACCAAATTATGAATTGCTAAGTAACTATAAACAAACTAATGTATAATTTAATATAATACCTATTACTCGATATGCTCCTTGCTGTATTTAGCTCTCAATGTGTTGAAAACAGAAACTAATTTGAATTTTCTAATGAAGATATATTCAATTATGAATTGTGGACACCAAGCTGCGGCAAATCTTAATATTGTAGCCATTCTACCCCTATAAATATTCAATGAACCAATTAAACTCAGGTTTTCGAAATCACTGGCCACTTTTCTGGCATATTCTTCTGCAGTTATAGGATTATTGTTACGAGCCATTCGTTGTCTTGATTCTAAAGCAGCTTTCATCTCCGGGATATTATAAATTGAACTCGAAGGTAAGGGTCTAGTGTCTGCAATATTGGTTTTAACCCCCCCAGTAATAATGTTAATAACCTTTACATTGAATGGCTTCATCTCCAATCTTAGACAGGCAGCATACAGGTGAATAGCAGCCTTTGTAGACGAATAGGTGCCTGATAATGGGAATGGAAGGATTCCGGAAACTGACCCGGTAAATCCAATCGTCCCTTGTGCATTGATAACTAATGGTCCAAGCTCTCTAACTAGTCTCATGGGGCCAAATACGTTTACTTCGTAGCACTGGTTAAACCACTCATCAGTTACATCTAATGCTGGAAACGAACATGATTGTCCAGCATTGTTGTACAAGACATCAAGGTAGCCACCAGTCTTTTCACTGATAACTTCCTTTGCCTTAAGGATACTTTGAGTAGAGGAAACATCTAGTTGAAGTATATTGATACCGTAATCTTTTTCTAACACTTGCATGGCTTCTAATCTTCTAGCACCGGCAAAAACTTGGTACCCTCTTTTGGCGAATTCAATGGCTGTAGCGAAGCCAATTCCTGAGGAGGCCCCCGTGATTAAAGCTGTTTTTTGACGTTCTGGCATTTCTATGTTGTTAATATTTCTGTAGGGATAACGATACGGGGAAAATATTAACTTTTGAATTTTGATCGCGCAGGCGAAGTGAATGTGATAGTTTTTTTGATTTGTTTCCAAGTACTAACATAAACTGAAGGTAATTTTAGCAATACCTCTAACCTGATACTTAATGTAGTATTATGTTGAGATTATTGGTCTCTCATAATGGGTAGTCGAAATTACCGCTAGCATGATGTTTATTATAATAGCCGTGTTAAATTAAGGCTAGTATGACGTTTATTATAATTTTTATGTCGATGTATACAAGTGCCATGTTATCAAGTCATAGTAGGTCATTTACGTATATTGCTAATATGATAGCATATACAAATATTTACTTGGGTAGTTTATTTTTATTGTATATTTTCGAAGAGCTCATTGGTGAGGATTCTTGCAACACGATTTAACAGCCATTTAAATAAAGCCTTTTCCTTTGTTATTATCAAGAATACTAGCTTTATAGAACTATGGCAGGCAACAAACGACTCTCCTTAAATTTGGGTTTCCCCGATAAGGCAGGCACCTCTGGTCTTGGTTATGAAAGCAATAGCTCAAGCAATTTCTTTAGTACAGGTACGGAACCATCAGAAAATAGTTCTACAGATTTTAGTTTCCCTACACATAAACCTGAAATACCTTTGGGAAATACAAGACGGGCCCCTAAGTTGTTTAATTCAAGGACAATCCCTAAATATGAGAAGGACCCAATGAATATCGAACCTATCACAAGTGAATATGTATCAAAAGTGGTCGAAACAGAACTAGACGAAAGAAACGCTGGAATGATGGTAAAATTTGATGGAGAACCCCAAGAAGATTACCGAGTCTATCCAAACAACATTAATATTGCTACAAGTACCGAAATTCTTACTGATACCAAACAAGGAATAGAATCACCTGTAAAATCATCTATTGAATCACCAAATGCGCAATTGGCAACCGATGAAAATAATGGGCGGATTTCGAAGTCCTATTTTTTGCTCATTAATGAATTGGAAGACAGATGCAATGGTCTACAAGCAAAGATAGTAGACAACGAAAGAAATTTGGATGTTAAAGATTCTCAATTGGCAATATCTAAGACTAGATTACAAAATGTTGCAAGCAAAATTAATAATTTACGAATGTTAATAAACAAGTCGCAAGAAAGTATAAATTTGTTGCAGGATGAACGGAAAATACACTCCAAGCTGTTAAATGCCTTGAGAGATGAAAACTTGTCTAACAAACATATAATTAAACAATTCAAATGTGACATCGCTGAATCTTTAAGAAAGATTGAAATATATAAAGCCAAATTCAACAAATTAAAATACAAATTTGAGAGTCAAAATTTTAAGATATCTACTTTGAATTCCACTATTGATGAATTATCAGGCAATTTATCTGAGGAAAAGTTGAAAAGTTCTGCATTAAGTCAACAAATTGACGAACTCAATAAAATTCATATGGAGCAAATTCTTCAATATCAATCCCAAATAGAGGAAACAATATTAGATAAGTTTAATAATTATTTACCTGAGCTAATAAAATCCGAGAGTAATTTTCAACTCGAAACACTTCTCGAGGCTAATGAAAAAGTGAAAGAAAATTTTGACCCAAAATTTTTGCAAATAATTGATTGCATTGGAAAATCTCACGACTCTGCAAATACTTATAGCATAGAAAACTTCAACAAAATATCGTCACAGTTACTTTCCATGAGAGATGAAATAAGTAATAAATTGACTCCCATAATGGAGATGGAAGAAGGAATCAAGCAAATCTCACCTCAACTTGGACATTTTGAAAATGATATTATTTTACCAAATTTTGCAACCATTAAAAACAAAAATGAGAAATTATTCACCACGATTGTTAACAACTTGAGTAATATCAAAGATACCATAGATTGTTCTGATTCATTGAAAAGGCTACATCGCGAAGAAATATCAAAAATTACGTCTGAAAATAATGAACTTCGGAATGAAATGAAGGAGATAGTTGAAAAGCTTGAAAGGTCAAGAATAGAAAATGCTAAACTCGACAAATATTCCTCAACACAAAAGTCAAAAGAAGCAGAAAACACAAACAAATTGTTTAATTTAAAGGAATGCATTAAGAAACTTCAGAGTGATATCATAAATGGTAACTCCAAATTCGAGGAGGAAAAGAAACAGTTTGAAATTGAATCCCAACGGAATCGTGAAAAGTATGAATCTCATATTCATACACACAACCTGTTGAATGTAATGGCGATCGAGGAAAAAACAAGAATGAAGAATGAAATCGATAGCTTAAATACGAAAAATAATGAATTGGGGAAGAACAAGTTGGATTTGGAAAAACTTCAGCAACGGTATAATGAGCTTTTATTGCAAAAGAATACTCTGGTTAGTGACCTCAATAAGCTTTCAGAAGTACATAAGAACTTGCTTGATGAAAAAAATCAACAGTGTCATACCTTGATGGATAAAATAAATACATTAAAAGATGATTTGGCTTCATTGAGAAATATTCAACCGAGATTAGATGAACTAGAAAAAAACGTAAAGGATAAGGAGGAATTACTATCCAAGGAGTTGCTAGCAATGAGACTTGAAAAATCCAAAACACAGTCTCTAGAAAATAGAATTAAAGAATTAGAAATGTCTATCAAAGCAAAATGCAAGCTATTCAAGATAGAAGAAAGCAAATTTGACAATAAGTCGATTGCTTTAGAAGAAAAGGTTAAGAAGCTTGAGAAAGAGATCAATGTTGAAAAAACAAAATCTACGGAATTAAATAAAATTATGCATGGTAATAATGAAAAAGTAAATGATATAAACGAGAAGTACTTGGAGCAACTCAAGTTGAACAAGAATATAACTAGTATACAGAAGAAGACAGAATTGAAGTTAGCGGAGGTTGAAATGCAACGAAAAGAATATGAGCAAAAATACTCGTCGCTCGGAATAATAAATAAAGAACTAAACATTAAGATTGATGAATTACAGTCATCAGAGAATGTTTTAAACAAAGTACCTCCCAAGGCTTCCCTTAATGATAAGAAAAAACGAAAAATAATCATAGATCAGAATGATGAGATTGATGAATTTTCATTTGATAATATCAATAGCCCTCCCTCCGAAGTAAAGAAAAATAAGTCACTGGCTAAAAGATATAAATCAAAGAAGTAATTAATTTTATATTTGTCTCTTATTTGCTAATAATATAGTGATTATTTATTAAATTCACTTAATAATTTATCTTTATGGAAATAATGCATAAACTTAACTGGTTTTTCCTGATCTGGTCTATCCACATGTAAAACTGGTACATCATAGCAATATATATCAAACCATTTTGAATTTTCCGGTTTCATTATATCGATCGTTTCAAGCTCTAAGTCCCTTTCGTTCAATGAATTATCTTCCAAGGTTTCATATAATATTTGTTTAGCGTTCGTACAAAGCATGCATGTTTCTTTCGTAAAGAAAGTTAACGAAGTCTTAGATTTACATAATGATGAAGAGAAATTCCTTACGCCGTGGCTTGAAGCTGATTCAATAACTCTCGAGATATGTATCATATTAAGCTAATATGTGCTATTTGTTGATTCCTGGCAAATAGTTCGGATAATGAAAAAAAAAAAAGTTCCAGGATCGAACTGAGGATGTACAAAACCAACTTACTATGGAAATAAACTGTTTCCAAAGGTGCACTAACTAGTAAAGATAAATGCGGTTAATTCTTAGATCAACGATATTACTATAGCAAACTAACCATTAGCTACAGCATTATTAACCTCAAGACTTACTCTTGGATATATGAGTTCGTAGGTCTTTCTATTACTGCAAAATCTTAGGACTCTACTGTGCAGTCTCTAAATAAGCGAATATAATTTGAAATTTTTAAACTAGTAGATTACATATTATTCATCAGAAAGCTTCCATCCAGCGACTATAAAAGATGAAGTTTACTGGGATAGTATTGATATCGTTATTTATGATATTTGCTCTTGGAGCGGATGTTATACAAGTGGATGACAACAATTTCAAAGAAATTGTGATTTCGTCGGGAAAATATACGTTAGTGAAATTTTATGCCGATTGGTGTCGTCATTGCAAGACATTATTGCCAACTTATGAAGAAGTAGACAGCTTGTTTGCAGACGAATCAAATGTTCAAATAGTGAAGATAAATGGTGATAAGGATGGGCGCAAAATGAGTAAGAAATATAATATTGAAGGTTTTCCTACAGTTTTGATGTTTCATGGTGACGACGAACCTATTGAATTCAGCGGTTCGAGGGACGTGGAAGCATTAAGTAATTTTGTCCAACAAGTCTCAAATGTAAGGTTGTCAGAGCCTAAAAAGCCTGAAAAGGATGAAAAATCGCATGTAATCGACTTGAATGACTTAAACTTTCAGGAAAAAGTCCTTGATAACATCAACGGCACTAGTATTGTTGCATTCACTGCTCTGTGGTGTGGTCACTGCAAGAATTTACATCCACTTTGGGAAAAATTGGCCAATGAAATATATGTGAATGATGAAAATATTGTAATTGGCCAAGTTGTCACTGATCAAGCTCCAGCAGATAAACTAATGACGCAATTTGGTGTTACTTCGTTTCCTACTGTTTTACATTTTGATGCCAATAAAGTAGATGAGGATGGAGTGAGGAGACCGTCAGTGTACCACGGCGAAAGATCACTTGAAAACTTCATTTCATTCATTAATGAGAAAGGCGGCTTGCATCGTGATTCACAAGGCAAATTGCTAGATAGTGCTGGTAAAATTAAGAAAATGGATGAAATAATCAAAGATAAATTACAAAAAGGATATATAAATCAAGTTGGTATCGAATTATTGCGTGAATTAGATAATATTACCAAAATAAGCTTGTCTAACGTCAGTAATAAGCATGAGATTTTGTCTATAGGTGATGATTTATCTATGGAACCATATTACAAAAAATTGATCAACAAAGTCATTAACGGCGATACTGAGTTTTTTGAAAAGGAAGCACTCCGGTTGAATAAAATGTTAAAGGGTAATGAACATAATCTTCAATTAAAAACCATTGACTCCATTCAAAAGAGATTGAATATCTTAAGCATATTTGATTCTAATTAGTCTATCTATCTATAAATCTAAATAATAGTATAATAGAAACCACAACTGACAGTTCTGTAAACAGACATGTTTGATCACCATTCAATCGGATCGAACTTTTGTATTATTCTTATTTGTTCCGGCCAAACTTTACCATCTGCTAGAATACATTCGTCAATTATTGGCCGAACATTCTGTGGTTTGCATCTAGCTAGCCATATATTTTTACCGGTCTTGGAATAAATTAGCACGTTAGCTGAAAATTTATGACCACCAACATGATTTATGAACGCTACTTTAATCCCATTTGGCCTGTGGTCACCGTGATCTCTAATCAATCCAAGATCTCTTAGATACATGTCCATTTCTCGTTTCATAATGGGAGCTGTAATACCACATCTTTTATCCCTCGTCCTATGTGAGCACAAGAATATATACGATTGGAAAGTATCCACTTGCAAAGTCACCTTTGGAAATTCCGATAAAGTGGATGGCGGCTCTATCTTCTTATCTCTATATTCGACCACCTTCGGAATTACAACATCTAGCACCTCCGCGACTTCCTTAGCAGCAACATTCTTGACCCATATGAAAAATGGTAATAGTAAAATATCGCCTCTTGTTTGCTTAATATACTCGTCTTCCGTTTCAAGCTCATGCGAACTTATAGATGACATAGTCACCTTGATATTGCCTGATTTTCCCAACTGAGGAAACGTTTTTCCTGACTTGGATGCCCAATTAGAAGCTGCATTCCCTACCGTACCGGAAACCAGACAGGCATCATGAACCCAATCAGTCTTACCCGTCGCTACAACAATATGCAAATCAAATTCATCAGTGGACTTCCATAACTTCTTATCATACTCAACTTTAACAGAAGAAGGAAATTTGCTTGTACAAGAATCACACTCAAAAGAACAATCAGATACGGAAAATCCTTTCTCTGTAATATCGGTGTTTATATCAGATCCATTGGTCTTATCGAAAACCTTTCCAATGAAATTCATCTTTCACTTTTCCGTACAGCCTATAACACCGCCGAATCTAGGGCCTTTCACTGTTATTAAATACTCTTCACATATTTGTATTATACAATTTTTATTTATCGGACCGATTCCGATTGTGTTCGTAATTACAAGAAACGAAAAAACCAAGAATAACCTAATCATTTATGAACCTAGTACACTACCTGAAAAGCTTCGATAATTTTCTATTCTTGGAAGAGATAATCCACAAACTAGAATAAGTTACATAGTTGTACAATACCCATTTAAAGACTTCATAGCGTCAAACATAGGGATATATATATATTAGAGATATCTTTAAAGATATTAAATTCAAAAGTTGCTATTTATATATATTACCTTATTATTGATAAAACGGGATATATTACTTACATGCTATATTATAGAAATACCAAGGTTATTGGGAATAATAGACATAGATAGAGAAAAAATCGGATATATATATGATACAGTACGATTTAGCTCACACTACTGATAACATTAAAAATTCCAACGATAAAAATTATGAATTATTCAAACTTAACCAAGCCGATAAGCGAATGAACAACGATTCCATAAAATTATTATTGAGGAGTGAACCATCACCGGACATGAATATTAAGGAATATACAGCAAGAGATGAGGAGGATAAAGATGTTGAACCTAAACATAATAATGGCAATATTAATAATGAGGACATAGGCTCACCCACCCAGCGTCATGAAGAAAACCATAAATCGAACATGACTGATAGCAGCACTAGTAATAATCATGCTCCGTCAAGTTCCGGTTCCTTCAAAACATCACCTATAGAGGCCTCTGACTCTACGAATAATACGTCGCCATCTTCGATGGATGAAAGTAGAACAAAATTATCGAACGATAGAAACGAAACTTCCACGGCGAAATCCCGAACCTCTGCGGAACCTATCATTATTGGGCATGTTTTCACAGGTGATGTGGATCCATTACATGTGATTGATGACAATGGTGCCAATTCAAAATGGAAAGACAACAAGGATGTAAATAATAAAGATGGAAGTAAAATACAGGGAACGGTGTTAAACAAGATTATCAAAGAGGAATCAATGCCCTTAAATGGGGGTAGACGCCACACTTCCCCAAACACTGAATCAAACACTGAAGCAAAGGACGCCGCTGATTTGTCCTATTCCCACTCTTCGGAGCATATACCAACTCGACCTATTGCCAGAAGCACTTTCCCATCTTATAATAAGAAGAAAGCTTCAAGCAGTGAAAGGTTTGATAATAGGGTTATGTATGACTCTACAAGTTCAGAAATCACCAGAATGAAAAACTCATTACTTGTTCAGAGGAATTTGAAAAAGAAAAAGAATATTTTAGAAGATGAAAGAGTCCTAGTTGGTAATAAGATTAGCGAGGGGCATGAAAATTTTGTCATGGCGTATAATATGTTGACTGGGATCAGAGTTGCAGTGTCTCGATGTTCTGGGATTATGAAGAATTTGGATAGCCAAGATTTCAAGACTACAAAAAAATTATCTTTTAATATGGATGGAGGCGAGTTGACCCCCTCATCCAAATACGATTTTAAATTTAAAGATTATTGTCCAGAGGTTTTTAGAGACTTAAGAACCTTGTTTGGAATAGATCCCGCCGATTATCTTATTTCAGTCACAGGAAAATACATATTATCAGAGTTAGGATCCCCTGGAAAGAGTGGTTCTTTCTTTTACTATTCGAGGGATTATAGATTTATCATAAAAACAATCCACCATAGCGAACACAAGCAATTACGGAGAATTTTAAAGGACTATTATCATCACGTAAAGCAAAATCCTAATACCTTAATTTCACAATTTTATGGGTTGCATAGAGTAAAAATGCCATTTAATAAAAATGGCATTAAAAAAGTTCATTTTATAGTCATGAACAATTTATTCCCATCTCATAGAGATATTCACTTGAAATATGACTTGAAAGGTTCTACATGGGGTAGAAAATTTCAAATACCTGTTAATCAAATAAATGATCTATCAAACTTTACGTTAAAGGATTTGAATTGGCTTGAAAGAAATGACAAAATCAAATTTGGTCCAGAAAAAAGAAAGCTTTTTTTCCAGCAATTAGAAAAGGATGTGTCTTTGTTAAAAAAGATAAATGTAATGGACTATTCGTTGTTGCTTGGGATACACGATGTAAAGATGGGCAATAATACCGATACTATTCAGCGATTGTCCATTTTCGATCCTAAATCTACTGACAAATATGATTTAATTACAACAAACCCAAGGGACATAGATGTTGCCAATGATTTACCTAATAATTTATACCCTGGTAGATTGAAGTATATTTTCTATGGTCATGATGGGGGAATTAGGGCAACAAATGAAAATAATGAACCCTTGGCAGAAATCTATTATCTAGGAATAATTGATTGTTTGACAAACTATTCCATGAAGAAAAGATTGGAGACTTTGTGGAGGTCTATTGGGCATTCTAGGAGTACTATTTCGGCTGTACCTGCGAAAGAATACGGTGATCGATTCTTACACTTTATTAAAGATGGAACTGCTAACATTAAAACAAAGATAAAATGAGCTTTCTGCATCCTAAATTTTCCAATATTGTGCCTTCTATTTATATTTGCATTTACATTATTTAGATAATAATAATCAAAAGTATTGATTGAATTTCAATTGGGCGTTTTTAGCTACTTATATTTGAATTTAATATATTTTTAACCTGGTTGAACTTTAAGTGTAGTTGGGAAAAAAAAAAAAAGGACAAATGCTCTAGGAGGGGTTTGAACCCACGACCGTCGCGTTCCTCACACGACCGTGACTTATGGTATAACCAAATCGTCGTAATACGGCTATAAGCACGAAGCGCTAACCTCTGCGCCACTAGAGCACCTGTTAACGAATTTTTCACAAACGAGCTTTTATACGTTGATGTTAAATAATGGTTGCACTTTTTTTTGCATATAATTTAAGTAGACCCTTACTTATTACTACTATTTAAAATAAAAGCTAAATAACCTACAAAAACAATAGAATACAGGCAATTTCAGCAATGCATTTCAAACAGAGCCTACGACTAACGAAATGTATTTATCTTCCGAGGGAATAATGCTTTCTAATTTCCAACCTGCAGACTCATAGATCTTCTTAAATTCCTCTTCTGTTCTCTGACGACCGCAGCACACAAGCATCATATGAACATCTAACAACTTGGATACTGCCGGTACACCCGGTCCGGGTACTACAGCCTCACAAGCAATAATTTTTGCACCAGGTTTAGCGACCTTTCTAGCCACTTTCAAAATCTCAATACACTCACTCTCCAGCCAATCGTGAAGAATATGCTTCACAAAATACACATTTGCAGGTACAGCATTCTTAAACATGTCGACCTCTACAAATTCAAGATTCTTATGGAGCCGTTCACCCTTACCATTACTTTTGACATCTTCAATGAGAGTAGGTGTTTCGGCCACAATACCCTTAGCATCAGGATTTGCAGCTTTTAAAATCTCATCAAGCATGACACCATAACCACCACCAATGTCACAAAGAACTTCAGCATCGGCCAAATAATTACCTTTCTTCAAACATTTAACGACACCATCAATTTCTTTCCAGGAAATAGAGGCCATAGCATCCAGGAATACTGATGCATAGTTTGCGTTATCTTTAAGGTATTCAAAAACTGGCTTTCCATATTCAATTTCAAAAGCAGTCTTTTTAGCACCTTCGCTGACGAATTGCGGTAAATGCTTCCAACAAGCAAGGTGCTCTGGCCCTTCTTCCATTAGAAACATGTCTCGTAAGGACATTGGGTGATCTTTGCGTAAAATAGCCCCGTCCTCGTTAAGGAAGAATTCATGATCTTCCTTTTCATTAACGACCCCTATAAAAGATAATGCTCTAAGTAATCTGTATAAAACATCGGTATCTGCTCCAATTTCAGGAGCTAACTGTTGAGCCAGTTTCCCTTCAGTCAAGGACAAATGTTCAAACACACCGAACAACACACCAGTATATGTTACCCGGGAAATCCATTTTCCCATAACTAATTTAAATACACCCGGTACACCAAGTCCTGTCATTTTCTATTTATTTTTTGTAGTCTATATAAATTTTGATTCAAGGGTTTTCCAACAATATAGATTTTGATTCGAGAGCGAATATTCAAATTTCAGGTTTTTTGGGAGTGTGTTTTTATAAATTTCAACTTAAAACAATTCGATAAGACATCTTAAATCAATCATGAAAACAAAAATAAAAATGGCATCTAGACAATTACAATTTGTTAGATCGATAGTTATTTCACAACCTCCATTGGTAGCTTCACCGAAACAATCCGGCAATATTTCAAAGATTGAAAACATCAAGGGTAATGATTTACCAAACCAAAAACGCTTGAATAATCCAGAGTTCCAAATTTTGGGTCAACCACCTTCGATATTAGCTATAAATTCGCCACCATCTGTGCCGATATATCTTCGGAAAAATGCATTATTGTCCATCTATGGTGTTGATAATTCTTCATTGAATTCCATTAAGACTCTGATTGAATTTATTAATCCTCTTGTGAAATTTTTCTATGGAGGCTATATTTCTAGATATCAGAAGCTTATTTCTACAATGCCATTCTCTATGTTAATTTCTTCGAACTCCAAAGCATTTCCATGGGGAAATATTAAGAACAAGTCTTTTGCTACATTAATATTGGATGGGACAAATGATTGGGCAATTTTAAACAACAATGCGTTGCAAGCATACACAGGTGGCACATTGAATGTTTCAATGTTCAAGCATCCAAAACTTATTAGCAAGAAGTTATCTGAATATTTGAAAGTGCCTACAAATACTGAAACTGGTCTACCAAAATGGAATAATTTGGGCTATTCTTTGTTAACTGGGAGAGGGCAAATTGGTTTAGTAGGTAATGGTACAATTTACAATATCACATTGAAAGAAAATGAAGAGATTTTAATTAATAAAAATAATTTATTGAGCATAAGTGTTAATGGACCCTATGATTTGGAGAATTGCATTGTGAAGTACTCATTTCCCGTCTCAGAACCCAGCGCAATTGAAAAAGATAATGATACTGACATCCAATTACATGAGGATGTTATTGTTGAACTGAATAAAGCCGTGCAATATTGGAATATGACTAAAGTCTTTTTTATGCGGGCCTTCACTTTATTCAGAGGAACCCAAAGAACAACATACAATTTCTTAGTTGGTAACAAAGATTTCGTAAGAGTTATCGGCCCTAGAAGTTTATTATTGCAGTCTAATAATTCAGACTTACATTCAACTAAAGGCAGTGACTTTCCAAAACCTGATTTACAGAAGATGAAAACTAAACTAACACAGAATTCTTCAGATTTTTTAAACTATGTTACAATTGAACCTGGAAAGGGTGCAGTTTTTAAGAGTACGCCTGATTTTAAAGACTCCGTCAAAAATATCGAAAGAAGATCTCTGTAAATAAAGTTGTATTTATTCAAATATTAATAAATCAAAGATAAAAATTTAAACTGGAAAATATATCTACAATTTTAACGTAAACGTGCGATTCTAGTGTCTAGATTATTACTCTAAATAAATATAATAGCCTGTAAAATTAAATTTATAAGGATTATTAGTTTGTTTTTTTTTTTTTTGGTCCAACAGCATTATGTACTTTCCTCCTATATTCTTCAATAGTATTTTCGATTTCACGTGGACTTGGCAAATTTCCACTTGTTTGATATGATGATTGTAAAGGTGGTAGATAAACTCCATTATCATGAACACTTTGTCCTTTGAAGCTATCTTTTAAGGGGGGCAATTTAAAAGCAGTCGTACTTTCATAATTTCTTGAAGGCAAAACTTCATCGAATGGACCACTTTTAGTATTTATGATTAGGGAATTACCGTCATGACCAGATAGTTGAGAATGCGAGAGATATTGAGGGACCAGATTAATTCTGTCCTTTTTGTTTGGTTTTGGAGATATCAGAGGATCATTTGTATTTTTATCCGAAATAGAACCTAGTCTAGAACTAGTTGATGTGGAGTCTGAAAATGAATTGTGCTCTGCATCTCCTAGTTTAAATGGAGTTTCATTTTTAGGGACCACTTCATTATCCGAATTCTTTTCTCCTGAGCTATTGCCATTTCTATGCAAAATATCGTTATTAGGATTGATATTGATATCTGCCTGTTCATCAGGTTCTGAATTATACATAGGGATGGGGTCTGTCGGAGTTAGTGCATGTTGAAATAATTTGTTTTTGCCGTTAAAGTTTATTTGTTTCAGATTTTCAGATTGATTTATTTTCCTCTTCAAGATTTTCAATCTTTCATGTGGCATAAAAGATATCGAATCCGTAGTAGCTTTATTAAGTGAATCATCCGAATTTTTCAGGATCTTGGTACTACCAAGTTTATTAGCATCCGTGTAAGGCGTCGATGTCTTTGTGTGTAATACTCGATCGTTTGGAGAATTAAGGATATTTTGACTATTCGTTGAATATTTAGATATTACTTTATTAAAAGCACTAATTAGATCACTCCATTTGAAGACTTTCAAATCTTTTTCAATATTTCTCGGTCTAGGATCCTCCATGTTCATTAATAACTTGAAGAATCTCTGACACTGTTTATCAGACCTTGATATAGTTTTTGGTTTCAACGACTGCAAATTTCGCCGAATTCTATTCTTTTCTTCAATAGAGAAACTTTCTTGTACGAGGTACTCTAAAATCAATATAATATCGACAGAAGTTGCGATATGCATATTCCTTTCTTTCCAGAATATACAAGAAATTATAGGTTCGTCATGGTTAAAATCTTGCTTTTTGACGGGTTCAAATTTTACTTGGTAATCTGTATCTGATACTCTCACGAAACTGAATTTAACCAACCTTCGTTCGTCCTCAATTTCTTCGGAAGTCCAATTTTGTAGCATAGTTTCCATTTTTTTTTCAACTATTAACTTTACTGGAACCACAATGCCCTTATTCTCCTTGATATAGTTAGAATCTAGAGATGATATTCGGACTAAACTTGGGCCTCTTTCTTTTATATCAAGTGGCCTTTCCTCACGCCTACCATCCTTTACCAAGTTCGAGTCTGGATGCTCATCCATGTTGCTCGTCATGGTACAATCCTAATTTGTCCCTTTCACCGTCGAATTGTTGTTCGTTTTTGTATGTCTATCTTCTTCGCAAGCTTCTACTTGGGCCCTAAAGGATCTGCTGGTTGGTTTCAGTTCTCACAATCTGGACCCCAATTTTAACCCCAGAGTAGTTTTACAGTCAGTCAATTATTTACAAGCGGAAATCTCTTCAAGATTCCTAAGCTGCCACCTCAATTCTAGCAAAGAACTTGTAATGTGTTTCGATGACTTTCATCAAATGTTTTTTTTTATGAATGAACTAAATTCTCGAAGTCATTCGCCACTTCATCTGTTTACTATTGCTATTCATTCTAGATACATCAGCCACGGCTACTACGACTAAGGGCTTTTTCAAACCCACCACGTTTAATTAGCTTGATTATACTTCTTATATATATAACAGGATGTATATATTACACATCATCTACTGAATTATTTATGCTTATTGGTTAATCATTTAAATTAAGTACTCTAAAGTGTTTGGTAACTTCAAATGAAGCACGGTTATTCATTCCAGTAATTTTTTTTTTCGGTTCTATTATGTAATACGATAGGGTGAGTGGTGGCTTCATATAGTGATTTTTATGTTAATACGTTATAATGTCAATGATGATATTAACAATACTAACCAATACACCGACTGCAACCAAAACTACTACGATAAATTCAAGGTTTTCTTCATGAGAATGACCCAATTGCTCTTTCAACATTTGTAGTAAATCGGAGATAACTTCAAGTCGTTGGTTCAACAATTCAACTCTCTGGTTAATTTCCAAATATCCTCTCGTTGCCTGATAGATAGGTTCTAAATGCGGTTCTGCCCACATTAGCTCTGGTGAATCTAAGACCGAGCCATGCAAGTTTATATTAATGCGTAGAATGAACAATTCTCCGATGGACTTCATAATCTCATCCTTTGTCATTTCGACTTTACCTGTTTGGGCTATTTGTTGGGGGATATCTTGGGTGTCTTCAATCGTGTTGTCGACCAATTCTTCAAACAAAGATATCTTTACCGATTGGGCCAATGCGTGTGAGATAGAAAGCTTCAACATGTAGTTCGAATCATCTCTAATGGTGATAAAGTCATTGTAAATACGAGGCTGGTATGACTTGGTGATGTAGTAATTAAATTCTTCAATCTGAATGTCTTCCGAGGATAATTTTTCGCTTTCAAATTTAGCCAAATCCTCTAGGAATGCTGCTTCTTCTTTCGTAGTATAGCCCCACATGATAATAACTCCGTATTCGAATATGAAAATATCATTCTTCTTACCTATATCAATCTCACCCCCCTCATCAGCAAGTCTGATGAATTGATGCAGATCATCTTGGTAATTGTGGTCACTCCTCCAATCTTTGTACGTAAATGGGGTGTATAAGCATTCGTCAAAAAGTTTGGGGCTAGTATTGTGAATCCTCTTGCGGTCTTTCAACCATCGCAATAAATCCTTCATTCTATATGAACCACATGTACAATAGGCTGTTACACGGGGCAAAAGGTCTCTTTGCAGCTTGCCCAATGTTTCCGCGTCCTTCCTAGCAGGAGTATCCTTTATTCTTGTAACTTGCGAGTAAACTTCTTCATCAATCTCATTCGCCAAATTAGGAGGGTCTTCAGGTAGTAGCTTTAATTTTTGTGATGTTCTACTTGTTCTTTGCAACCCAATCTTAGATGATTGGTTTAGTTTAGAACTCGACCTGTTGGCTTGTGGTGCTTGGCCTTTGGGCTTTGTATGTTCAGCTTCCTTTCTCCCCTTATTAGTATCTGGAAGTATAATTGGATTTTCTGATATTTTATTCGGTAGTAGTGGTGTAGTATCGTCGTTTTGAGACATAGTACTTTTATGAAGACTTTTATTGTAATTAATACCTTTCTTACTAAAGGTTCATATCAAAAATGATTATCACACAAGTTATTTAGACTTGCGCGGGTTTGGAACGTTGACACTCAAAAGTTGACTTTTTTTTTTTAGATGAGCTTCTCTTATTTACTGTGAAAAAGATATAATTTATTCGATTTATTAAAATAAAGTATATTCATGGTGAAGCCAACTAAAGGGAAGACTACCAAGTCTTCGAGAAGACATGCTTTCTCGTCCTTTCGTGAAAGAATTGATTCCATTAAAATTGAACCCAGTTTGAGCTTGACTAAAAGAGCCCATGATTATGTTGAAACATCACATTTTTTGGCTACCTTAGAACATTGGAAAGAAGTTAATATCAGTGGTAATTTCACCGAATTCTTAGATGAGGTTGAAGGAGTATCGCAAACGTTACCGCAAATATTGCATCATCAAGCACTTATATTCGATGCGCTCCTCAGACATATTGAAGTTAATGATGTGAACTCGATCCAGCCGTTATTGGAACTCTTATCACAGTTTATTCATGATTTGGGGCCAGACTTCATGCCCTACTACCTTAAAACCTTGACATTATTAACTAATCTTGCATTATCTACAAACCCAAACGATTCCCAAAATAATAGAAATTCCTCCAATGTGTTAGAATGGTGTTTTAGCAGTTTAGCATTTGCATTTAAATATCTCTCAAAAACTTTAGTTGTGGACCTTTTACCAACTTTTGAGGTATTAATACCTTTGTTGCAGCTCAACAAGAAAACCTACATCTCAAGATTTTGTGCTGAAGCATTATCATTTTTGGTAAGAAAACTGAAAGTTGAAAGTCTCACGTCGGTAATAAAGTATTCATTTGATAGCCAAGTTGAAATTATTAGTGAAAATGATTCATATTGTGATTCTTTAGTTGTTTTATTTGCTGAGTCAATGAAGAATACTACGGGTACATTTCATTCAAAATCTACAATTATATTATCTAAATTAATTGAAAATTCGTTATCTGCAAATTCCTCAGAAGGGAAGTTTATCTCAATTGTTTCCGACATTTTACTAGATGTTGTGAATCATGGTACTGTGAATAGTTGTGATAGGTTTTATGATTTGACTACAGAATACTTGACTCAAATTTTAAAGGAATCTGCTATCACATATGCTTCGTTGATCTCAATTTCTCAAATTCTAATAACCTTATCATTTGCAGAATCTGGTAAAAAGATAAGTTCTTGGTCTTCAATTTTCTCCACGACAAACCTATTAATAATAAAAGTTTCTGAACATTCAACTAACGACAAGCCGCCGGCTGCGTTACTTGATTCATTAACATATTTATTTGTCACTATTATTCGTAATTGTGATATTCAAGAATTAACAAAATTCCATAAAGTCTTATTTGAAGGTATATTGAACTTGAGGGGTGGAGAGAACTTTTTAAGTTTTGCAGAATCGAACTTGGAAATATCCCAAACGAAAGTTTTAAACTTTGGTATTGGGAAGTATATTCAAGAATATATTAATAGAATTGCAAGGAATGATTTTGAACTTCAAAAACTAGCATATTTTTTAACGAAGTTGTCTGAAAAAGACTATTACGGAATTCAAAATATAACTATTCCACAAAATATACAAGACCGAATTGTTTTACAACTAAAAAATGATTATAAGGAGCTTTCAAGGTCAGAGGATTTGCCAGAAGTATATTGGAGACTATTGATTTTGAGGAATTGTACTTCTAATACATCTGAATGTCAGTATCTAATTCAATTAATGAAACAAGTTTGTCATATTAATTTTAGTTTCCAATCACGATTTTCCAATGACCTCCTTGCCATTGTTATTAATTCCTTGTGTCTGTTGCTAAAAGATAATGGAGCTGAAAGCGACTACCTGATAGTTTTCAAATTAATTACTTCAAATTTTGAAAAATTCAGCGAATCATCAGTCTTTATATCCTCCGTTGAAAAGTTCATGGATGGCTTACCACCAAGTGTGCTTCTTTTACTTAGAAATATTCATGAAGATTTAATCCTTCAGTTAACTAGGAACATTTCATTACCTAGCCATGAATCGCGGTATCAATCGATAAATTTAATTATTAAGATTTTCCAAGTTTTGGATATTGATATTCCTGAATTGCTTCCTCAAGTAAGGCTAATTGAAGAAATTCCTTTAACCTTAAATACTGGAAGGGATATAGCCTTGCGAGTTCGTAATTTAGCAAATGAATTTAAAAGCTTGCTGAATCCTTCCATTTTCGAGTGTAATATCATTTCGAGATTTATGTTCGGATTATTGAGCAATAAATTTCAGCCCTGTTGGACAGCTGTATGGGAATCCCTACCATTATTAACCGGAAAGTGTTCAGATCTTATTTGGGACTTGGCATTTCAGTTGATTACCATGAACTATGAAAAACAAAATGGTAGTTACTTCGACTTTACCACATCTCCATTCGATGAAGAACTGAGTTCGTTGGTGGACTGGCAGGTTAGAAATCCTAGGTTGAGAGGTAACTTTTTGCATGTAAACGGTAAATTACTTATTAATTATCACAACATCCTGTATACCATACTAGCACATGCAGAAAGCTCAAGAGCAGATAATAACTACAGCTCGATATTAAGATCGCATTCGATTCAAACATTAACTGTTGTTCCATCAATTGCAGAAAAACATTCCGACAAATTAGTACCTTTAGTTTTACACGAAATCGATGATGTTGATGATGTTGATGATGTTGATGATGTTGATGATGAGGTGAACGATGATGATTATAAAAACCATGGTGACCCAGACTCTTGGACATTGAAAGATCGTAATGATCTAGTTGGCTTATTTAGCAAATTTAATAACTTGAAAAAAGTCTATAAAGCTCAATCGTTATACGAACATATGCTTATGTTATTATGTAACAAGCAGACCCAAGTGCAAAAAATGGCCTTGGATGTTATACTAAATTGGAAAGTCGGTTCTATTAACAAATATAAGGATAACTTAAGAAACCTATTAGATGATACAATTTTTCGTGATGAGCTCTCTAAATTTATTACAATTGATTCTGAATCAAAAATAGAGAAAAGCGACCTTGAAGTATTGATGCCATTAATATTACGTATTTTGTTTGGTCGTGCTCAAAGCTCACCTAAAAGTAACAGCAAGGCTGGTAGAAAGTTTGCTGTTGTGTCAATCTTGCCAAATTTACCTGAAGAATATATAATTGAATTTTTGAAATTAGGATCCGACAGGATTAAGTATCATGACTATTTTATTGATTCAAAGCTTCCTGTAATTGATATGAAACATTTGAAAAAGGTTAGTGGTTTTGTTAATCTATTGAATGAAGTATATAACACATTGGGTTATAAGTATAACAGGGTTTTAGAGACCACTATAAAACCATTGGTTTATGCGCTAGTGGTTTCCCAAATGGCTATTGATAATGAAAAATTTGAAGATGAAATAATCATAAAAAAATCTGCAAGAAATATTAGGCAGGTTGGTATGAAGTGTCTCAGTGATTTGTTTAAGGTATTAGGGGAATCTTTTGATTGGGATGACTATATTTCTACTATATATGAAGCAATCATCAAGCCAAGGTTAACTAAGTTTACCGAAGAGAATTTACAACAAACGTCGTCGTTGATGAAAGTCATGACTAGTTGGATAGATTCGATTAACCTTTGCAAATTTCTATATATTGATGGATTTGCGCCTGCAGAAGCAATTGTTTCGCTAATTACTAATTCCCACGCCAAAGAATCTGTTGTTTCAACCGTGCTAGATTTTTGCACGGCTGCATTAAATAAGAAGGATGTGAATGATGAAAAGTATTTCACTTTTCTAGCTATATTGGTTGATACATTATTAAAAAATTTGCCAGATATTTTAGATATAACAAATTCTAGAGAAGTTAACTCTAAAGCTATCAATATATTGTTGATATTAATTGATGGTGGTTATGTCGATGAAAATTCTACTCGTGCATCTTTGGTTAAGTCATTGACTAAGGCAATGGACAAGCCGCATAATCACGTTGATTTGAAAGACAAAATATCAGTCTTACTGTCGTTATCCGCTTTGATTGAGAATTATGATTGTTCATTCGATGATATTAACCCATTGTATCAAAGCTGTTCAAAATCATTTAGATTTTATTCTGATCGTCATATTCGTGAAATGCTAGTCGAAGTATTCAAAAGTATGGGTCGCAGATTCACTGAAATAGAAGGTGTCGCACAGTTACTTGAAGGAATTAATGCATTTTCAGGCAAACGTATGGATGAACCTGATTTTGAAAAAAGATTGCTGAGTTTTAAAGAAATTAATGAACGTTTATATTCAAGCCTAACTACAGTGCAATGGCTACCTTTGATATATTGTGCATTATATTTTATTAATGATGAATTAGAACTAGCAATCAGAACAAATGCTACATATACTTTGAATCGATTTATCGACTGTTTTTCTGAGAAGCAGAATGCTGTCTCATCTGAGGGCTATATACATATGTTTAAGGACGTTATTTTGCCTCATTTACGTATTGGTCTCAGGAAATCGGTTGAGGTTGTGCAAACAGAGTATGTGACAGTTCTTTGTCATGCTATAGAACATTCAAGGTACTTTACGGAACTAGATGATATGAAAGTATTATTGTTTAATAATGATGAAGAAGCAAATTTCTTTAACAATGTTAATCATATACAATTACATCGTCGTCAAAGGGCAATTAAAAGAGTTGCGGAATATAGAAATAAATTGTCTGAGAATAGCATTTCCCACTATATCTTACCAATAATTGAACATTACGCTATTTGCGAAGATGAAAAACTTCGAAATATATCAAATGAAACTATGGAGACCATCAGTGCATTAGCTAGATGTGTTAGTTGGAATCAATATAAAGCATTATTCAGAAGATATATTTCTGGTATGAAAAACTGCAAAGAAGATTTATTGAAAGATAATGTTAGATTGGTCGTTGCATTGTCAGAATCTTTATTGGTCTCGATTCAATCAAGAAGAAATAATAGTTCAAGTGATGTGATAAAGGATCTACCTACCAACCAAAATGATATTGATAAATACGTGACACAAGAGTTGTTCCCACCTTTGATGAAATTTTTGGCTATAAGAAATGATGAGACTATTGTTTCTCGTATCCCATTATCAGAAGCGATGGTAAATTTGGTAATGTGTATTTCAGAAGGTTTAATTGAATCTGAATTGCCGGGAATATTGACTAGTACTTGTCAAGTTATGCGTTCAAGATCTGAAGAATTGAGAGATACTGTTAGAAAAGCTCTAAGTAGAATATGTGTTACACTCGATTCTAAATACTTCAAATTTATTTTGAAAGAATTGAAAGGTGCCTTATCTCGAGGTTCGCAAATTCATGTTTTGAGTTTTACGATACATTCTTTGTTAGTGACTGCATCAGATGTAATGAATCATGGAGATTTGGATGAATCTGTACAATTGATTGTCGAAATTATAATGGAAGATATATTTGGGGCGGCCGGGCAAGAGAAAGATGCTGAGGGATATACCAGTAAAATGAAAGAAGTTAAATTTAAAAAAAGTTTTGATTCTGGTGAAATTTTGTGTGCCAATATTACACTTAAATGTTTTGGTTACTTGGTAGATCCTATTAGACTTCTTTTAAAGGAAAACGTATCTTTGAAAACCCAAAACAAGCTCGACGAATTATTGCGAAGATTTGCTTTAGGCTTGAATAGTAATAGCGAATCTAGCACAAGAGATGTACTCGTCTTAAGTTACGAGCTCTATAATCAATCAATAGGATTGCTAGATAAGAAAACAGAAAATTCAAAGGCAGTTAAGCCCTCAGAAGATAATTTTTTGGTGAAATTGAATGCCAGACCTCAAAAAACTCAAATGGAACATTCTGCATATGTATTCACTTTACAAAAATTTGCGTTTGAACTATTAAGGACTGCAATCTCCCGTCATGAATCTTTATTAAATTCTGGTAACCTTGAGGGTTTTATACCATTCTTGGAAGCCAGTTTGCGGTCTGATAATGAAGGTGTAGTGGTGGTTTGCTTGCGTATTTTAACTTTGATCATAAGATTACCTTTTTCAGATGAAATAGAACAGCTTTTCAAAGCATGCGCTAGAAGGTCGTTGAATATAATTAAAGATTGCCCTACAACTAACTCGGAAATATGTCAGGCATGTTTGAAATTCCTTGCATCCGTGATTAGACATAAACCAAATATTAATTTGAAAGAAACTGCTATCAGCTATGTTTTGGTTCGTATTCAACCAGACTTGGAAGAACCAAACAAACAGGGTTTGGCTTTCAGTTTCCTTAAATCTGTTGTTTCCCAACATATAATGATACCCGAAGTATATGATACCATGGATAAGGTCTCTAAGATTATGGTTGTTAACCATGCGAAAGAAATTAGGGACATGTCGAGAAGTGTTTATTTTCAATTTATAATGGAATATGATCAAGGTAGAGGTAGATTAGAAAAACAATTTAAATTTTTGGTTAATAATTTGGGCTATGCTACTCAAGCAGGACGACAATCAGTGATGGAGCTCATTCATTTGATCATTGTGAAATCTGGACATGATCTATTGACAAAGTTAGCTTCCTCCTTCTTCATTGCGTTATCCAATGTGGCTATAAGTGATGAATCGTCAAAATGCCGTGAAATGGCAACAGCATTAATTACAAGCATTTTTAAGAAATTGGGCTCCAAAAATTTGTCGAATATAGAAAAGTATTGCTTTGCATGGTTGAATCAATCTTCAAATGAATTGTTAAAAAGATGCGGTTTAAATATATACAAGATATACATTTCTGAATTTGGCATAGGGGAAAATAGTGCGTTAGATGAATTGGTTTTGGTGAACACTAAGGAAATTCTTTCGGCTTCAAAAAATTCTGCTGATAAAGAATCTGAAATTGAGTGGGAAATAGTGTATGCTTCATTGAGTGTGTTCTCTACAATTTGCAGTAAATTAAAAGAATCTGTTTTTAAAAGTCGATATGAACCCATTTGGAAGTCTGTATTGGATGCATTATTATTCCCACATGCATGGGTGCGTTTGATTTCATGTCGTTTGACGGGTATTTTCCTTTCAAATCTTGATAAAGTTGAATTTGAACTCTCTGATTATGAAATCCAAACTATCGCTTATAGGTTATTGCATCAATTAGCTGCTCCTTCGATTTCGCAGGAATTAGGTACACAGATTACAAAGAATTTGGTTTTAATAACGATGAGATGGGAATCTAATCAAGTCTTGTATCAATATAAACCAGATGCTGATTCTGATGTTGGAGACTCCACAAAATATGAATATGCTTCTGATTACCTTGTTGCACGAATTTGTTCTATTATACGACAAGAAAATAATTATAGGGACTCATTCGTATCAAAAAAATCTTCTGTACAATTCGCTGCTATGTTATCTCAAGTACTCTCCATAGAAAAATTACCAGCAGCCGCTGAAAGGATATTATTGGCTTTATATAATATAACCGAATTGAATCCAAACAATAGTGAAGAAGAAGGTGAATTAGTAAATCTTGCAACGGAGTGTATGCAAATCATCGAAAAGAAACTTGGAACATCAGAGTATACAAACATATATAGTAAGGTCAAACAAGCTGTTAACTTGAGAAGGAGAGAAAGAAAGACCAAACGAGCACAAATGGCTGTAACGGCTCCAGATATTGCTGCAAGACGGAAGATGAAAAAGCACGAAAGATCGAGGGATAAGAGGAAACATGAAAAGGATGATAATGGATATTACCGTAGCAAGAAAGGTAGATTCAGTAAGAATTAAGTAACTGGTATTTAATTATAAATACAATGTATAATAAAATAGTATATAATTACACAAACATTTTACTTTTACTTATCTTCGGAGACAAAATCCTGTGATTGATCCACATGCATAGCATCTGATGAACTTGGGGGCGCTATATTTTCATCGTTCGTTTCTATAGTACTAGGTGTTTCTATATTTTTCAGTGTGGTATTGGATGGTTCATCCTTACTGTTTTCTTCTGTTTCTAATTTTGGCGTTTTTGTATTGTCATCGTTACTGACATCATCATCAAGCTTTTGCTTTTTATGCGATTTCTTCGGGTCCTTCGATTCTTCTTCTATCTGTTTTTTTTGATTATATACAGACATTTCTCTTTGATATCTATCTCTGTCTTCTTCGTACAATTTGTAGTATGGCTTTCGTTTTTCATCCTCTAAATTCTTCCAAGCTTCAGTCAAAGATTTTGATAATTCAGTCGTTGCGCCAGGATTTCTCTCTTCTAATTCTTGTTTTATTCTTTCCTTCTCCATTTCACAAAATATTAAGTATGCATTTGTAGGTCTCTTAGGTAAATCTGGGTCTCTAATACGTTGAGCACGAGCATTCCCATTACCGCTGCTTCCTGTTGACGCAGATCCTCCTTTTGTTTTCTTGCCTCCTCTTTTCGATAATCCATTACGAGTAAGCTTTGCATTTGAATTATTTAATGATTCGTCCAAAATGGTAGGCGATGGTGGTGGTGATAGTTCCTCGTACTCATTGCAGGCACCATTAGGTATCATTATTGCACGCTCTTCAAGTCTTTCTAATAGTATCATGTATTCAAGACGCATCCTACGGATAGCCATTTTACTCCGTGAAAGGGCTAGAGTAGCTACTTCATTGCTTTCTTCCACCTCTGTAATCCTTCTCTTTAGTTCCTTACATTTTTGCTTAAATTTTTGTTCTTGAGGATGTTAATATTAACTCAAGGATACATTGAAAATTATCCAAAAATAAACATACCTTCACTTTCTGGTGCAGTATCTTTGTTAACTGCTTGTTTGTTTGATTGTGCTTTCATAATTAACTAATTAATTAACAAGATATTTCTACTATTCTTCAAGTCCATAATTTTTGTTTCTGGTAACTACATGATTCGCGGACACGACTAAACATATTTCATATATTTCTTAAACCATAATATAACCAAAAAAAATTAAATAAACCAAAACCATTAAACCATACACAATAATGCTCATTCGATAGAAATTCTGAACTATAATAGCCAGTAGTTAAAAAATCACATCAATCTGAAAATAAATACTCGTCAAGATAGAATCAAGAGAGGATATTAATGACTACTAGCTGGGGATAAAACTTCGAAGTCTGAATCAAGATCTTCTTCTCCTTCTTCCCCAATACTAATTATATCATAATCATCACCATCTCCGGCAGACTCCTTGTCACTAAGAGCTGCAGCATGACTGTTATTCTCGATAAACGATTTAGCATCTGCGTATTCAGAAGCCGATAATGTCTTCGATTCTAAAAGTGATTCCTTAGGCAAAGTAGGCAAAACTACAGAATGAATTGATGCTGCTGGGGATTTTGATATACTCAAGTTACCTGTTTTTTCTGAAATATGAGACATGTCCAATCCTTCACTATTGTCACCGATTTTTTGGAATTCTTCAACAGTTGACTCAGTTCCAGAAGAATAATTTTCAAAATCTTTGTCAGCCTTTGAGGTATTCGTTCCATGATCAGCAAGTGAAGCTTCAGGCTTTTGTTTAATATCAAAGGTTCCATTCAAATTCTTCAAGCTTAATTCGCATGTAGCAACAATTGAGTCGGTACTCATGAGAAGCTTAAAAGGGTACTTGAGATGAGCATTGCTTAATCCAATATTATATTTTCTACTTTTACCAGGTAATATTTTATGTCCATGAACATTGAGGGTACAAATAACCAGGTCAAAGCAATTAATAACTTGAAACGTCAAGTCCGAACAATCAAGAACTCTCTCAAGTTTATTAATAATATTAATCTGAACCATACTATTTGATTTTGATACTAATGCAACGTCAATCGAACCACCTTGATGTACCTTCGATAGAGTTGGAGTAAGGACTGTAGGCTTGTTCACTATATCCAACGACGTAAACTCGCCTGGACTATAGGTACCTTCCATAATGATATTATCGCCCGGGGTGGATATTCTCAAATTTCTATCCGTCAAGTTATTAAATTTTTCAGATAGGATATCTAAGTTAAAACATCTTTTCTCACCTGGTAAAATGGTTCTGACATTCCTGACAGTAGATGCAATTTCAAAACTTTCAGAAAATTCAAACTTCAATTCTCCGCCAAAAATTGGATAAAATGATTGATTATACAACATTAATGAAATAACTCTAGAATTAGGGGTAAATCTTTTGGTATAAATTGCAACCTTATTACTCTTATTGCCAGAAGAAGGTTCTTCAATTTCATCATCTGAAGGAGTAATCACATTATCGGTTGACGTAACATTAGTTCCAATATTTGAAGGCTTGTCTACTTGTGCGTCTTTATTAGCGTTCATTTTTGTAATCGCAAGCTCAATAAGACTTTGCAACTTCGCAAATTTAGTATCTTCATTATCCTCTTCGTCATTGTCTTCTTCTTCATTAGCCTTAATCAAAGATAATAGCTCCTTGTATTTATCTGATTCATCTAAAATTTGATCAATATTCTTAAAGAATTGATCAATACTTCCCTCGTTTAAAATTGATTCAATTCTCTCCCTATTAGCCAACGAGCAACCAACGATGGGGATATCATAAATAATATCTGAATCTCTGTTAAAAAATGATTTTGCAAATTGAAATTGATTGGATTGTAGTGGTTTCGAAATTTTTGCCATTGGATGAGAGAATGAATGCTTCCCATCATTCTTTTCTTCAATATATTGCAGGGACTCACATGCTTCACATAAGTCGTAATCTGCACAAACTAAACACTTATATCTAACACCCTTAATAGGGGAAAAGCTTGTTGGATGACAAGAATCACAAGCAACATGTTCATGGACATAATCATGTTTTGGTGATGGTGCACTATGCGACTTCCAATGAGGATCACTTGGGATTTCATCACCTCTAAATTCCGACAATACAGAGTACGAAGCTTCAACTAGCGCCTTTCCTAAGCTAGCAAAATCCATCGGTTTTCTCTTCCTACAATTGCTGGTACAACTGTATTCACAAGAGGGACCAACTGGTGAAGAGTCGTTAATTAATAACTTAATATGACTCTTAACCTTCAAACTTCTAGATAATGACTTAAAATCATCGGCGCTTTCCAATGGAACATAATCCTTATGTTTCTTTGATTTTCTTAATATTTTTAAGTTTTTCAAATCTCCAAGTTTGAAATCAGACCTTAAAAAACTAACTAACTTTTCCTTATCGATAATCTCAATAAACGTATCCCGATTGATAGTTATCAATTTTTCAAGCGTAGAATTTCCTGTGGCATATAATTGATTATATGTTACTTTGAGAGTTACAACCTCAGTATCTGGGTTCATTTTGTCAATATATATGAAAACTTAATAAAATAGATATTTTGCCACGAAATAAGGGATCTGATTAAGATAATCAAATAAAATGCGTGTGGGGAGAATCCGGACTGATAAAAAAATTCAGAGTGGCAATCATCGATTCTAATAGTGAACAAAATATATGACTGATAGAAAAGAAATGAGTTACAAATACCCTAAGGCTATTGTATTTGATCTAGATTATACATTATGGCCATGTTGGTGTGACACACATATAAATATGCCTATTAAACCTATCTCTAAGAAGGTAGTTGTCGATAGGTTCGGCATGAAATTGGCATTGTACAAGGACGTAGAGAGTATTCTTATTGAATTGAAGGAACAAGGTGTTACTATAATTGGTGCTAGTAGGACAGCTACACCACGGGTTGCCCAGGAACTATTATCTTTGTTTCATATAAATGAGATTCCGATGATTAAATATTTTCATTCGCTACAATGGGGACAAGGATCTAAAATCAAGCATATAACTAAAGCAGCCAAACTCTTGGGTTTCCAAGATGAATTGCAAGTCGGAAGCTTCATATTGTTTGATGATGAGTCTAGAAATAGAGACGTAACATCGATAAACTGCCAATTTGTCCATATTGACGAAACAAGAGGATTAACTCGTGATGTGTTTGAAAAGGGTCTACAGGTATGGACAAGCAATAGAGATTGATAGAAATTCATTAATAAATAGAATATAAATACAATAAATAACAGTAATAATAATAGTAGTAGTTGTAATTGCAAACAATGGCCCGCCGATTCTCAACCAGAAAACACTGGTAGCACCAATCGATAACAACATTTATCGCAGGAGTTATTAGATATTAAATAGCATTATTCCTCTTGAATAACTAGCGCCAATTTTTCGTGTCTCTCTACGTATATCTAGGAATAACAACTTTAGTCTCGAACTTTGAGGTATCTTCTTTGGTTACATAGGGAACATCTCCGTTTGCTAAATTCTCACGTTTGTCTTCTTTCTTACCTTCCTTTGGTTGATCCTTGTCATCGTTTAATTCTATTGGTTCATTGTCCTCTTTAACTTCTGAAGTCCCTGTTAAATAATTGTAAATTGAATCTTTCAAATGTGGAAAAGTCTTCAAAACAATGAAGCTACCAACAACAACAGCCCCTACAGTTGCAGAGATCTTGAACTTATTGCGACTATTTTTTAATTGTACTGCCATCCTGATTGACTAGTAGGAAGAACAATTCATTGTACTGACCTTTGGAAGTGCTGGTTTAATACCGTCTGACGCTCTCACGTGACTACAGATGTCATAACTTAGCAGAATATGAAAATTAAAAAACCCCATATCTAAATAATATACAATAATAAACTTATATAATACACAGAGAAATATAACCCTTCATTATGAAATAGAATTAGCTTATAATTCTTGGGAAGCTTTACCTTTAGCAGATTTTTTTGGTAATAAGTTTTGGTGAATATTTGGTAAGACACCACCTTGAGCGATGGTAACATGACCTAATAATTTGTTTAATTCCTCATCATTTCTGATAGCTAATTGCAAGTGTCTTGGGATGATTCTTGACTTCTTGTTGTCTCTAGCAGCGTTACCTGCCAATTCCAAAATTTCGGCAGCTAAATATTCTAAGACGGAAGTTAAGTAAACTGGAGCACCAGAACCAACTCTTTGAGCGTAGTTACCCTTTCTCAATAATCTATGGACTCTACCAACTGGGAAAGTCAAACCTGCTTTAGCAGATCTTGAAGTTGAAGCTTTTTCAGAAGAACCGGCTTTACCTTTACCACCAGACATTTTATTTTGTTTATTATAATTTAATTAATGACAAAAAGAAGAAAAGATTTCACAATTTGGTCAATTGGCTGAATTGTCCAAATTTATATATCCCTAAACAAATGTCTATTTGTTTATTTGAACTTGGAGTTTGATACGTCTCCGACAAGGTGACAGGTTTTACTAGTGACATAGGAAATTATCAGTCCCTCTCCCAGTGCGCGTACATTTGAGTATTCCTGCGTAAATTATATTTTGTTTACATTTTCGAGTATCAGCAACGCGTTTATCGTATACCACTGACGATGAGCAAAACAAAAACAAACAAGTACTATGGCGACTGACTAAAGTTGTATATAAGGCGAAAGTATTCCCATGATATCCGCTTCCAACATATTCCTTCTTTTCTTCCTTTTCCTTTTTTAATTTACATTTTTAAGTTAATCATATATATTATTTACAATGGCACCAAAAGCTGAAAAGAAACCTGCCTCTAAGGCCCCTGCTGAAAAAAAGCCTGCTGCTAAGAAGACCGCTTCCAGTGAACCAAAGAAGAGATCTAAGACTAGAAAGGAAACTTACTCTTCTTACATCTACAAGGTTTTGAAGCAAACTCACCCAGATACTGGTATCTCCCAAAAGGCTATGTCTATCATGAACTCTTTCGTCAACGATATTTTCGAAAGAATTGCTGGTGAAGCTTCCAAGTTAGCTGCTTACAACAAGAAGTCTACCATTTCTGCTAGAGAAATCCAAACTGCTGTTAGATTAATCTTACCAGGTGAATTAGCTAAGCATGCTGTTTCTGAAGGTACTAGAGCTGTTACTAAATACTCCTCTGCTGCTAACTAAGCTGTATGACTATTATGTTTTAGTTTTCTATTGTATTATTTAGTTTCTTTAGGTTTATCTATCTTTTGTATATTAGAAAATAAATTTCGGTTTATCATTGAAATAATCTTGTTTGTAAAATTTTCATTTGCTCTAGTCTTATTTATATAAATCTAAGTCGAATATTCTATTATATTAGAGTATATTTCATTTTATAATTCCAGCAATTACGGAAAATCTGTACTAGAAGCTAATCTTCTCGGATCCTAACCGAGACTTCATCATTAATTTCCACTGCTGTCTACTCCGCAAGGTGGTTATCAGTCCCGGACGTGAAGCATATACACTTTGAAAGCTATCCACTTTCAGGCCATACAGCCGGTGAGTTGTTACAAGCTCCATTTCCGCATTCGATCGTTACCAATTCATGGTTGTCCAAAGCACATAAATTTCCCTAAAATTCCTGTATACTTATCTTAATCCATTAGAATTACCCAGTAAAACCAACACTTCATTGAATTCGAAGTCTGCATGAGATCAGCTATCATTTGTTTAATAAAACCATTTTGTACTTTTGCGTACCTTAATTGCAAAGCTTTTTATTATTCTGTAGAGTTAGTTCATTCTTAGCATATTTATATCTATAATACATTATTACTATTTATATATATTTTAGTTAGTTACTACAAAAATTTGATAAAAGCATATAAAGATATAAAAAATTTTGTATCTTTAGATAATAGATATTTTAAGAATTAATAGGAAAAATAAAGAATTCAATAATTTTAAAGAACGTTCTTATTACTGCTTTGTTGAAGCATCTTCAAGAAACTAACGTAGATACAGGTGTTTTTCGGTGCTTTATCTAGAAAGATGCAAAAAAAGTGTATCTGGTGCGAATATTTTGAAAAATGTATTCTTAGAAGATTTCCTGAACGATTATTGCAATCTCTTCAGAATCGTCTCTGTTGTTCAAGAAACACATATTAAGAAAGAAAACCGTTCACAAAGTGTTGAAGTAAAATTTCTAAACTTAGACTCTTCCGAATCTTCAAGAAACACGTCAGCCATACATGCATTAATAAAACCTTTTAGGGTTCAGAAATCAGGTATCATTAGAAGAATCCACAAAAGGTTATCTCAACTGAGTATGTTGCAGTTAGACGTATCAATACCAATATGACTTAAAATTGTGAACTCTAATTGTTTAGAGCCAATTTTCTCCACAATATATTTTTACATAGCGTACATGTTTAATTCTAGTAGTAATTTTTCAAACTTAACAACATCATCTCATGATAAAGACATATCGATAGCGATCAAGTGATTCATACTAATCGCACTAGGTATGCATATACGTTGAACTAATAGCGCATGTTAATTATGTTTCATTCGTTGGTCTTGGACTAAATTTTACACAATTTCCATCTAACCCATCAAAGTATACCATATTATGGTGTTTGTTAATTACTGATTCAAGATGAGTGCAAGTTAAGAGAGTTTACTTAACTACAATTAGTCTGTCAGTACAACAACGTTTTGCCTAGTAATTCATCTGGACATGATGACGAGAGACATATATATCTCCGGAGCAAATGTCATATCACGCACCGAATGCATGATAATTCCTCTGCCAAATGCCATTCTTGGTCTAGCTACAAAAACCTTTTTCGGGATTAAGGGAAAAAGGCATTTCAAATCCAATGACCCGGTAGGTCCTCCTTTCCACTTTACGATGTCTATTCATTCCCGAATATTCTAATGTTGATTCAAATATTCCTATCCAATATGAACTTATCTACATCACTGCTGTATTGAGCCTACTTCACGAGTTGTAGGGTTAAAATTGCCTCCGCCCATTTATATATTTCTGATTTTGAGGACTCACTTTTCAGAAGTCATTCCCGTAACCTGGGCTGCATGGAAATTCCAAAATCCAATAAAAAGGCCCTTATTATACAAGAAATAATACACGGGAGAAGGTCATATATTATCAGATGAGGAAACCTGAAAGCTGCAAAAAGGTCATGAGTGCTATAAGTGCACATTATGACATATCATCCTAAAGGATACATAGTTAGGTGTGTACCAGAAAGTCACCTGGAAAATAGCCAGACTTGGGGTTTGAATCACACGAATCAACTGAACGCTACTAACTTAGTATATCAACAAGGTTGCAAAAAAAAAATCTGAAGAACAAAATAATACAAAAAAGATCAAACGTAACAAAAATCAGCATTCTGATTAGTTATATAGGAAAAACTGTATAAATATTTTATTTAATTAGATATTAAAAACTAACAATTGAAACGTCGGGGAGCAAAATGAAAACCCGCATACTATAACACTAAGTCTATACAAGATTATTCGTTGAAGAATCATTATTAGACAACAAATTTTAAGTCAGAAAGTAACTTGATAGTTGAATAGAAAGATAAAATTGGGTAGCGGAAAAACCAGCCAAAGATGAAAAGATAATTTTGTGATGGGGCTTTAGGAAGTGTTGCAATATAATAAACATATATATAGTAATATTTGTAGAAGTCAATTTTCCAAACACTCATCTTTTAAGCTAAATAATTAATAACTCAATCAAAACACTATGTATTTAAAACAAAACTTATGATTTACTTACGTTACCATTTGCAACTATTATTGAGCGACGATAAAAGAATTAGGGTTAACCAATTGCCACATTAGTTGTTGTAAAATTTAGCTCTTAATTTAACATTTATCTTAATACACCTCAATAATACTACACACTAAAATACAATTTAATTGAACTGGAAGTGGAGGTGGTATGAAGTATTCAAAATGGTTTTGAATACCACCTAATCTCATATTTTTATAGATGTACTCCTATGATATACAATTGCTTTAAAGTATGCGGATGTTAGTAAAACAATATTAGTTTTTATTAAACTTGGATACGATTTGAAGAACAGGCTTAATATGGTCTGTTTGTTACGCAGATTTTAGACAAAGTCGTTGATCCAAGTGTTTTACGATGTTGAAGTAAATTTTCTATACTGAGACTCATCTATAAATTACTAATTACTATGTATTTCAAACAAAACTTATAATTAAGTAACAACAATTGTGTTGCCTTCAAAATTTAACAATATACTGCTCCTAGCCATATATCGTTCTGGAATACTAAATAATTGTTGAAGTGGTTTCTCGATAATAAGTTTAGCTAAATTATATTAAAGGAGGTATCATTCTAGATTATTCTTTTATGCTGAACGTACTTCTATGGTTTACTTTTGTTGTAAAGAATTCAAATTTAGCTCATAGAATTAATACAACATGAAAAGTAATTGGGAGTGGGCAATGCTTTCCGTATCAACTGTATCAATATATTGTTGAAGTAAATTTTTTAAACTGAGTCTCATCTTAAACTGGTAACAAATAATTAATAACTAATAATCAATAAATACTAAACACTATGTATTTAGCAAAACTTATTATTTACTTACTTTCGTATTTAATTTACAAACTAGAGAACTTCTAAGTTGAGTTTCTAGAATTAATTCAACAAGAATGTACTGTTGTTGAAGTTAATTTTCTAAACTGAGGTTCATTAAACTGGTACCAATTAAATAATAATTACTAATAATCAATAAATACTAAACGCCATTTAAACAAACTTATATTTTACTTACTAATTAACAAACTAGAGAACTTCCATGTTATTTATATTGAAACTGGAGGGTAGATAAATCACCTTTTCAGTAAAGACTTACGTTTGCAACCATTAGTGAACGAGGGTAAATGAAGCTAGGATTATTCATTGTAGTAATGTTAACAGTTTAGCCATTTCACAAGAAAGATTGCATTTACTAGTTCTTTTGATAGCATTAAAGCTATACCTTTGAAAGAGCTTGTGTACTAATCGGATCCTTAATGATCAATGTAATAATGTTCGTAACAAATCTCTCTATGACTTTAAGGAAGCTCCTACATGTTGCAACACTACAATACCCTCATTCCTAGAATTAATGCCTTAGTGAACCTGGTATATATGTTATAAAGAAGATATTCTGCTAGCTTGATTTGTTGAAGATATTCCAATTTCTAGAAAGAACTCCATATCGATCATAGAGGTAATGGAATCATTATCCATGAAATTTAAAATGAGAGACCTAGGTTATTGGGTACAAACATCATTAAGGCCAACCAGAATTGGAATGTGTTATCATGTTGCAACCCCATCGATTAATGCTCTCAAGTTAAATACTGAAAACCAAGCGATAAAGTTGAATGTAGTGACGCAAGCCTTCACAGATTAGTAAGAAATTCACTATTTGCTTGTACTACTGTACGGGTTGATATTAGTTATATAATAGATTTACTTGTAGTTATCTTGATAAACTAACTGAACAGCACCTTAAATGTGCAAAACATGTGTAAAACTTTACTGTGATAGCAACTGGGGAAGTTATACTCTTGATCGAAGACCATTTACCTGTTATATTGTAAAGCTTGGTGGTGCCAAAGAAACGACCAAAAGAAACGGCCAACAGTTGCATTATTTACACCTGAAGCTGAATAGCTTAGTTTGGCAGAAGCTATATAAGAATATATAGATGATACAGTTATTCAAAGGATTTGATATTCCTTTAGAAGGCACCCCATCACGATATTTGAAGATAATTATTCTCGTATCTTTCTTGCAGAACATCCTATCTTTCATCAACTTACTAAACATATTGATAAAAGAGCCTCAACAAAAATAAATTCGCTGACTTACGAAATCTACTAGGTATGATGAAACTTAATATTAAGGGGAGATGCTAAATGTTAAAATCGTCAACATTACAAAATTGTTAACATTGCTATATTGAATTGTTAAATGTTAAGATTGTTAGTGTCAAATGTTAAAATTGTTAAGATTACTAGAATAAATAATCCTACTTTCATTTACCCTTGCTCAATAATGGTTGCAAATGGTATAAGTCTTTACAGAAAAAGGGAATTAGTCACCCTCCAGTTTCAATATAATTATAACATAGAAGTTCTCTAGTTTGTAAATTGAATATGAAAGTAAGTAAATTATAAGTTTTGTTTGTTTTATTGATTATTAGTTATTAATTATTTGTTAGCAGTTTAAAGATGAGTCTCGGTTTAGAAAATATATTTCAAGAGCTTTTTTACTTCAACAGCTTTAAGCCATAGATGGGCTTGTTTAATCTGCATATTTTCTCTGAATATAATTCATTGATGTTTCCCATTGATTGCTTCATGTAAAGTAGGGGATACGACCGTTTATAAATGCAGTATCAATATTCATTATTGTGCGTTTGTCAATTGAGCTAAATGCAATGAGTGGTTTTACAGACTCATAGCGTGAGACCGGACTAAAAGTACTGGAATAATCTTCTCCTTGTATTGGCTGAAACTTTGTCCACTAGTCTGTCTGGCTTTAAATTTTTCCAACAGACTTTCTCGTAAAGATCTATTTTCTATAGCTCTTCTTCCTTCCCGAAGATCTGTTAGTTTCCAGGTGTTATTTGAATTATGAGTATTCATCTCGTTGTTCATGGCTATTTTCCAGTTTTCTGCATTCTTTAACGTAATTGCTTGTTTGAAGGTGCTGGGGTTCTTTTCATCCATCTTATTTGCAATAAAACTATGTGATGTAAATTAAGCAGCACTACCAATGACAATGGAATCCAGATCAGATTCATTTTCCATTACCTTTGCACCTTTAAATTTCTTAGATTGTTCAGTTTCCTCATCTGATGATTCGTAGAGGCGATTTTGCAGCCAAAACTGGAGATGCGGGTTCATATACCGAATAACAAGGAGTTGATTAATTATGTGGGCTACTAGACCTGATAGGGGGGAGAGATATAGGATCAGATTCAAAAGACAGGTCGCTTGCCTTGCTACTGTCAAGGATATCTTGCATACCAGTTATGTCAGTATATGGGTCATTAGCAAATGGCAGAGTAGAGGGGACCCCAGGAAGGGAAAAGAATGAGTTTCGTGCTTTAACGATCTCCATATTTTGAGTTATCAATTTTATAATCAATATATTCGTCCTCATTATTGCATGGTACCGTTGAATTCTATTTGTAAATATTAGATATGTGACAAATTTCCAACGTGCTGTTTTAGTAGCTCAAGGTATTGATGCTGTGAAGGTTATATTTTACTTAGTGTAGTTAAATTTAGCTTGATTATCAGTTTTTTTTGGGGTGACTTGCCTAATTTGGTTTTGCTGCTTGACTTTTATTTTCAATGAAGTAATATCAAGGTTGATGATATACATACTTCATATATATGAACATGGAGAAATATTTCGTTCTGTTTTATTCAAAGAATTACATATTCTAACTTAGCCTATATTAAGTAGTATGAAACTGACTAGTGTTGGGTCTTGCAGCTCTCGTATTTTCTTCTTCCTCACGAAGTAGATTTAAGTAATCAATTAAAATGATGGAGCTACCTTTAAAACTTTATCTTATGCCCATATATCAGCCATTGATATTTTCCGGTGTTTCTGTTTAAAAAATTCTTAAGAAAATTCTTGCAGAGATTATTATTCCTTAATAATGACCGCTTTTTGATTGTTTCGAGACTTAACGAAGCCGTTATGCTTTTAGTATTGCCAAGTGCATTATCTTCTTTTTATTATTTATTCTACATTGCTCTTCGATACCATGTCTTTAGTAATTTAACTGTTTGTACATTATCGTAAAATTTGTCAATAATCTTCAAAATGTTAGAATTCTCAAAAATATGCTCATAATGATATAAATCCTGATTTCATAGATCGCAATTCAAAAAGATAGGACGCTCTTTGGAGAATTAGATTTGAAAAGACAACTTTATCATCTAATAGAACGGCTAATTCAAATTTAGAATTTAATTTTTGTACTGGGGCTCCATGTGTTCTTATTGCTGAATCTATATTTTTTGTTTCTTACGTAAATATTTTGAGATATGTATTATAAATAAATTATATATTTGTATATATGTACAAGAAGCTCTTCATGCTATATAGTATTTGATGTACGTTGGTCAGGTTCATCTGTTGATTTCAAGCCTAGGTACATGAATAACCTATCCCATTGTCCTTTTTTATGTAACATAGCTAGAATCAAGACCGCTGGCAAATGCCACACCGAACCCCAAAATAATTTTTTTGCATGAACACCAGCCATATTTATTCCATCAGTATTTGGCTTGGAACCATTTCCATAATTATTTTGTATTTGCCTCCAAAATTGATACGCCAAATAAGTTAACCAACTATTAGCAATTGCAGAATCTATTTGAAATACCCAGTCAGTGATTCCAAAATAGCTAAGACCAAAACACAATGGAAACATTAAAATAGAGTAACGTAAAGCTACTCTAGCATTCAACTTAGGATTTTCGGCTGCAGTCATCACATAACCAGCACCCTTATACTGATCTGCAATATTATGAGATAATGCATTAAAGTGAGGAAATTGCCAAGCGTATAATAAACCAGCCAAACACCATGCTCCAGGATGATTTAAAGGGGAAGAGGCTGCCCAACCCATCAAGGGAGGAATGGCCCCAACAATAGCACCTACCCAAGTATTTATAATCGATTTTCTTTTCAAAGATGTATATATCCACGAGTATAGTACTATATTCAAAAATCCCAAAAAGGAAACAGTTGGATTCACTCCTAGGAATAACATCGAACATCCTATTATACTTGTAATACCTGCAAATTGATAAGCTTGTTTAGGAGTAACTAATCCACGAACGACAGGCCGTCCAACAGTTCTGGGCATCTTTCTATCAAATTCTGGTTCTCGTCCCATATTAATGGCATTTGCTGCGCCAGAGCATAAGGCTGTACCAGCTGTTAAGAATAATAGCTCTGGCAAAGAAACACTAAATGGTGAAATTGCATATGAGCAGATTGAACTTAACGTTACCAATACAGTTAGGTTAGGCTTCGTCAACTTTATATATGGATTTATTATTGAGCGAATGTCTGACTTCGTATTAGTCTTCGGATTTAATTCCTTTGGAGTTACTTTAAATGGAATATGAATATTTTCAGCATCCTTACAATCCAAGTTACTGTCATTAAGTTTCTGTGACAGCTTGGCTTCAGGTTCTTGACAATTCAATACTTTGGTAGCAACACTTTCCAAAATTAAATTTGGAGATTTTTCTTTCAAAGCTGTTGAAGTTGTCGTCATACTTCTACCGATATGTGAACCAGTTATTAGTTGTCGACATGCTGAACTAAGATATTGATTTCCTATGAAGTTTTGTTCTAATATCAAATTCTTTTTGGTATTTTTATAAAAAAAATTAAAATTAGAAGCACAATTTAGCCTCGGGAATGCTAGAATTTTATGCGACATGCTTTAGGATACTAAGATATTTCGTTAGTAACTTAATCCTGACTGAAAGAAAGTAATATAGCAGTCGAATAATGATTAACTTAGAGTTGAATAATTTAGCGTATCACCATTGATCAAGATGATCTTTCCATAATTTTCGCGCGCACTACCACACATATAAAAACCTACGGCAGTAACGCAGTAACGTTTAATAAGTTATCTACATTAAGTCACTCGAAATATACATATATATATATATATCAAAACTTATTAAAAACTCTAGTCTTTCTGTAAAGCTTCATTTTTATCTTCATTTTTCGACTCAACAGCTTCGTCATCATCAAGTTTGGAATCATCCGGTTTCTTTTCGTTAAGTTTTTTATTTTCAAGTTTATTATCAATTAGATCATGGAACGCAATTATAGCTCTCACCAAAGTGCTGATATAGACCATCATTAATTCATCATTGGTTTTGATAGTGAAAGCAGTTGACAATGGATTAGCAGATTGATTTGGAACTTGGCTATCGATTATTTTATTAGAACCCTTTCCATCTGCGCTGGACAAATTAGGTAAAAGATTAAACACATTTTGTAATTTACCTAAAATTGTGTGGTTGATTGGGAGTTTCTTTTGGTACACTTTGTCTAGATAATTGGCAATTTCTCTCAACTTTTGATGTAAGCCTAATAAAGATTGGTAACTCTGAGTAACCTTTAATGATAAATTTCCAGCTGCTTGATCCCTAATATCTCTCAACAAGTGTTCCACACCAATTTCTTCCGCCTCTTCAGCTTCAATTAAGGAGGGAACATGAACAAAAGTTCTTTCTGCTGCGGAACCATCGTTCTTTATATCATCAACAGCATAATATGCATCAGTTGGAATGCCAACCTCTCTTGGTTGAACATCAACAATTAATAGTAAAGGGTTCAGAGTATACTTCTTGAAGACATCATTTATTTTCAAGTCAGATGGTCTCAATTTTGGACCAGAATGGTACCAGCCGATTAACTTTTCCTTAGCATTGATTTTCTTGAACATTTCACCCATCGATTCTATAAAGTTATGATCCAAGAACCAAACGCTAGGATTCTTTTCATCTTCTTCGAATGGGATAGCATAAGAATTGGTGACTTTGATAATATCAGATGAATTATCCCCTAACACAACACCAACAACCCTTTTCTTCGAGTCCTTCGCAACTCTGTTATAATGATCTACCACTGACAAAAGTACTAATGGTGACACAGTTACTGTCTTATTTAAGAATGTTGATTCATTGGTAGCAGTAGGCATTTTTGATTGTGGCAAAATTATTGGATACTATGGGAATGAGTGAGCTTTCACAACTAATTGAAATAAAACTCGTACGAATATACAAACCAAATGATAATGATACTATCCAAATAATAATAATAGAACAATTATATATTATGTTACCAATCTTTAAAAGTAATAGTGAATCTCAGTTTCTATTGCCTTCAAAATCTACATCAACAAAGTCGTGTACCTTCCTCTTTTTTATATTAGTAAAGACCTACAAAGTAAATTATAAGAGCTGAATTAATACCCTTTTGAACAATATCATGTTTGGACAAATAGTAATAGGACCTCCAGGGTCGGGGAAGTCAACTTACTGTTATGGGATGTACCAGTTTATGTCTGCTATTGGGCGTAAACTGTGTATTATTAATCTTGATCCGGCCAATGATTCATTACCCTACCCAGATTGTTCGTTAGATATACGGGACTTCGTAACGTTAGAAGAAATAATGGAAGAGTTAAATTTAGGCCCAAATGGGGGACTAATGTATGCATTGGAGAGCTTAGATGAAAGTGGTATAGACTTCTTTATAGAAAAGGTGAATAAATTGGTGAACGAACATTATTATCTTATATTTGATTGTCCTGGCCAAGTTGAATTATTTACCCATCATAATTCTTTGTTTAAGATATTCAAGAAACTCGCCAAATCAGAAGATTTGCGCTTATGCGTAGTGTCTTTAGTTGATTCAATATATCTTACCAGCCCATCGCAGTATATCTCAATTTTACTATTGAGCTTGCGATCAATGTTACAACTTGATCTACCTCATATAAATGTAATATCAAAAATTGATAAATTGAAAAGTTATGGTGATTTGCCGTTGCGATTAGATTATTATACTGAAGTCCAAGATCTAAAATATCTTACACCTTTGTTGGAAAAAGAATCAAACTCTGTATTGGGAAGGAATTATGTAAAATTGACTGAAATGATAGGAGAGATTGTGGAAGACTTTAATTTAGTCTCATTTGAAGTATTGTCAGTAGAAAATAAGCAATCAATGATAAATTTACTCAGTGTTATAGATAAAGCGAATGGTTACAGCATTGGCACTAGCGAAGTTGGTGGTGACTCAATTTGGAGTGAAGCAACTAGGCAAGGTGGGCTACCAGGATATCAAGAAATAGATATTCATGAAAGGTGGATAGAGAACAAATTTGAGTACGACGAACAAGAGAGAAAAGAAAACCGTGATTTACAGCATCAACATACTCAAGATGCTTCTCAACCATTAACTGAAGATGAAGAATTGGAATTGGCTTTGAAGGATTGGGAATCTAAAAAGGGAGAAAAAGGCTCTTTACAAATGTAAATATTAAAATACATATCTCATTATTAATATTAAATTATATATAGAAACATATTCGTGGTTTTAATAGATCTAACACTGTGCTAGCAATTCTTTAGCAGCACTCAAATCTTCATCGCCTTTATATTCTTGTACGTATTGGGATAATGCCTCTTTATGTTTCTTAATTTTTTCTGAAACTTCTGGAACCATTCTTTGAGATTCTTCTAAAACTTGGGTTTGCTTCTTTAGTTCATAAACATCGGCATTATTTGATTTCATTTGATCCACAAAATTTTGCTGTTCAGTAACTTCTTGCTGATATAATGACTCTTCCTTGATCAACCTTTTCAAGGCATTCACTTTTATTTGTAATGTACTAGGTGACATTTTTGATATCTGAAATCTTATAATATCTTTAAAACATTGAGTTGAAATGTAAATATAACGAAGGTCGTGTGAATCCGGCTAATATGATTTTTTATTTTAGATGGTATAATATTAATAATTCTATATGAAGAGATCTTAAATAGTGTTGAGATGCCTGAAGGAAAGGAATTATTGAAGGAAGATTCCATGGAAATGATAACATTTCAAATTCAAAGGACTATTTCTAATTTAACTTTGAAGAGAAATATGTTAGTATCACAAGTTGATTTGTACAAAAATTTGCAAACTACGATTAATGAGAAATCAGAAAAGATAATGATGCTATTAGGAGATGGATATTTTGTTGAGAAGACGCCGAAGGAATCTAAAGAATTCTTAAGTAGAAGAATTAAGAGTACAAACGATATGGTGAGAGAATTTAACAATAGGATCGAAGAAGCTAATAGGACTATGAATCAACTCGCGAAATTGAAGGACATACCCTCTGATAAAAAGGAAGATAGTTTGAATGAAGAAGGCTTGCCATTTATGGATATTCAAGAGGAGTTAGATGATGAGGGAAATATTAAAAGTATCAAAATAAATGATAAGACTCAAGAAGACCTGGGTAATGGGCAAGATCTGAGGAGAGTGAAAAATTCGGTGAATGAAGATAAACTAAATCAAGAGGGTCTCCCATTTGTTGATATTGAAGAAGAATTAGACGAAGAAGACAATATCAAGAGCATTAAATTAAATAATAAGGTACAACCAAAAATAGATAGTATTACAGAGACGGAAAGAAACCACATTATAGATCCTACAAAGGAAAATACGTCGCCAAAGGTCTTGTCACTGAATAAGACTCTTCCAAATAATATATCAATTGAAAAAGAGACCACTGAACAGGACCAAGCGGATGAGGAAATAGACGACCAAATGAATGAATTATTAGAAGACATGGAAATTACAAAATCTTCTAAGACAAAAAATGTTGAAATAAACGAAAATGAATTATTAGAGAAGATAGATGACTTGAAAATAAACTCGGACGATAAATTCAGATTGAAACAAATTTGCATAGAGAGTTTTCAGAAATCCGAGAAGAAGGATTCGTTGGATGAAGGCGAAGGTAAATCTGACGATCAATTAATAACTGACATCGTCAAGGAAAACGGGTTAGATAACATATTAGATTTCAAAGAGGGTGCTTCAGTGGCCAAAGATCAAGCGCCAATTGATACTAATGATTTGTTGGAGTTGGAATTGTTAGCAGATGAATTCGGTGAAAAAAATGACCATGTTGGATACGCAGATGACGAAGAATGGGATTTCGACATCGATAGTGAAAACGATGATGACGAAGACGATGAATATGCAGATGAATTGTTATATGGGAACGAAAAATCCAAATTCATACCCGAAGGAGGATCGCAGAATGGAGACCGAGACCTTAATACCTTATTATGGAACCAGGTTATGAATTTGAGGAATAAGAATACTCAACCATACGAGTCCAATTCTACAGATCTTTTTGCAAGTTCAAAAAAGAAGAAATCGGTTAGGTTTTCTGAGAAACTAGAAGTCAACGAGATTGAAAATATTAGTGAAGAACTAAAGAAGATTAATCATTTTAAGCAAAGCATATCAAAATTCAAGCAAAATAGATTAAATAGATCTGAGGGGGTAATAACAGCGGTTAGTGAAGATAATGATGATTCCAATCCAGTAAGTGATATTGTGGAAAGGGAACCAGTAAGTGATATTGTGGAAAGGGAGCCAGTAAGTGATATTGTGGAAAGGGAGCCAATAAGTGATGTTGTGGAAAGGGAGCCAGTAAGTGATATTGTGGAAAGGGAACCAGTAAGTGGCATCAACGAAAGGAATGAGACAACAATAAATCATCCAGCAAATCAATTGCCTAGCAAACCAAGACAGTCGAAATTTAAACAGATGAAATCTAAGAACACTCCATCGCAAGATAGAGATGTGGCAAAAAATAAATCGTTCAGCGTTAACGATATTGAGCAAGGAAGAACAAGACGAGATGTCATAGAGGAGTCGATTCAAGAAATTGAAGACAAACAAGTCAATATTGATTACCTGAATATGCAAAATGATTTGGATACTATGGTAAAGGCATACAGCCTAGGCATGTACGATGACGATATTTTGACTGAGGGACCTGTGGTTAACAAGTTGGACGATTTTGAAACGCTAAACAGAATCATAGAGTCGATGCCCAATGACGGTGCTCCAAAAAAGAAGCTTCAACCATTCGCTAAGAAACCCGATGAACAATTTGACCCCTATTTGGACCAGATTGGTGACAACGGAAGCGACGACGACGACGACGACGTTCCTACGCTTACTGATATTGTAGAAAATGAAACTGCTTATAGCACAGATGTGGAACAAACAATACTCGACCAAGAGGTTGCAGCAAATTATTATAAATTGAGACAAAAGTTACTATTTTCAAAAAATAATAATAACCAAGATAATAATGAGTTTGAGCCAATCGATACCGAAGGTAACCCGGTAAGGGTCAGTAGGTTCAAGGCTTCAAAGTACAAGTAGTTCTCATTATGGCCCATATCCGTTCCGAGTTTTCCTCGGCGTTTTGGTTATACGCAAGCATAACTCGTGATAAATTTCGGTTATTATATAATCTTCCACATATTGTCTGGGGCGATATTTCGGGGTTTGGTCCGAAGTACAACTGTATATCTGTTGTAGTAACCCTCTAGTCCCCTCCATAACGATCTAGTTTTCGCTTAATTACAAGCGGAGCCTTGTATATATAAGTCAATACACATCGCTGAATTTATTTGGAGAATTTGGAATAGGTCTCGGTTTTCAATATGTTGTAGTCTTTGACCTAGAGACTCTATAACCTATAATGCATTACAATGTACTGTACAAAAACCAGCAAACGTATGTCCGGAAACATTGAACCGGATATTCTTAGCCATAGTATACAATGCTACATGAAGCAATAGCCGGGACCTGAGGAATTCTACGATGATCAGTATATTCTACCTTTCTTGCAGATCGTATATAACTCCAGGAAGTTATATATAAAGCTGGAGATCTCCACTCTTTTTTAGTATCGGAATTTTGTTGAGATTCAAATTTTGTTGATCTTTTCAAATTTTGTGAGATTTCAGTCGTATAAAATTGTTGTGAATTTGCGCAGCGGTTATTTAACATTGCTAGATCTTTTCTTCAATTTTTTTAAAATTCGTTAGTTGTTAACAAGTATATTCAATTCCGTCAATGTCGGCAATTTTAAAACAAAGAGTGAGATACGCTCCATATTTGCAAAAATTAAGAACGGCAGAGCAATGTGTTGACTTATTCAAGCATGGACAGTACCTTGGCTGGTCTGGGTTTACCGGAGTTGGTGCACCGAAGGTTGTTCCAGAGGCCATAGCGGACCATGTCGAAAAGAACAATTTGCAGGGCAAGTTAGGGTTCAACTTGTTTGTTGGGGCCTCTGCAGGACCAGAAGAGAGTAGATGGGCAGATAACGATATGATTTTGAGAAGATCTCCCCATCAAGTGGGTAAGCCAATTGCTGGCGCCATCAACAGCGGAAGAACTCAATTTTTTGACAAACATTTATCGATGTTTCCTCAAGATTTGACTTATGGGTATTACACCAGAGAGAAGGACAATGATTTGTTGGACTACACTATTATCGAGGCGACTGCAATTACTGAAGACGGGTCTATTGTGCCTGGTCCTGCGGTGGGTGCCTCACCAGAAATGGTTTCATGCTCTGAAAAGATCATTATTGAAGTGAACACTGTTACTCCTTCGTTTGAAGGGTTGCACGACATTGATATGCCAGTGAACCCTCCATTTAGAAAGCCTTACCCATATCTCACAGCAGACCATAGAAATGGTTTAACTGCTATTCCAGTAGACCCATCAAAGGTTGTGGCTATTGTTGAATCGAAAACCAAAGACAAGGTCCCCCCAAATACTCCATCTGATGAATCTTCCCGTAACATTGCCAACCACTTGATCGAATTCTTCGAACACGAAGCTAAACATGGTAGATTACCTGAAAACTTGCATCCTTTACAATCCGGTATTGGTAACATTGCCAATGCTGTTGTGGAAGGTTTAGCTTCGTCTAAGTTCAAAAACTTAACCGTATGGACCGAAGTCTTACAAGATTCCTTCTTAGATTTCTTCGAAAGTGGCTCTTTAGATTTTGCTACTGCTACCTCGATTAGATTGACCGAAGCTGGATTTGAAAAATTCTACGAAAATTGGGATACTTACGCCAAGAAGTTATGTTTGAGATCCCAAGTTGTTTCAAACTCCCCAGAAATCATTAGAAGATTAGGTACCATTGCTATGAACACTCCTGTTGAAGTCGATATTTATGCACATGCCAACTCGACAAACGTCATGGGTTCAAGAATGTTGAATGGTTTAGGTGGTTCTGCTGATTTCTTGAGAAACTCCAAATTATCTGTTATGCATACACCTTCAGCCAGACCTTCGAAGACCGATAAGACTGGTGTTTCTTGTATTGTTCCATTCGCCACTCACGTTGATCAAACAGAGCATGATTTGGACATTATTGTCACTGACCAAGGTTTGGCCGACTTGAGAGGTTTATCACCAAGAGAAAGAGCCCAAGAAATCATTTCAAAGACCTCCCACCCTGATTTCAGGGATCAATTACAAGAATATCTTGATAGGTCTACATTCTATGCACAAAAAGCCAAATGTATGCATGAACCTCACATCTTGAAGGATGCTTTCAAGATGCATATGAACTTGCAAGAGAATGGTACTATGAAGTTAGATTCCTGGGATAAAAAATTCTAATAGTCTTTAGAGATTATCATTGTATACTCATATCTAGAAAAATAAGCTACATCTGTATATTGAATTTGTATTGTAGATTATTCGTCCGTACATTTCTACCAACGAGTAAGCTTTATATTCGATTGCTTTATGTGATTGTGATAGTAGAAGAAGGTAGGAAGTGAAAGTCTTAGTAGTAGAACTGATTTGGGTATGACATCACGTGATTTAATTTTTTTTCGGAATTGATTTTTTTCCAGAAGCCTTTGGAAGAGTGAAATACTTTCACATTTCACTACGTATATAATTAAGATTAGGTTCAAACATTGTATCGTGATTTGAAACAAACTTGTCAAAGCTATGGTGAAGGTTAATTTATTTCCATCGATTAGTAACAATATCAAGCGTACATCTTTAAATTTTACAAAGGCAAAACGGCAATCAAGGTTATATCAATTCAAGCCATCATCAACTAGGATCCAATCAAGATTATTTCATTCATCTCGCAATGTGTTGATTAATTTTGATCCATATCTGACTTTGGGGGTTGAAAAATCAGCATCAGCCAAAGATATCAAGAAGGCGTATTATCAGTTAGTTAAGAAATATCACCCGGATGTCAATAAGGAAAAAGATGCTGAGAAGAGATTTCATAAGATTCAAGAATCGTATGAGTTGTTGAGTGATAAAGAGAAGAGAGCTCAGTATGATCAATTTGGTGCAAATGCGTTTGATGCCAATGGAAATTCAAATCCATTCGCAGGCGGCAACCCATTTGGAGGAGCCCAAGGTGGTAATCCGTTTGGAGGAGCCGGGGGTAATCCATTCGGTGGTATGGGCTTTGATTTTGAGGATTTATTCAAACAAGCCTTCACTGGAGGTGCTGGTGGAAGAGGCGGAGGAGGCCAGTTTGTAACAGAACATGTTGGTGATAATATAGAGGTTTTAAAGACGATTCCGTTTAAAGAAGCGATATTCGGCACCAAAGTGGATATTAATTACAAGGCTGTTGATTCGTGTAACACATGTAAAGGTAGTGGTTTGAAGAAAGGTAAAAAGAAGTCTACTTGTACTACCTGTCATGGTACCGGTCAAAGTACGCATATTTTGGGTGGTTTCCACATGTCATCCACATGTAATTCATGCCATGGTACTGGTGTAACTATTCCTTCTAGTGATCAATGTACTAGTTGTAAAGGTAACGGGGTTGAAGAAGTTGCAAAATCTACTTCTGTTGATTTACCTTGTGGTATTGCCGATGGCACAAGGTTGAGAATCCCTGGGGCTGGTGATTCTCCATTTATCACCAAAGATCCTTATAATCAAACTAGAAACGGTGATTTGATTATTAGAGTCCATGTCACTAAAGATCCTGTTTTCACCAGAAGTAACAATAAAATCGTCGTAAACCAGGACATTATAATGACTACAGCGGCATTGGGTGGTGAGATTGTAGTGCCAACCATTGACGGACAGAATATCAAATTGAAAATAAGACCTGGTGTTCAAAATGGTAAGACCTTAACCATCCCAGAGAAAGGTGTACCAATAAATAGAAATATTCAGAATAGAGGTGACATGGAAGTGAGACTAAATGTCAAGACCTTGGTCCCAGAAACTCCAATACAAACCGCATTATTGGAAGCTTTGGCTGATGCCTTCGATGATAAAAATGCCAAACGAACCGATGCCCACTGGAAATTGGATTTGAATGATGACGAAAAGCAAATTGATGAAACGTTAGATGAGAATAATTTACAACCTTCAAAATTGAATAGAATTGGTAAATTCTTAGGCAAGTTCTTCAATTTAAAAGACGAAGGTAAGAAATAATTGTAAATATTAGTATAAAATCGTGATTGTATATAGTACGTAATCCACTATTTGTTGTATAGATCATTAAAGAACATTTAACCTAAAAATATCTTAAAACCGCGTCTCAATTTTTAAAACCGTGTTTCCTGTGGACCCAGATCGTTATGGAATATATTTATATTAATTAGTATTCAGGGGTCATCACACTAAATTATAAGAATTAGCGGCAGCACGTTATACATAAGCTTCTATTGATTTGATTGTACCGACCTAGAACGAATATTTGCTAATTGATCCTTACGTGAAAACAATAGGGTGCGTAAATTAAGAATCGTGTCTACGAATACATCTCTTATATCCTTCTTCGATTTATTGATTTAATACCTTCGGAACATTCGACTACATATTGTATAATAATTCCATTTATTTTTTTAGGGTTCATATTCACCTTTAATTTAATTACACCCCAAAAGCTACCAAAGTACTGACATACTAGAATAGTATTGCTATAGCTACAGTTCGTTAAATAATGTCGTTCCTTACAAAGGCCAAAGACCTTCCTGCGCTACCAATAGTTTTGGAAAATGATAACCTAGAAGACATAGGGTTGGGCTCGGATAGAGCAGATGTGAGGAGGCCTAAACACGTCAATCCTTACCATCATAGCAACACAAGTCAATACTCAAGAGAGAATTTGAATGTCTTGTCATCCAAGACGTCATTGGCGGATCAACACACATCGTACTTGAAGAATAAAAGGCTAATGACGCGTTCTATGACTAGTATTAACGCTTCAGATAACTCAAAATTCAAAGCAGCCTCATCTCAGTACATAGTACTGCTTGATAAAACACCGCTGAATTTAACACCTTCCCAACGCCTTAAACTCAGAAAGCTTCAATTTAGTAATAGCATTGCTAAGTTCAATTCCCCATCGAATAATAATAAAGTATTAATCCAAGATGAAAGTGATGATGATGAAGAAATAGATGAGAACGATTGTGTTTTCAATGTTCCATTATCCCAGCCACTAGCTTCCTTGGCCCAAAAGGAAAAATATATATTCGACAAGGCGGAAAGAAAATTATCATTGACCACTGATACGACTAGTACGTCGTCTATATTGAGTCACGATAGTCTTGCAGATACTTCGTCATCGATCAGTTGTAATTGTGATGAAAGTTTTGATAAAGGTCCTATATACAATTCAATTGTAAGTAATTCAAGTAACTGCTTGAATCCTGATAATTTAAATTTGTCAAAGGATGCATTTGAATTAACCCTATTATTCAATAAAAATGAATTCGTTAAGATTAACGAAGAAAGTAGACAGCAAAGAAAAATGCTAACGAATTTTAAGAATGTTGGTAATTCAATGCCTTCAACTCCACTTGATGGTTCATTTTCTAATTTGTCAATCACAAATAGGAAAGTCTTATCCGAGACACCAAATAAACCTTTTTTGCAACAAAGATCGATATCTCAACCATCCATTTCTACCATTTCCAACCAAAGAAAACACAAGAGCGCACCCTCTAAATATTACACATTTACGAGACCGACATGGCTACCACCTAAATCATCCTATGATAGACGCAAACATCAAAAAGAATCAGAAAGTGTAATACATCAAGCCTTATTAAAAGAAGCGAAAGAAAGATCTCAAAAGTTGGATAACTTGAAAAAGATCGTAAGCTTAAGAGAGAAAGATATTAATATCTGGGAATCAATAATTCAAAACGATGAAACCTATAATGAGAAGAAAAATACTAGACTGGTAAAAGATATGTATTGGAGAGGTATTCTGGAAAAAGCTAGATCGAATATATGGTGGAAACAAATTGGAAATACATTAGACCTAGGTGAAAAAGATTGTGATCATTATTTCGATAAGTTTGATGAAGTCTTTATGAAAAAAATCAATGAATTTGACAGGTTATTAGTTGAGAACGCTCAATGTCAAATTAGATTAGAGCAGCAAACTGATGATTCGCCTGATACGAAGCATTCCTTACAAAATGCTGAATTAGCATCAAGCAAGAAAATAAACAAATTTTTGAAGCTGAGTACAAATATGTTAACCATTAAATCATTATACGATAGAATTGCCCATGATTTATTGGACACTTATCCTGATATGAATGTATTTCATAATAGTGAAGTTATTAAAAAATTAACTAAAATTTCTATGAGCTTTATCATGTATGTCAATGAAACTAGAGACAAAATTGAAATCAACGATAGGACAATTGGTAATTTAAATACCAGCTACTATTTCACAGGATTGAACAATCTAGTTGCATTGTTATACTTTCATTATAATAATTCCTACAAGACTTTTGTTAGTTTGGCAAATATTTTCCAAAAGAGAATTCCCAGTTTATTGTTGAACTACAAAGCAGAATCTAATATGGCTGGAAAAATCTGCAATGGGCTATTCAAGGATGAATTTTTCAAAAAATTTGAATCCTTATTAAAAGAGAATCATAATAGATTATATACACATTTTGAAGTGATTGGCGTCAAATCATCAGACTATGTCCCACATATTCTCACTAGTTTGTTTTCGAATATTTTCAGCTTTGAATTAAGTGCTCAAATACTAGACATTTATTTTTTTGAAGACGATACATTTTTGATGAAATGCCTTCTCGGACTCTTGAAGCAAATCTCTTATAAATTATTTGGCACGAAGCAAGAATTATTGAATCTCTTAGGAGAAGAAAACAGAAAATTATTAAACAACACGGAGGATAAGCAAGGTATATATAAATACCTTAACGTTGGTTATGAGTATGATTTCATAAACGTAGTTAAAGAAATTCAAGTTTGACTTGGATATGTACATTAGTTTAACTTTTACTTCCTTTAATTTATAAATTTAATAGATATACATTACAATTAATAAAGATGATTTGTAGTATAGTAGCAAGAATACTAACAGATTAGAATACAAAAGGGTTAAGAATAAAATGAAAAGTCGAATAATTGCCATTTTATATTATTTTGCATCATTCAACGTTTTCAATAATTCTTGACCATCATTGGCAGTCTTAACTTTCAAAATAAATGTTTCAATGGATTTGTCTGATGGGTTAACAGTTGGAACTCTAACCATAGATCCATTGCCAATAGTTGTATAGGACATATCCTTGTTGACAAGGGTATTCAATAAAATCCTCAAACCTCCTTCAGCTCTAACAACAATTCTTGACTTTCCGGTCTCGCTATTTTTCAAGACTTTCAAATCACCAAGACCTTTGGTAGTATATGGATTCTCCTTATTTGATGGGTCAAACAGCATTAACTTGGTACGTTTTGTATATAAGGTTTCTTCATCCTCTTCACCGGTCTGGCTATTGACTTTGTCAGACGATAACAGAGCAACTGCTTTAAAATTACCGCCAGTGTCTTCCTCGGATGGGTTTGCTCCCTGTTCTGTATCTGGTGTTGCAGAGTTTGTCTCTGGTTGATTGCCGGTGTTAGCACCAAAAGAAAACGATGGGTTTGAGTTATTGTTACCGAATAATGGTGCGGCTGTATTAGATTTGCCAAATGAAAAGCTAGGTTTGTCTCCTGATTGGGACGGAGGATTGAATGAAAACTGTAGAGATGGTTTTGATTGATCAGTGTTCTTGTTTTTGTCTTCTGAACCTAACGAGGAAAAAGGCTTTGGTGTAGAATCAGAGGTAGAGCTCCCGGAAAACAAGCCCTTACTACTATCATCGTTATTTCCGAAACTGAATGCTGGTTTGCCATTATTAGAGCCAAACGAAAAAGCAGGTTTAGAATCCTTATCTTTTTCATTGGACGACGAGCCAAATGAAAATGCTGGTTTCGATTCATCCTTTTTGCCATTTTCAGATGAACCAAATGAGAATGCTGATTTTGGTTCATCTTTCTTTTCGGTGGTAGACGAGCCAAAGGAGAATGAAGGTTTTGGTTCGTTTTTAGCTTCGTCGGAAGCGGTATCTATGGAAGAGACTGGCTTTGATTCACCAGAACTACCAGCCGACAGGCCAAATGAAAAAGCAGATTTAGCTTCGTCTTTTTTTTCGGCGGCAGAACCAAATGCAAATACAGGCTTGGAATTATCTTTGGTTTCAGACGAAGAGGAGCCAAAGGAGAAAGCTGGCTTTGGTTCATCCTTCTTTTCAGTTGAGGCACCAAAGGAGAAGGCTGGTTTAGATTCTTCCTTATTTTCAGTTGTAGAGCCAAAAGAGAAGGCTGGTTTAGATTCTTCCTTCTTTTCAGTTGTAGAGCCAAAGGAGAAGGCTGGTTTAGATTCTTCCTTCTTTTCAGTTGTAGAGCCAAAGGAGAAGGCTGGTTTAGATTCTTCCTTCTTTTCAGTTGTAGAGCCAAAGGAGAAGGCTGGTTTAGATTCTTCCTTCTTTTCAGTTGTAGAGCCAAAGGAGAAGGCTGGTTTAGATTCTTCCTTCTTTTCAGTTGTAGAGCCAAAGGAGAAGGCTGGTTTAGATTCTTCCTTCTTTTCAGTTGTAGAGCCAAAGGAGAAGGCTGGTTTAGATTCTTCCTTCTTTTCAGTTGTAGAGCCAAACGAGAAGGCTGGTTTAGATTCGTCCTTCTTGTCCAGACCGTTATCGGCAGAGTTTGCGCCCGCCGTTCCATTTAATTTGAACACACTGTCTTTAATCGGTTTGTTGAAACTGAATGTAGGACCCTTGATTTCAATCTCCGAATCCGAATCCGAGTCACTGCGTGCCTTCTTCGCTGGTTTAGGTCCGAATGAAAAGGGGGACTTCTTAACCGTTGGATTGGAACTCAATGTGAACTGAGGGCCTTCCACCTTGATTTCCTCGTCTTCAGAATCCGAGTCCGATGACGACTTATCCTGGGTTTGTGGCTGCGAAGCTGCAGAGCCGCCAAACGCAGAACCCGCAGGCTTGGTCTCAGTCAGCTTCACTGCAGACTCTGGTAACTTGATAGCCCCCGTCTTTATTTTGGTGTAATACTCAATATACTTCGTTGCCGTGGCCGTGAAATCTACCACAGTATCCTTCCCGTGCGCCTTATTCACATTCTCCACAAACTTCTCGTTCAATGCCCGTATCTGCTCGTTCTGGTCCTGTGGGGGCCCTGCCTGAATGCTGGCCTGGCTGCTACCAAACCCGATTGGCGTGGCTACCGGTGTCGCAACTTCCGCTGGCGTAGCCGATCCCTGGCTCTGAAACTTGAACGTGCTGCCAAACAGCCCTGTACTCTTATTCGACGCCCCACCGAATGAAGGCGCCGGCGACACTGAGCTTCCTGCTGACGATCCCGGCGTCCTTCCTCGTGGTTTAAGAATTTTTCGTTTGGCCAACACACTGGCCGGAGCTTGCGTCACAGGCTTACTTTCCTCCTCCGACTCGTGCTCCAAGTGGTTCTCCCTCGTAATTTGCTCACTTGCTCCTCTTTTAGACATCTAGGCTTTGATAACGGCGTTCTTCGTGGTGTTACTGCCGTATTTCTCTACTGTACGGGCCTTGTCATCAAATGAGTGTAGATGGAATTATGATAACAGTCGTGCACTACCAAATATTCATCACGGGATCTTCCAGGTATAGAGCCCTCAAAAAAGGATCATATTCACGAGATTTAAGCCGTCACTATGATCACGCCCCTCATTTTTACCAGATTTTGCTCAGAAAATTACACAAAATCCCAAGAAATCGAGGGATCACGTGCCCTTTTTTCCACGAAAAGTTTGGACGGGACCTCAGTAATTAACTATTGAAAAAAAATTTACCTAGGGATTTTTCATAGGTTTCATAGTATCGTAAGAATCGTCAAACAAGTAAGTTATACATATACAAATGAGTTGGGATTATTAAAGCTACTACTAGCGAAGCGTCTGGGATGAAAAAGTTCGAAGTAACAAGGATATTGAACGGATTACAGACAGATAATGGAATGAAAAATGAAATATGGGACATAATTATATTTTGTGGTGAAGAGAGACAGCAAAGAAGAATCGAGACATGTAGATGAAAGAGGATACAAATGAGAGTATATGGGGAGAAGTGGAAGGGTCAGATGCGGAATAGGACCCGATGAAAAAAAGAAATCGCTAGTAGGGCAGTAATAATACCAAGGGGACATAAAAAGAAATGGGACATAATACTAACATATTTTAGAATGGCTCCAAAGATTCAACAAACTAAAGCTGCTAAAGCTGCTGCCGCTTTAGCTGGTGGTAAGAAAGGTAAGAAGAAGTGGAATAAGGGTAAGGTTAAGGACAAGGCCCAACACGTTGTCATCTTAGACCAAGACAAATACGACAGAATCATGAAGGACGTTCCAACTTACAAATACGTCTCCGTCTCTGTTTTAGTCGATAGATTGAAGATTGGTGGTTCTGTTGCCAGAGTTGCTTTAAGACAATTAGAGAGAGATGGTATCATCACTCCAGTCTCTAAACACTCTAAACAAGCTATCTACACTCGTGCTGAATAAATTCATTGCCATAAATGCTAAAAGATTTCAAATTTGGTTATAAAGTTTTATTTTAATGGTTTCCTTTTTATTTTCACTTAGGTTTAGTTAATGAATTATTCAAAATGTATATTCTATTACGTCATTAAGGATTGTAGGCTAGTAGTACGAAGCGTGAAGTACTAGGAGCAATGAATCTGTGGGAGTTGTTCTGGGGCGGCCAGCAGCTGTACACCGCCCGGCTGGACCGTGGTCAAATTTGATCTGTAGATCGTTGCGCAATGACTTCAACACAATCGTAATGCTTGGACAAAACTACCCTCTGCCCACGCTAAACAAATGATAATAACCTCTCGCATTAGATCCATAAGATGTGGTGTTAGCCATGCTAACATTCTGCCATCATGTTTTATTAGTAGAAGTTTCTTCAGCTTGCCGTCGTTCTCATCGAATTCGTCAACCTTGCAAACTTACCTAGTCAGGAAAAAAGTCAACGTAACTCCCCAGCAAATGTTTAAGATAGTATCAGATGTATCCAGATATCATGAATTTGTCCCCTTTGTTGAAAAATCAGTTATTAGTAAGGTAGACCAGAAAACCGACTTACCTACTGAAGCGTTTTTAAAAATTGGTTGGAACCAATTTGACGAGCAATTCACCAGCAAGATAAAGTGCATACCCGATAAAAAGGTGGTTGTTGAGTCGTTGACTCTCCTGTTATTTAACAGTTTGCATACCGAATGGAATTTTAAAGAAGTGAAAAGCTTACATATCAAAGAACCAAGCTGTGAAGTTGAATTGAATTTAAAGTACAGTTTCAAGAACCCACTATACAATGCTATCAGTTCCATGTTCTCGGACCAGGTAACTAAGATCATGATAAAGGCATTTGAACAAAGGGCAATTGAGGACAAGATAAAGAATAAATTTAAAACTAGAGATGTTAACTTCAATAAATTAAATCAATAAAATTTATAGACATTTGCATGAAATTATTATATTATACTGATCTCCAATATATTTAAACTTAATATTGTACATTCATATCATAACTTTTATGTTTATTCAAAATTAATTAATAACTCCGATCATAAAATAATGTAGCAAGCTTTATAAAAAGATATAAAATCAAGTGTAATAAATAATAAATAATAATCGAAATAACAACCAAACATATAGTATATCAGCAAGCTTAATCTATATTTCCTTTGGTATCAAACCATGTGAACCAACAGCATATTCTTTAAGAAAATGGTTTGGGATTCTAGTCAATGAAGTATCAGGTAAAACGAAAAAATTGTCTTTTAACGAAAGGCTTCTCCTTCTATGACCACTAATGTATGAAGTTGGGAATGATCCAAAAGAAGATGAACTTGTAGCATTTGTACCTGTATTCGCATACTTGATATTTCTTAAATATGACATGTTAATGGGCGATAATGTGGTTGGTTTAACCAATGATTTATTAATCCAAGTGTCCTCTGCTGTTAAAGGCTTAATGCATCTAAGACAGTTACGGAAATACTTTCTCTGGCTCTGACCTTTATCAACGGGATCCCATTTGAAATCGTCACTTGACGACGATACTGAGACTGGCAAAGTATCGCGCCTCTTTCTAACAGTTAGACGAGTTTCATCATTGTCATTGCTTTCATTTTCGTTTCTTGGGGTTTCTTCGTTTCTGGCATCTTCTTCATTATCGTCATTGCCTTCGAGGTTACCTTCAAGGTTACCTTCATCATCGTCGTCATCATCTTCATCATCTGAACCGTGGAGATCACTCATATTTTGAATATCTTCTTCATAATCATCATCCCTTATCGTGAGTTCAGGAGTTCTGTTATTGGACATCCTGTTACATTCATCAAACGGTCCATCACATCTTGCACTCAGTGAAGGCCGTTCTTCACCACATGTTACTTCAAAACATGGAAGTGGATGCGATTCCATTACCCTTAAACGGTCATCAGATCTAGTATCACCTTTACTTGGCTTAGATTCATCAGCAACTCTATTACGTGAAGAAAATTTGGACTTTAATTTCAAAACCTTACCCCGGAAATTGCTTCGTTCATTACTCGTGTCTGGTTGAGATCTTGAATTAGAATTTCCACCGGAACATCTTCTCCTTCTTCTTCTCCTTGGAAGAGTTCTATCTCTGGGTAAATCTCGTTGCAGTATATCTAAAGATAAATCTTTCCCGATACAAATGGCGGTATTCCAATCAATTAGTTCTTTCGTAGATCCGAAGCTAAGTAAAACCTGCTCACTTTCTGCTCTAATTCTCAAAACATTGATCTTCTTTTTATAATCAGTGGCCAAGCCTACTCTTGCATGTTGTAGCGAATAAGATCTGATTAGCCTCTTATTTTTGTTTCTAGATCTACTAGATAAGTTGGAAGTAAAGCCAGCAGGCTTAGTTGCGTTGCTTAAAGTATTGGCTAACTCATCTTCCGACAGATTGTCAATCAAGCTCAATCTTTGACAAACCTTGAAAAACTGCAAATCCGAATCCGAGGTCAAACTTGAATTAACCGAGCTGACTTCATTCTCTTCGTAGTCATTAAATGTTCTTTCCGGCAGTGATATCGTTGGTTTGAACGATAGCAAATGACTTTCCAACGTATTCGGTATAGAATAAAAATTGAGCTGAGTAGAATTTAACTCTATGATCACATGTTTCCACGATCTGGATGGACTGGGTTCGTATGGAGATAACCACTCGACTTTTCTAGCGATGGTTCCTATCTTATATACCGCGGGACTGTACTCGGGTAACGCTTCGTTGTGATTTGGACTTATGCTGGATAGTATCGGGAACTTGGGACACCCGCCTGGTGGTAGAGTATCATACCCCGGTGGAGACACCGGATGTGGCTCTATAAACTGCAAGTAGTCGTCCTGGCGTTCTTCACATTCGGAACGTATTATAGGGGTGGGCTGCGCTAACTTGCTCTCACTCTTGTCCTGCGAGTACTCAGTAATAGGAGAACTATCGCAAGAAAAGTTGTTGCTTGGATCGAGCATACAGTCGGGCGTAGGCGGTGTGGACGACTGCAGCATCCTGTTTTTCATGCTCTCGTGCAACGATAAGTCACTCAACGATATATTGGATGTTTCTTCATCGTCAAGTCCCGAATCAAAAGACCCATTGTTTCGTCTCATCTGACTGCTTCCATATCCTCCCACTGCAAAGTCCTTTCCCTCGACGTCTTCTCTATATGTCATTTTTGTCAGATATGCCTTTATTGGCTTGCTAACTGTAGTATTCAACATCTTTAAACCATGAACTGCTCCAATTAATTATTCGGTGTGACCAACTTCTTAGATAAAAGCTTTACAATCAACCACAACGTTGTTTTACTTTATTTTATATATGGTTATACTAATAAGACTGGTTTCCCTTAACAGACTCATATATATTTATAAAGAAATCAACTATTGGAAAAAAAAAAACCGAAGTGTCCATAGATAAGATCAAGTCTTCAGATTTACGTCTAAAATTGCGGCCAAAAATTACAATACAATTTTAACAATCGGTAGAATGGATCCGCAGTAAGGATAGTACCCCTAAAATCCATAGAATTTTTTTATACACAAGACATCTATTATAAAACCGATGATACAAGAACAATACACCAAACAAACCGGACGCATGATTTTTCATTTTCAGAAGGGATTGCGCTTTTTTGTTTGCTGGTGATTACACAAGATTTTCGTTATTCTTACCAAGGTTGTGTTGTAAAGGAGAAATCATATTCCAACCATTTAAGCAAATGGAACAATTTGAAAGGCGAGATGTGGCAACAAGGAGAAGTTGGTGCTTCAAATAGGTTTTAAATAGATCTAGTTCGTTACCCTTACAGTTGCAAAATATTTTTGGCTTATGGCTTTTCATATTGACTAGTTCACTATGGTTATTGTGGTTGAATAGTTCGTGTAGCGATGCAGTATGTAGGGTAGCTTGGTGCATGATAGCATATTGTGGAATGCGTTCCGAGGTAGATTTGGGGATGCAGAGAGACAAAATTTTGGAGATCACGTCAAAGTGGTATTCGTCGGAAGATTTGATGGTGGTTGGATTTAGGTAAAACTGGATTCGCCTATTGGTTGTTACAAAGTCGTCCAACCTGGCCTTGGTTGTGATACATTGGGGGCAGGTACAGACAATGTCAGATTTTGCTTTATCCCAGATATGAAATGACTGAAAGTAGTCAGGGAGACAGACTGTGGAGATGCAGCGCATCGCTCGTGCGAGGAGATTATTTTGCTCTACGAATAACGAGACCATGCTGTTAAAAGTATCGTCATCGGTGTAGTTGAAATATGGATATAGATCTGCGTTGGTGTTGACAACCAAGGTACGAAGGTTGGGAAATGGGTTTTGGAGTAGTTCGATCAACTGGTGCCTGAAATTGTAAAAATTGTATGGATTTGCTACAATGGATTGGCCGATTTTGGTGATCGATAGGTGGGATAGGTTTATGAACGAGCCTCTGCGGTGGTTGAATTGCCGGAAAAACTCAGATAGGCAATCACACCCTGGGTCGGTGATATTTTCGAAATGTAGGTCATGGATAGTACGCGGGCAGAAGACATGGTTGCAGCCAATTCTCAATTCTAGCGATTGTAAAGTGTCTTGGGCAAATAGCTGCGCAAGAAGCTCGAAATCTAATGTCTTTTCTTTTTCTAGATCGTATATCAGGTTGAAGTTAAACCTTCCTCCGCTACTTTCTTGTCCGTGTAGGTGGTTAAGTTTTAGTTCCGAGACATGAAAAATGTTTTCACCTAAATTGTCTCTAACCGACTGTAAAAAGTTAAGGCCTAGATTATGGGCAGAAAGGATATGTAGCTTGCTTATCTTCCTGAACAACTTGATGGCTTTATCTCTATTATCGAACTTATAATCTAGACTCTGTATATCAGTTAAAGCAAGCGAAATGCCTGAGATGCTTGTTGAATCGACATCAATCCCCGATAGGATATTGGCTAGATCATTGCAGCTGCTTAATTGTAAGAAATTCAACTTGCGAATTATACTAGGTGTTTTGTACATGTAGAACACGTCATCGTAGACAAGTTTGAATTGAGCCAACGGCACATTACCAAAGTATACTTCATTCAAATTATGCCCTTCTCCAAAATACTTGTTGCACCAAAACTTCAATTTAAATAGCATGAATCCGATATCATCAGATATTATCCTTCGAACCAACAGGATCAAGTGATGCTTATTCAGTAATGATCTTTCAAATTGTTTTAACTTCGATTTCGGCCCGTTAGTAGAATTTATTACTGACCAATTCAAAAATTCCAAACTTGGGCTAGAATTGCCTTCCTCGATACATTTTATCATAGGAATGTTACTGGCTGTGATGTATATGTTTTTGTATAGCGATTTCGTACATATTGAGTATAATGATTTGCACGTTTGACTCAATGAAGCAAGATCAATTTGATGGAGTAACGACGTGATTTTAAGAAGTATATCATTGGGTAAGTCACAAATTCTTAACATCCTATTTTCACATCAAAGCCAACTATCTCTATTATCAGAAGATACTAGAAGCCCAGACTTAAACTTGATTAATCGAAATCGTATATTAAAATTCTGATAAGCTTATCTGAGAATTTTGAAAAAATTAATGAGAATATCCGTAGATGCAAATCTTGCTGTGAAAAGAATAATACGATTTTTTACCGGTTTGAATGAATAATTATACTATCAAGCATGTTAAATCACTAATCTGACAAAAGGAAGTAATTAAATGTTTATTTTGAAAATTGGTGATTTAGTTAAAAACTGGTAAAAAACGTCAAAAACAGTCAAAATTGTCAAAATCTAAAAATTTAAGAACTTTCGAATATCATCAAGAAAAAATTTCAAACGAGTAAATATTTTTAAAGAGGAAAGAATCTAAATTAGATGATACTCAAAAGCTAATCATCTAGGGTCATAATTAGATCCTCTATGCCAATAGTGGTAACTGAGATGTAGGAAGGATGGTTGCATTTGTCTATAAAATAACGGGCACGTGATTCAATATACTAAAAGTTGAAAAATGATTTCAGATTTTATGCTTGGATAGTGATGTTTAAACTAATGGAATATGGACAACGATCCCTTCCATAGTGCTGCTACTATTGTTAATGATGCCAAAGAACTAATAATACGTGGTTCTTCAAAACCTGAAGAGTACCAACGATTGCTCGCTCCGTTAGGTAATATGGTATCTTTATCTAGTGAATCAGAAGAATTTAGAGTACACCTTAATTCGAATCTTGATGTATCCCATAACTTGGGAGAGATTCTCATAAAATCGTTTGGAGATAGTATCTCGTATGACGCAGACTTGTCATATTACATTAGATTGGTAAGAGGGATTTTGCTTTTGATCAGAAATCTTGTAACCTCAAGTCATCAGATTGATTTTGATCAACTCTTATCGTTTAAACAGAAATTTAATCAAAGAGTTCCATACAGCCATCCGTATTATTCAAAGACAATTATTGTATATTTGCAATGTCTAGCGAATATTACTCAGAGTACCGAGGTTCTGGAGGTAGTTGCAAAAGTGAACCAAATAATCTTCAAGGATGATGAACTCATTCTGTTAATAGATCGAGATGATCAATCAAAGTTGCCATTACTAATATTCGTTAGAAATTTATTTCAGAACTCTGATAATCTTTATGACATAATGACCCATGATGATACTATTTTGAAGTATCTTATTAATCAATTTGACTCGGCAGATGTACACAACGAGGATTTAAATCAATATGCATCACTATTGGTATTAGTTTTCCAAAATGTTGTTTCCCATGAAAGTTACAATAAATGGTTGAAGAGAATAGACATAGAAACTGAGGATTTCACACAAATCATGAAGCTAAATCAAATTATTGTGACATCAAAGGAAGATTGGGATAATTATCAGCTTGCGGCAATATTGGCTTGGGTGTATGATTACTTTAAATTATTTTCAGAAAAATCACAAAATGTCCTTTCATTGCAAGAATATGACGCTATTGATATAGAAAAGATTCATTTAAATTTAATGATTCTCTTGGATTGCTTATCAGACTTGGGAAAACACAAGGCGACTAATCAATTTTTAGAGCACTACAATGCTATCGAAGAACTTATTAATTTGTTGAGAGTTGTACATGAAAATGTAGAGAGAAAGACTTTAAAAAGCAAGAGTAAAATATCTGAGATTAAAGATAAGAAGGAGTTTCCTCAAGCAAAATCATTAATCATCGAAATCATTGCATATCTTGTACATGATTCATTTGAATTGAAAGAGAAAGTGAGAGAGTTGCATGGCTTAGAATTAATATTGTCTAATTGTATGATTGATGATAATGATCCATTTATTAAAGAAAGGGCTATTGTTTGCTTGAAGTTCTTACTAGCTAATAATGAGAAGAATCAAAAATTTGTAGCTGATTTAGAAGCAAAACAAAGCATGGACGATAATGCCTTAAGAGAAGTAGGATACGAAGTTGAGATTGATAATGGTAAAGTGAAGTTGAAACAAAGTGAAGATGCCAAAAGAAATAGTACAAATTAGAGGATAGTTGTAAATAACTTTTATATATATTAGTATTTTAATTAAAGAGTTGAATATAGTCAGATACAGTAGAATTATTTTGATTCCTTAGCCAATTCATCTATAATAACAGACTTGATTTTTTCTAATGATGCTTCATCGACTAAGATCAATCTCTTCTCTTTAGACGATAAAGCCTTTAATTCATCTGGCAAAACGTCTTTTTCAAATGAATAACCATCAACGCCTGTCAAGGATTGATTAACGACTTCAGCAAACTTGGCAGGATGGGCAGTGGATAATGATATATACTTAATGGAAGATTCACCATTTGCACTGTCCCTCTCAATAAACCTGTATGAAGTAGTGACGCCTACAGAGGTATGCGGGTCTAAAACATATTTTTCAGGATGATTGTGGTAGATATGTTTGATAGTTGCAGAGGTGGCTTCGTCAGTAACTCTTTCAGAACTAAAGTTAACTCTAGCAGCAGCAACAACAGAATCAGGGACAACTACGGAACCGCTAGTCTTTAATTGTTGCATCCAATCATTCAAGGTTTTTCCTGCTTCATCATCATTATTATCAGTTAAATTGTCTCTAATTAAGTACCATAATAATCTTTCGAAATTGGAGGAAATTAAAATGTCCATTGCTGGGGAATATGTGGCCTTGACTTCAGCAGTTTTAGCTCTATCGGCTGACTTTTCATAACGGCCAGTTTTCATGAATCTGTCTAAGATATCATTCTCGTTAGTTGCAATAATTAATTTATCCGCAGGCAAGCCCATTTCTTTGGCATAATAACCAGCTAAGATATCACCGAAGTTACCAGATGGAACAACGAACCTAATCTTAGACGAGTCATTACCCAACTTTTTAACTAATTGGAAATAAGAATAGAAATAGTAAGTCATCTGTGCTAAGATACGAGCCCAATTGATAGAGTTCACAGCGCCAACATGATATTTATCGTTGAATTCTTCATCACCAAAAATTTGCTTAACAATGTCTTGACAATCGTCAAAAGTACCGTTGACGGACAAAGTATGAACATTTTTATCTTCAACAGTAGTCATCTGTTCTTCTTGAATAGGAGAGATACGTCCTGTTGGGTACAAAATGAAAACAGAGACATCTTTCTTCCCTCTCAAACCATATATAGCCGCGGATCCAGTATCACCCGAGGTAGCACCAACAACAGTGATGGTTTCCCTGTCCTCAACGGTTTTAGCATTTGCGTTACGTCTCTTTAAGAAGTATTCAAACAAGTTACCAACGAATTGTAAAGCAACGTCCTTGAAAGCATAAGTTGGACCATGGAATAACTCTAATAAGTATAATCCATTTTTCTCATCAATTGGCTTAATTGGAGTTACATCCTTAGCCCTAAAAGTTGAATAAGATGCAGTAATTAAACTTTTCAAATCTTCATCTGGAATTTCTTCTTGAGCTACGTACAACCTCATAATATTAAATGCCAATTCCTGGAAGCTTAAATCCTTCCAGTCATTAACAAATGTCGATGGTAATTTAGGAATAACTGAGGGAATGAATAATCCTCCATCTTTAGCTAAACCAGTCATAACAACATCTTCAAAAGAGAGTGTTTGAGGCTTATCAGAACGAGTCGATCTATATGACTGTGATTTGGTCATCTTGATAGCGTATTTTAACGATGTTTTAAACAAAAAACTGTTAATTATCTTCTTTATCAGTAGTATGAATCATACCTCGAAATTTCGTTCAAAATATCTTGCCTCGGTTTTGCAGCCCGGGCACGCTAATAGAATTCGAGTACATGAGTTTTTCACTTAACGGTTAGTATGGATGTTAACTTGATTACAAGTCGAGAATAAATGATACGAAGACCTCTTATATCTGTCAAGTCGATATGTATTAACTCAGTTTTTCGATATTCTACGAAATCAACAAATGCATATTCAGACAAGCTCTTTAAACAGGTGATTGAACACGGCCATAAAGGTATCGTGAGACAGAATATTCCAAAACACTATGCGTCGAACCAAATAATCGAGAGTGATAATGATGAGCAATTGGCTAAATTAATCAAAAATTTCAAGAGCCCTATTCACTTTTCGCTTGGCTATGGATCGGGAGTTTTTGAACAGAAAGGCTACAAAAAATCGAAGAAATCGCAAATAGATATGATACATTTGGTCGACGATCCGATTGAATTCCACAAACAGAACTTGGAACAGTTTTCGAATCATTATTCTGGGTTGAAGAGCTTTGGCGGTGCATTGACCATTCTGAGGATTCAAGATCTCGGGGCTGGGGTTTATTTCAACCCATATGTCACGATGCACACTGACACGAAAAAGAATCAAGTTGTCAAGTACGGAGTTGTTTCTGTAGAAAAGAGCTTAACCGATATATGTGAATGGTCTACCCTATATTTAGCAGGTAGGTTACAGAAACCAGTGAAGTATTTGAAAGACGAGGATCCTGCGGTAATGTTTGCAAATCAATACAATTTGAAAAATGCTATGTCAATTGGGCTTTTCTTGATGAAGACAGAAAAATTCGACGAAGTAAAATTATACGAGATGATTGCAAAGATATCTTATATGGGGGACCCACGGATGCTAATTGGCGGTGAAAATCCAAATAAGGTCAAAAATATTGTCAGCAAACAACTCCACAATTTTCAAACATTATACGAGCCAATATTAAACTTTTTCATCAACAATGGAATAATAACAGAAATCGAATCCGACGATTCAACAAGACAATTCCAGAAAAATTTAAATGTCGACAAAACGACAGACATCGTTGCTAGTCTTCCATTGCAATTCAGAAGAAGGTTATATAAACTTTATGAAAGCAAGCTTGCCAACGAATTGTCGCAAGATCCAACGGCTCAGTCCGTAATAAGTGGTACTCGCCCGCCTTTCAATGAATCAGAAATGCCATTTGCCAGAGCCATAGCTGAAGACCCTCAGTTGAGAAAAAATATCGTCAGGTCTATCAAATACACAGTAGCATTCCCAGCACTAATTCAGACCATAAAGGGTATTTTTAGCGCTGGACTTGTAAAATCAATTAAATATGCATGGGAAAAGAATACCAAGTACCGTAAGAGTTAGTTAGAGGAACAGTAATAAATTTATACTCTTGCATTTCTATATAGTGTAACCAGTAGTACTTTATGTAAGACTAGAGGTGTATGGATCCTTTTCACTTACGACATTTACCAACTGGAACATTACGACATTACGACATTTAATTTACGGTACGATTCAAATGATTTGAAGATGTAAACTATCCTGAATCGAAACGTATAGTCATTATAAATTACGCCATGGCAGCAAGAACACACAAGGAGTCTGCGTCAGAATCAGAATCTAGACAGCCAACAAATTCTAGAGCATCTAATAAAGCGAGAAATGCTGCTGCACAAGCGGCGCAACAGGAGTTCTTATTGAAGCACATAAACTCCAATGGTCCTCAAGATAAGCCTAAATCACATCCGTTGGATTTCAATTCGCTTAGCGATGAAGCACTCGAGAAATATAATAGAAAATATGATTTGAACCTTCCTGCTCCCTTATCTATTAATGGACATATACTAAGTTCGGAAATAGGAAAGAAAACTTTTACAGCTAAAAACAATAATAGAAATAAAATAAGTAAACCGGAGTTATCGAACAGCTTGAAGAAACACTTTTTGGCATTGCCTTGCCGGGAGAATGAGATCATAGCCAATTTCCTTTACAGAGTGAAAAACCAGGAGAAGGACTTTAAATTGTCATTTAAATAATTCTAAAGGCGTTGGGATTTCAACTTTCCTCGAGTCTGCTAAAGTCATGGCACATTTATATATTGTGCTACAAGTCATGTTACTCATGGTACAACAGATTTGTTGACTTAAAATGATCATTGTCATTTATCAATAATCTTAAGAATAACTTCCGTGATTTTGAAAACAATAATATTGATAATTAATTTATCTTCTAGATCATCTTCTGATCCTTCCACTTTTCGGAGCCTAATATAACTATATTCAAGTTTATATTTATTTCGTTTGTACTTTATTATAATAATTTGTTCAGTTTTTGTGTAATATTTCGATGTACTATCATCTTAATCGATTCAAGTACCGTGTTTAATTCAGTTAATACACCATATTTAAATAAGCATGGATTCATCGACTATTGCATTCATCATAGTAATTGGGGTAGCATTTATCTTCTTGAGATGGTTGATTGCTCCTATCCCAGCCTCTTTACCTAACGAGCTAAATGAAGCTCTCGCAAATAGTGAGAACGCCAACAGTAATAATGAAACCAGTAATGGCAATTTCAGAAGGGCAAGAAGAGACGTAACAGACGATATGATTGAAGTTGTACAAACCATAGCCCCTCAGTTAACCAGGGGACAAATCCGGATGGATTTAGAAAGATCAGGCTCAGTTGAATTAACCATGGAGAGATATATGGAAACAGGTAATCTACCATTTCCACCCGGTGAATCGGCACAACCTCAGCATTTGCAACCAGATATGAGTTCTCATGTGCAAACTACTAAGAAGGGACCAGAGAATTTAATCGAGAAGTATGGATTAGACTCTAAAGTTGATAGCGATAACGAGGGCGAAGAAGCAGTGGATGAAAATAAATGGGGTTCTAATAAAGAAGAAAGATCATCTCTATTAAGCAAGAAAAGAGAAGAAATGATTTTAAAAGCTAGAAGAAGATTAGCTTCTCAATTACAAAATGAAGTTCCTTTATAATGTATATATTCTAAAAATATAAAATCATTTGGTGATTAGAGTAGGTGCTATTTTCCTCTTCTTTTTCGGCTCAGATTCTTTGTTATCTATGGGTTTGGCTTTAAATTGATCAACCATAGAACCAGCTTGATTAGTATTTGATGCTGGCGAGGCCGGAGGAGTAGATTTTGTTTCATTTTCTTTAAGCATGCTTACAATATTTTTCTCATTTCCTTGAGAGACTTTATCCTCAGTTTGATCTTTGAAAGGTTTTTCCTCTATATCTAAAACTTTATTATTTATATTAGCAGAAGCTGATTCATTACTGTTCTCCTGATTTTGTTCCCAAAATCTGTTATTGTCACTCGAGTTGGCATAAAATGTACCAAATACTCCGTCGTCAAATATTATACTGGAACAGAATCCGTCAGCTGAACTAATTATTATACTTTGTCCATCCTTATCCCAACATAAATCGGTTATTGTAGAATAATGCAAATTTGAAACGTAACCCAAAGGCTGTAATTTTTCGGTGTCATAAATTATTACTGCATCTTGAGTTGCAATTGCAAAAATCATTTTATATGGTAACTTAAAAACTGGTTTTATTTCTTGATTAGTAGATGCCTGGTATATTATTGGCGAGAATGATATTGCAATCGCAGGCTTTTTTAGACCGGGAATATGACAGACGGGCGACTTATTTAACCCAGATCTTATATATATGTAAACAGTATTAGTAATATCTTCACTTGTCCCACTATCTGCTTTTGTAGGTGACTTGGATTGGGATTCACTCTTGAATATACCCAGTGGTGTTAAGAGTAAACTTCCATCAGGAGAAAAGGTTAATCTCCTGAAAAATGATTGTAATGTTTCTGAATGATATAACAAGGTGTTTCTCATTATGATTGATACTGGCAGCTTTGAATTGGGCGACGCTATTCCTCTTACTGCCGGTAATGTATCGTTAGATAAAGTTTTCTTTAGTTGCTTTGCAGGTGACTTAACATTCTGAACATGATGAATCGAAGGAGGGTTCATTGGTGTACTAGACTTGCTTTCCTTGGATTCATTTGACGTATCAATGTTGTCAATTTCCGTGACCGATTTCTTTTGTGCATCATCATATATAGATAATTTGGAATTTGGTAATTCTGCTCTTGTGATTTTGAAATAAGTTGTCGGAACTAATTGAAATTCATTGCTCTCTCTTTCGTTCTTTTTTAACGAATATATATGTACAGTTCTATCTGCGGATTGTGTAGCCAAAAATTCGTTTCTCGGATCCCACGCAACTCCTTGCACGTAATGATTATGCTCAGCTAATTGACCAACTTGTTGTCCAGTAGAGACATTGTATATTCTCGTGATATTGTCCATTGATCCAGTAGCTATAAACTTAGAATCAGGCGACCAAGATAAATCGTATATCTCTGAAGCAGAAGATCTATAAATATGTTTAACTACCCACGATTCTTTAACTTCGTCGTCATCTTCTGCTCCAAATTCTTTCACTATATGGTCCGATAATGTCCACAATATCAACGTTCCATCATCTCCTGCTGTAGCCAACATTTCGCCTTTGGGATTAAACCTCACCACATTGACTGCCTGGGTATGCTTTCTCAATGTAGTTAAATATTCCACTGTATTATCACCTATTTTTTCATTGTAAATGAGCTTCCATATTCTGACATTATTATCTCCTCCACCAGTAACCAAACGAGGTGACCTCTTAATTCCTTCGTGATTGGGTTGAAAGTCTACAGAATAAACCGGCTGATTTTCATCATGCCAGTGGACTGTAATTGCGGAGGACTTCATCATACTTTGTTGATTATACCTCTAAATAGGACTAGGACTGTAGATGGTTTTAATAAAACATAACGCGTCCATGAACCAAAAAGTTTACTATGGCCACGTGACCAAATTAAGTCCTCTTATCTATAGACTTTAGCCAGAGTTTACTCGAGTATTGTATTAAAGCAAGATTACTATTGTACTATTGACCATGAACGAAGCAATTATATCATCGGATGATGAACTAACAACTACAGATGAAGAATATGAATCAATTGAGTCTAAAAAATTGAGCCCTACAGTGAGAAAAGCACAACTAAGTACTGATAGGGATGAACTAAACGAATCTGCTCACTTTTTCGATGAATATGCAGCAAGATACTTGAAGTTCACAGATGAAAATCCCACTACATTCCATGTGATTGATTATTTCAAACACTTATTGATGGAGAATGGGGTTACATATATCCCTGAAGGGAAGTCGTTGACGGAGGAGCAGCGTAGAAGGTTGAACGAAGGGGGGCTCTTTTTCACGTCGAGGGCCGATTTGAGCTTAGTAGCTTTTGTTATAGGAGGAAAATGGAAGGTAGAGAATGGAATCGGTGTTGTTGGTTCTCATGTTGATTCATTATCGACCAAATTAAAGCCCATTTCTAAACGCCCGTCTGTAGACGGATATAGTTTGCTCGGGGTAGCTAATTATAGTTCGACTTTAAATGATCTCTGGCTAGACAGAGACTTAGGTATAGGGGGATCTATTCTTGTAAAACAAGAGGATGGCAAGATAGTGAGGAAATTAGTGAGTTCATCCCCTCATCCGATTGCAAAAATACCTAAATTAGCTGAGCATTTCGGGCTTGTTGCCGATAGAAAGTACAACAAGGAAACAGAAATGGTACCAATAATTAGTTACGGAGATCATGGTGAACCCGCAACAGACTTAGAAAAAAAATGCCCATTATATGAGAAGCACTCCTTAGAATTATTGAGATATATATCGAAAATCTCGCTTGTATCTCTAGAAAACATCATAGACATTGATTTGGATTTATTCGATGTGCAAAAGGCTACAAGAGGAGGATTATCTGAGGAGTTCATATTTGCCCCCAGAATCGACGATAGGTTATGCTCATTTTCTGCATTGCATAGTTTGGTTGAATACAGTAAGACATTTAAAGGTGACTTCAAACAGTTTGATGGGTCAAATGCTGTATTGCTAGTTGACAACGAAGAAATTGGCTCTCGTACGAGAACCGGTGCTGGTGGTAAGTTGTTAAACTCGGTTGTGGACAAGGTGTTGCTGGCAAAAAATCACTGTACTTCAACTAGCAGCCTTGTGTTTGCAAATTCGGTGGTACTTTCTGCAGACGTAACTCATGCATTAAATCCAAATTTCAAAAATGCGTACTTGGAAGGGCACTCTCCACTTCCTAACAAGGGACTTACAATAAAGATGGATCCGAATGGCCATGTAATGACCGATTCGGTTGGGCTTTCGTTGATGACCGACATCGCCCGTAAAAGTAAACAGTCATTGCAAACGTTTCATATTAGAAATGATGGAAGATCTGGAAGTACCATTGGCCCAATATTGGCATGCGATACCGGTGCCAGAGTCATTGATGTTGGGTTGGCGCAACTTTCTATGCATAGCATTCGTGCAATGTGCGGGTACAAAGAGGTAGGTCTCGGTGTCAATATCTTCCATTCATTTTTCAGACACTGGAGAGAGTCCTACAATAATTACGGGATTCAATAGTTTTATCTTCGTTAAATTATTCGTTAATATAAAAGTATCAAATACCAAGTCACAGCATTAACCATGTAGCAAGTAAAATAATCACTAAAAGCGATAGCGACATACGTGTATAGCAACGCCAGTAACATGATATGCAATATATTACAGGATGAGCAGAAGGGTATCATATGCAACCAATTAACACCGATATCAAAAAGAATGACGAGTAGGCCCATCTTAATTTGAAGTTGGACTCGTTGCTGCCGGCATTATTTGACGACGACTTCGCCATGGAAGAACCAGAAGCTGCCGGAGAGCTTCCACTGCTAGTAGCTCCTTTGCTGCCTCCACTGCTTTCCAATGTCAATTTACCAACTTCTGAACTGGCTGTGAAAGATCCAGTAGCATCTGCTGTAGACGACGCCATCAAAATGTCGTTATTGTTCACACTATTGGTGATTTCGCTTTCCTGTTGGTGTTTTCCTATAACAGAACTCAACGAGGTCACTAATGCCAAATTATCCAAAGACCTGGCACTGCCACCGCCTTTAAATGATGAGGTTGCGGAACTCACCGCACTATCTAAAAGTAAACCGTTACCACCCATTTTATCTCAAATATTCCAATGCAATTTAAAAGGTGTAACCCAATGGAGACCCTTGGCTAATTTGGACGATATGCTATTCTATTTAAATAGCACGAACCCCAATTATCCCGTGTAAGGTACAAAAATTTTTAACTTCTCAATATAAACAAAATAGAATAAACAATGCAAGGGGTACATACTATGACGTAGCCAAATATTAATTCAATTTACACGATAAAACCGTTTAATTTAAACTGGACAAAACATTCTCGAATAATACATTGACTTAAACTTACTACGTAAGTCAACATGGTATGTGCTGTAGTTGTGTGTGTGTGTGTGTGTGTGTATGCTGTAGCTTGTTGGTATGTGTTATATATGTTCCTACTTGTAGTCTATAGTCTCACACATGTTGGTGCGATAACCGGTCCGGCAAACGCGTAGGGCATTGCATGGTCATTATGAGAAGATTACAATCTAATACACAATACGCTAAATGCACGAAGATATAAATTATGAGAAACAATGTGACCAATGCTCAATATACATATTAATGTTGTTTATTTGTTTTATAGTAGTATTTTCAATTGTTTCAGTAGACAGATTATGTGGGAGTGCTAGGAACCGCTTCGATAATAACAGTATGCTGTCATCGTGCGTGGTATCACTGAGGTTTACGTTTAATTCAACGAAACGAGTCGATGCGAATAACGGGGCTAATCTGTGCGAGTGTGCAGCGAGATAAAAAATAAAGGCTTAAATTTCTAAATACTTGCCTATATATGAGTAAGTATATTATAGAGAGTAGAAGTAAATAGTAACAAGATGTGCATGTAAAGGAATAATTCAGTTATTGGCGAGCAATGTGGTTTCTTCATCGTTATTTTTCTGAACCAGATCACCGGAGAAGATGGAGTGGAACGTCCTGCGGAATATGTTGGGTTGGTCCAATTCCCTGCATTTGTACTTGAAGATCTCGTCAAATGAGGGAGGCTCGATTTCCTGAGGAGGGACATTCGAATCTGTGACCGCGAGGTCAGACGCAGGAGGTGGAGGATTGCCGGTGATTATGCCATCGATTTCCGGCTTCACATAGTTCGGATTACGGGCAATGGACGCGGCCGATTGACGAAAAACCTCGTTGATGGAGCTTGCGTGGTTTGGGGTATCAACCGAGATACTAGTTCTGCGGACCTCAATGCCACTGTCTGAGGTAGCACCATAGTTGCTATTGGCGTTTGACGACGTATTGCTGCCCGAACCGGAATGAAATGAAAAAATGGATGAGTTATCGTCAAATACAGAACCCATATCTTCTAAAGACAAACCCTTTGTTTCGGGGAATAGGTAATGTACACACAAAAACGACAACCCGCATGATGCAGCAGGAATTAGATATGTTTTCCATTTGATTAAGTCTAGTAATATTGGGGTCATTTCCCCAACGATAAAATTGAATAGCCAGTTGGTCGCGGTGGACATAGCGGCCCCTTTTGACCTAACCGTGTTTGGCAACACTTCGTTCATCATCCACGGAATAGGTCCCCAACTTGCCCCAAATGCAGCATTGAAAATAATGACAGAAACAACGACTATCGCGGGTGTGTGGGGGTTATTAAGGAACAATGAGTATGCAATCACTAGTAGAGGCACGCCCATACTGATAGCACCAGATAACAATAAAGGTTTTCTACCCCAGCCGTCAACTAAATACCAGGGAGGAATGGTACTCAATACATACACTATGGAGTTTATCCCAGTCATTAAAATGGCTTGCCTGCCGATCCAGCCAGCCAGTTCGAAAATCATTGGCGCATAGTAGGAAACCATATTGATACCATTCAACTGAGCAAACATTTGGGAAAAGCAAGCAACAGAGAGTCTCTTTTTGTACTTGGTCAACATGTAGCGATATGAACGTTCTCCCCCTTCGACTCTTGCAATCAAAATATTTTCCTTGATGTTTCTATATTCATTTCTAGCAGTTTCATCTTCAACGTCACCGTCGGCGTACAAGTCCGAGATAACTATCATTCCTTCAATGTCATGGTTATGATCTAATAACCATCTTGGAGTTTCCACGATAACAAATGATCCCATGTACAACAAGAAGCCCATAACACATTGAATGAATAACGGAGTTCTCCACGAGAAATCATTATCTATGAAGGAAAAGCCATAGTCTACCCAGATACTTGTCGAATAACCAACGATGTTACCTGTAAACTCCAAGCACGCATAGAATCCTCTATCGTCAGGTGGACTGATTTCGGATTGATAACAGGGGATAATTGTGGTCAAGAACCCAATTGCCACACCGCTGACCAATCTACCAAATCCTAGGTTTACAATATTTATCGATGTAGTTTGAATAATTCCCCCAATTATAAATATAAATGATCCGTAACGAATAGTACGTCTTCTACCGATGTGATCGCCAACTTTCCCGGCCACAAACGACGATACCAACGCACCAATTTCCAAAATGGCGATCATTGTACCTACAGCCGCTGGCTTAGGGTTATTATAGTACTTTTTAAAATGCGTATTGGTTAATAATGAAGACATCAATCCTTGTTCGAAACCGAATAAGAATACTCCCAAAGATACGAAAATGGATGTGAAATTAAGCAAACTTCTGCCGACAAGATACGTCTCTTTGATTTGAACATTATGATGATTATGAGGATTTACTTCCATCTTGACTAGATATGTATCAATTGGCTAATTACCATAAGCAATTCTGAGGTTTATCTATTCTAACCAAAGAATCCTCGTGATCCGATTTTTGATCCCCAAAAATCACGAAAAAGTACACGACTAAGTTGATTTGAAGAAGCCTAGTATCCATATGAAACATTATCAATTTCGCGAAGGACTCCTCAGATAATGGACGTGAGTGAAGGATTCCATCTTTTATACATACCGACAGTATTGATGCGATAAGTTGCAAACTGCCTAAGAATATAGTTAGAATTACTGCGAACGAGAACAAAAAATCACTTTTTACTTATACATTAAATGGGTGCGAAACTAAGGAATAAGGAAATTACATTACTGAGTATGAAAAACGTATCTGTGAAGAAAGACTAATAGAAACGGAGTTTAATTTAGGGGTTTATATAAACATTGTTGGTCATATTAATAAATTCAAGGAAGCCGATCTAAAAAAGATTTTTTAGGAGGACATATAGGCTACAGAAAAACACAAGATACTGTTTATTACGGTTCAACAAGTTTTGGATCAGCTAAAAAAGTAATTTATTAACTATATGACAAGGTAAATATTATAGAATAATAGTAAATTAAAAAGAAATAAATGGTTAGATATTACCCTTAGCGAATATTGCTTAACCTTGTGTTATTCAAATGAACATTGATGTCTAATCTATCGGCGTCTTCTTCGATCTTTCCTAATCTTGTGTTTTGACTATCGACTTCGTTACCCATTGTCTGCGCCGAGTTCTTCAATTTCTTGGAATACAAGCCGATTTGATCTAAATTGCTAGCCAATTCCTTCTCCATTTCGTCATCCTCGCTATCGTTTTCAAATTGGTATCTCTTGGCCGCCTCGAGATCTTTTTCGCCTTGATACTTTTGATGAATATCAGAATTGGTAGCGCTTTGCGATATACCCTGTTTGATTCTTTGTTCACTGGCGTACATTTCTTTACGGTTCGTGTCTCTAAGGTACTTCTCTTGCGCTTTGTTAGTCTTGATTTTCGCTTCTTGCTGGCGCAATCTAGATTTCTTGTTGAATGGGTTCCCCGTAGCAGGAACGAAAATGGATCTGTTCAACCGCTTCAATTCCTTGATCTTCTCATCGGCAATTTGACCTTGGGTATCTGCTAACAACAAATTCTGTTCTGCGTTGTATAATCTTTCAGATTGTGATCCCATCATTCCTAGTGTGTTTGTTGCAGACGCATCTGCCTCTTGTGCCATTCTCAAGGTGTTCCTCGTGGATCCAACGGATTCTTGCTTGACAAACCTAATGTCCTGCTTGATCGCCTCCACCTCTTCTTCCTCAGAATCAACCTCCTGCTCTTGCGGCAACTCGTCAACATCGACATTCAAATCCTCTTCCTCTGGCAAATCATTAAGGTCCAAAGTTTCGTCGTCCCGCATTTGTGGTCTCTTGATCGGTTTCTTGGACACGTACATCTGATTCGAAGGAATTGCGTTCAAATCCAACGACTCCTCGTCGAACGCCGGCTGACGTCTCGAGCTCTCAATATTAGACCTGTTTGTCAGGTTACCGTATGGGTTCGATCTTGCGCTTGCCGCATTCGACGACATCGACGTACGACTGGTACTTTGGCCCCCGTATGGGTTCTGCTGGCCATTCGACTTTGCTGCCCCATACAGATTCGATTGTTGGCCCCCTGCCCCCTGCCCTGTTCTGTTTGGCGCTCCACCGTACGGATTGGCTGATTGCTGCACATACGGCGAGGTTTGTTTGTCATATGGCGACAGCCCGTTAGCCTGGCCGCTGTCAACCCCATACGGTGACTGGTCCCCATTCCCTCCATTCTGTCCATTCTGTGCATACGGATTGCCTGAACCACCTCCCCCGTTATTTATATTAGCATACGGGTTCACTGGCGCCAATCCTGGTTTGGCATTCAGCTTTTCTTGTGCATATTGTCTGAACGCCCCAAACTTCTCGTCTCTACTTTTACCAGACTTTGTAGCAATACCTATGGTATTTAAATCCTGACGGAGCTCCTCCTCTGTAGGCTCCTTCTTCTTAAACATTTTCTTGATTCCCATCTTTATAATTCACCACTTGGTTGTCGTAATTAGTAAAAAGATGAACAGCGTTATACTAGTCAAGAGATCATGATATCAAAGACTGAGCCACTTAGCGCATCACGTGCCACATCACTTGTAAAAAGAAAGCCCAAAAAAAATTTAAGACACAAGGGCATTGCAAAGGAACGTTACATGCCTTGCAAAACTAACACATTCCCCTCGATAACGTGTTAAAAGGTTGAAGAAAACAAAAGGAAAAGATTTTTTTTGGGAAACTGTTGGCGTTTATAAACAAAGGAAAATCAGCGTAATAGGAAGCAAAATGAGTACTCGGACTTTGGATGAGAATATTTGTGTTCCAGAGACCAAAAGAAGGAGGTTGGGAACTATAGATTTGCCAAAAAACAACATGGACTTAGAACGAATCACAGAGAACGGAACATTGGTAGGAGGAAACGGAACGGTGACACCTATCGTGTCGGTGGGTCTCGAGAAGGAAAATATGCCGGAGATTTTGGCAAGTCACAAAGACGAGGATTTCATGGATACTACGGAAGACGAGTGTCCATGCGGGCATTTCCATGGACCAGGATCCGGCCACCATGACGATATTAAGGCTATTGGATTGAGCAATATGCCTTTGTTGAGGGGACCAGATTGAGTGCGAAATGGAAGAATGGGCGAGTGAATCGCCAGGGGAAAAGGTATTATAAGGAGAAAATGTTAAGGATGGGGCCGAAATGGTGGCACAGACCCGACGGACGGGGTGTTGTAGCTGCATTAAATGTACTATTGGTTTTTTTTTGTGCTGTCAGTTTGGGGATCTGAAGATCATAGTACCAGGGCTTGGGGACAGCGTCGAGTCTTGGACACAATAGACTGGCACACCAGTGCGTTTGTTTTGCGATTATGGACGGAGTGTTCTTCTATCAACTAATACGCAACGGGCAGATTACCATACCAACCACAGATGCCATTATGCACCGTTTGCGAAATTTTGCAACCTACTGCAAGACACTCCTCGAATAATTTTAATAGGTATAAAGGTATATATGTTAGACTAGACTGTTGAGAGAATGCTTGGGCAGGCATACTAGAAAAGAAATGCCACACAATATAATTAATGCATATATATATTGGAAATTAGATGTATTTGACAAAGTCAATTGCGCATAGGAATTTTCCATACAGTAGGAAGAATTTTACAAAATATGATCTTTTTAAATATATTAGGCTATAAGAAGAATGTACATATAAACATGCCACATTAACATAAATAATTAATGGTAAAAAAACGGAGAAAGAAAGTTATTTGAAGATGGCCCTCGTTAATTGGATAATTTTTCTAAATTTTCTAAATTTACAGGTACGTATCAGCTATTTTGTCACTGATCATTATGGCCCATCCTTGATATGGCCTACAACAAAGAATGGGGCTGTGGATCCTCAGGTTCATCCTCCACAACTCTTTATCTTATGCAACACAATGCTTACTCTAAAGACGAGATTTCCTTGACAACCTCATCAAATCCTTCTCTGTACTCATCAGTCTTACCAGCATTCTTGCTTGACTTTCCTCCACCTGGAACAATCATCACACATGAAGTTGGTCTCTTGGTAGCACCAGCAGACCCCAAGTCTTCCTTTGATGGAATGAACACAAATGGTACAGCGGAATCCTCACATAAAACAGGAATATGAGAAATAACGTCTGGTGGGGAGATATCTCCTGCAACAACAACTAAACCCTTCTCTCCTTTTCTTAAAGCTTTAACCACTTCCTTGACACCTCTCTTGACGTGCTTAGCCTTAGATGCCTTCTTAACGGTCTTCAACACTTTTTTATTCAATTTCTTTGGGGCTAATGGTTTAGCAAACGGTAAAACTGCCGACATTCTGATTTCGTAATTATCTTCGCCATCTTCCGACTTAGAAACCTTTTCCTTCTTAGCCATATTATCTGTATTTATGTATTTGTTTATATAAAGATTTATTACACTTAGGTGGTTTTGAAGTACATAAAAAAATTTCATCAAGCGATGCCATACTTAAAACTAGTTACACAAAAGTCACAGGGAAAGTTACAAAAAGTCTGGTTACTGGACGACCAACTACTAAATGGTTATTACTATAGAACATCCATTGATATATACGTAC